>JARQOC010000002.1:92150483-92750483 GCA_033576535.1 Allobates femoralis | reverse complement strand
GATCAGTAGTTTAAATGAAACCGGTCACGTCCCCAAATGCTATTAACCTGTATATATAGGTTTAATCTATAGGTTAATAGTGTTCCAAAACCGCCCGGGCAGCTGCAGTGAAAGCCCGGCTACCAGGAGGAAATTAACTTTATCCCTCCCAACAGCATCCCTTCAGTCATAGAGGCGTATTTGGCACAACGTCAGTCATTGCTCAGAATGTAGTGTGCGATGGGTGTAACTGTACCCCGGCACTGACTGACAGCCTGCTCTGCAATGTTACACTGCTGACCCTGCTGTTAATCAGGGCCAGGGCACAGTTATATCCAGCACTCAAAGTATACTGAGCGGAGACTGAAGCCACGCCGGCCATATCTCTAGGACTGAAAGTCGGAGGTTGCTGGGAGGAATAAAATTAATGTCCTCCTGGTAGCCGAACAGATTTAGAACCCTTTTAATCTGCAGATTAACCCCATATCTGCAGGTTAATAGCATTTGGAGACATAACAGGTTCCCTTTAAATCCAGGGTGACAGAAGGTTTTGGATGGGGAAGATGCAACTGGATGATCAAATATAGTACTATGTGGAGGCCCTATTTATATAAATGGCTAGTGTGAGCACCGGCTTTTTAGCAGCCCAAGTGAGTAACAATTGCCATAATGAGTCACAGTACCGATTACAGAATCAATGTTGTCTTTATAATAGAATTTATTAATCTATGTATCATCTACTATAATTATGATACAGTATAGCCAATCATGAAATGTACCTCTTTAAGGGAAATAAGTACCAGTTGTGAGATTCAGAGTGTGTGTTTGGAGATTATCTTGTGTGTGCAAAAGTTAAAGAAAAGACATAGAGGCCATTGGTTTTTCAGCTTTTTCTGAAGTGAAATAGTTCATATAATGCCTCATTTTTCAACTGATGCTTTTAATGTCCTACGCGTTTCGGAGCCACAAACCGAGCTCCTTCCTCAGGGAACATAGGATGATCCAGTTGATCCAGACAGGACAATAAAAGCATCAGTTGATCTAGACATCCCCGTGTCCTGCTTCCTTCTTTTCTGGAGCAGCAGCGCGGACAGGGAGGCACTTCGTCCAAGGAAATCTATGTTCATGACCACGGTTATCTGTGGAGGTGCAGTCCCTGCAGCAGCTGCTTTATCGCTTTTTAACCAGTTATGGGTCTCACAACTTTACAAGGTGAGCAATTCCACATCGCAAGCTGATAGTGTATAATTGAGATAAGACCCTATTTGCGCATTCTTATTTTACAGATATATTATATTTTGTCTAAGGCAGTGGGTACTGCAACCCATAACTATCGGAGGGCTTGGGAAACAAAACTTGGTAGGATGATTTCAGTAATGGACTGGGAGAAGTGTTTCCTAATGGCTCGAAGATCGTCTGGCTCATGTGAGGCACTAGAAAAGTGCTACAAGATACGCTTCAGGTGGTATTTCACCCCGGACAGGTTACACCGGTATTCTCCTACCACCTCACCCCTTTGTTGGAGATGTGGTATTGAGGTTGGCACTATGCTTCATATTTGGTGGGGCTGCCCCCTGATCGGAGAGTTCTGGACGAAAGTATTTCGAAACTACAATTTGGTCACGGGCAAGCGCCTCGAGGGGACCCCCGAGATGGCCTTGCTCTCTCTGCTCTCTGGGTCGTGGAAGATCCAGAAGAAGGATATTCTCCGATTTTGCCTCAGTGTGGCCCGCAATGTGATCAGACGTCTCCTTCTATTTTGGTATGGTTTTCCGAAATGGAGACACTGCGTGGATTTGAAGAGATTTCCGCAGAACTCTCTCAGACTCAACACGAGTATACGATCACCTGGTCTGAATGGCTCTTATTTGGAGATGCCCCTAACTTTAGAGACCTGCTTGCCTGAGGGAGTTTGCACTTGTTTGATCTCCACTACTTGCCAAGTTCCTTTGGACGCCTTGCAGTGCCCCGGGCATTTTCTTCCAGCTCTTGTTTCCTCTTCTTCCCCCTCTCTCTTGTTTTCCATCTGTTGCACTCCCCACTCTCCCCCCTTCCCCCCCGGACGGCCATTGGTCCTTATCAATGTATTTGAGACTTCATGTGGTTTACTGTTCTTTCTGCCCCGCGTCCCTGTTAGGACCTGGGGCTCCTCCTCTCGGTCCTTTAGCTTTGAGTGGATATCATTTAATGTATGGAGGAGAGGCTCGAGGATGTTGGCGTGGTCTTGAAGAACGAGACGGGCGCCATAGGCCTTACAATCGCTTTAATGTCTAACCCCTTCTCCTCATGAATGACTGTTGAGCATATTCTTAATGAGTGCTGTGATATTTACTATGTTTAAAACTTTAATAAAGACATATTTAACCAAAAGGAGATGATCTGTAAGATTGCCATGACCGAGGAGGAGTGTGGGGAAATCTGGAGGGGGAAGGGAGTAAAGGAAGAAGAGAAGGAGAAAATTAAAGAAAAGCTGGAGAGAGAAGAAAGCAGAAATAAGGTAACTTGAAAAAACCCCAAAGGACTGATCTACGGTCTAAAGGAGAACCGAGACTACACTAATGTGTACAAAAGAGCAGAGAGACCGCTCACAGGCTTAGCCGGAGCCAAGTCTAAGGGGTACCGATATCTACACCCGCCTGTGGCATGTAGACCCTACAGGATGTTCTTTCCACTGGGAGCCCCCTCCCAGACTCCCCCCGGACCGTAATAAATCCAGTAGTGGCTGCATGGCTCTCCGCTTCTGTAGCGTACGTCGGGACAGGTCCGCCAAGATCAAAACAGGGGTTCCCTGAAAAAGAACAGTTTCCATGTTGACATAATCTCCATCTTGATCCTATAGTAATGCACCCTGCAAATCACGTCTCTTGGGTTGGAGGAGTCACGGGGCCTGAGACCCAGAGCTCTATGGGCCCTATCTAATTCTAGCTTAGAGTCCCGACGGGCCCCTCGGATGGAGTTAAAAAGACTACACACTGTGCCTAGTTCCCCAGGTGGGACGGACGCCGGGAGGCCTACAACTCCAATGTTGTTGCACCTCCCTCTAATTTCCTGGTCGTCTAAGAGATCCAGAACATACTCTAGCTGGCTGGAGTGACAAGAATACTGTTTCTTGTGCTCAAGTACAAAGGGCTGCGGTGCCGGACACGGTAGTGGTCACCCTCTCTGAAAGCACCCGTACTGCCCCTTTAAGAGCAGCCAATTCAGATTTAAATGAGACCTCCAACCTGGAAACAAACCACTCCAGCTCTTCTCTGGTGGGGATGGCACATTTGTGGTCTCTCAAGTCCTTGAAGGTACCGTCACACGCAGCAATTTTGCTTGCAATTTCACTGGCAATTTGCTGGTTGCTGTGAAATCATGGACACATTGTTCCATTTGTACACAGCAACAAAATAGAACAATGTGTCCATGATTTGACTGCAACCAGCAAATTGCCAGTGAAATTGCAAGCAAAATTGCTGTGTGTGACAGTACCTTTAGATCCTCCCTGATGGCTACCTCCTGTACAGTGCCGGCCAGTGGAGCCCCAGGCCCAGAGCACCCTAATCCATGGGCACCCTAATCCACGGGCACCTCGATATGGAAAGCATCTGGGGCCGCAAGAGAGCCTGAAGTAGACACAGATCTGCATCCCCTTCTCCAAGAAAGAGTCCCCAGCCTGGGAGGGTCTGGACCAAGAGAGCAGGAGAGATGAGGAAAACTGACTGGATCCAGGTGGATTGGCGCCAAAGCCGGGTCTCCATCCTCTGGGCTGCTGCTGTACGTCATCTTCTGCACAGGCCTCAACTGCCTGCCCCCCGCCGGCTGCTTTGCTCCGGGCCCCTCCGCTGCGTGCATGATCGCTGCAGGAGCCAGGCCGTCGGGTGCTGGGCTATGAGATGCTGCTCCCCCGCTGCGAGGCCAGGGCCACTGGGATTGGGGCTCATCAGTCTCTCCTCTGGCTGCCTCCTGGGTAGCTCCGTCTCCAACATGGTGTCAGTTCAGGGCCCTCCACCATCTTCACCTCCATGTGTTCTCCCCTGGTGCATGCGGAGCTCCTCAGATATCTAACAATGCTGGTGCGCCTGTGGACCAGCGGGTCCGGGGATGGTAGGGATCGGCTTCTCCTCCTCCTAGCCGACATAAAGGTCCTGAGAAACGGTCCCGATGCTGTAGATAATTGGTCCGGAGATGGCCCAGGAGCAGGAGCGATGCACAGCACGTCCTCACTTGTCCATGGCCAGGACACTCCCCTCGTTTACACAGATGTTTTAGCCTAAGTTATAATTTGCAGACATTGAAATGTTGCAAAACGTTTATGGAATCGAACTACACAATACCCTACTGGAGACCATCATCTGTCTAAACCTTTTTGCGCTGCTGAAGACATGCAATATTTTAGACATTTTAATCTAAAAACGTGGTGACAGCTAAAGCTAAAAATATAAGCATCTTTGATTTTGTGCCAATTCATAAAATATTTTACGCACATTTCAATGGATTTGGTGTAAAACTGATCAGTGCAAAAAGGACAAAGCAAAAAAAAAAATGGACGTTAAAAATTTCAAATGATGAATTGGAGCCCAAGTGTGATGCCCCCTGAGGAAGCCTACGCGATACGGACGTAGGGGCAGGCGTGGTACCGGGAGTATTGCTGATAATTATCACACCATGGGCATTGCCCAAGGCCTTCATCTCAGTGCGCAGGTCACTTTATGCTAGGAACCAGGGATATGGTGCAATCTACATGAGCACTTTAGAGACACTCTACATGTGATTGACTCTAGGTTAATAGGTCTGGCTAAGTGTTAACCCTTGCAAGGGAAAAACTTTTGCTGCTATTACTGGGGCCATCCCGGGGTATTGAGCATCCGGGTGTCTCATATCATTGTGAATATTAACCCTTGGTTATACGATGGCATTTTAAATGTATCTGTGATTGTAAATCTTTGAGCTGTAAACCTGCTGATAATTGTGATATATGCCATGCAAATCCCCTGTACCATGACGTTTTGATTTTGAACATTCACTCACTGACCCAATGTAGACTCTTGTTTCTGTATTACTTTCCTAATGTGTTTTTTTTTTAAAAAGCTATAAAGCAATAAAGTTTAATAATTGTGCAATTCAATTTTTCTCTTGGTTTATAAATGTTTAATAATTGAGCACAAGTAATATGATGTCCTGCTGGACTTATGGGTTACCCAAGTGTGAACATAGCCTAATACTCATATGCATGCTTAATAAAAAAAAAAATGTGATTACTTTTCTCCCTGAGGTTCTATTGACCTTTATCTAAACCAACCTTGCTTACCTGAGGAGCTTTAGGGTGGAAACACACTATGCAAGATGCATACGAAATACTTGCAAGAGTCTCGCTTGCCTCTCTGAACGAGAGCGTGTCAGCTGCTTGTGTTTCTATGCAACTCGACGCTCCTGTCCAGAGAGGCAGGGGTCGTTTCAGGTGAGTCATGCGAGACACACGGAAGTATCTTGCATGCATCTTGCATAGTGTGTCTCTGCCCTTAAAGAAAGGGTTGGGCGCCACATCCACCTTCCATCCCAGTCAAAGTACTGACACCCAAGGGTTCAAACCTTATCTCCATTAAGCATTCTCACATCAAGCGCATTTTAGACATAGAGAACAGGTGGGGTGATAGACAGAGATGAGGGAGATGTAGGGAAGTGCTGCACTGTGAAGACCTTGTGCGTGAGAACAAGCATTTTGAATTAGATCCTGTAGTGTATGGACAGCCATTGCAGTGACTGGCACAGAGCAGATGCATCTAAGTAACCATTGGCTGCTGCATTAAGGATGGACTGGAGAGGGGAACGTTTAGAGAGGGAGAGGCTGATTAATAGAGAATTGCACTAGTCAAGATGGGAAAGGATTAGGGCCATGGTGAGTGTTTTTGTTGTTTCTAAGGTGAGAAAGGGGAGGACTCTAGAGATGTTCTTCAAGTGCAAGCGACAAGAGCGGACGAGAGATTGTGTATAGGTGGTGAAGGAGGGATCGATGTCAAACATAACACCCAGAATGCAAGCCTGCTGCCTAGGCATTATCGTGGTGCTGTACACTGAGAAAGAGATGTCAGATTTAGGGAGGTTCGTAGAGGGTGGAAGCCGAAGTTGTTCAGTTTTGGAAAGGTTGAGTTTCAAATAAAGAGCAGACATGATGTTGGAAACTGAAGCTAGACAATCATTGGTGTTCTTTCAAACCGCAGGGGTAAGGTCAGGGGCTGAAGTGTATAATTGTGTGTCATCAGCATAGAGATTGTACTGGAAGCCGAATCTGCTGATGGTATGTCCAATCGGGGCCATGTAGAGAGAAAAGAAGAGGGCCAAGGACTGAATCCTGAGGGACCCCAATAGTGGTGCCAGCGAATAATACACTGAAAGAACAGTCAGAAAGATAGGAAGGGAACTAGGAGAGAGTGGTGTCCTTTATGCCGATGGAGTGCAGCATAGAGAGTAGGAGATGGTGATCAACAGTGTCAAAAGCTGCAGAGAGGTCAAGAAGAATACGCTGATAGTGATCACCATTACGTTTTGCCATCAGAAGGTCATTGGTCACTTTGATGAGGGCAGTTTCTGTAGAGTGTAGGGCTGCGGAAACCAGACTGTAATGGGTCTAGAGGATAGCGAGTGGAGAGGTAACGGGTGATGCGGGTGTACACCAGGCACTCCAAGAGTTTGCAGATGAAGGGGAGATTGGAGACTGGTCTGTAGTTATTTGTGCAGAATGGGTCAAGAGAAGATTTCTTTAATAATGGAGTAATGATAGAATGTTTGAAGGAGGAGGGGAAGGTGCTAGAAGAGAGGGAGAGGCTGAAGATTTTGGTTAGGTGAGTAGTGATGACCGGAGAGAGCGACTGGAGTAGGTGTGAGGGAATGCTGTCAGTGCTGCAGTGAGACGAGAGGAAGAGAGGAGCCTGGAGACTTCTTCTGTGACTGGGTCAAATATGGAGAGTGAGCAGGAGGAAATGTGGGGAAGAATGGTAGTAGCAGCGCTGGGGGGCTGGGAGCTAATTTCCTGGCGGATGTTGTCTATTTTCTCCATAAAGTAAAAAGCCAGATCATCAGCACAGAGGTCAGTGATGAGGTCCTGCACTTTAAGACTGAGGAGAGAGTGAAAGGTGTCAAAGAGTTTTTTGAATTGTTGGATAGTGAGGAGATCAGGGTGGAGAAGTAGGTTTGTTTGGCAAGGTGAAGGGTACAGTTGTAGGTTTTTAACATGAATTTATCATGGATAATGTTTTGTGGTGAGCAAGTTTTCCTCCATAGGCATTCAGCACTCCTAGAGCATCGCTAGAGGAATCGAGTTTGCGATGGGAGCTAAGGCTGTTTTATTCTATGCTTGGAGGTTCTGAGGGTGAGGGGCGCTACTTGGTTCAGGGTGTTTCTGAGAGCATCATTGTAGTGCTAATGCACCAATATGGCAGACAGCAGAGAGCCACAGATCATGAGCCCACGAGCCACAGTTTGGGGACCCCTGATCTAAACTATAACATCAATTATTACATGTAAAATGTACCATATAGCATCCAGTTCATGCATTTAGCACTGAGATACCTTTCTATCCTTTCCAGATTGCAGCTTTGCTGCATTATCCTCCTCCTTCTTCTTCTGCATGTCATCATACACACTGTCATATTCATACACGGATGCATCCTCCTCCAGGGCTTTATGCATTTCCAGCTTGGTCTTGGAAGAGAGATATAAACATGAATGTTTCTGCAATTCATCACATTTTATTACAATGATCTCAGTATGATTAAGATAAACTTCATTAGATCTTCACCAGAAAGGTCAAGTTCATCAATCCACCTGTGCGCTACTAGGTAATACTGACATTAACCAGAATTCTCTGTGAAATGTATGGAGAGCTTTAATTTACACAAGGTGCAAGATTGCAACACTTTACATGACGTATTGGTATTACAGAAACACTGAATAAAGATTAAGATTCCAGCAATGTAGCATCACTAGAAATCATCCTGTTACTTTATCTCATTTCAGCAGAATCAGGATAAAAGATGTCACCAATGACGTCACGTGTGGATGTGGCACAGAACATGTTGTGTGTGCAAGGTGTTTTGCTGAATAGTCAAGTCATGTGGGTCAGGTACTGGCAAACAAGTGGCCACCAGATAGCCTGCAGGATCTTGTTATGCATCCATGTGATGTACCCAGTTTGATAATCTTCGATTGATAGTCAGCGAGCTTACACAGATGACATGCATCATTGGTGCCATCCTCTGTCTTATGCCTTGTATAGTGAGACATATATTTTTAAGCTACAACCGCCTTACTACTCCCTAATAAGATAAAAGACTGTAGGGGGGAGGCGCCTTCTGCAGCCACAAGTAGGTTTGAGTGGAGAAAGGAAGGAAATGACTGATCTTCTTGGACACATAGCAAAATCTATGCGCATTTCTCTTTTTACTGCTATATGACAAAAGAGATCAGACCGGACAATTTTCTTTGCACTAAAGGAGTTGCCTGGCTAAAAAGGATTGGTGATAACCTCCTGATTGGACAGTGTCTGATTGCTGGGACCTGCGCTGCTCGGCAGAAGAGAGAACTTTTATCCTCTTTACTGAATGGAGCAGCAGATAGGAAGCTTTATCGATGCTCCATTGATTCTCTAATGGCGTTGCCAGAAAAATAATGAGTGCAATGCTCAGTAGCCCAATAGAGAATGAATGGAACACAGACCGAGAATGTGCACCGCTGATTCATTCTAATGGGGATAAAAATTCTTTGTTCTACCAATATGTGCGGATTTCAGCAGTTGGACCCCCACTAATGACAACTTATCATGTACACAATTCTTTTAAGTGCATACATTTAGGTCTATGTACCGCATTTTTCGCTTTATAAGATGCACTTGATTATAAGATGCACAGCCAAATTTCGTGAAGGAAAAGAGAAAAAAAAATGTTAATGTTAAAAGGGGTCCGTCTTTCAATCAGCATATATGTCCCTCATCCTTTTATATATATACCCTCATCCTGGTACATGGCCTCTTGTGACAGTACAATGATGGTACATAGCCCCCCATCCTGCATATGGCCCCCAGTGATGGTACATAGCCCCCCACCTTGAATATGTCCATCCCCGTCATGCACTCACCCCCTCCATTTTGGATATGTCCCCCATCACTCTCTATGTACCCATGCTGGTGCACACATTAAAATAATAAACAGCTGATAACTTGCCCTCCGCCTCTCCGTGCTCACAGCTTTCTCCCCGTCTCTGCGCTGCTCGGTATCCGATCATGTGATTGGAGCCCACAACGATGACATATCACTGTGAGCCCCAGTCACATGATCGGAAGGTAGCAGGCACAGAGACGGGGAGAAAGTGGCAAGCTGTGAGCCTTGGAGTGTCGGAGAGTAAGTTATCAGCTGTTTATTTTTGTACCAGCATGGGTACATATAGAGTGAAGGCGGTGGGGGAGGGGGAAAGGAGACATATGCAGGATGGGGGGGTGTAAGTGCAGGATGATGGGGTGAGAGCAAGCTCATATAATATGCACCGCTCCCACCGTCCATTTCCCAGCGCAACTTCAGCACCGAGAGGAGGACAGCGGCTGGTGCAATGAATATTATATCACATGACCTCCCGCTGCCTCAGCAGACCCCCACAGTACAGTAGATTTGGAATATAAGACGCACCCCCACTTTCCCCGGTAATTGTGTTTTATTTAACATTTGTAATCATGTGGCTTCTTCGGTCGCTTTGTATTATTTCAGGTAGCTGGCTGCAGAAAGATTTAACAGTGAATCTGTCAGTGACCTTGTTCTTACATCAAGGTTTTAAAATCAAACTTTTTTCCCACTGTGCTGATTTATGACCACATCAAAGTTCAACTCCGCTCAACTTTCAAGTGAAGACAAACCAAAGTTATTAGAAGAGTTAATAAGAGAAATAAGAGTGACAAACCAGAGCAATCATAATGCCATGTGCTGATGTAGAATGTGTGCTGCGGATTTTTAACATCCAAAATCCGCACCATGTTTTAAAGATCCATACAGAAACGTTGGTGGTGTCTTGGTATGTTTTCGTTGTTTTTTTTTTTTTTGGTGCATTTTTCAAGTGAATTTTGCAGCATTTTTTTTGCAATTGTAGATTGGCGTCACTGTGAATAAAGCTAGGTTAAAGCTGAAATTAAAAAAAGGGTTGCTTGATGTGATATCCTGAAAATAAAATGGCATGGGGCTCCACTGTAATTTTGGTTACCAGCACAGGTATGGGCTCCCACCCACCCCTAGGTTCCTAGTTTTATCTAGCTGGTAATGAAAAAAACAGGGGAGACATTTTTTAAAAATTATTTAAATAATGGTAAGAAAATAGACGTGGGGCTCCGCAGTATTTTTGGTAGCCAGCCAGGTAAAACTAGGCAGCTGGGGACTGGAATTCTCAGTGAGGGGAGGCCGTCGCACTGGATCGTGGAGTACCATCGGAGGCTTTTGATAGAGTAATAAGTATGGCAAACAGGGATTCATTGGTGTCATCATGCCAAATAAATTATTTTTATCTGTGTGGTGTAATTTTTGCTATTTATTTAGAGGCTCATCATGGCCGGGTCAAATGCTGACTTGGCATTATAAACATTGGGCTTGGTGCAAGCTGGCAATACTCAACTGGAATTAACCACTTATTACTCAGTCTGCCAACCCCACTAGGCAGCTGGAAGAGTCAGGTAAAGCTCCAAAAATTGGTGCTTCTATAAATGTGGCATTTTCTGGGGCGGATGTGATTCACAGTTTGGGGGGGCCCAGGAAACTTGGGCCTCCCCACGCTGAGAAGTCCAGCCCCCAGCTGGATAGTTGTACCTGGCTAGCAACAAAAAAAAAACGGTGCAGCCCCTCATCAATTTTTTTAAATTATTTCTTTACATCATAATTTTTTTTAATTTTTTTTTTAAAAAGGGCCCCCATGTATTTTACATTACCAGCCAGGTAAAACTGACAGCTGAGGGTGGGTGGCAGCCCGTAGACACCTGTTTTAACTGTGCTGGGGACCAAAAATACAGCAAAGCCCCACGTCATCTGCGCAAAACACTCAACAAATAAGCACTGCGTGCGTATTTTAGAGCCAACATTGAGGTCTATGGGTGAAAATCGTGGCAAAATATGCTGCAAAATTTGACATGCTGAAGATTTTCCTGCTGCAAAATGCACACCATTTCTGCTGCGGGAAAATCTGCAGCATGGGTACAACACTTTAGAGTTCCTATACACTTTGCGAGTGAGCTGATGTGCTGCGGATTTCACAGAGATCTGCAGCAAGCTCGTCACAAAATGTGCGGTAAATCCGCAGCATGGGCACATAGCTTAAGAGTTCAGGAGAAGACAAATAGGAGTCACAAACCAGGGCAATCAGAAGAGTTCAGGAGAAGACAAGAGTCACAAACTAGAGTAATCAGGAGGAGCTCACTGACAGATGAAATGTTAACATATTCTACAGCCAGCCATAAAATGTGATACAAGGAGACTCTATAAAGCTAATGTAGGTCTCAGAATTGTGTTGAAACCAAATTGCAGAAAAGATTTGTAATCAAAAATACATAGATTTTCTTAAAAAAAAATGCCTTTCAAGGGGATCCATATTCTTCAAGGATAGAATTTTGAAGATTTAGAGAAAAAAAGTAATGCTTTAAAAAGAGTGTTTTAAGTTGTATACTTCACTTGGCAAATAATAGTCAGGAAGAAAATAAGTACAGTAGTTTAGTAGTTCCAGAGCGTATCTTAAGGAGATCCTCTTGGAGTGGGCTGGGCATCTGCGGTCAATAATCACAGTGCGACCTATCAAACATCATTTTGTCAATGTCATTCTAATTTGAAATGAGCGGCATGAATACTAGAGTGTATCCAAGAGTCAGTTCTGCTATTGCAATGTACTGGAGATGATGCCTTGGGCTGAGCCTTAGAGAGAATTAATATAACCTGGATCAAAAGGCTGAAGGTTTTGCAGTAACAGTATGTGCTTCTTTTACTTTACAAGATGGTAAACATTGCAAACATTTCTGATATAAGCATAGTTTTATAAACAGTGCTCCACATATCCCACCCATATTGTAGAAGAGAATAACCATTTGCCTTTATATTTTACCATTTGTGTTTCTCTATATATAAAATGTAGTCAAGAATGCATAACACACAATACCTGCTTCATCACGCGTTTCTTTAGGGCTTCTTTTTGTAGCGTTTCTCCAACTGACATCTAGAAATACATAAAATAATGTATTTATATATACAACACAAATGAAATCCTGAATCAAGTATACAAAAGACTTAAACAAAGGCAGTTTCTGGTGATGTCGTCTATGCCAGTGGCGATTAACTTACTATTTTATGACTGTTTAAGATGTGGCTCTTGATTCCATGCAAAGAACCCATTTTTTTCCCGTATCACAGATCAAAAGGGTCAATAAAAGTCTATAGATCCATGAAAAAAAACATGTGCAGCACATGGCTGGCATCTGCATGCCCTCTTGCACTGTCCACATTTAAAATGGGAAAGTAGAGAAGCTTTGTCATTTTTTTTCTTTATTCATCCATAAAAAAAAACTGATGTAAAATACACACACAAACTGTACACGGATGACACACTGATCCAAAACACTGATGCCTGAGATAACATTGTTTCACGTGTTTAAACACAGATGTGTGAATGAGACGTAAAGTATGACTACATAGAAAATTCATTCATTCATTCATTCATTCATAGAAAACAAATGTTTCTTATAGTGTTCTTTCCCTATGATAATGGAGTATGTTAATTAAGTTAAGGGCACCAGAATTATGATGTAATATGTGCTCCTGGTGTAATACAGGGGCTACATGGGGCACAGGCTTCAATACATGGGCTATGTGAGGCAGAGGTTTCAAGTGTAATACTGGGGCTATGTGTGAACTCCTGGTGCAATACAGAGGCTGTATGCGGCCTCCTGTTGTAATACTAGGGGCTATGTGCGGCGTCCTGCAGGAATACTGGAGACTGCGTGCAGTCGTCTGCTGTCTACTGGGGGCTGTGGGCAGCCTCCTGCTGTAATGCCGGGGGCAGTGTGCGACCTCCTACTGTATACTGGGGACTGTGTGCCCGGCTGCTGTATACGGGGGCAGTGTGAGGCCTCCTGCTGTATACTGGGGGCTGTTGTGGCCTCTTGCTGTATAGTAGAGGCTGTTGCGGCCTCCTACTGTGCACTGGAGGCTGTGTGCACAAGAATATAGGTCTAAACGTTTGATACAAATTAATCCAACTGAAGGGTGATGTAAACTCAGACTAAATAGTATTGAAGCATAACAGATAGATAAAACAAGATGAACCACTATGATACACAGTCTTGAAAGCTACCCCCTGAAGAAAGCCACTGAAAAACGTGTCGTGGATGCCCTAGACACGTGCTGTGTACCTCAGGTTCTCTAACTATGGGTGAGTGGTCCTCAGCCTTGGATCATATGGGGTATTTGGGGCAGAACAGCATATAGGGCTATTTTATTGGTACCAGTGATTACTGTGTAATTGTGTTATTCCTTTATTCTGGACCATGTTGCCCTTTTATTGATTAATGCTGTAGCACTTTATACCCTGATGTGGAGCTTCTTCGTGTACAGTCGTGTTTGTCCTCCAAAAGTGCCATTGCCCTGCTGTAACTATGTTTACTTTTAACTTTTTCAACTGGTGTCTACAATTAAAACACTTGTGCACTTGCAGTCTGGTTGAAATGTGATTTTTTGACAGGGTGTTTAAAGGTACGTATGCTTAATTTCTCAGGTTGAAAACAGTCTTGAAATGTGCCAGTTTTATTTTTCACTGTCAAAAAAATTAAAGGGAACCTGTCAGGTCACTCTACCCCTCTCTCCTATCACCTTGCTCGCTGATCCCTAACCATCCCTCTCTGACCTAAAGGGGCCCAATAACGATTCTGAAAAATGACTTAGAACTTACAAATGCTCTCCATCTAGGAGACTGGAAAGGCGGGCTCCTTACTCCCCTCCTCGCTAGCTCCTAGCACACCCCGCTGGGCGTCATAGCTCCTACTGCTTTGCCGCCTTCTTTTTGAATTTCCCGTCCTCTTTGCTGCTGTAATGCCCGGGCCAGAACGCCATATCCGGCCCGATGCATTGCGGGAGTAATCACGTGATCGAACCGATGCATTGTGGGCCTAATCACGTGATTGGCCCGGCTTCAATTTGTGCATTGCACATGCGTCGATGCCGGGCTAATCATGAGATTAGGCCCACAATGCATTGGGCTGGATAAGATGTTCCAGCCCGGGCATTACAGCAGCAGAGGGCTGGTATTTTTCATAATCGTTATAGGGCCCCTTTAGGTCAGAGATGGATGGTTAGGGATCAGCTAGCAAGGTGCAGGGACAGGTAGTAATAGGAGAGAGGGGCAGAGCACCTGACAGGTTCCCTTTAAATGCCTTTTACACCTGTCACTCTCTCCTCAGTCCTAAAGTGCAGGCCCTGATCACTGACCTCTTTGCTGATGATCTGGTTTCTTAATTCACAGAGAAAATAGAACACATCAGTCAGGAAATCAGCTCCCGGCCTCCAAGCACTGCTACTCTAATTACCCCCCACATCTCCTCTTGCTCACTCTCCACATTTGACCAAGTCACAGAAGAAGTCTCCAGGCTCCTCTCTTCCTACTACACCATAAACCCCATCCCCTCACACTTACTGTAGTTTCTCTCTCTGATGGTCACCACTCACCTAACCAAAATCTTCAACCTCTCCCTCTCTTTTGGTATCTTCCCCTACTCCTTCAAACATTCTATCATTACTCCATTATAAAAGGGAACCTGACCCTTAAAAATCACACCCTATCCTTTCAATACATGTCCCTACACCTTAATTTTCCTATTCTACCTATCCCTTTTTGTCAAAATTGAGTATTTATAAACTTTCAAAAAGTGCTTTTATTACCTTCTCATCTGCGCCTTCTGGGATCTTAAGAAGTCACACAGGGCGTTCCCTGTGGCTTCTTTCCACCGCCTTTTGTGCAATTATTCACGCTCAATGGGCGTGATAATCCTTTTGAATCTTCCTTGCCCTCCTCCATGGGCGGATAAGCCGGTATGACGCTAATCGCGTCATATCCGGCTAACATGACGTCGGTACACCCATTGGGTGTATCAAGGACCTCGCGATGCGCATGCGCGAGGTTACTTTACGGCAGCTCATCACAGATAAGATTAAATAGCCTCCCCCTCACTAGGCTTTCCCCTCTCCAGTCGATCCTTAATGCAGCAGCCAGGGTCACCTATCTAGCTAACCGTTACTCGGATACTTCCGCTCTGTGCCAGTCTTGCACTGGCTGCCCTTACACTATAGGATCCAATTCAAATTGTTTGCTCTCACCCACAAAGCTCTTCACAATGCAGAACCTCACTACCTCTCCACCATCATCTTTTTCTATCACCCAACCTGTTCTCTACGCTCTGGAAGTTACTTTAGACTAACATCTGCACTAATCCGAACCTCCCACACCCACTCCGACTCCAAGACTTCACCCATGCTGCACAAATTCTCTGGATTGCTGTACCCCAAAAAATTAGGTCTACCCACAACTTACATAGTTTTAGGCGCTCCCTAAAAATACATCTTTTTAGGGTGGCTTATCATGCTCAAAGTCATTTAGACATAGCCTATTAACTATACCAGTCTCAAATGCTTTACAAAGAATGGCTGGTGACCACTCATTCAGCTCTTATGTATTCCCCACTACCTTAAGTTGGCTGGACCATCATTGGAAATAAGCCCTTGTACTCTGTGTCACCATAACCTCATTGTTAGATTGCAAGCAGGGCTGTCATTGTTTTGCTTTAATTTTTGTATTCTTTGATAACTGTTACTTATAACTGATTGTATATGAACCTAAATAAAGATTATTATTATTATTATTATTAAATGCTATTGATAAATAGGCCTCAATGGACCCATGTTTCCAGAGAATTAGAGGAGTTGATAGCAGTAAAGACTGATAAGCTCTCCTCTATCTCAAATGCACTGCAGTCCTGGATGTCAGGTGGGTTTCCATTCTGGTTGGTATCTAACTCCCTTTAAGTATCTTTATTTTGAGAAAAGCTGTTTTCTCTATGTGCACTCTTCCTTTCTTACCCTATAGTTATCATTTTCACAAGTATACCATTAATCATCCCCATTTTTTTTCCTCTTTTCTATTTTTTTTTCTTCTACTTTTATGTTTCCTACAGTTAGTTTTTACTGTATCATTTTAATACTTTAAGGGCCAAACCATTCTCTTCAATGGATAAGTTTTCCGTTAGTAAAAAGTGGCTGTTGTAATCTGTCATGAGCATGCTGTAAGGGTTAACACAGAGATTTCAGCCATGCCTGTCTTATCGCACTGTGTGTTGTTGTTATTGTTGTCTACCTGCAATGTTTGTTTTAGCACCAGTAGCTTATCATTGATGTGACTAGCTGGCATGAGGTGACTTGCCCCCTTCTGTGATGAGCAGCTCACTGTTTATAGAAATGTACATACAGAGTCTGGTGTGGGAACGAGCAGCTCTTTAAGCTTTGTACATGCTAAATTTTAAATCTTTGTGTCAGAACTGCTGCATCCAGCAATCTCAATGACACATCATTGGATTCTGGGTCTCTTTGCCTACATCATGCTGCTCTCAAATGAAGTAGCAAAAACCTGCTGAGTTATTGTACAAAATATAGAAATTTTTAACCCGTAGATATTTCTAGTAAAGATTTATTTATAGATGCTATAGTACAACCATAAAGCGGTGGTCCAGTCCGTTATGTCCTAAATAACTGAAGAGATAAGAATACAGTCATCTTCATTATGCCTGTCAAAACAAGGGCTGTGTAGTCATCTTCAGTTCCCGTAATAGGCGTTTCTGTATCCCCCATCCTTCAAACCAAATGGATTCAAAATGATCAGCAACAAAGTCTGTATGGGTATTTTGGGCATGCCGCTCATACTCAGTGAATAAATTGACATGTTTTAAAAATTAAATTTCCATTTTTTCACAATTTTCGAATTCCTTTAATTTCCCTAATTTACAACTTTTCCTTCTTGGTATTGCATTTTCAATGTCGAGGAATATTGCACAGATAGATATAACTCATACAACTAGTTCCTCATATCTGTGGCAAAGATATATTAAACCCACTACATACATCCGGCTAAGCACTGTACACGTGTAACTAGTCAAGAAAAGCATAGATGACATCAGTCTTCAACATCAAATAAGTCAATGCTGTCAGGACATAATGAATCTAGGTGAAGGCCCTCGAGAATGCAGGTGGCAGAGCGCCATTGTTTTCCCTCCATTCAGCTGTTACAGCACACTTTATGAAACACTGAAAAGTGTCCGCCCTGTCATCAGTGTTCACTTACATACACACAGCTGGACTGTACATAGGAGTCTCATAACACCAAAGCAAATAATTAGATTAAAAAAAAACTCTCAAAGAAAGATGTTCATTTTGGTATTGCAAAAAATGAGTAAGAAGGCAGAGAACGGCTACGGGGTCTCAGATGTTCACACCTGAGGCTTGTCCGTCACTCCTGCATTATCGCGTAATTTACATGGCAGTATATAAGGAGAAAAATTCCCAAATTAGGCAACATTTAGACACATTGATGCGTTTTGTGAGGATGTTTTTCAGCTGCAAAACTGGATCAGCTCTTCAAAAAGATGTCTCAAAAAAACGGATGATTTGTTTTTGCTGCGTTTTAGACTGATGGTTTTTTAAACTAATAGACAATGGTTTCAATGAAAAAAACAGATCAGAAAAATGTCACAAATTGACAGCTCATTCTTTTTGAGGATCAGTTTTTGAGCCAAAAAATGGACGACTGCAAAACATTGTGTCTGCATGACAACTCTTGAAAAAATCATTGACTTGACTGGGAATCTCTGAAACTGATCCGTTTCACTGCACAGCCACTGCAAAAACAGATCCTCAACGCACCAAAAACGTTGTGTCTGAATGTAGCCTTAAGATTTCAATGTTTGGCACTGTTAAGGTGTAAAAAAAATACAGGAAATATCTGGAATCCAACTGTGCTGTTGTACAATCGACCATATACCAAGAAAATCAGTGATGGCAAGTGGCTTTATTCAACACATTTCAAGGTGTATTCCTCGACTCTTCATCAGGAGAACCACCAATTGGAGATTAATACTCAGCTGTCATTAAACCCTTCTATCACCCTGAAGCCAACGCACCAGGGCATATGGACAAGCCAGGTGAAGAACCAGAAATTGGAGATTCTAATGAATGCGCCAATTTCTGGGACAGCTGCTATCCTGCAGCCTGGGGAAACCCAATAACTATATGCCCCAACACATTGAGAATATCAGGACCCAGCTGTCTGGGTTTTACCTAGGCTGGCAATCAAAAATAGAGTGGAGCCCATGCATTTACTTTTAAATTATTTAAATAATCAAAACAAAATAATGGGCTCCGCTATATTTTTGATTGCCAGCCAAGGTAACACCAGGGAGCTGGGGGTGGAAGCCTGTAGCTGTCTGCTTTATCATACTGAGAATAAAAAATATAGGGGACTCCAACACAAATTGATTTATTTGTACACCCCGCATGAGGGCAGGTTTGTTGCCAATGGCCACCAATAACAGATCCCGCCAAAATGGGTGGGGGCGCAACAGCCAATCACAGGCGCTCTCACAGAGAGTGGGTGTCTGTGATTGGCTGTTGGAGGCAGAGTCTAGTGAATAAACTAGAGGTTAATGAGTGGCCCGGAAGTACAAGCGTGTGGTCCTCGGTAAGTATAACACTGCTGTTTAAATCACTGTTTTGTTTTATTTTACAGCCCCCAGCCAAACCCAAAGAGTAACACGGACTTCTTACGGAAGTCAGTGTTTGGGGTCCGTGCCCAAACACTCGGTATTCGGTATGGACCCCGAACTTTACAATTCGAACTTGCCGGTCACTAGACATAATATCTACACAGCGTTTACCAAAACTACAGAGGATACTAGCAATGTGATTGATTCTGGATTGTTCTGTCATCTATTAATCTTTTTCCAATGAGAGAGTTTCTGGCAACTGCTGTAAAATCATCAGTAGATCCACCAGCAGCAATGTATTGCATATGTGCAGCTCAGCAATGTCAATATTAATTTCCCACTCCTTCCTAACATGTAAAATAATAAGAATAACCATAATCATAGTGTATTAAAAGTATTCCCAGTGACCACATAGTAGCTGTAAAACTGTATTACAGTATTTGTATGAAAAAGTTTTTCTTCCCCTTTAGTAACCCTCTGTCCTAGAATAATACAACCATTCCAGCGCACAAGATATGGCATTCATCCAGGAATGTGTAAAGTATAAAGGAAACTAGGGCATTGCCTTGTTACACACAGTGTTCATGTGCCAAAAGAAATTGATAAAACTTTAACTGTGTGCAGGCCGGTTGTGTGACTGACATTCCCAAGGGTGCATGTATTAACCAGCAGGGCTAAAGGGGTTTTTCCAAAAATTGTGATTAAAAAAAAAAAAAAAAAAATACTTTTGAATATTAAAAACATTTTTCTAAATACTTTTATTGTAAAAGGTATGCTTTATCTAGTGCACGCTGTCAGGATTTTAAGCTCTTCACTCAAAGGCGATTTTTCATATTTAAGTTTTCAAATTTCCCTTTCCTTCTTCCAAGAGCCTTAACATTTTTATTTTTCTGTCAATAATATATAGCTGTACTAGATGGTTGCCCGATTCTAATCCATCGGGTATTCTAGAATATGTATGTAGTTTATTTATGAACATTTAAGAATAATACAATGAGCAATCAGTAAGGTATCATCACACTTGGTGATGCTCCAGCGATCCCGACAACGATACCACCTGGTAGGAATCGCTGAAGTGTCACTACTTGATCGCTGGCGAGATGTCAAACAGTCAGATCTCACCAGCGATGCAGCAACAATATGGCGGTCGTTGGGACCCTGTCACTCTAGGGCGTAGTATTGAGGTTGTTGGTCGTTGTCCCCGTGAAATACATCGATGCATGCTGCCCAATGGGGTCCCAACGATCAAAAAATGGTCCAGGTCATTCTGACACAATCAGCAATCTCACAGCGGGGGTCTGGTCGCTGCTGCGTGTGACACTAAGCGAGATGGCTAGCACCGGTCGGGGTACTTCCACTGCAAGCAGCCGAGAGATGACCGGCTAGCGCCGGTCATCTCCCGGCTGCGTCGCCGCTGACCTCCGTGCGGCAGGAGATGACCTGCGGCTACCATCGAGAGATCAGCAGCTAGCGCCGCTGATCTCTCGACGGTAGCGGTGGCATGCGTGGTTCAAATCCTGCGCCAATTCACAGCTGGACTGCGCCTGTCGCTGATTGGTCGCAGCCGGCTGGGCGCGACCAATCAGCGACGCAGGATTTCCGTTTCAGAGAGACAGACAGACAGAATTAGACAAATATATAGTAGATGAGGACTTGTTTATTGCGGCATGAGTTGTACTTTTAAACTACATCATTCATTTTACCATATAACGTACAGGATAACAGGACAATAATTCTAAGAACACTGACATTCCCAAAAAAAAAAAAACTGTAATTCAACAATTTTTTTTTTAATTTATCATGTTCAGTTTATGGTAAAATTGACCTGCCCATATGATTCTCCAGGTTAGTACAAGTAAGAGATAGCAAACATATACCGGTAGTTATTAAGTGGTGAAAAGAGGTTCCCCCCTAAAATTTAGCTTTTGTCGCTCAATTTCCAAGACCCATAACATTTCCATTTTTTAGGGCTCCTAGGTCTGTGTGAGGGCTTATTTTTTGCGCCCTGAGCTGATGTTTTTACTGATACAAATTTTGGGTCAGATATCTTTTGATCACCTTTTATTGCATATCATTGCAATGATGCAGCAACAAAAAAAAAAACTTAATTGTGGTGTTTTATTTTTCTCATTACGCCGTTTACCAATCAAATTTATTTTATATTTTGATAGATCAGACATTTATGCAGCAATACCAAATATGTGTAGTTTTAAATTGTTTTATTTTTAATGGAGTTTTCAAAATGTTTTTAAAAACTTTTTTTTTAACTGTATTGAATAGTCTCTTTACCAGGCTCTGTATAGCAGAAATACCAATTTGCAATGAACACAGGCCACAGGAGGATCGTAATGACAGGCATGGCGATTGTCAGCAGACTCCCAGTTGTCATGAAAACCCATAGGCGGCCCCCCGATCACATCACAGGTATGCCAGCAGGCAGAGAGGAGGAATGACGCATCCCGTGCAAATGTGTGTTAAATGTTGCTGTCACAAATTGACAGCAGGATTTAAGTGGTTAATTGGAGATCTGCCTGCGGGTGTTAAGAAAGGCACCTGATGGCTGATTAAATTCGCCGTCTTGGGCAGGGAAAGATGTGGGTTTGGCATATCAGCCTGCATCAAAGACAAGGGAAACTACTTTTGACAGGTATGTCAAAAGTCGTGAAGGGGTTAAAGATAGCAACTTCCATTTACCAGTCGCACACATCCTAGAATGGACTGCGTGAAGAGGGAGACAGACCTACCCCCATTCACTGCACCAAACCGGTCAGGCTGACTGAGATGGATGTTTATTCTCAGTAAGAGAACAGCGTTTATCTTCTCCTTTGGAACACGTCCTGTCAGGTTGAATGAACAGAGGAATGTGGGTTCATGATGTCTGACAGAACACTGCTCAGTAAATCTAAATGGTGGACAGACACAAACTACGACCCTTCCATACACATCAGAGAAGCCCCACCTAGAGACAACCGGTCTGTAATACAGAATACTTTGGAGCATCTCGCTCTTTTTTCTTCCAGAATCCAATGAGATATAAAGCAAATTCCATTAATAGAGGTAGAGACCCCAAAGATTCCCAAGAAAGAAGCTGAAAAGATATTAACTGAATAGGAAAAACGAAAATATTACCCCAAAAGTTTATTACCTTTACCAAATAATAATAATAAATCACTTGTAAACCTTACACTCTATGAACACTTCATTTTTGCTTTATTTCACAATGGTAATATTCATTGACTAAACTGAAATGTCATTATAAGAATATTTAAAATAATTAACTCTCTGTAACTGGTAAAAAGAGCTGGAAGTGCATGGTACGATTTATTCACAGGTACAAATGCAGAGGAAGTTACACAAAGGCCAATGTTGCAAAAAAATGCAGAGAATCTGCCAATATGTACGTCAAGCTAAGAACAAACCCGTCATAGTTAAGGATTGGGAGGCCTAGACTGTCCAATTTTTCCACTCCTGTGTACCTGTATGTTCTTTAAGTGTCTGGGAGCACATTAATCATGAGTAGACAGTGAGGAGGGCTTGCACAATGCATGCTTACACAGGAATGGTAATCTCATTTACGCAGATTTTTTCTTATTTTCATTGATCATTACATTCTGCAAAACTGATGAATACATTAGAGTTTCTATACCAAAAAACATGCATTCACGGTGTACTAACATGCAAAAGAGGGTCTCGCATCACCAGAAGAGCTCCTGAAATTTTCCTTCTAGTGCACATGGTAAAGCTGGGTTTGGTCACTTTGCAGAGCGCAGAGACCAGGAGTCAGGACTCTTCTGCGAAATGGTTACTTAACTTCGACTGTATGGGTGACTGCATGATCCATTTTATTATATCTAGACTCAATTTTGTGAATGTCTGATTTCTGTCTGAGAGTATCTGTCCTCTATGAAAAGGAGGACCAGTGTGTAATTTAGGATAGGACATACTTCTCTCCTTTGTTGGAAACGAAACCTAAGATAACATTGGAATGTGGAATTTGAGAGGCATACAGACTTTAAGCCGTGTGCAAAAGGTGCTCATATTCAGCCAACAGGATGTATAAATGTTAATGCCAAAAGATACTGTAAAAATATAAAAGGGTGGGGGGCAAGAGGCGCAATAGTGCCCTATCACTAGTGACACTGATGGTAATGGGGTGATGCTGAGAAGCCACTCACCTGGTGCAGTTGTGATCCCCACAACTGGTTTGAAGGCGTTTAGGAAATATTATTCCAAGCTGCTGCAGGACCTCCACCCACCACTGAACAGTGGTTTAATCCAGAAAGATGATGGGAGTGTAGGTATGCCACGGTCCGCGCTGCTCCAGGGCTTAAAAAACTCACCAAAGAGACAGTCAGATTTCCATCCTTTATTCTCCATCTCCTACGCGTTTCGGCGCCTAGCCTGGCACCTGATATCCCTGATGAAGGTGCCAGGCTAGGCGCCGAAACGCGTAGGTGGAGAAGAATAAAGGATGGAAATCTGACTGTCTCTTTGGTGAGTTTTTTAAGCCCTGGAGCAGCGCGGACCGTGGCACACCTACACTCCCATCATCTTTCTGAATGCCAAAAGATAAGTTGACCATTGACGATGTTACAATGTTTGTCCATCAAATGCCTATATAACTCTGAGACGATGATGAAACAAATACTGGACATTGAGACAAAGAGGCTGCTTCTGATACATGTCTGTCTCGGGGGGGCTAGTCTGATATGTACATACTGATCTCTATGTTTAATCTGGAACACACAAAGTCTTATGCGTCACATTTGTGTGGAGATGACGTATACAAGGCATCACAGCGATGCCCAGGAAGCTGAATTATAGGAACTGTTCTGGTGATATTGGACCTATTTGAATATTCAAGGTGGAATTGAATCCAAAAATTGGCCACCAAGTCACAGGAAATTAACATACAGTTCTTTAAATTGTCGATTTTCATAAAGTTTCCATTATAACAAGTTTGTACAGTTCAAAAAGAGAAAAGTGAAATGACTGCGGTGCCTCAAAGAGAGTCTGTATCCAGGTTTATGGTATGTGATTGGAGAGCAGCATGCTGGGGCAGAGATCCTGACTCCAGCAATGCATCATTTAGTTTACTAGTCGCAGCAGTTGTAATAGAATTACTTTTCTCTGCTGCAGATCTACCAGTTCTCTGAATGTTGACCTCTGTATAACCCGCCCACACCACTGACTGGCAGCTTTCTATGTACATTGTATATTGAGAGAAAGCTACTAATCAGTGGTAGGGACAGGTTACATATATCACTTAAAGAAGTTGTCCCACAAATAGGTACATTTAATAAATAGATATTGGAATAATAATGTCAATAATTGGATGTGTTAAAAAATGTTCCCGTGCTGAGATAATCTTATATATGTGTCCCTGCTATGTACTGTGTAATAGATGTGTCTGACCATACAGGGACATGGACTGATCATACCACATCTCCTGGGCTGAGATTATCTTATATATGTGTCCTTGTGTGTACTGTGTAATGGATGTGTCTGACCATATAGGGACATGGTCTGATCATACCACATCTCCTGGGCAGGGGAGGACACAAAAGAGTATCATAGCACAGGATCATAGCTGATTCTTCTTGTAAGGGCTCACCCACACAAGTCTATAGCAAAGCCGAGAGCTAATTGATGTTTTATCGGATAGCACTCAGACCAGTGTTATGCTATGGGGCAGCGCAGAGCTGCGATTATTTCTCATGTTGATTCGGAATCCGAGTGCAGTTCAATTACCCCAGACACAAACAATGGAAAAGATGGAGAAATTAAGTTCTCCGTCTTTTCCTCATCTGTACTCCGATTATCGTATGCAAGAGCATCTGTGCACAGTGAATGACACTCGACTCAAACTCTATCAGAGTTTGATCTGAGTGACATTAACACAGTCGTACGATTCTCTCGCATGAGAGCATATACAGCCGTGTTACCCCAGGCCAAAGTAAAGCAATTCCCTGACTGCTTTTAAAGCACCACTTCACCATTTTTTTCACACTTTAAATATAACCTTCCGCCCCATCTTGTACTAACCTTCCGCCATCTTCATAGTTTACCAACGCCGCTCTTTTCCAATACCGCCATCGCTTGCCTGCAGTTTTTATGCCTGAAGCTACATAACAGGCACTCAATGCACCTCTATGACAGCTAGAACAAAGCTCTAATGAAGATGTATTGAAAAGTGACCTTCGATTCGCTCCATTAAACACTGGAGCTGCCAGCAGGTCACTTTTCACCACAGACCAACCAGAGCACCGCTGGAAAATGATGAAGGCGTTGGAAGGTGAGTATAAGAACGGGCTCAGTGGACTTCGATTTAAAGCACCACTACGGTGGTGCATAAGAAAAAAATGCTGTAGTGGTGCTTTAAGCAATGTTTTACTTGAAAGAAAATGTTACGATTCCCTGCTGTGCTCCGTATACTCTCTTTTGCTTCCTCTCCTGCCCAGAAGATGTGTTATAATCAGACCACGTCCCTGTATGGTCAGAAACGGTCATTACATAGTACGTAGCAGAAACACACATATAAAATTATCTCAGCCCAGGAAAAATGGACTTTGTTAGTTGAATAACCCTTTAACTAAAAGGCACAAGACATCTGGTCATGTAGTGATAATCTAGTGCAAGTAGAGACTCTGATTTTACTGAAATAACAGCACACACAGCCAAGTAAGTGACAGATTACATAGCAAAAACCTGCTTCCAATTTCATAAGGTCCCCATACGCAAAAGTGTTGACTGATCCTAACCGATATCAATGAGATAAGCCAATAGTCCAAAGTGTTTGGGGGCCGTTAGCAGATGATCGTCAGTGGAAGGAAGAACCAGGCATGTATAATTTCAGACTGCCGATCTTTTGTCCTCAGAGATAAGCTATTGAGCTTCACATGTATATGAGAGTAGGAAGAGATTGTTCTGCCGACAGTTATCTGAAATGTATGTAGACTTTAGTGTAAGGAAAAAGCAATAACCCCTACTGGATATTAGGCCTGTAAAGCCTCAGGCTCAAATATTTTAGATATCCAACTGTAAAGACCTTTAAAAACATCTACATTGATATTTGTAAATTACGTTGGACACCTTTAAGCCCCCAAACGTCTATAGACAGGTCATTGGTATAATTTTAGAATTATGTTCTTTAATTTTTAGATTTCTTTAGCTGATTGATAGCTTTGTTTCACGAATGAATGTTAAAATGATCCACCTGCCTCTTGTTTGGCTGGAGTGTCCGCAGTACAAATACAGCATTGTGCATGGTTTATAGTGACAATTTCCTGTTGTCTTGAAGGTACTGATAGATTACAATTTCCTGTACCTTTTATATTATTCTTGCTTATCAACAGGTCTTTTATTAAAGGTCTGCGAGCATAGTAACAAGTCAGTCTTCTTTATTTGTCTACATAAAAGTCTTTTATTTCTAGGCACAAAGCTTTAATTTCAGACTATTTTTCAAGGTAAGAACATTTTCACCCATAATGTTTGAGTAAAGACAGGTTGTCCGCAGTCACACAGTTACAAGTATGGACCTATGCCAGTGATTGAACATGGATTAACATGTCAGACTCCGTATTAATGTTACCTATAGAGCGTGCATAAGCACTGCAATAGGCCACCACAAGGCAGAAGAGGATTGCACAGCTGAAATATCCTATAGAATAGATACTTCCATATCATTTTTCTATTAGTTCCCTACTGGTTAGAGTCCAGATCCTAAGACCCTATTCAATGCTTTTGACTTTTTCTTGAGGACACTTACTATAATAGGCTAATCATGACATCCCTCAAAAAACTCAAATGGTGTAAATTGAAGGCAAAGTGGCATAGCTCTTCCATTCCCCACTGCCCAAAGTGGTTAGACCATGACCATTTGTTAATTAATTGTATTTCCAAGTTAACTAATATGTTATTATTTTTATTTATATAGCACAATATATTCCATGGTGCTCTACATGAGAAGGGGTTTCATACAAATTACAGATGTAGGTTACAGTGAACAAATTAACAATGACAGACTGGTACAGAGTGGAGAGGATCCTGCGCTCATGGGCTTACATTCTATAGGATGATGGGAAGAGAGACAATAGGTCAGGTGGTTGCAGCAGCTCCGGTGGCGGTGAGGGGGCAGTGTGATCATTGCAGACTTTAAGCTTTCTGGAAGAGATGGGTTATGAAGTTCCATCTGAAGGATCCAAGGGTGGTGTATAATCGTATGTGTTGGGGGAGAATTCCAGAGGATGGGGGATATTCGGGGGATGTCTTGGAGGCAATTGGTTGAGGAAAGGATAAGAGTGCAGGAGAGAAGGAGGTCTTGGGAGGACCAGAGATGACGTGAGGGAAGATATTGGCATGTTAGTTCTGATATATAGGGAGGGGACAGGTTATTGACAGCTTTGTAGGTCAGTGTTAGTAGTTTGAACTAGATTCGATGGGGAATTGGAAGCCAGTGGAGGGATTTGCAGAGGCGAGAAGCAGGGGAGTACAGAGGAGAGAGGTGGATTAGTCGGGCAGAAGAGTTAGGTACAGACTGGAAACGTGTGAGAGTGTTAACAGGAAGGCCACATAGGAGGATGTTGCAGTAGTTGAGGTGGGAGATGATAAGGGTATGTACAAATATTTTAGTAGGCTGAGTGAATGACAGATTCTTGAAATATTATTGAGATGGAGTCAACAGGAGGTGTTGAGAGTTTGTTGAAGGACAGGGCAGAGTCAAGGGTTACTCCAAGGTCTTTATATATACAGTGCCTTGTGAAAGTATTTGGCCCCCTTGAACTTTTCAACCTTTTGCCACATTTCAGGCCTCAAACATAAAGATATAAAATTCAATTTTTTTTGTAAAGAATCAACAAGTGGGACACAATTGTGAAGTGTCCAAATAAATCCAGCAAGGGACTCCAGTAATGCAGTAAAAGATGGCACTTTATTCCAGATGAAGCTTCACATTGTTACAGCCCTCCAGCAATGCCCCTTTACCCTTTTCCTAATTATTTGCTTATACCTGGAAGGTCTAGCTTGCTCCCTTTAAATAAGCATAGTATAATTATTCATAATGACACAACCTGCTACCAATAATACAAGGTGTCCAGTAGCTTTCTGGGACAGAGCACTAGTATGGGAAAAATTGGCTTCCGTCTACAACGTCCCTATTAATGCTGCCAGTATTCCACGTAATGAAGATCTGCGCAGCTATGAATCAATTGGAGATTAAGAGAATAAAAGAAACAAAATTGTGGTGGGACTCTACATCCATAAGTTCGCATATCTCCAAAGACATGGTACCGAGAGGTCTACGTATATGCAAAAATGCAATCTTTTGCTATTCACAGGAATTTCAAAATGATTGGGATTCAATTCTCTCCTCCTGCTCCTTGAAGCTTATACAGCTGATAGTAAAACATGAGGAGCTGGAGCTTAAAGTTAAAGGGAACCTGACCTCTACAAATGACCCCCCAGCTTGTTTTAACCTGTCCCTGCACCATAGTAATCCATTCCTAGCCATCCCTTTCTGTCCCTAAACCGCTATGTGAAAGTTTATAAAAGTAGATTACTCGCCTTTTATTCTGCAGCTTCTCATTATATGAGAAGCCGCAAGAGGCAGGCTTCTGTAGCTCTCCCCGCCGGCAGCGTGTTAATTATGCACGCCCACATGGGCGTGCTATACAGCAGAGACATTGCTTGTCCTGCAAGGGGGCCGTACAGGCGATATGACGCGATTTTCGTCATATCGCCTGTACTGCCCCTTGGCAGCACAAGCACAGTGTCTGCTCTATATGCATAATTAACACGCCGCTGGCGGGAAGAGCCACACAAGCCCGCCTTTTTCGGCTTCTCATATAATGAGAAGCTGCAGAATAACGGGTGAATAAACTAATTTTGAAACTTTCACATAGCGGTTTAGGGACAGAAAGGGATGGCTAGGAATGGATTACTATGGTGCAGGGACAGGTTAAAACAAGCTGGGGGTCATTTGTAGAGGTCAGGTTCCCTTTAAGGAGGAAATTGACAGTCTGGAAGCCTTCCTTGTACAGTTCCATGGCTGCCATGAATACACTGTCCTAAAAGACGCTATGCAGCAGAAATTAGAAAAATTGGACAATGAAATCATGGCTGTTAAAAAGACTAAGTTTCAAAGGGATTTGGATGATTATGCCAACAATTGTGTTTACACCTGGCCACAACATCGGAGGAAAAAATCAATCCTTAAAACCCCTGGTAAAGGAAAACATACAAGGGGAAGGAATGTGAGTTTTGCAAATCCGGATCTGACTGTCTCATCTGTATTTAATTCTACTGTTGAGGACATTGTCATTTCACATGGTGTTCTAGGTAACACTCCTAATAGTGTAGATCCTAATAATATCAAACCACAAAATACCCGCTCAAAAAAACAGAAACAGAGACGGGGTGGAAGGAGGCACAGGGTGAAGGAGGTATCCCCAAAGGACGAGGTAGAGGTACTTCCAATATGGAATTTATCTGGTTGTATACATTCTGAGGCACAATTGTCTATGTTATCATGGGGTTTAGGTTTTCACCCACAAATAAATTTAATATTTTTCAGACATTGCTTGATGTAAATCGCCTCGCTAGAAACATAACCTTAAAATGTAACTTTGCTAATTCCAGTGAGGAAGACACACACAGGGAAAATATTGATGTCAGATTTACTTGACACCAGAGAAAATCTCATTTTACCATTTAAAGAAATTTAAAGATTTGTGTGTGCTTTCCTCACTTAGAAATTTGGAATCAGAGTCCATAATGTGCAATAATACATCCCCAATAGAATTCACTACTAGTAATCCTTTCTTTTACCCCTGAGATGCCGCTCATTAGTGGAAGGCGAATTGGTAGAATTACGGTAAATCAAAATTAAAAAAAATCTTGAAAAAATGTCTGAAAAATTGCCTTAAAGGCAATAGAAATCTAGCAGTCAGAATGGCGGACAAAGGGGGCGCAGTGGTGATCATAGACGCTGAATTATACAACAGACTGAACTTGGCTGATCTTAATAATAATCTGGTATATCACAAACTTCATAAAGACCCCACTAAAGTATATCAGGAAGAGATTTCTGAGATATTAGAAGACGGTCTTTCTATGGGAGTATTAACTTAAAGGTGGCTGATTTTCTGTTTGTTGAGCACCCTGTTATTCTAATATACCATTCGCTACCGAAAATCCACAAGGGATATTTTTCCACCTCCCTTAAGTCCCATTGTAGCGGATACTGAATCTATGGTAGAAGATCTAGGCAAGTGGATAGATGCGCACTTACAACCACTCGTACAGAAACGGCCTGATTTTGTAAGGCTGGTTTCACATTGCGATTTTGTTAAATCCAATGCTGTCTGATGAAAATCGGACAGCATCGGATCCGAATTAGCCCCCATGTTCTCCAATGGGGATCGGATTTGCACTTAATGGCATCCGATTTGCCTCCGATCCTGTCCAATTTTTTTCAGTAGCCAAAATCGTAGACTGCTGCGGAAATCAGACCTGATTCGTTCCGATTAAAATAAAATGGTAGTCTATGGGGATCGGATCGGATGGAATATCGGATCAGATATCGGATCCGATTTTCTGTATTGAGCATGCTCAAACTCCCAGACCACTCCCACAACCTCCCCTATCCCTCCCCAGCCCTCCCTCAGTGGGCGGAGTTCCGTTTAAAAACAGCCTAAGGGATACTAAGTTGGTTATTTCCACATTTGAGATTTTCTCTTGGGATCCTAAGTACAGGTGGCTGAGTTGCGACGTTGTGAGTTTATATCCATCAATTCCTCACAGTGTCGCACTGCAGTCCCTATCTTGATTTTTGGAAAAACATAGCCCCTATACATCAAACACACAGGATTTTATAATAACTGCAGTAGAGTTCGTTCTCACACACAATTATTTCTCCTTTGATGGGAAATATTATTTGCAAAAACGGGGTCAGTATGGGAGCTAAATTCTCCCCGACCCTCGCAAATATTGTTGTTGGTTTTTGGGAGGAAAAATTCATATTCGGTTTGGAAAATCCTTTTCAGGCGAGTATTATTTGGTACTGTCATTTTATGGATGATCTACTGTTGGTTTGGGGGGGCTCTATGGAGGATATGGAGAAATGTACTCACTACCTCAAAGCAAATGATTTCAATTTAAAATTTACCCATTTCTCTGATAAAATTAAAATCAATTTCCTTGACATTTGTTTGACAGCCAATTTCAACAGGGTTACTGTATCACCATATAGGAAGCCCACAGCTTCAAACTCTATTCTCAGCGCCAGTTCATGTCACCTGAGGCATGTCATAAAAAACATTCCTGTGGGTGAGATGATCAGGTTAAAAAGAATCTGCTCTGAGCAGGCGGAGTATAGGAAAGAACTAGTCAATGTCAGGAATAGATTGAGCAAGAGGGTTTATCACAAGGGCCTGTTAGATCGAGCTGATTATGTTGTACAAAAAATGGAGGGAGAAACTTTGCTGAAGGATAGGAGTAAAATCAAACATAAAAACTTTAGTTCCATCATTTTTTCTACCCCTTTAGTCTCCAATATCATAACATAAGTCCATAGATTGAGAAAATATTTATCAGTATTAGAACAGGATTCCACAATTGGTAGTATTTTGAAAAAATCACCTATAAAGTTTGCAGCTAAACAGGAACCAACACTGGGGACAATACTTTCACCCAGCCTGTTTCAGACTACTAAAAAACCTAGCTCAAGTTGGTTGTCACCGAGCGGATTTTATAAATGCGGCCACACCAAATGTCTGTCATGCAATTACGTACACAAAACCACTACCTTTAGATCATGCAGTAATAACAGGCAGTTTAATATTAATACCTTTTTAAACTGCTGTTCTACAAATGTAGTATATTTAATTGAGTTCACCCATTGCAAAGTTCAGTATGTGGACTGCATGGGGGAAGAATTGAAGAGACGTATCCGCAGACATATCTCAGATGCATCCAGTGCTAATGTGTTGGGAATATCTGAGGTTTCAAGGCATTTCTCCCGTATACATGGGGGAGATACATCTTTTCTGAAGTTTTCTGGAATAGAAAAGGTGTTCAACTCCGCGAGCGGAGGAGATGCCAGACGTACCCTGTTGAACAGGAATCATTCTGGATATTTACCCTAGACACTAGAGTCCCAAAAGGATTATATGTCCGCCAGGATCTTATTCTGCAATACTAGGGAAAAAACAAAACAAAAAACAACAACTTTATACTGCGATACTGAATGATCCTTTGTTATTCTCATTTTTTTTTCCTATGCATGATACTTTGTAGTCTGCGCTTTATATAATTTCTTTTTATATAATTTTTCTTCTGCAACATATTGTATGTCTGTTTTTAAATGGAGCACCTGTGTGTGTTCACCTGACTTCTACTTATAGCCATTTACAATGTGATGGAGCAAGACCATGATTAATGGCCACTTTACACACACCAACTTATCTGTACAACTTCTGACCAACTTACTGGTTGCAGTGAAATCATGGACACATTGTTCCATTTGTACACAGCCACAAAATGGAGCAATGTGCCCATGATTTCACTGCAACCAGTAAGTTGGTCAGAAGTTGGACAGATAAGTTGGTGTGTGTAAAGTGGCCTTAAGACCTGAGAGGTTGAAACATGTTGGTCATTGCTGGAGGGCTGTAACAATGTGAAGCTTCATCTGGAATGAAGTGCCACCTTTTACTGCATCACTGGAGTCCCTTGCTGGATTTATTTGGACATTTCTAATTTGTAGCCCGGACTTTATTCCCATTCCCCTTTTGCCAATTATTTGCTTACAATCGTGAAGTGCAACGAAATTTATTGGATATTTTAAACTTTTTAAACAAATAATAAACTGAAAAGTGGGGCGTGCAATATTATTCGGTCCCTTTACTTTCAGTGCAGCAAACTCACTCCAGAATTTCAATATGGATCTCTGAATGATCCAATGTTGTCCTAAATGACTGGTAATGATAAATAGAATCCACCTTTGTGTAATCAAGTCTCCGTATAAATGCACCTGCTCTGTGATAGTCTCAGGGTTCTGTTTCAAGTGCAGAGAGCCTCATGAAGACCAAGGAACACACCAGACAGGTCCGAGATACTGTTGTGGTGAAGTGTAAAGCCAGATTTGTAAACAAAAAGATTTCCCAAGTTTTAAACATCTCAAGGAGCACTGTGCAAGCGATCATATTGGAATGGAAGGAGTATCAGACCACTGCAAATCTACCAAGATCCAGCCGTCCCTCTAAACTTTCACCTCGAACAAGGAGAAGACTGATCAGAGATGCAGTCAAAAGGCCCATGATCACTCTGGATGAACTGCAGAGATCTACAGCTGAGGTGGGAGAGTCTGTCCATAGGACAACAATCAGTTGTACACTGCACAAATCTGGCCTTTATGGAAGAGTGGCAAGAAAGTCATTTCTCAACAATATCCTTAAAAAGTCTCGTTTGAAGTTTGCCACAAGCCACCTGGGAGACACCAAACATGTGGAATAAGGTGCTCTGGTCAGATGAAACCAAAATCAAACTTTTTGGGCACAATGCAAAACGATATGTTTGGCATAAAAGCAACACAGCTCATCACCCTCAAAACACCATCCCCACTGTCAAACATGGTGGTGGCAGCATCATGGTTTGGGCCTGCTTTTCTTCAGCAGGGACAGGGAGATGGTTAAAATTGATGGGAAGATGGACAGAGCCAAACACAGGAAAACCTGTTGGAGTCTGCAAAATCTACAATTAAACGGTTCACAAATAAACGTATCCAGGTGTTAGAAAGGCCAAGTCACAGTCCAGACCTGAATCCAATCGAGAATCTGTGGAAAGAGCTGAAAACTGCTGTTCACAAATGCTCTCCATCCAACCTCACAGAGCTCCAGCTGTTTTGCAAGGAAGAATGGGCAAGAATTTCAGTCTCTTGATGAGCAAAACTGATAGAGACATACCCCAAGCAACTTGCAGCTGTAATCGCAGCAAAAGGTGGCGCTACAAAGTATTAACTCAAGTGCAGTGCAAGGACTAAAAAAAAATTACTGCTTTAGCGCCCAAATACGCTTTTACACAAAGTGGAGCAAATGGACCGTACAATTTGTTGTGCCATTTCTCCAGAGTATGCCTATACCTCATATATGGTGAAAATGACTGTTTGGGTGCACAGAAGGACTCAGAAGGGGGGGAGCATTATTCGATGTTTAGAGCACAATTGGGTAGCAATGGCACCAAAATTTATCACACAATTTCTGCTGAACGTGGCAATAATGCACTTGTGGCTGTACAGTACTGCTTGGCCACAAGGCGAAACTCAGGAGAGCAGGAGCCCTATATGACTTTTGGAGAAAAGATTTTCCTACAATTGTTTGCATACTCCTTATACAAAACCCCTGAATGCCAGAAAAACAGTACCCAATTTGAATATTACACCCCTATGTGAATTTATCTACAGGTGTTATGACAATTTTGACTTCATGGGTGTTTTCCAGAAACAAGCAGGTTTGGATTTCACTGAGTGAAAATCGCCCAGCTCATGTTTCTGGGCACATGCACATGCACCCTGTAAATAAAGCGGGCTCTCCTCTTCACTACAGAAGTTCCAAACATCCAAACATGTCGACGAAAAATGTGGTTTATCCATACTGCGGCGCTCAAAATATTTTTGGATTTGGATTTGGGAGTGCAGATTTTGGGTTCCTTTCTTAGGGGAGTGTGATGGTGGGATATGGTGGGTTATATTTTACAAGTGCTGTTCCTATACTGTGTATTCAGCCCTTCCGCCTCTCTGTGTACTCATTATACTCCAGAGTGTCTGATAATTGAATTACTGTGGATATGTCCTTACTTGGTTATTCTAGTCCTCTGCCTGTAAATATGTGTACTTGCCCCCTGGAGTATGTCAATAGACCTATATAGACCTGGTTTTGAATATTGGGAGGTGGTTGGGGGGAAGAGAGGGAGGAAGATTTGAGTCTATGGAGAAGCAGTTTGATTTAGTCTGTGTGTTGGACGCTAAATTGAGACCAGTTCCACAAAGGGATTTAGAGAAACCTGGATTACATGAACATACTGGATTGTTTTTATGGATTATTATGTTTTCAAGCAATAAAGATTCTTGGGCTGTTGACACATCTCTCGCTCTGTTGACTGTGGGATACCAAAGAAGGACCCCGTGACAGGTCTCCATAACGCTTTTACAGATCCTTCGTGTTACCAGTAAAGTGAAAACTCCTATTTCCTTTGTAAGATCATGGGCCTGAGTGGAGACTTGTTTTTTTTGTGGATTGAGTTGGAGTTTTATTGGGAACATTTTATATAAAATTTTAGATCACATTTATCCTGTGCTCTACACTGATCACTCACATCAGGGTTTCAATCTAAATCTATGAATGACGCGAATCAGATGAAACCCCCAAGGGATCTATTCACTTTAACAAGGCAGCAGAGTTACTCTGGACTCCCGTGTGGCCCCTGTTCAGCAGTGTTTGTCTTTTCAAAAGTCCATAAAACTGTGGTTGGCCTCATTTTTATGTGTGCTTAAAAAGACAAACACTGATGGATAATATGTAAGAGACTTTGCAAAGTGATTCCATCTGACTCATTAAAGGGACTGTGTCACTAGGTTTTTGCCATCTAATTTGAAAGCAGCGAAATGTAGGTCTGGAGATCTTGATTCCAGCGAAGTAGCACTTACTGATTTGCTCAGTCTAGTTTTGCTAAAAATCACAGCTTAATCAGCAGGAGATTATCGTTATAGGACTACATGTCTTGCTGCTAGGTAGTCCAGCATATTCATGAACTGCTAAATCTGCAGCAGCAGGGAAAACAGTAATTTTATTAAAATGACAGCAAGCAGCTCACTGGTATCAGGTTCTCTGTCTCTACATTATGCTGCTCTAAGGTGGGATGGCAAAAACCTGGTGACAGATTCCCTTTAAAGAAATGTTCCGTCACAGGAGTTGTCTGAACGTATTTCAGAGATTGACACAAACCACGATGTAAGCATTCAACGTTGAGTGGATGATCTTAACTGAGCCTTACTGCGATGTTTGGGAGTAAGAATGAGCAAATCAAAAGTAGGTCAAGAATTGCTGTATAATTTGCATATAATTTCAAACGTTGACTTCTGAGTAACAGAGGAATGGACTGGCCAAATAAAGGTGCTGATTGACTTGTCTTTGAAATAGCTACAAGCACTTATAAATAGTTTGAAAGTTGAAATACTGCTGACAGATTCCCTTTAAAGAAAACTCTGGAAGCCAAAGCATCAATAAAATTACTGGGTTCCTGGCATTTTTCCAGACTTGAAGTAAAGCACCAGACACATGACAACATTCATATTAAAAAGATATGCATGACCTAAAGCTAATTGTTGTAAAGAACTATACACAACTAGTCCTTCCTTCCTAGTTCTGGTGCAACACTGCTCGGCAATGACCAGTACAAACTACCAGCATGTGGTACCAACACTTAAGATTATTCTGTATACTGTGACCTGTGTCCTACATGTTTATACTGCTACTTACATATCTGCCGTGGTTCTCTCTGTACAAAGGAAATTATTTTTTACTACGTGAGTACAACAGGTCTGCAAATAAACCTCTAGATCAAGCTAAAACAGTCCAGATAAGAACAAGAAATACAAATGCACATGGCTGCATGATTCTGGAAAAATAGTCCTTAGACTGGTTTTACTATAACATTAAATGTTAAAAGAAAAAATTCTATGACTATAAAAGTACACCTATACAGGGTGGAAATGCTTCAGATTTCGTGTGTCCATCAGTATATGTCAGAGGTCTCCAACTCCAGGCCTCGAGGGCCACCAACAGTGCAGGATTTCAGGATTTCCTTAGTATTGCACAGGTGTTAATGTGATCAACTGCACATGTAATGATTCCAACCCCTGTGCAATACTAAGGAGATCCTGAAAACATGCACTGTTGGCGGCCCTCGAGGCCTGGATTTCGGGACCCCTGGTATATATAACCCCGTAGGATTATAGTACCAGACATGTGGATGAGATCTGACCATGCATGATCAGTAGCTGATCAGATCTTTGTGACTGACCAGAGCTAAATCATCCCTTATGTCCACCTCATTAATATTCAGCAATCCGAGCACCTGTACTGCATGAGCCATTCATGAGGGCCAACATTTTTAGGCTATGTTCACACTGGACGTTTTTGATGCTGCGGTGTTTTTTTGTTTTAAACTGCACCAAAAAAGGATCAGTCACTGCGTCTGCCAGCAAAGTGAATAGGTTTTTAATTTGCTGTGCAAACATCAGTGTTTTTGACTGCTGTGTTAGTGGTGCAGAAAGAGCATCCAGAAAATATTGAGTGTCAATTATTGCTCAGTTTTTTTGCTACGCTTTCTGCACCACCAACACTCAATTACTTACCCGCTCCGGCGATCCCACAGTGATCCCCGGAGATGTCTTCCTTCTGGGCATCGGCAGGAAGTGCAGATAAGGTACTGACAGGACCTAACCATGTGACTCAGCCCGGGTTACATGGCAAGGTCCTGTCAGTACCACATCTGCACTTTTTGCCGATGCCCAGAAAGAAGACATCACCGCGGATCACTGTGGGATTGTCGGAGCGGGTCATATAGTGTGTGCATGTGTGTATATATGTCTGTATCCCTCGAAAACAGAGCAAAACAGCAACACAAACGGATGATGTATTTGTGATGCTTTTTTGCATAAAAATTAATCAGTAAAAAAAAGCACAAATGCTCTGCTTGACTGTGGTCTTAAACTTGAAGGTGTTGCAGCTTCAAGAATCCTAAAGGCCCCCAAACACGGGGCGACATTGCCGCCAATTACATAGCCGACGTAGGAGCGTGGCCTATCGGCGGCGACTTCGCCCCTACGTCGCCTCATGTAAAGGGGCGATGTCGGCGCCACCGGGAGGTCGCCTGGTTTCAGAGCAGTGCTCTGAAACCAGGCGACCGATATGGGGCGATGTGCACACATCATCCCATGTAACCGGCTGCCGGCGACCTGTCAGGCGATGGGAGCCATAGGCTCCCATTGTCCTGCATCACCGCTGGGGTTTTCAGACACCCCGGCGGCGATGCCGCCTGTCAGCTCACCGGCACAGGGCTGGAGATGTTGCCCCATGTAAATGGGGGACGGCAACGCTGGCGGGGCGCCAAAAACATGCACGCACCCGCCAGTCGCCGCCGACATCCCCAGCCCTGTCGCCAGGTGTGACGGGGCCTTAAGAGCATGTAAAGCACACGCCATTAGGATTCGGCTCTGCGTGCCGGAAACACGGGTTGTCACGTCAACACAGATCTTCTATTTGCATACTTGCAGACACTTGCTAGCTACAGTCCAGCCTGCATCTCATAATGTTCCATTGTGAGATTCCTTTAGTTGGAATGTGACTGCCAATATGAAATTTGCACACCTGCAGGCCAGTGAGAACCTCTGGAACTGACAGGCATAGCCGAATCCTAACAATTAGTGCATTACACACTCTTATAATTCTGCAAGATGGAGCACATGTAGAAGATTTGAGCAGGGACAACCCCTTTAAAAAGAACATATCGCCTATTATTTTTTCAACTCACATTTGGGGCAGAAGTCACCATGGGCAGGATTCCATATTCCCTGTGATGTGATGGAGGGCGATACTCTGTTTTACACTGCTATCCCACATTGGATCAACAATAACAAATTAGATACTATGAAATTCATCTCGATAGAAGTATCCTAACGAAAAAGTGAAAAGGGCATCTATGTGCTTCTGAGTTTTCTCCAGCTCATGTCCCATCAGTTCTACAAGTAATTACGTAGGGGAATGCTACCTGTGAATTTATTGGTTTATGCCTTGGATCAGGCCTGCACAACATGCAGCCCGTTGAAGGATGTTGTGCAGCCCATGGAAAACAGTGATGTTCCGGTTATCATCTTCCTGTATTCACGTCTGAAAGACGTAAATACAGCTGAATACTAGAGACTCAGGACTGAGGGAGAGCGCGTCATCCTCCACCAGAGCGTGCAGCAGCATGTTGTGGTCATCATGGTGTGACCTCGTCACCCTGCTGCCATTGCGGCGCTGCAGTGCACAGGATGCAGTCGGAAGCAGTAAGCGCTCCAGGAGAGCTGAAGATTATATGAACTATTATAGGACACCTTACGGGGCAGGAAGGGGATTGTAAAAGTGGAACAGTATGTAGAGGGGCAATGAGGGACATATTATGGGGCGGTGCAAGGTGTGGGTGACATTATGGAGTGGTGCAAGTTGCGGGCAAACATTATGGAGCAAATCCACTTACACTTTAGCAACGTATTCAATTTAAGTCCATTCACCACCCTAATAAAGGATCCTTGAGTCCATGAAACAAGAAAAAAACAGTGCTCAACTGAAGAAACACAGACTCCTGGGCAGGTGTTCATGTGGAACTCGATTTATTATAACTTCATGCTTTTATTTCAAATCCTTAAAAACAGTGTTAAAGAAGCAGACATGGTAGTGCGTGACAAGAGAGCTCAGGTGTGCACAGCATGATATAATAGACGACATCCGTCCACGGGTCTGTCAACGGGTCTGTGCATATGCTGCTTCTTTTAAAAACGTAGCAAAAACCGGAAAAGCGTTCACAGGTCCTCACGCACATGCATAAACAACGAGTGCATATACTCCTCCTGCAGGAGACACATTTTAGATCTGATAAAGTCCCGTCCATGAAGCACAAATACTTCACCAAATGGTTTCATAGCCCTAACCCCGAGGCTAAGTCCAAAGGGGTGAGTGTGGCTCTGCATAGATCTCTGATGGCACAGGTGCTTGACTCAAAGATAGACCCGGGAGGCAGGTTCGTATTCCTGAAGCTGCAGATCATGAGTGACATTGTGACGATTGCTAACTTCTACCTACCCAACCAGGACCCGGCCCGCAGACTGACTGCCTACCTTCGCAACTTGACGGACTTTGCAGAGGGCTCCTTAGTGATAGGGGGGGGGATCTCAATTTTGTACTAGACCGCGATTTGGATTCCTCCACCCGCAGGTCCTCAGTACCGGTTTCCCACCTGGAGGGCCTGAAGGCTAGGCTGCAGGAGATGAGATTGATCGATGTCTGGCGGTTGCTACACCCGGGAGTCAGAGACTACACATACTATTCAGCTGTGCATGACATGTACAGTAGAATAGATCTGTTCTTGGTAAGTCATAAACTTCTTTTGACGGATCCCGATCCCAGTATCGGTACTATGGTGTGGTCGGATCATGCGCCTATTTCTCTGTCCCTTGGTCTCTCGGGTCTGGCACCGACAGAATGGACGTGGTCTCTGAATCCAGGTCTCCTGAAACAGGCGACCTGTCAGTCGGCGGTGCGGACTGCGATCACGGAGTTCCTGGACGTCCACAGATCTGACTCTACTGCCCCTCCTCTCAAGTGGGAAGCATTAAAGGGAGTCATTCGGGGGGTCCTGATCCAGCAGGGGGCTAGACTGAATCGTGAACGGATTCGAGCGGTTACAGATCTCTTGTCCTCTGTCCAAGCCTTGGAGTCCCAACATAAACAATCACAAAATCCCCAGCTTTTGGCTGATTTGCTTAAGGCACGGGCAGATCTCCGTGCCCTGCTGGATTCGGCGTCCAGTCGCCAACAGGACCGCTTCCGCAAGTATCTTTACGAATTCTCGAATAAACCGGGGAGGGCACTGGCCAGATTTTTACACCCCCGCCTCCCGTCTACCTTCATTTCATCTGTCAGGTCGGTGACGGGCGGGCTCCTTCACGGCCCTCGGGAGATAGTGGACTCCTTCAAAGATTACTATGAATCCTTGTATAACCTCAGAGGCCCCTTAGCGGATATGTCCCTTACCAATTTTCGACAGAGGGTGGAGGAATATGTTGCCAATACCCCACTACCGCCAATTGAAGAGGGAGAGTCAGAAGCGATGGAAGCTGCATTCTCTGAACAGGAGGTGACGGATACAATCGCTGCTCTCCCTATCGGGAAGAGTCCGGGTCCCGATGGCTTCTCGGCCAACTTCTATAAATTGTTCGCACGTGAGCTGACCCCGCTGATGACCTCCCTCTTCAACACTATTTCTGATACCTGCCCTTTTGCCCCTCAGACCCTTGCTGCTACGATCTCTGTTATCCCAAAACCGGGCAAGGACCCACTTTCCTGTGCCAATTATCGCCCCATCTCTTTGCTAAATCTTGATGTGAAGATCTTCGCCAAGATCCTGGCCACAAGATTGGGACCTTTACTTCCGACCTCCATTCACAACGACCAGACAGGCTTCATATTGCGGCGGGAGGCAAGAGACAATACCATAAAGACTCTACTCATTTCTGCATATATCCGCAATCGCAATATACCTGCGTGTCTTTTCTCTGTCGATGCTGAAAAGGCATTCGACCGCCTAGGATGGGATTTTCTCTTTGCCTCTCTGCGGCAGTTGGGGCTGGGGGAGGTCGCCCTGGGGAGGATTCGCTCGCTGTACCATACTCCGACGGCTAGGGTGAGGGTTAACGGGCTTCTCTCGTCCTCCTTCAGGATCTCTAATGGCACGCGGCAGGGGTGCCCATTGTCGCCCATGCTATATGCCATCGCGATGGAGCATCTGGCAAATGCGCTTCGGGGGTCTGTGGACATTGAGGGCGTTCAGATAAAGAACTCCCAACTCAAATTAGCCCTATACGCAGATGACCTTCTGGTCTACGTCTCGAACCCGACGGTTGCTTTTCCGGTGCTCATTCGCGAATTCCTGAAATTTGGTGAAGTCTCGAACTTCAAAGTGAATTACACGAAGACCGAGATCCTGAACCTCACTCTACCTGACTCCCTGGTTCAGCAACTTACAGCTTCCTTCTCATTCCGGTGGGTGGATAAGGGGCTGAGATACTTGGGCGTCATTCTCACTGGAAATCTCGAGGATCTTTTCTCTCATAATTATACTCCACTCCTGCACAAAACACTAACAGAATTAAAAAGATTTGATAAAACTCAGCTATCGTGGCTAGGCCGCATAAACGCCATTAAGATGGACATTCTGCCCAAATTCCTTTATTTATTCCAAACTGTTCCTATCGACATCCCAGCTCAGTTTTTCCGACGTCTAAACGACGCCCTGCGTAGATTTGTTTGGGGATCCAGAAGGCCAAGGGTTCGCTTCTCGACCCTGACAAACCCGAAACTGAGAGGAGGGGCGGGGCTCCCGGATTTCCAGCGCTATTACCACACTGTACTATTGTCCAGAATTGTCGATTGGAGGTTTAACTCGCAGCACAAACAGTGGGTGTATGTGGAAGATTTACTTTCGCCCTCCCCCCTACGGTGGTTACCGTGGATACGGCCCCGCCATAGACCTCCGATTACGCAATTTCCCTCCCTTACGCAAGTCGCCCTGGGCTTCTGGGATGCCTGGAAGGGGAGGAATCCCCTGATTAACCTCCCGTCCACACTGGGTCCTCTCTTTGACAATCCAGAATTTCCCCCAGCGGTTGGGAGACGAACTTTTCTGGGATGGAGGGCGGCCGAGGAGCCTTGCCTGGCTCAGGCGATGGGACGGCTCTCGTGGGGAGACGGGGGGAGGGGCCAGTGTCCTGGTTGGAAGCTTCCCAATTGAAATCCTACCTACAGCCTTTGAGCACTAGACCACCCTCGAGACTGGAGGCTATACTGCTCCTTCCAGAATCTCCAACTCATGTAATATCCCTTATGAATGACGTGATTTTAGAGGCCGACCCCCCCGGCTGTGCCTCGCTTCCTTGACGCCTGGCAGAGAGATCTCCAGATAGATCTCTCAGATTCTGACCGGACAAAAATCTTCACGTTAACTCACAAGATGTCAATCTCCTGCAGCTTTCAGGAAACGAACTATAAGATCTTGACCAGGTGGAATAGGTGCCCGGCGCTCCTTCACAGGATGTTTCCCTCAATCTCTAACCTGTGCTGGAGATGCGGCGAAGAAGTCGGCATCATGCTACACATATGGTGGGACTGTAGGCCATTACAGGCCTTTTGGGTCGAGGTATTTTCTGCCTATGAATCCATTTCTGGCACCCGCCTGGCTCCCTCGCCCAAGATCGCGCTACTGTCATTGGTGCCGGGTCCCCTCTCCCTGGTCAAGCGGGGTCTCCTCCGCTTCTGCCTCATGGCAGCTAGAGTCTTAATTCCGAGGCATTGGAGATCAGCGACCGCACCCTCCCTGGGGGAGTGGGTGGGAGAGATGGACAGAATATGCAGGATCGAATCCCTGATGGCCCAAGATAACGAGACATGGGATAAACATCAAAAACTGTGGACCCCCTGGTGGTACTTTCGTGATGGGCCCGTGTTGACCCGTCACCTACAAAACTCCCACAGCTAGACTGGACATTGGGAAGGGTCTCTGTCCTTTCCCCTTCTTCCCCGCTTCCCCCCTACTCTGACTGGAATCTATCTCCCTCTTTTCTACTTCTCTTCTGTAAATCTTCTTCTTCTATCTTCTTTTTTTTTTTTTTTTCTCTTACACCTTCACTCTATTCTGGACCTTTCTCTGGAATGGAATACTACATCGTGATTCTCTCTCCTATAGATTAATAGGGGACGACATTGAATATCTTCCGCTGAGAGATTTATACACCTATCGACTTAACATTACTTGTTCCACTTTTTCTTATTTATGTACTTGTAACTTCCCCCCGACAAGGGGACTTGTCACTCTAGTTTTCTGTTATTTTTGGATGTTATTGGTATAGAGTGATATCTAGGTTTTCTTTGTTTTGAAAACATTCAAATAAACATTTTCTGAAAAAAAAAAAATAAAAACGTAGCAAAAACCAAGCTGTTTTACATTTCAGTCAGGAAAAAAGCAGGTTGTGTATGTGCCTGAGATTTCTGGAACCTCATAGGTTTTGTTGGTAATGAAAAAATGCAGCTTTTTATTAGCATGGATTTGCATATGACCAATGAAAAAAGATGCAATCCAAGAAAATGCAGCAAAATCTTCCTATGTGAACATAGCGGCAGTGGCAAAACATTCTCAATGTTAAATACCTTACTAGAAACTGATAAATAACATTGGTCAGCTACAATAAAATGTATCACATCATAAAGTACAAGTGGTTAAAAAAAAATAAAGAGATGGAGAATCAATACTACAGCAAGACAAAATATACTGTATTTCACTTGTGTTATAGAAAAATATTAGAATCTGAGAGTCGTCAGTGGTGATACCTTTTAATGGCAAACTGAAAAGATAGCAAGCTTTCTGGACACCGTGGCCCCCTTCGTCAGGCAGATTATGAAACAGATTCTGAAGACACACAAATATATACATAAGCAAATGAAACAAAAAAAAAAAAAAAAAACATTCTAAGGCGCCTTTCGCATCAGCGTTTTTTGCCGTTCGCGGCAGATGCGGTGAAAAAACCGCATCTGCCGCGATTACCGCATAACCGCTGCACTTGCGGCAAGCCCCATACAATATCTATGCGGGCTTGTGGCAGGTGCGGCAAGTGCGGTATCGGCATTTGCCGCAGGTGCGGCCACAAAAAAAACGCGGCTGACCGCGGTTTTTTTCGCGGCCGCACCTGCCGCAAGTGCCGAAACCGCACTTGCCGCACCTGCCGCACACTTACCGCAAACCCCATAGACATTGCATGGGGTTTGCCGCAACTGTGCCGCAAGTGCAGCGGTTATGCGATAATCGCGGCAGATGCGTTTTTTCACCGCATCTGCCGCGATCGTCAAAAACCGCTGATGTGAAAGCAGCCTAAGGCGCCTTTCACATCAGCGTTTTTTGAAAAATGCGTCAGTTGCGGTAAAAAAAACGCATCTGCTGCATTTTCCGCCTAACATCCAAACTTTCTGCACGCCCAATGCATTGTCCATGGGCCTTGCGGTAAGTGTGCGGCAGGTGCGGCAAGTGCGGTTCCGGTAGTTGCCGCAGTGAAAAAAAACGCAGCTGACCGCGTTTTTTCACGGCCGCAACTGCACTTGCCGCACACTTACCGCAAGCCCCATAGACAATGCATGGAGCTTGCCGCAAGTGAGCTGCAAGTGCAGCCGTTAGGCGGAGAATGCGGCAGACGTGTTTTTTTTTACCGCAACTGCCGCATTTTTCAAAAAAACGGTGATGTGAAAAGGGTCTTAGATGTTATAGTAAATGCGACAGGTGACGTAAAGCAGAGTCAGGCTAGGGAGGAAGAGATGGGCCTGGGGAATTGAAACTAAAATTCTAAGATAAGCGGAACAAATTGTATTATTGTTATATGGTAGTGGTCTGTGGAGAACTGAATATACTTAAATGAGTTGGGGAAAGCAATAAAAGGAAGCGAGGGTGTTCATATAAGAAGTGTCAAAAGTTCACTGTCCTCAAAATGGAGTCTGTTGTTCCTCCCTAGCCGGACTCTGCTTTACTACAGCATCTAAGACTGTGGTTTTTTTTTGTTTGTTTCATTTGCTTATGTATGTGTCTTCAGAATCTGTGTCATTATCTGCCTGACGAAGGGGCCACAGTGTCCCGAAAGCTTGCTATGTTTACCATCTTTTCAGTTAGCCATTAAACGGTATCAACCACTGAGGACTCTCAGATTCCAATATTTTTCTATCTACTGGCTAACACAGAATAAATATTTTTACCTTATCACTTGTGTTATAGGAATTTTTACACTTGCTGCAAAGTCCCCACAGTAAAGTACTAAGCCAAGAAAAGTGCTGCAACGGATATATTGTAGCCCCACTGCTGACGGCATCCTCTTTCCAAAAAAGAACAAAAACAATGAAATATCTTGTTATGACACAGTGGAAGTGAATGTGAAGAACGAGGTTGTGACATCAGTAAACATCCACGACTCAGTACAAATCATTGACGGGATCTTGGATTCTACGTAAAGATGAATTTACAGACAACTTTATATACAGTGTATTCTGAAAAACCCTATGAGAAGAAGCAGCTTTTAAAGTAAACTTGGATGAAGACTTTAAAATTAGTGAATCATCGAAAGAAACCCCAATATCCCAGGCAGCATGTAACACACAAAGAAGTTCAGATATAAGAAGTTTTTTATATGCTTTGTAGATGAGGAGCGGGGATCAAATGCGAGTCCTGGTATCCAGCCCATCTTGGCTTTATCTTTCGCTGTCACTTCTAAACTGCGGGAAGAATTGGTGTTCTTAGCAATTGCTATAACTGCTACATTCATGTTGCCAATGGGAGGATAAGATGACTGTTATATTTAAAGAGGTTTCCACAAAATTAAGGGGAACTCCGTGGAGAGAAAAAAAATTGTATGGTCCCTTCATTCCTAGACTATAATGCTAAGGTGCCTGTTACATTTGTATAATGTGTAAAATTAATATAATTCAGTTCTTTACTAAATGGCACTTACCAGCCATCACTCCCTTAGAGGTCAATATGTCATGCCTGAGCGAGCAGCTCTCCTCCCTCCCTCTCAGAAAGCTTCTGTGAGTCCGAGAACAAACACTTTCTGAGTTAATCACATGGGCATGACGTCACTGCAGGTCCTGTACTAAGCTGGAATCTGGAGATCTTTCTGTGCAGAGAGCAGGAGAGGAGACCAGTGTATGGATAGGACCTGCTGTAACATCATGCCCATCGACGCACTGGTCTCCCCTCCTGCTCTATGCACAGAAAAAATTCTCCAGGCTCTAGCTTCGTACTGGACCTGCTGTACAATCACTCCCATGTGATTGAATGAGGAAGTGTCGGGCGCACATAAACTTTCCGAGAGGGAGGGGGGAGAGCTGCTCACTCAGGCATGACGTATTGACCACTATGGAAGTGGTGACTGGTAAGGAGCAATTAGTGAATAACTGATTTATATTAATTCTAAACATACAAATGTAACAGGCAGATCAGCAGTATAGAAATGCAGGGACTGAACCATTTTTTTTTAATCTCCCTAGGGTTCCCCTTTAAAGTCATGCTCTATCTACGCACTCAATATATCTCAGGGATCTCAAAACTCCAGATAGAATGAGCTGCGATACCAGACACTATGACAATATTAATAGAGCTCTGGCAAATATAAATTATCGAGGTAGCAAAAACCTCCTGGCAGATTCCTTTTAGATCACTTAGAACATGGAGGTAGCAGAAGTCTGACATCCACCAATCTGAAATCGATGTTCTTTTCCTAAGGGCAGAACATCAACATCAAAGTCCCAGAAAAACCCTTTACATGTACAATAACCTGAATTAGGTATGGTCAGGAATGAATTTGCTAACTAGGCTTAAAGGGGAACTCCGGGGAGAGAAAAAAAAAATTTGTACTGCCCTTGCTCTCCTACATAATGAAGCTGAACTGTCCACTGCAGTTCTAAGATCTACAGATTGCTTATAAATCAATAAAATCATATCTGCTCCTCAGCCCTCACCCCTCCCTCAGAGGACAATACTTCACAGAGCAGACTCAGCTTCATGCTGCAGCAAAGAGCAAGGGGTGTAGTGGGGCCATGGCCCCTGGGGCTCCATGATTATCCTATTATAGCCCCCTTATACTTCTAGGTAGTGTAATGAACAGGGCATGACCACCGGCCCCCTGCTCTCACTATATGCCTCCCACACTCTATGCCTGCTGGATGTATCGCACAACTCTCTTGAGCGGAGTGACAGTGTGCATGTTTGTGCAGCTGTCACTGTTAGGTCGGGAGAGTTGTGTGATACATACAGCAGGCATATAGAGTAACTTCAGCAATTGTCTAATCCTACTAAGGTGTAATAAGGAAAAAAAAGGAAATTTTGCCAACTGCTATGGGATTGCACAACAATCACCTAAGTGTGAAATTCTGAAAGTGTTCGGGGTATTATTTATGTTCTAATTGTACATGGTACTGATCTGTCATGAACATGCATGTATGAGTAACCTCCATTGTCTACTGTTATGTTGTAATTCATGTCTATGTTTTGCTGCTGTGATAATGTAATTTCCCTCAGAATCAATAAAGTGTATCTTATCTTAATGATCAATTATAACTATGATTCATTTAAACTATTCTTGCAAATATGACAATTGTCCAAAACGTTTGAACGGATAAACGTGAATTAAATAAATAATGGTTACCAGTAATTAAAATAGATGTGTGTGTAGAGAGGGCCCAGGGCTCTGCCACCCCTGCCCTGGACAATGATGTGCTCTTGAACATATGATGTGTTATGGACTTGTGTGCATTTATGTTGACACGCTACAGATTTATGTGAATTTAGTTCGGTGTAGGTGTGCCAAGGTAAAAAACTATTCTCTATTACCTCAGGAAAACTAGGGTTAAATTAGCTAGTGAGTTAGTACACACCTCAAGGATGGAGTTATGAGTTTCTGCTGGAAGCAAAAGTGCTACTAAGCGAGCTAATGAGTCCACCCATTAGGGGTGGGGTTTAAGTAAGAAAAATGGAAATCCATCTTCCAGTGAAAATATAAATTAAATGAATTGAATGGTTAATGGTATTCCCATAAAAGCGGCATACCGTTAACCATTCAATAAATTTCATTGATATTTTCACTGGAATTTGGACCTCCATTTTCTTCATTTCATGTTATGGTAACTTCAGGACACCGGTCCGTGCAGGCCAGGCATCTGTGGTGAGCCAATTTTCTCAATTTTAATGGAAAAAAAAAGTTTGCAAGTGTGTGCGGACAGGAGATTCCCCAGAGAGACAAGTATAACAAGAACAGCCCAGCATTTAACTCAGCCGGACCCTTTGGGTCACCCTGGGACTGATGCATAGGAACTGGGATGTGGGCTCAGTAGTGTATCCTACTGCATTAAAACACGACCCAAGCCTTGCTGGTTTCTTGGGAAGCAAGTGACTCCTCCAGTATGTGTGCAGTAGGCCCCAACAAGGTCGAACAGGTCGTCACAGTGCTGGCAGTAAAGGAATGTTGTCTAAAGGTTGCCCTGTTGTACGAAGTAGATCCTCATGGAGAACACAGTGCTGGAGTCAGGAGAGACTAAATAATTTGGCATCAGGCTACCGTGGTGTTGAATGGTCTGCAGTCTGCACTAAATTCTATTGACGCAACTGTACCAAAGAAAGCAATGTTTAAATATTGTGCCTGTGTTTCACAAGCCAGTTTGAGTAAAGATCTGTTGCAAAGCATCATGGCACCAGTGTCTGCTTTGGTCCTCACCGAACCTTAACTGAAGGAGAAAATCAACATAAAACAACTTAATATAAAAACAATAAAGCGAAGCCGTTGCTAAATTTTGTGAAAAGGTGGAATTTTGTGAATAAAGATTCTTCATAATAGACTCTTTGTACATCCATCACAAATGTAACAAGTGTGCAATACACAGGGGGATACAGACAAAAAAGGACCCCTAAGCATTTGCAATATAAGGGCTTTTTGCAGCCCTTGAGCTCAGGAATGCACACAATTCCACCTGCTTCAGAGGTAGAAATGACGCTCCCAGCTCTTCTATAAAAAAATACAAAATATACCCAGCTCACCTTTGTGCTCCTCTGCATTCAGTTCTTACAGTCGAGCTCAGATCGCAGCAGAGCTGCTGCACCTCAGCTTCAAACAAATACAATGGAAATCAAGGGACTGGAGGAACTCCTCAGAAAATGACATGATCATGAGGCCCCTTTCACATCAGCGTTTTTTTCAAATCGCGGCAGATGTGGTGAAAAAACCGCATCTGCCGCGATTACCGCATACAGGCTGCACTTGCGGCACAGTTGTGGCAAGCCCCATACAATGTATAGGCGGGCTTGCGGCAGGTGCGGCAAGTGCGGTTTTGGCACTTGCGGCAGGTGCGGCCGCGAAAAAACCGTGGCTGACTGCGTTTTTTTTTCGTGGCCGCACCTGCCGCAAGTGCCAAAACCGCCCTTGCCGCAAGCCCGCCTATACATTGAATGGGGCTTGCCGCAACCGTGCCGCAAGTGAAGCCGGTATGCGGTAATCGCAGCAGATGCGTTTTTTTCACCGCATCTGCCGCGATTTGAAAAAAACGCTGATGTGAAAGGGGCCTTAGACTACCATGTAGTTGAAACACGTAGCTGTGTTTTCCATCACTGCTAGTCTTTACTGTAGTCTGACCACTGACAACTATTTTTATGAAGATTTTTTGTAATTAAATTCTGATATAACCTCACCTGTGGAGTTCCTCCAATTGCTGGATTTCCATTGTATTTACTTCTTGGGTCCCTCACCCAGGTTTTACCAATAATACAGGTGCATGTCAGTAAATTAGAATATCAAAAAGTAATTTTTATTTTTTAGTAATTCAATACGTAAAGTGAAAAGCCAATACAGCCAATGAAAACCGAAAGGTTAATATCTCAAAAAATTAAAGGAGAAAGGATAAAGGGTAAAAAAACATGCTGCCACATTCCATGAGGCAAAGGGTGAATATTGATTTATTAGTCAATGCGTTTAACCCCTTAGTGACGAAGCCAATTTCCACCTTAATGACCAGACTGTTTTTTGTAATTCTGACCAGCGTCCCTTTATGAGGTTATATCTCCGGAACGCTTCAACGGATCCTAGCGATTCTGAGATTGTTTTTTCGTGACATATTGGGCTTCATGTTAGTGGTAAATTTAGGTCGATAATTTTTGTGTTTATTTTGTGAAAATATAAAAAAAATGGCAAAAATTTTGAAAATTTGACAATTTTCAAATTTGTCATTTTTATTCTGTTGAACCGGAGCGTTATGTGACACAAAATAGTTAATAAATAATATTTCCCACATGTCTACTTTACATCAGCACAATTTTGGAAAAAAAAATTTTTTTGGTTAGGACGTTATAAGGGGTCAAAGTTCATCAGCAATTTTTCATTTTTCCAGCAAAATTTACAAAACCATTTTTTTAGTGACATCACATCTGAAGTCCATTTGAGGGGTGTACATGACAGAAAACACCCAAAAGTGACACTATTCCAAAACCTGCACCCCTCAAGCTACTCAAAACTACATTCAAGAAAATGATTAACCCTTCAAGTGCTTCACAGCAACTAAAGCAAAGTGGAAACAAAAAATGGACATTTTAATTTTTCCAACAAAAATGTTCTTTTAGCCTCAATTTTTTCATTTTCACATGGGCATCAGGATAAAATGCATCCTAAAATTTGTTGGGCAATTTCTCCTGAGTACACCGATACCTCATATGTGGTCATAAACCACTGTTTGGGCGCACGGCAGGGCTCAAAAGGGAAGGAGCGCGATTTGACTTTTGGAGCTAATTTACCATTCAAAAAGTCAAATGGCGCTCCTTCTCTTTCGAGCCCTGCGGTGCGCCCAAACAGTGGTTTATGACTACATATGAGGTATCGGTGTACTCAGGAGAAATTGGCCAACAAATTTTAGGATGCGTTTTATCCTGTTGCCCATGTGAAAATGAAAAAAATAGAGGACAAAAGAAAATTTTTGTGAAAAAAAAGTACTTTTTCATTTTTACGGATCAATTTGTAAAGCACCTGAGGGGTCAAAGTGCTCACTATGCATCTAGATAAGTTCCTTGGGGGGTCTAGTTTCCAAAATGGGGTCACTTGTGGGGGAGCTTCAATGTTTAGGCACACAGGGGCTCTCCGTATGCAACATGGTGTCCGCTAACAATTTGAATGGAAAATTAGCTCCAATTGCTAGCGGACACCATGTTGCGTATGGAGAGCCCCTGTGTGCCTAAACATTGGAGCTCCCCCACAAGTGACCCCATTTTGAAAACTAGACCCCCCAAGGAACTTATCTAGATGGGTGGTGAGCACTTTGAACCCCCAGGTGCTTCACAAATGAATCCGTAAAAATGAAAAAAGAAAATTTTTGTGGAAAAGAAAGTACTTTTTCATTTTTATGGATCCATTTGTGAAGTACCTGAGGGTTCAAAGTGCTCACTATGCATCTATATAAATTCCTTGGGGTGTCTAGTTTCCAAAATGGGGTCACTTGTGGGGGAGCTCTAATGTTTAGGCACACAGGGGCTCGCCATACACGACATGGTATCCACTTACAATTCCAATTGCTAGTGGACACCATGTCACGTATGGAGAGCTCCTATGTGCCTAAATATTGTAGCTCCCCCACAAGTGACCTCATTTTGGAAACTAGACACCCCAAGGAACGTATTTAGATGCATAGTGAGCAGTTTGAACCCCCAGGTGCTTCACAAACTGATCGGTAAAAATGAAAAAGTACTTTTTTTCACAAAAATCTTCTTTTTTTTTTCCTTTTTACAGACTAATTTGTGAAGCACTTGTTGGTTGAAAGTGCTCACTATGCATCTAGATTTTTTCCTTGGGGGGTCTAGTTTCCAAAATGGGGTCACTTGTTGGGGAGCTCCAATGTTTAGGCACACAGGGGCTCTCCATATGCGACATGGTGTCCGCTAACAATTTGAATAGAAAATTAGCTCTAATAGTTAGCGGACACCATGTCGCATATGGGGAGCCCCTATGTGCCTAAACATTGGAGCTCCCGCACAAGTCACCCCATTTTGGAAACTAGACACCTCAAGGATTCTATCTAGGGGTATAGTGAGCATTTGGAATCTACAGCTACTTCACAGAATTTGATAATGTCATTATGAACATTTTCTTTTTTTCACACAAATTCTCACTTTCAGGGCCCTTTCACATCAGCGTTTTTTGAAATTTGTGGCAGATGCGGTGAAAAAAACGCATCTGCCGCAATTACCGCATACTGGCTGCACTTGCGGTGCGGTTGCGGTAAACGCCATGCAAAGTATAGGTGTACTTGCGGCAGGTGCGGCAAGTGCGGTTTTGCACTTGCGGCAGGTGCGGCCGTGAAAAAAACCGCGGCTGACACGCCATTTTTTTTAAAAAATTATTTCATGAAATATAAAAAAAAAAGGAGCTTCCCTACATTTTTGGTTTCCAGCCAGGTAAAACTAGGCAGAAGGGGTTCGTGGCAGCCCGTAGCTGCCTGCTCTACCTGGCTGGACCAAAAATATGGCGAAGCTCTACGTCATTTTTTTTTTAAATTTAATAAAGAAATACTAAAAAAAAATGCAGGGGAGGAGACAACCAGGACACGGTGTGTCCGTATCTTGTGCACATGCTCTAAGGGCCCTTTCACATCAGCGTTTTTTTTTAATTTGCGGCAGATGCGGTGAAAAAACCGCATCTGCCGCAATTACTGCATACCGGCTGCACTTGCGGCCTCAGGGTCTCAGCTACAATCGGTACGCTGACACCCTAGAGATATTTGCTACAGGGACTGTGCTACAGGGCATTTTCTAGCCTTACGTCTACAGACGTACGGCTGGGCTTTAGTACCCTTTTTTTCCAACGTCTGTAGACGTTAGGCTGTCGTCTAGGGGTTAAGGCCTCCCTGAAACATGGCAATATGATATTAATTTGTCCTGATGAAGGGGCCAGGCAGTACTGAAATGCATTGACTAACAAATCAATATTATATTCACCCTCTGGTGTCTCGTGGAATACGGCAGAGCGGTTTTTAACCCTTCATACTCCCTACTCTATATGCATCACACTGGGGACTGCAGCAGTCGTGATATGCTTTTATAGTGGTTGCGACTCTCACATCAACACAAGGTGAAGCCTCTGCTACCTATTTAGGTCATATTTTATCTCTCAGACTCTTCATCCTCCCTACTTTAATTTTCTGAGATAATGACCTTTGGTTTTTCATTGGCTCTAAGCCATAATCATCAACATTAACAGAAATAAACAATTCAAATAGATCATGCTGTTATGACTCTATATAATATACTGTATGTGTTTCACTTTTTATATTGAATTACTGAAAAAAAATAACTTTTTGATGATATTCTAATTCATTGAGATGCACCTGTATGTCAGCCTCTGGTGCATTATATACTTCTATACCTATTATTATATGTCTATACACATACACAAAAACACACACAAAAACACACACACAGAAATCACTAAAAAAAAGAATATAGTCGACCCGTAAAATGACAATAGCAGACCTACCTAACAAACTAAACAATAGTAATTGTCTTCAGGTCTGAATAACAGGTCTTGTTTCTGAGAAAAACAGACAATATCAGTGATAGGATCGCTGTAAAGTGTTCGCGGTCCCCTGGCCGGACTTTATTAGAGCCCGGTTACAAATACAATGCTCAGAGACAGAGATGCTCTCCCCACTGATAAGTCTCAGGAAATGAATCTCTCCCCGAGCGCTGCCCCTTATCTTCTAAGCGCCTGCCATTAATACCTTACTAATAAAAAATGTGATATTAAGTAAGCAAAAGGGAAAAAGAAAAAACAGATAGCATCAAACTCTGAATCTGTTAAAGGCTCGGTGAGCCGGAGGTCTTATTACCTTATATTTCATCCCTTTTGCTCTACACATTTTAATAAAGAGTTTCTATAACATCCGTCAATGCTGCTGATGAGCCGGGGCACGGCGCAGTGAAGTTTTCATGTAACGGGAACAAAAGCGAGAAAGTTTGAAGATTCTCGTTAAAAATAATAAAATTATGAGATTGAGCAATACACATTTTCATAAAAAAAAGGATCTACACTGCCATTTCATACATACTGAGTACGGACCTGTAGAAGTGCTGGATTAATTAGCATGAAATGGCCATAGTCCGTAACTACATACCATGTCCAGCCCCCTGCATGTCCTTTAAACCCTTTGGCATAGAAAAAAGAAGAATTGATCACAAGTCTGGTGATTGCTGCTTTTTTTCTTCTACAATATGTTCTTTATTCAAAGACTTTAACTATATGGGAGAGCACCACATGCAAGACAGTGATCAAAAACACCTGACACAAGAGTTGGGGCGGCAATGCTTCCATTAAACTGAATTAGTGGTACATAGTCCTTTTATGCATGTAACTCGTATGTTTATCACATGTTGTTTGACAGGTGACTCACCAGTACTTGCCAATAATGTGGGAGCCTCACTGAAATCGGGCAGGTACATGTGCAATTGTTGATGCACTGACTTGTGTGATGAATCTGGCTTGAGTGAATAAACAATATCCCATCTGAGGAATCAAAGGAGCAGTCTGAGCCAATGAGGAGACAGGCGGTGCGTCTCAGACTACCTTAGACTCCTGTGCACACTGTAGTTAAAAAGTAGTCACATGTCACAGCTCTGCCGTAATGGAGCTCAACGTAAAGGCAACATCTGAAGAAAATAAATAGGATATGCGTATTCAATATATTGACTTACTATAGGCACAGTCTAACCAAAGTCTAAATGCCCTACTATACTCCATATCCCATGGGAGTGGTTGCCCTAAAAAGAGAAAAGGGCAAAAGTCTGAATTACATCAGACACACAACAGTCCACATCCTGCGGCATCATGACCTAAGGCTGCCTTCAGACTTGCAGATGCATCTGCAGCGTTTTGCAGATGCATCTGCAAGCATCTGCATGCAGACCGCGGCCCCTATGTTTATAATGGAGCGCACGGCGGTCTGCAAATGCTTGCAGACCGCCGTGCGCACCCATTCACTCCTATATGTGATCTGTGCGCAGGCGGATTCCACTGGAATTTGAACTTAGTACTGTTTCATTGTGAAATTTCATTTCCATGACATCAATATTACACTAAGCTGCAGTTCTACAAACAAGAGTACAATAACATGCAGAAGAAATGACTGCTGCATCTCTCAGGCACAATGAACGTATGGGGCATTTGTGCATAGTTGATTGTCAATCAGAGTGCTGGGAAATTATTACAGCCATGCTCCCGGTTTAGTATTTACCTGTAGCTGTATTTCCATTATGAAACCAGCCTAACATGATTTAAGAGCAATTCACCAATGTGTTACCACTCCATACACTGTATATCCAAGTAAATATAAAATAATGAGATCCAACCGATCGGACCACCTCATAAGAGAAGAATCCCAATCCAGATGTTCGATGTCTCATACCAAAGGTATGTTAAAATAAGAAAGCTTATACTCAACTCCGCTTCAGCACTCACTTAATTCCTGTTAATTACTCATGAGTCTGAATGCGAGTACACAGAAGCCAGCTGTCATTAGACGAGGGGCTTGTGTGACATCACAACTCATGTGAGCCCCGGACAAGCAATGGAGGCAAGTTCAATTATAGAGGAAGAGAATCCTGCGGCACAAGTTCCAAGAAAAAACTTCAGCCTTTATTCCATAACTTGTTTCAATAAGCACGGCATAGCAGAGCGGGAGAGGGAGCTCAGGTGCACTGAACAAAGTGAGCTAACAGACCACGGCCGTTTCGCGCATGTGTGCACTTCTTTTAGGGGCCGGTGCCACATTGCAACAATGTTTTTTAAGTTTTGGAATAGAGCCCAAAATCTTTACTTGGAACGTGCGCCGTAGGATTCTCTTTCTATATTTCTATATTACCTGGAGCCCGGGTTTCCCCAGCAGAGCACCCCTTTTGTCTACACGGATATTCGTGTTTAATGCATTTATATCTCTCACGATTGGGTGGAAAGTGGGTCTAAGCCAAGGTCAGTGTGTCGAAAGTGATTCTGTTCCATATTTATTGGGGGTGAGTATAACCTTTCTTATTTTAATGGCTGAAATCTCATGCACCCTGATGCTTTTGTTTTTCCTTTGCAAATTTTTTCCATAAATGTGTATTTTTCGAATCTGCAGCGCGTCAATTCTTTCAAGATTTTTGCAGCATCTTTCACCCATACAAATGAATGCATAAGAATAAAAGATAATGAAAATGCAAGTAAGAGCACAGTTAAACCATTTTTCACACCAAGAAGCAGTGTTTTCAGTGCAGAAAGAAACACTCCAAAAACTCAACGTGTGATGGCAGCATTAAATCACTGCCAATATCTCAAGCGGTAATTTATCTCCTAGCACAATTACATAGTAACATAGTAACATAGTTTTTAAGGTTGAAGGAAGACTTTAAGTCCATCTAGTTCAACCCATAGCCTAACATTTCTTGAGGAGTATAGAAAAACTACAGGAAATAAATCCCCTCTAAAAAAACATACAATTTCAGCATAATAAAGAAATGGTAGGTTTGCACAATTTTAATATTTTGAGTAATAGCAACTCCTATTTAGCTCCAGTTCAGTCACTAAGTGCTCCTGACAATGTACAGATCTACATAAGCCGTTAGGGATATGTAACAATTAACTATGATTACTCCGGTAACATTACGTTTCTTAGCAATGTGTGCTAAAGACGTCACATGCTGGGTTTTCTCTTGAAATAAACACTACGCTTGGCTTTGTGGGCCTTAGAAACGTCCCAGCTTTGGAAGGAGCCCAAATAATGAATCACCTTTGTTATGACAAAGCAGTATCCTTTTAGGGCTAAGGGGCTTTAGAAAAGACCTCTGCCCCCAAACCCGCTTCACTGTAGTGAAGAACAAATGGATAAGAAAATGTCAGATTACTGGATTCTCCCATAAAATCAACATAACACTGGATTTTGTGAAAGGCTGAACAATTCGGCAGGTAAGCAAAAGGTATTGTGCACCCATCAGGCTCCGATGGTGACAGCTGTATGTTTCCCAAATTAAAACCATATTCAGGAAAGTTACACATTGAGGCATATCAGTAACATTGTAAAACTGGGGGGAAGAGGTTAGGGAATCAAAAGAGAGACCACTTCATAAAGTTTAACCACTTCACGACATCCGTCATACATGTACGGGGGAAGTTGGATGCCCCATACTCAGCAGGTAATGGTTATGTATTACAGCCTCTAACAATCGCCGGAAGAGTTGCGCTCCATCCACAATTGTTGACCTGTTAAATCCCACTGTCAAACTCTGACAGCGGGATTTAACACATGCCAGCATAGGGGCGCACCATTATAAACGGGTCGCCGTTGGGTTGCTATAAAAGAAGGGGGTCTGCTGAAGACCTTCGTGCTCGTCATTACATCGTTCCTTTGAAACCCGCCTGTGACTGGGTTTAAAAGGAGACAGTGATTTTCACTATGTGCAGCAATGCTATGGCATTGCTATATATAGCACAAGCCATCAGATGATAGCAGCTTATAGCCCCCTAAAGGGACTATTATAAACAATAAAAAGTAAAAAAAAAAAATAGAAAAAATTAAATGGATTAAAAAAAGAAGAAAGATCACTGTTTTGACCCATTAAAAATCAAAATAATATAAATATATAAAAAAAAATAAAGTGGTATTGCCACAGTCAGAAAAGTCTGATCTATCAAAATATAAAAATAATTAACAAATATAACCAAATAAATACAACAAAAAATGCTGTAACAAGCGATTAAAACATCAGATCTATCCCAAAGTAGTGTCAATAAAAATGATGTCTTGCCCCCCAAAAAATGAGCCATCATACAGCTCAAAAGATGAAAAGGTTACAGATCTTGGAAAATGGGGACAGAACCCCCCAAATTTATTTATGCAAACTTCAAGTTTTTTTCACTAATAAATAAAAAAAATTGGACATGGTTGGTCTCGCCATACTCCTACTGATGAGAAGAATCCTATTTGCAGGGTCATTTTTTACCACAAAATACTCCGTAAAATCAATTCCCACAAAACTATGACAGAATTGTGTGATTTTTTTTTTGGATTTTTTTTTACCATTTTCCAGTACTCTATGTGGTAAAAATAATGATGTAATTAAAAAGCACAACTCTTCCATCAAAAATCAAGTCAGCATGTGTGCATGTGAACAAAAAAAATTAAAAAGTTATGGCTCTGGGAAGAAGGAGGAGAAAAAACGAAGACGCAAACACAGAAACTGGCCCCGACACGTTAAGGCTTAAAAGGAGCTCCAAGCACGTACAGTAAAGGGTAGAGAGAACCATATGCATTAAGCTACAGTAACATCACAGTCGATGTGCACACATGGCACCTGTCAGAAAATGAACCATGCGCATAAAACCAAATCACTGGAGCCCTGAGTCATGTCATATGACTTAGTCCCCTTTCACATCAACGGATTTACCGCATTTGCCGCGTCACGGCTGCACTTGCGGCAAGCCCCATTCATTCCCTATGGTACTTGTGGCAGGTGCGGCAAATGCAATTTTTGCCGCGATCTGGCACCTCTGGCAGGTCAAAAAACCACTGCTAGCTGCAGTTTTTTGACCTGCTGCAACTGACGGATTGCAGCAAAAACCGCATTTGCCGCAAGTCCCATAGAGAATGAATGGGGCTTGCCGCAAGTGCAGCCGTTACGCAGCAAATGCGGTAAATCTGCCAAATCTGCCGCAAAATAGAAAAATGCTGATGTGAAGGGGCTTTAAAGGGGTTTTCCCCTTTAAAAAAAAAACAACCTATGAACTACAGTTTATCTTTAAAAGCAAACCACACTTCTTACCTTCCCCAAATCCAACACCTAAATGGGTTTATACCACCGGACTTAAAGTATTAAAGGACTGCTGGTAGGTAAATATTTAGTAAACCTTTTACACAAGTAGTCCACACTTAAAAGATTTTCCACTACTAAGGTGACCCTTTCTTTTGTCCTAACTATTCCTAAAGCCCGTCACACATAACGAGATCGTTAGCGAGATCATTGTAACGTCATAGTAACAGTGATCTCGCTAACGATCTCGCTAAGTGTGACACTTAGCAGTGATCAGGCCCCTGCTGTGAGATCGTTGATCGGTACAAAGTGCTCTGGGTCATTTTTAGGTCGTTGGTCTCCCGCTGGTCAGCACACATCACTGCGTGTGACAGCGAGAGACCAGCAATCAGCGATCTCACAGGCTGCTAACCATGGTAAACACCAGGTATCTAGGCAGCGCGTGCTGCCTAGATACCCGCTGTTTATCATAGTTACCAGTGATGTGGAGGTGGCTCCCTGGTCCCTGGGGAGATCGGCCTGTTTGACAGCTCCCCAGCGACCAGGTAACGACGCACCAACGATCCGTAAAGGATCGTTATCATTGTCGGGATCGCTGGTACGTCGTTGTGTGTGACCAGAGCTTAACACTTTCCTAAAATACTACTGTTACCTGCCCTGTTCCTGTAAGCTTATCTCTGAGGCTTGTAAATACCCTTATTATTGTTCTAGCTTTGGTCCTTCTAGTCTGGAGACTGAGCCAGGCACGTCACTGGTGGGAGCTGAGAGGGGAGTGAAGTGTAATCTGGGCAAGCGTACACAGACTGCTGTCACTCACAGAGATGCAGCCCTGCCCCCACTATAGACATGCCCTGCGCAGTCCGAATCCAGTCTCCATCCCAGAAGGCTTAAAGCAACAATATCAATAAAGGTATTTACAGTTGTGGCCAAAAGTATTTTGAATCCCATAGAACACCTGTTGAGAGATCTAAAAATGGCAGTCTGTCCCATTTTTGGAGTTTTGTGTGAAATGATCAATGTTTTGCTTCATTCTCTTTTGTGTTTTTTCATTGAAGACAAATTAAATGAAGATAATAATACCAAAGAATTTGTGATTGCAATCATATTCAGGAAGAAACTGAGTATTATCTGACAGAATTGCAGGGGTGTCAATACTTTTGGCCACAACAGTATGAGCCTCTCAGAGATCAGCTTACAGGAGCAGGGCAGTATATTAGGAGACTATTTGTTAGAAATAGTTAGGACTATAGAAAGGGTTACATTAGTAGTGGAAAACCTTTTAATGATGTGGAGCACGGTGACTCAGTGGTTAGCACTAGAACCAGATATGGGATTGTCTTTTGGCTGCTGCGTTGATAGAAGATGAAGCCATCGAAGGGTGAGTATAAGACAGGGGACAGAGGACTTACATTTACTGCACCACTCCAGCAGTGCAATAAAATGAATGTTGGAGTGGTGCTATAAATGAATTTACCCTTAAGAAAACGTCCAAGCTGTCATAGGTAGAATTGTAGGCAAAATTATGTGCACTGGAAAATACAACATGCAAATTGTATTTTCACAGATGAAGAGAGCAGGGACTTTTTCCCCTTTGCCCCCCCCCCCCATAGTGTATGGTGTTAAGGTACCAGGTGATGCACAATCCTGATATCTGTTACTTGCTTGTTTCTCTTACCTCCTCATCAGAATCATCTGCGAATGCTGAATGTTTGGGTACACATACATTTTTCAGTTGCAGTTTCTTGGGAAGAATAAGTCCATACCTGTGAAATACAAGATCCAGATGTAAATATTTGGTAGTTACTATACACTGGCACATAAATATAGCCCATTTCACAATCAAAGTCTTAAAACGTCTTCAAGACATTTTCTTGGAAAACACAAAATGCTGAGCAAGTACAAACAGGCTACAAGATTCTGCTGGAAAGTACAGGTCCACGTTGTCTAGTTTGTAGTAGCCAATGCCCAGCAGAAAAGAATCGCCTGTGCTCCACCTCCTCAGAGCCGCCTGTGCTCCACCTCCTCAGAGCCGCCTGTGCTCCACCTCCTCAGAGCCGCCTGTGCTCCACCTCCTCAGAGCCGCCTGTGCTCCACCTCCTCAGAGCCGCCTGTGCTCCACCTCCTCAGAGCCGCCTGTGCTCCACCTCCTCAGAGCCGCCTGTGCTCCTCCTCCTCAGTGCCACCTGTGCTCCTCCTCCTCAGTGCCACCTGTGCTGCACCTCCTCAGAGCCGCCTGTGCTCCACCTTCTCAGAGCCGCCTGTGCTCCACCTCCTCAGAGCCTCCTGTGCTCCACCTCCTCAGAGCCGCCTGTGCTCCTCCTCCTCAGTGCCACCTGTGCTCCTCCTCCTCAGTGCCACCTGTGCTGCACCTCCTCAGAGCCGCCTGTGCTCCACCTTCTCAGAGCCGCCTGTGCTCCACCTCCTCAGAGCCTCCTGTGCTCCACCTCCTCAGAGCCGCCTGTGCTCCACCTCCTCAGAGCCGCCCGTGCTCCACCTCCTCAGAGCCGCCCGTGCTCCACCTCCTCAGAGCCGCCCGTGCTCCACCTCCTCAGAGCCGCCTGTGCTCCACCTCCTCAGAGTTGGCTGTGCTTCACCTCCTCACACCTACCAATAACCTGCTTAGTTCTCAGATTTTAACACTACTGATCTGTTTTGTGACAAGTCAAAATGACAATGAATCTGGAAATGTGAAGCTGTATTTACAAGTGGGCACCCTGCCACCTGCTATGTGTCATAATGATGTACTGTGGTCTTCACTAGAGATACATTAACCTTTTAAGGGTTGGTTCGCGTTGCCAAACTTACCCACATTGAGCAAACCTGCTCGGGTTTGGAGTTCGGGTGCTTTACGTTTCAAAAGCACTAGAGCAAGAATCGCTGTGGTCGGGTACAGTTGGTGCTTGACCCAGTGCGACCCACATGCAGTGTATGATCGGCTCACACTGGGCTTAAAAGCACAATTTTTGGGTGTAGTGAGTGTCTAAAATTAATTTTGGGAAGAAAAAAAAAACAACCGTCCTCCCACCTCATGGAAGTGTTGTTTGTACTTATGGCTGGCTGTATGTGGACAGAGAGCTGAACTGCCAATCAGTGACTTCCATTGAGGTTCAGATCAAGTTCAGGGTCACGAACAGTGCGCCAAAATGTTTGGCTGCACTGCCCAAACTTCCAAATATTCGCTCATCCCTGGTCTTCACCCACCTGTTGTCCTATATACTTTTTCTGTACAATATGGTCACTTCTGTAGCTGATAAGTTCAGCTGGAAGGATTTGTCTATCTCCAGTCATCTGTCACATTTTACTATCACTGTTCACACAATGTGTTTTAACAGCATATGTCTTCTCCACCAAAATCCAGAATAGTGGCAGGAAGATTGCTGCATTCAATGACCATGTTTTTCACACATTAAAATAAATGAGTAAAAAGTCTATAGTATGTAAAAAAAGCACTTTGAAAATATTGAAAGAATGGGTATGCTGAGTCTTTGCAAAAATGCAGCAGGGCTTAAAGAGGACCTGTCACCAAACCAGGTATGGTGATCTAATTACAGCACTGAATGCAGCATGTCTGCTGCATCCAGGCAAGAGTTCCCCCAGCCCTTGAGCCCCCCTGTACCCCGAGTAAATACACTTAGAAAACTTACATCCTGCAGCCATAAAGGAGGTGGCTAGAGGCTGGAGCCAAAGGGCAGATTCACACCCCCTGCATGTTTAATCTGCCCACCGCTGCCTCCCTGATGCCAATCATTGTCTCCCTCGTCTGCAGCATAACACAGAGCTTATTTTAGAAATGGCTGCCTAGCCCGGCCCCCTGCAGTGATGTCACCGCTTATACCCGCCCTGCTCTGTGGTTAACATAGAGCAGGGCGGGGAAAGGTGGTGATGTCAGAGCAGGAGGCCGGCTGGCTGCCCCGCCTCCTGCAGTGACAACAACGCTTATACCCGCCCTGCTCCAGGGCCTGTTAGTGGCACTTAGAACTGGAATATTGCAATGTACACACCACATGTTCAATGTGTCCACATGGGAGGAGAAAGAAAATACAGGATTCTGTAAACTTTTTGATTCTTGGAACTTTTTTTTTTCCTCAGGGAAGCAATAGTAGAAGTCCCCAGAAGTGGGCGCAGTGCTGGGAGGGAGATCTGCTGTCACATAGTAAGCATAGAGCAGGTGAGGGTGGTCCCGCTGTGAGCGGAGGAGCAGCTCGTTATAAATAATATATGCAAATTGTCTCTTCAGTGAGGAAGTAGGCAAACTCTACTGCCACCTAATAAAGGTAGCAATCCTAAAAGTCATAATTGATTCTTTAACAAGCCTTTTAATATGACTTAGGATTTGTGCCAGCTCAGAATCTTCCCTCAGACCTCGTTTTAAATAATGTGATGGAATCTGCTATGACTAGTGTGAAGAACACGGGGCTGTACTGACTAAAGGAGGTGCTACTGTATTGACCAGGGATGTAGAAAGAGCATGGGAAACATAATTTGGACACTAGCAAGGTAGGAGTGAGGACAGTACTACAGTTACCATTGGGAGGAGATGTAACTACTAGGGTTGAACTTGGAAGGGAGGCCCGGCTCAAACACCACCAGTTGCAGTTTCTCTGTATTAAGCGCAGCTTCTCTCCTGACCATAATAAGATTGACTGTCTAAAGTTGGGGTCAAAAACTACGGCCCGTTAGGTCATGTGCAGCCCCCAAATTTCTGTGTAGTTTATCCATGTCCTAGGGAAGAAGAGAAGCACAACTCTCATGGTGGGTTTACACGTTGCGATATCGTTCAGATATCGTAACACAACGGTGCGGGAGCGCGCATTTAGTGCCCGTTTCTCCCTGATCGCATCGGCGGTTTAGACGTCCCGATATCGGGATACAACGTCCCGACGATGTGTACGCCCCCCAACCCAGGAACGACCATTTAACATGGGAGTGAATGGGTGACGTGGCAGTACACATCGGAGTTGGGCTGTCACACAGGACGACCCGGCTCCAACCGGCATCCGATATCGGGCGGTTGAATAGCACGCTCATTTGACCCCCGATATCGGTTTGCCATCGTTACAGCATCGCATTGTACGTTCAAACATTACAACGCAGGAACGATATCGGGTCCAACTCACGAACCACGTGACTTTTGGTCGGAGTTGGACGCCGATATCGCAACGTGTAAACCCACCATCAGGTATGGGCAATCATGATTAAAGCAGTACCAGATTCTGGGTTCCCCATATACCCAAAGAATAGGGTTGATTGACCCCCGTTTCGCCCTCTAGACAGACATAGGTGAATTATGATGCTGGATGACTATGTATACAGCTCTCACTATTTTGTTAATCTCTTCTGGTTTTTTCCTCCCCTTCTTCCAAGAGCCAGAACTTTTTTATTTTTCCCATCCATATAACCTTATAGTGCCTTACTTATTGCAGGGCGAGTTGTACTTTTGAATGCACCATTCATTTTATCATGTGATGTAGTGGAGAGTAGGAAAAAAGTCAAAGTGCATTGAAATTGCTAAAAAAAAAAGTTTAATTTCACAATAGTTTGGGGGATTTTTTTTTTTTATTTACCACGTTTGCCACATGATAAAATTGTATAGTTTTTTTGTTCATATTTTAAAGTGAAAATTTTCTGGATATATGTAAAAAAAAATAAACAAAACCATTTTGGTTGTGTCAGCATTTTCCGAGACCCAAAGTGATTTAAATTTTTGGCTCTGTGGCTTTGTGAGGGCTTATATTTTGGGTCCTGAGCTGACGTTTTACTTTTAGCATTTTGTGTGGTAAATACAATGTTTTCATCGCTCCTTATTGCATTTTATTGCAATGTTGTGGCGGCCAAAATAAACATAATTGATTAGTCTTGATTTTTTTCTCGTTACTCCATTTACTGATTGGATTATTTTATTTTAAATTTTGATAGATTGGACTTTTATGAATGCAGCGATACAAAATGTGTATTTTTGTAAAAGATTGTTTTATTTTTAATGGAGCTAAGGGGGATGATTTGAACATTTATATTTTCATATTTAATAATAAAAAATAGTTTCCACTTTTTGCTGTATTTGTTAGACCCCTTAGGGACTTGAACCTGAGATCATCTGATTGCTTATACAGAACACAGTGCATCAGCACTACTCCGTATGGTGAAAATGACTGGTGTTAAGAGGCAGATGATAGCTGAATAATTTAGCTATTATCTGCCAGAAAAGATGCAGGCTCTGCATACAACTCTGCATCAAAGCCAGGGAAACAACATCTGAAATATAGGTCATATATCATGAAGGGGTTAAGGGAATTGTAAAATGCAGCCAGATACCATCATCTGCAATGAAGAGTCAAATGTGTGCAGGGTGTCCTCATCTCTAGGACTGACTGGGGAGGAGAGGACCGCCATTCTCCATGTGGGAGTTCTGACAGTGTAACCTGCATTTCTTATGACAAACTTCTCAAAAGGTAAAACCCCTTCAAGTTTTCTTGTGGCCCTTGGAAGCTGGTGAATATGATGCGGCCCTCGGAGCAAATAAGGTTGTGCACCCCTTTACTAAAAGGTGTCATTGCTGGCAAAAATGTTTCCAGTGCTGTACTATCTGTAGAGCTGCCTTTCATGATCACTTTAGTGACCGTTCTGCAGCCGATTCACACAATATATTGGTGAAAGGAATGTGTTGACTATTGCTGCCCCCTGCAGGACAGTTAAAACTTTAGGGATACCGAAGATAAAAATCAGTGGCTGCTTTCACATCAGCATTTATTTAGAATCGCGGCAGATTTTGGCGCGTCTGCCACGTAACGGACGACTTGTGGCACGAATGCGACAAGCCCCATTCATTCTCTATGGGACTTGCAGTCAGGTGTGGCAAGTGCGGTTTTGCTGAATCCGGTCAAAAAAACTGCAGCTAGCAGCGTTTTTTTTTTTGGCGCCGCCACAAGTGTCGGATTTGTCGGATCCGGCAAAACCGCACCTGACCGCAAGTTCCCTAGAGAGTGAATGGGGCTTGCTTCAAGTCGGCCGTTACGTGGCAGATGCGTTGAAATCTGCCGTGATTCTAAATAAACGCTGATGTGAAAGGTCCCTTAGCGATCTCATCTCTATGTTTGCATCCTGTCAGATTCATGCTTGGAAAAATAATGTACACTACAAAGACCGTTCTGAAAAGTATAGTCCTCAGACCGGCAGGCAAAGAAATGAATCCAGAAATGAATGTGTCAGTTGTGTCCTTTTTGCATGTTTAACAAGTGATACGTTGAACAATAGGGATGAACTACTCTGATTTCTCAAATCAGACTAAACCATTAACCCCTTGGCCTTCCCCAGCCTATTTTCACCTTCCTGAACTGGCCACATTTTTCAATGCTGACTAGTGTCACTTTATGACGTAATGTCAGAGATTCTGATATTGTGAAAATATTGAAAATGTTGCGAAGATATTGAATATTTCGCCATTTTCAAACTTTTAATTTTATGTCCTTAAACCAGAGTTACCGTATATCACACAAAATAATTAATAAATAATATTTACCACTTATCTACTTTACATCAGCATCACTTTTTAAACAATTTTTTTGTTAGGAAATTAGAAGCAGTAAAAGTTTTCAGTAGAAATGAGTGAAACAATTTGGGTTTGGAGTTCGGTACTTTAAGTATCCAAAGCACTCCAGCAAGCATCGCTGTGCTCGGGTACGCTTGGTGCTCAGCCAAGTACAAGCCACTAGCAGTGTTCCATCAGCTCACACTGGGGGTAAGGGCAGAGTTATCAGCCGTACATATAATATTATAAAATAAAAAGTTACAAATGCCCACCCTCCAGCTTATGGTGGGCTATATGTGGGTGGAGAGCTGTACTGCCCAAACAGGGTCTTCATATGAAGTTCAGATTAACTTTTGGTCCTGGACAGACCTTTATAAAGAGTCTGGCTGAACCCCCAGCACCTGAACCTCCACTCATCCGCTTACATCTACTTTATTAGCAATTTCTCATTTTTCCAACAAAGTTTACAAAACCATTTTTTTAGGGAACACATCACATTTAAAGTGACTTTGAGGGATCTATATGAAAGAAAATACCCGAAAGTGACACCATACCAAAAACTGCACCCCTCAAGCTACTCAAAACCACATTCAAGAGGATTATTAACCCTTCAGGTGCACCACAGGTATTAAAGCAATATGAAAATTGTACTTTTTCCCTACACAAATGTTATTTTAGTCACCAAATTTTTATTTTCACAAAGATAACGGGAGAAAAGGGACAGTACAATTTGTCCTGAGTGCACTGATACCCCATATGTGGTGGAAAACTACTGTATTGGTGCATGGCAGGGCTCAGGACGGAGAGAGCAAAATTTTACTTTTGGAGCATGAAATTGGCTATTTATCCTCAGCAGCACGCCCACTGACTTACCTAAACTGAGGTCTGGTACACCACGTCATCTCCGGAAGGTTATCTTTATGGCTTCCTGGGCATGTACAGGGAAACTCGATGTATTAGGAAGGCAAAGTGCTACTGTAACACAGATGGGATGGTGCATGTGGAGAACATCAATCATTCCCGGAGGGTGTGAAGCCGGGTAGTCTGAGTGAGGGGACTCCTATTTGAACTTGTCCTAGTTATGCTAGCTTCACACCACGGTTTTTGGCATCAGGTTCTATCCGGTTTGAACCGGACAGAACCTGATTCTGTTTCGTCTCCCATGTATCCCTATGGTGCCGGATTGGTCCTATTTGGCCATCCGGTTGTGTATTCTGTGCCGGATTTGTTTTTGTCCAGTTTTTCACTGTGCCCAAAATTGAACCCTGCAACATTTTTCGGCTCCGGTGAAAAAAATCAGACAAAACCGGACAGAATTATTCTCATAATCCAATGTGGAAACAATTATTTATAATGCTAGTTTTCCTATGCCAATTAAGGCTTTGACGAGTCAAGGGGGTGTTGTTTCCCCTAACTAGTCTGCCCTCTTTACATGTTATAACGCCCCTGTGGGCATGATAACATAATTTCCAGGAGTCAATGTCACTGTCAGATCATGGGAATCTTGTGTTTCATTCGTGCAGCGTCACTGCGCCGGTGTGATGTGTACAGGTCCCGGGTGTAGAGCCACACTGCACATAGTCGGAAGTGCAGAAGACTCCTGATCATGCGCAGTGCACCTCACTGCAGCCAGGACCTGTACGCCCGGCACAGGGGCACAGTGATGTTGCAGGAATGAGATACAAGATTTCCATGAGCTGATGGTGACGTTGGCTACAAGAAAATATGATATGCAGGGGCGTGATAACACGGGAAGAGGGCAGACTAGTCAGGGGAAACAACGCCTTCCAAACTAGACAAAGCCCTAATTAGCATATGGAAAGGAGCAATATAAATCCTTTTGCAACATTGGATAGTGAGAATAGCATTACACAGGGATAGTTAGGCAGGGAATTTTAGCCTTCCCATGTGCCTGTTCGTAGTTTAAAGGGCTTATGGGACCCAATAGGTTCCCTTTATTTTGGGCCTCCTGCTAATTTGATGTAGTGTCCTGAACAAAGTTTTATATTTACCGTATATACTCGTGTATAAGCCGACCCGTGTATAAGCCGACCCCCTTACTTTTGCCCCAAAAATCTGGAAAAACCTATTGACTCGTGTATAAGCCGAGGGTGGACCTCAGCACAGGTATACAGCCCCCAGCAGTGTGATATACAGGCCCCCCCCAGTGGTATACAGGCCTCCCCAGTGGTAGTATACAGCAGCCCCAGTGGTAGTATGTAGCATCCCCAGCAGCCCCAGTGGTAGTATACAGCAGCCCCAGTGGTAGTATATAGGAGCCCCAGCAGCCCCAGTGGTAGTATACAGCAGCCCCAGTGGTAGTATACAGCAGCCCCAGTGGTAGTATACAGCAGCAGCCCCAGTAGTAGTATACAGCAGCAGCCCCAGTAGTATATACAGCCCCAGTGGTAGTATACAGGCAGCCCCAGTAGTATACAGGCAGCCCCAGTAGTATATACAGCCCCAGTGGTAGTATACAGGCAGCCCCAGTAGTATACAGGCAGCCCCAGTAGTATACAGGCAGCCCCAGTAGTATATACAGCCTCAGTGGTAGTATACAGGCAGCCCCAGTAGTATATACAGCCCCAGTGGTAGTATATTGCAGCCCCAGTGGTGTATACAGCCCCAGTGGTAGTATATTGCAGCCCCAGCGGTAGTATACAGCCCCAGTGGTAGTATATTGCAGCCCCAGTGGTAGTATATTGCAGCCCCAGTGGTAGTATATTGCAGCCCCAGCGGTAGTATACAGCCCCAGTGGTAGTATATTGCAGCCCCAGCGGTAGTATACAGCCCCAGTGGTAGTATATTGCAGCCCCAGTGGTAGTATATAGCAGCCCCAGTGGTGTATACAGCCCCAGTGGTAGTATATTGCAGCCCCAGCGGTAGTATACAGCAGCCCCCGTAATCCAGGGCCCCCCCAGCCTGACTCCGGTCACCTGTAAAGGAAACTATACTTATCACTGCCCGCTGTCCGCGCCCGCTCGCAGCTGCCGACCGCGATCCTCCATCTTGCGTCTTCTTCCTGTTTCCTGTGCTCGTCGCAGGGAATGACGTCATTGCCCGCGACGAGCACAGAAACAGCAAGAAGACGCAAGATGGAGGATCGCGGTCGGCAGCTGCGAGTGGGTGCGAGCGGGCGCGGACAGTGATAAGTATAGTTTCCTTTACAGGTGACCGGAGTCAGGCTGGGGGGGCTCTGGATTACGGGGGCTGCTGTATACCGATGTATACATCGGTATGTACCGATGTATACATCGGTATACAGCACTGACTCGCGTATAAGCCGAGGGGGGTACTTTTCAGCCCAATTTTTGGGCTGAAAAACTCGGCTTATACGCAAGTATATACGGTACATACATGATGCTCATGTGACCTTTAGCTATTTGGAACTTGAGCCAAAAAAGGTGTACAGGTATTTTTTTTTTTTTGTGGTCTTGACAGAGTTGCTTGGCTTTACAAATCATATCAAGAACAAAAAGATACTGCTTATTAAAGTTGGCCTTCAAATACATCCCCATGTGGAGAATCATCTAACAATGGCAACTACCCAGAAATCAATTTCTTATAATTCAGTGTGTTTGAAGGAACTTTCAACATATATTTAAAGGGGTATTACACCATTACCACACATTTCTACATCCTAATGCTATCAGCTCTCACCCTGCCCCACACTGACCCCAGCTGAGAGTAAAGGCCCTGTCACACATAACGAGATCACTGTAGCGTCACAGATTTTGTAACTAAACAGCGATCCTGTTAGCAATCTCGTTATGTGTGACACGCACCAACGATCTGGCCCCTGCTGTGAGATCGCTGATCGTTATGGTGGGTTTACACACACCAACTTATCTGTCCAACTTCTGACCAACTTGCTGGTTGCAGTGAAATCATGGACACATTGCTCCATTTTGTGGCTGTGTACAAATGGAACTATGTGTCCATGATTTCACTGCAACCAGCAAGTTGGTCAGAAGTTGGACAGATAAGTTGGTGTGTGTAAAGTGGCCTTTACACACTGCTCTGGATCATTTCTACAACGTTGTGTTTGACAAAGATAATGAGCAATGATCTCAATGCTACGCTATGGAGTGACAATTCCCAACGACCTCTGTATAATTCTGGATCGCTGGTGCGTCATTTTTCACATCGCTGGTGAGATACCTGTTTGACATCTTACCAGCGATGTGTAAACGACGCACCAGTGATCTCTGCACATCGTTATCGGGATCGCTGGTGCGTCGTTATGTGTGACTGGGCCAAGTGTAATGATACAGTTGTGGCCAAAAGTATTGACACCCCTGCAATTCTGTCAGATAATACTCAGTTTCTTCCCGAAAATGATTGCAATCACAAATTCTTTGGTATTATTATCTTCATTTGATTTGTCTTAAATGAAAAACACAAAAGAGAATGAAGCAAAAAGCAAAACATTGATCATTTCGCACAAAACTCCAAAATTGGGCCAGACAAAAGTATTGACACCCTCAGCCTAATACTTGGTTGCACAACCTTTAGCCAAAATAGCTGTAATCAACTGCTTCCGGTAACAATCAATGAGTTTCTTACAATGCTCTGCTGGAATTTTAGACCATTCTTCTTTGGCAAACTGCTCCAGGTCCCTGATATTTGAAGGTTGCCTTCTCCAAACTGCCATTTTTAGATCTCTCCACAGGTGTTCTATGGGATTCAGGTCTGGACTCTTTGCTGGCCACCTTAGAAGTCTCCAGTGCTTTCTCTCAAACCATTTTCTATTGCTTTTTGAAGTGTGTTTTGGGTCATTGTCCTGCTGGAAGACCCATGACCTCCGAGGGAGACCCAGATTTCTCACACTGGGCCCTACATTATGCTGCAAAATTTGTTGGTAGTCTTCAGACTTCACAATGCCATGCACACGATCAAGCAGTCCAGTGCCAAAGGCAGCAAAGTAACCCCAAAACATCAGGGAACCTCCGCCATGTTTGACTGTAGGGACCGTGTTCTTTTCTTTGAATGCCTCTTTTTTTCTCCTGTAAACTCTATGTTGATGCCTTTGCCCAAAAAGAGAGAACATTCTTCCAAAATGTTTTAGGCTTTCTCAGGTAAGTTTTGGCAAACTCCAGCCTGGCTTTTTTATGTCTCGGGGTAAGAAGTTGGGTCTTCCTGGGTCTCCTACCATACAGTCCCTTTTCATTCAGACGCCGACGGATAGTACGGGTTGACACTGTTGTACCCTTGGACTGCAGGGCAGCTTGAACTTGTTTGGATGTTAGTCAAGGTTCTTTATCCACCATCCGCACAATCTAGCGTTGAAATCTCTTGACAATTTTTCTTTTCCATCCACATCTAGGGAAGTTAGCCACAGTGCCATGGGCTTTAAACTTCTTGATGATTCAGGTCTTTGGAGACAGACTTGTAGCTTTGAGATTGCTCATGCTTCCTCACAATTTGGTTTCTCGAGTCCTCAGACAGTTCTTTGGTCTTCCTTCTTTTCTCCATGCTCAATGTGGTACACACAAGGACACAGGACAGAGGTTGAGTCAACTTTAATCCATGTCAACTGGCTGCAAGTGTGATTTAGTTATTGCCAACACCTGTTAGGTGCCACAGGTAAGTTACAGGTGCGGTTAATTACACAAATTAGAGAAGCATCAAATGATTTTTCTAACAATGCCAATACTTTTGTCCACCCCCTTTTTTGTGTTTGGTGTGGATTTATATCCAATTTGGCTTTAGGACAATTCTTTTTGTGTTTTTTTCATTGAAGACAAATTAAATGAAGATAATAATACCAAAGAATTTGTGATTGAAATCATTTTCAGGAAGAAACTGAGTATTATCTGACAGAATTGCAGGGGTGTCAATACTTTTGGCCAACACTGTACATAACTAAGCTCTGATGTATTAAAACACTGCCTGCAGATAGTGAGGAGAGGAGGGTGTGTTCTTTTCTCGCCTGCATGAAGCCACTTGTGTATAATTGGTCAATCTAATGCAGGATAAGAAGTACACGCCCGCAGAGACAAATCTCTCATAACGCCCAGTCGAACTATAACAAATTATAATTCGAACTGTACAAGCTAACAGATGAGAAATAAATAAAAACGTATTTTCATGCCTGTGAAGTCACTTTTCCATGACGTGGCCAATTTAGCATACTCAAAGTGGTGAAAGATCCGATAAAGTAAAGCATTACATGGATTAACATTTGCATCATCTGATTATTAGAGGGAGAGAAGGTCTCTGCTATAGCTAAGAGTCATCATAATTTTATAATGTCTTCTGGAAAAGAATTGCCTGACAAACCAGTATTTTACTCCTTCCTTTCCACATACCTACAAGCATGGTTCTCAGAAGTCTTAAGCCATGCATAGTGGTGGGTACGGAAAGTATTCAGACCCCTTTAAATTTTTCACTCTTTATTTCATTGCAGCCATTTCGTAAATTCAAAAAAGTTAATTTCTTTATCATTAATGTACACTCTGCACCCCATCTTGACTGAAAAAACAGCCCTAACCAAAGTCACAAACGACCTTCTGATCGCCAAGAGCAAACGACACTATTCCGTCCTCATCCTCCTCGACCTCTCTGCTGCCTTCGACACTGTTGACCACTCCCTCTTACTCCAAATTCTTGAGTCTCTTGGCATTACTGACCTCGCCCTCTCCTGGATCTCCTCCTACCCAACGGACAGGACCTTCAGCGTCACCCACTCTCACACCTCCTCCTCGCCCCACCCCCTCTCTGTAGGTGTTCCCCAAGGCTCGGTCCTGGGACCACTACTCTTCTCCCTTTACACCCTCGGCCTAGGCAATCTCATCGAGTCACATGGACTCCAATACCACCTCTACGCTGACGATACCCAACTCTGTCTGGCCCTGATATCTCCTCCCTTTTATCCAAAATCCCTCCATGCCTATCCGCCATTGCATCCTTCTTTTCTACCCGCTTCCTAAAACTCAACACGGACAAGACCGAATTTATCGTCTTTCCCCCGAACAACCCCGCCCCGCTCCCTGACCTATCTATCACCGTCAATGACTGCACACTCTCACCCCTCCCCCACACCAAGTGCCTCGGGGTAATCCTCGACTCCTCCCTCTCCTTCAAGCCCCACATCCAAGTCCTCGCCACCTCCTGCCGACTCCAACTAAAAAACATTGCCCGCATCCGCTCCTTCCTTGACCACAACACGGCCAAGACACTTGTCCACGCCCTCGTCATCTCCCGCCTGGACTACTGCAACCTCCTGTTCACCGGTCTCCCTGCCACCTCCCTCGCACCTCTCCGCACCATCCTCAACTCTGCTGCCCGACTTATCCACCTATCTCCCCGTTACTCCCCCGCCTCCGCCGAGCCCTCCACTGGCTCCCCATCCCCCAGCGATCTCGCTTCAAAACCCTAACCCTGACCTACAAGGCCATACACAACCTGTCCCCTCCCTACATCTCCGACCTAGTCTCCCGGCACCTCCCCTCACGCAACTTGCGCTCCTCTCAGGAACTCCTTCTCTCAACCCCCCGCATTTCCACCTCCCACAACCGCAAACAAGACTTCTCTCGTGCTTCCAGCAGACTCTGGAACTCCCTCCCCCACCACATCAGACACTCCCCTACCCTGGGAACCTTCAAGAAAAACCTGAAGACCCACCTCTTCCTACAAGCCTACAACACACACTGAGACCCAATCCACTGCACCATCTCACCTCCCCCCCTCCTACTGTCTCCCTCCCCACCCCCTGTAGACTGTGAGCCCTCGCAGACAGGATCCCTGGCCCTATTGTACCCGTACGATTGTTTTGTCGATTTGTCGTCGTTCTTCGACCACTTGTCTTTGTCTACCCTCTAACTTGTACAGCGCCATGTATCCTAATAGCGCTATATAAATACCTAATAATAATAATAATAATAAAACACAGAAATGTAAATGTATTGAAAAAGAAAAACTGAAATATCGCATGGTCATAAGTATTCAGATCCTTTGCTCAGACATTCATATTTAAAGTGAACCTGTTACATCCATAAAGCCCCTCAGGTTATCACTACCTGTCCACCCATCTTCCTATCACTACTCTAACTATCCCTTTCTGTGCTAAATGTGCTCTGTTACTGTGTAATAAAACATTGTTATCACTCACTCATTAGATCTTAATGATTCGGGGGACTACCGTTGCTAGCCCCCCTGGGTGTCCTCTCTGTGTCCCTCTCGCCGCCTCTTTCATTGTTTATCACACCCCGATGGGTGTGATATTGATATCCAAATGTGCGCCCCCAGCCTAGCTTGCTCCGCTCTGCAGAATGCCGGGTATGACGCCAAACGTGTAATTTCCGGTACTACGCAGGCCGACTTCAGGCTGCGCAGTACACATGCTTAATGGAGCACATGACGTCAGCTCATCTGTGATGAGCTGACGTAATGTGCTTCACAGAGCATGCACAATGCGAATGAGGAGGAGCTGCGGAGTACCGGAAATGACGCAGTTTAACCACACAGCTAAAATAACAAAGGAGTGGCTTCAGAACAACTCTGTGAACATTGTTGACTTGCCAAGCCAGAGCCCTGACCTGAACCCAATTGAGCATCTCTGGTGAGACCTGAAAATGGCTGTCCACCAACGTTCACCATCCAACCTGACAGAACTGGAGAGGATCTGCATAGAAGAATGGCATCACAAAGCAACCACTGACCTTGTGGAGACCAGTGGAGGATAACACTGCGGGCACCAGTCAAAGCACTCAAACACAGTGAAACCCAAGGTGCATTGCTCTCTAGAAGAATGGCAGAGGATCTCCAAATCAAGGTGTGAAGAACTTGTTGCATCATTCCCAAGAAGACTCATGGCTGTTCTAGCTCAGAAGGTGCAAATACTCAATACTGAGCAAAGGGTCTGAATAATTTATGACCATGTGATATTTCATGTTTTCTTTTTTAATACGTTTGCAAATATTTCTACATTTCTGGGGGGGTTCAGTCAAGATAGGGTGCAGAGTGTACATTAATGAGAAAAAAAAAGAACTTTTTTGAATTTACCAAATGGCTGCAATGAAACAAAGAGTGAAAAATTAAGGGGTCTGAATACTTTCTGTACCCACTGCTATATGTGTTTTTATGAACCTACTGACTTCTACTGGTCCGTCCCTCTCATCCATGCTCTTATGGAGCGCCGGAGATCACTTTTCAATACCTCTCTATTAGAACCTTGTTCTGGCCCTCATAGAGATGTATGGAGTGCTTGTGACATAACTTCTGACCAAACAGAAGTTTCAGGCACAAGATGGCGGCACGGGATCAGAGCAACGCCAAAAAAGGAAGAAAATACTGGAAGGGGAGTATAAAACCAAGGACCACTCCGCCACCGATAATAAACAATCAAAAAAAGCTGTAGGGGTGCTTTAATCATCAAGACTAGTTAGGCCGGTTTCACATTAGCGTTTTTTAATGCGGCGTATGCCGCGTAGTTCTTTTTTAAAATCCGCAAGTGTATTGCGCACCTTTAACATGGTGTGCGCCGATGTACGCAGGGACCTGCGTTGGCATCAGTATGTCTGCGTATTTGTCCCTGTGTGTGGTTTCTTGGCGCTCGGTGAACGCAACATGTTGCATTTTTGGATGACTGAAAAATGTGCAAGCATGCGTATGAGTGCATAAAAACAACACATTCTCTACGGGTGCGCAATGGCTTTCGCATGGCTGCATTCAACGCGCATGCGTATGACACACAGCCCATGCCAAGGAAGTGATTTCTCTTAAGACACGCTCTTTGGGAGTGGCGTGTGTTGAAAATTCAAGAAAACACTCCTAGAAATATTGAATGCATGAGCAAAAAAACACAAACAAATGCCAAAAAGCATACAAACGCATGCATGTGCTGCTTTTTTTATTGTCTTGAGTACACTCATGCGGATAAAAAAATCTGCATAAGCATGCGCAGCATATGCTTCTTCATAAACACTAATGTGAAAGTAGGCTTAGGCTGACTTCACACCGCAGTTTTTCACTGATCAGTGTCCATCAGTGTTTGTGTGCCAAAACCAGGAGTGTGTCCAAAACTCAAAACAGGTGTCAATCTTTCAATTATAGTTTTTCTCTGCAAGTTCCTTTCCTGGTTCCTCTCCTGGTTTTGGCACACAAACACTGATGGACACTGATCAGTGAAAAACTGCAGTGTGAAGCCAGCCTTAGTTTCTCTCTGTAAGGATCCTTGCAAAAAACTACCCTATTTCTTGTATAAACTATCGGCCCTAAGTGACTTACCGTACACAGCAGCCAGTGTGATCTGCAGTGATGTAACAGGATTGATATAATTAGCTGATTACCACCTATATTTCTGTCACTCTGTCCAGTCTATCTACGTAAAGCACTTTTTAAATTAATTAATCACACTGTTGCAGTGTAATCAATCGTATTTTTATTGAACGATGGTGATTCTGAAGGGGATATAAAGAACTAGCACATATAGAGTGGGCTTACACCATTATAGCCCACCAGGATATTAATTAGATCGTAAGCAGGAAATACAAGGGGCATTCATTAAAAATTTCCCCTGACCCACTTCTACTTATCGCAGACTGCTGAAACTGCACGTGTAACGATGTAAGTCACTATAGGTTACATGTAAATTTGCAACTCTGCACTGATAAAGGTATTTCTTTTACAGGTGCTGAAGTGGAGCGAGGTGTGATAATTGACCCAGTGGAATACAGAACAGTCATCAAGTGCCTTTACTTGGAAAGTGTGTTCATCGATAGCAGCATGGGGTCCCTGGAATTGAAGCCGTTTCCACTGAAGTTCGACCACATCTGAAATGACTACTACAGATCTTGACTACATCATATGATGGGGAATAGTCACCATAAACCTCTTATCTCATCGAGCGTCTCCCTTGATGTGCGACTTTTCAGTTAAAGGTACTTGATAACTGCTCTGTATTCCACTGGGTCCATTATCACACCTCACACTACTTCAGTACCTGGAAAAGAAAAACCGTTGTAAGTTCAAAGTTGAAAATTGGCACATAACCTATATCATTACACAAGTGCGGTTTCAGCGTCCTGTGATAAATAGAAGTGGGTCAGGGGAACTCTTTAATGAACGTCCCTCATATACAACCCCTGGCAAAAATTATGGAATCACCTGGCTTGGAGGATGTCCATTCAGTTGTTTAATTGTGTAGAAAAAAAGCAGATCACAGACATGGCACAAAACTAAAGTCATTTCAAATGGCAACTCTCTGCCTTGAAGAAACACTGAAGGCCCCGTTACACGGGGAAACATCGCCGGAAACTCACGGGAGCACGCATGTTTTTGGCCGCTGGCCAAGATCGCTGTGCTGCTGTTACATCGGGAGACATCGCCGGCAACGCAGCAGCGATGTTGAAAGCAACTATCGCTGCCAGGGTTAATTTCAACCCTGGCAGTGATCGTTAACATTGGGCTCAATGGGGGAAGTTGCTTTCAACATCGCAGTTGCGGTGTCACACTGGGCGATCCAGCCAGATCGCCTGAGCAACATTGCCTGGTTTCAGGACATTGTCCTGAAACCAGGCGATGTTGCTGAAGCAACTATCGCCATTGATATCACCCTGTTACACGGGGCAACACACTGGCGATGTTGCTGCAACTTCACCACTCTCCTGAGTAGCTGAAGAAATCTTGGGAAAAAAAATGTGCTAGCCAGTTATGGTTACTTTTGTAGAAGAAGCAGGGGGAAAAATTATGGAATCACTCAATTCTGAGGTAAAAATTATGAAAATACCCTGTAAATTTTCATACCCAAAACTAAACACCTGCACCAAATAAGATCTGCATCTAAAAAGGAGTGATCACACCTTGGAGAGCTGTTGCACCAAGTGTACTGACATGAATGATGGCTCCAACACGAGAGATGTCAATTGAAACAAAGAAGAGGATTATCAAACTCTTAAAAGAGGGTAAATCAGCATGCAATGTTGGAAAAGATGTTGGTTGTTCACAGTCAGCTGTGTCTAAAATCTGGTCCAAATACAAACAACATGGGAGGGTTGTTAAAGGGAAACATACTAGTAGACCAAGGAAGACATCAAAGCGTCAAGATCGAAAACTTAAAACAATATGTCTCCAAAACAGGATATGCACAACAAAACAAATGAGGAACGAATGGGAGGAAACTGGAGTCAATGTCTGTGACCGAACTGTAAGAAACGCCTAAAGGAATTGGGATACATACAGAAAGGCTAAACAAAAGCCAACATTAACACCTAAACAGAAAAAAACAAGGTTACATTGGGCTAAGGAAAAGCAATTGTGGACTGTGGATGACTGGATGAAAGTCATATTCAGTGATGAATCGTGAATCTGCATTGGGCATTAATGTCGTTCCAATGAGGTTTATAAAGATGACTGCCTGAAAAGAACATGCAATTTTCCACAGTCATTGATGATATGGGGCTGCATGTCATGTAAAGGCATTGGGGAGATGGCTGTCATTACATCTTCAATAAATGCCCAAGTTTAAATTGATATTTTGGACGCTTTTCTTATCCCATCAATTGAAAGGATGTTTGGGGATGATGAAATCAATGTATCTAGATGATAATGTATCCTGCCATAGAGCAAAAACTGTGAAAACATTCCTTGAAAGAAGACACATAAGGTCAATGTCATGGCTTGCAAATAGTCTGGATCTCAATCCAATTAAAAATCTTTGGTGGAAGTTGAAGAAAATGGTCTATGACAAGGCTCCAACCTGCAAAGCTGATCTGGCAACAGCAATCAGAGAAAGTTGGAGCCAGATTGATGATGAGTACTGTTTGTCACTCATTAAGCCCATGCCTCAGAGACTGCAAGCTGTTATAAAAGCCAGAGGTTGTGTAACAAAATACTAGTAATGTATTTGAGTGTTGTTTTGTTTGTTTGTCATGATTCCATAATTTTTCCCTCTGCTTGGTCTACAAAAGTAACCGCTATTGGCTAGCACATTTTTTTTTTTCAAGATTTCTTTTATGGTACCTTCACACGCCGCAATATCGGCTGGCGATATGAGGCGATCTAACGTGCGCATGCACGTTTTTCATGCCCACCTCAGATTGCCGATGGCGGTATTACACGCCGCAATCTCGCCCTGAAAGAAAGGCGATGTGTCGCCCTGGAAATCGTCTCACCCACAGCGGAACCAATCCGGTCGAATTCCCTCGCCGCTTTACATGCCGAAAATCCCAAAGGCAATGTGGGCGTACATGGTCAGCGCTGCGAGGAGATAGGCGTGCCACAGTGGTTTACACAGCGCCCCATACGCGCTCATTGGACAACGCAACAGCATTACAATTGGTCAGAATGCTCTGGAAGGCTGGCTACATGACGCCATTGAAGATGTGTGTGTTGCTGAACGGACAGCTCTTCAAATATGGCGCTATGTGAACTAACAGCCAATGGGAACGCAGTAGCCACCAACAATCATCGCAGACGGGGCGTGGACTACAGCATGCTGTGGCACGCCTACGGGAAATCATAGGCGACGTAGATTCCATCACTATCACCCTATCACACGCCACAACCCAGAAATATCGCCTTCATGATTGAGGCTGATTTCAGAGCAGTGCTGAGGAATCAGGCAACAGGCGATTTATCGCCGCAAAATTCCCCAATCACACGCCGCAACTGTGAGGCAATTTCACGGCGATTGCTCCGGGGCAACATATCGCCTTTAGGATTCCCAGGTGACATTGCGGCATGTGAAGGTACCATTAGTGTTTCTTCAAGGCAGAGAGTTGCCATTTGAAATGACTTTAGTTCTGTGTCATGTCTGTGATCTGCTTTTTTTCAACAAAATTAAACAACTGAATGAACATCCTCCGAGCCAGGTGATTCCATAATTTTTGCTAGGAGTTATATAAGCTGTAGCCATTTGAGAATGCAGTTTGGGGTTCTGATGTGGCACAAATTCTAAGTCATACTAAAAGGATTCTTATAGAGTCAATTATGACTTTTAGGATTGCTACCTTTATAAGGTAGCACTAGACTAGAGTTCGTCTACTTCCTCACTGAAGTGACAATTTGTAATATATAGTTTATCTAATATGATATATTGATATCTCTTCTGATTGTCCGACCATCTTATAATTATTTCAATATTTGGTAAAATATTTAGTGTTTTTATACATGTTGCGTGGTGTATATTTGCTTTAAAAGAAATCTATCTACGTATATTACTCATAGATTAACCTGCTTTCCAACGTGGATCCATTATATTTTTAGTCTCTGTATGTATAGACTGTCTGGTTTGGGGTATAGAAATACATATATTTTATGAAAAAAACAGCCCCAAAACTACCTAAAAATACAAACCCCCACATCAGACTCTACAAACATGATTGCAGACTGTAACCTCTGCAAACGCTGACTGCTACCTGAAAAGTCAAAATAAACAGATGCCTAAATACAGACGCAAGACACCATAAAAAATACAGACTGACTTTCCTAAAAATATGGATCCAACACAAGTCTCATAAAAAGCACAAACCCTGGACCAGACAGACAGAAACTCCTCTCTGCCCTATAGCTCCAGGACATCGCCTGTCGTGCTACCTGGGAGGGTGGGGGACTGCGGGGACAGGGGAGAGGTCACTTGGGAGGGTGGAGGACTGCAGGGACAGGGAAGAGGCGAGGGGTCACCTGGGGGGTGTGGACTGCAGGGACAGGTGAGGAGCCAACTGGGAGGGTGGAGGACTGCAGGGATTGCAAGGAGGTGAGGGGATCACCTGGGAGGGTGAGAACTCTGGAGATAGGGAGAGATGTGGGGTCACCTGGGAGGGTGAAAATTCTGGAGACAGGGAGAGATGAGGGGTCACCTGGGAGGGTGAGAACTCTGGAGACCTGGGAGAGATGAGGGGTCACCTGGGAGGGTGAGAACTCTGGAGACCTGGGAGAGATGAGGGGTCACCTGGGAGGGTGGGGGACTGTGGGGACACGGAAGAGGTGAGCGGTCACCTGGGAGGGTGGGGGACTGTGGGGACACGGGGGAGGTGAGGGTTCACTTGGGAGCATGAGGACTCTGTAGACAGGGAGAGGTGAGGGATCACTTGGGAGGGTGAGAACTCTGGAGATGGGGAGAGATAAGGGGTCACCTGGGAGGGTGAGAACTCTGGAGATGGGAAGAGGTGAGGGGTCACCTGGGAGGGTGAGAACTCTGGAGATGGGAAGAGGTGAGGGGTCACCTGGGAGGGTGAGAACTCTGGAGATGGGAAGAGGTGAGGGGTCACCTGGGAGGGTGGGGGACTGTGGGGACACGGGGGAGGTGAGGGGTCTGTAGACAGGGAGAGGTGAGGGATCACTTGGGAAGTTGAGAACTCTGGAGATGGGGAGAGATAAGGGGTCACCTGGGAGGGTGAGAACTCTGGAGAAGGGGAGAGGTGAGGGGTCACCTGGGAGGGGGAGAACTCTGGAGAAGGGGAGAGGTGAGGGGTCACCTGGGAGGGTGAGAACTCTGGAGAAGGGGAGAGGTGAGGGGTCACCTGGGAGGGTGGGGGACTGTGGGGACACAGGGGAGGTGAGGGGTCACCTGGGAGGGTGGGGGACTGTGGGGACACGGGGGAGGTGAGGGTCACTTGGGAGGGTAGGGGACTGAAGACAGGAGACAGGGGAGGGGTAAGGGGTCACCTGGTAAACTTGCTGGCTCTTCTGGAAGATTTTATTTTGGTCCAGTGAGTTAGCCAGACTAAGATAATGGCAGATCTCGTGATGTTGTATCAGGACATACATATATGCCAGCAGTCTCCTGAATATGGCACCACCTTAGGCGGGGATTATATGTACATGAGGGCAAATATCCTATCTTTATACACATATATGGCTCTTTAGATGCTGTAAGACTCCAACCCCATCCTCCTCTGAAAGCTGCATGTTCTATTATCTCCACATCACCTCCCCCTCAGCCCAGGACATGGGACAATGCTGCCCCCGGGCGGAGGCGGTTATTGGTGCACAGTTCCCGGCCTCCGGACTCCTCATTGCATCCTATAACCCCGGCCTGCGCTCAGATACTCACTGCTTCCCGGGAGCCGCCATCTTTCCTGCGCTTTGTACTGGCGCCTTGTCCGCAGCGGCACATTCGGCACTAGGTTTTGTTTCTCTCCCTCATAGGTCACACGTTATGTCTGTAAATAAAACAACATGTGGTGTGATAAAGTGTCAGGAACGGGCACAAGTCTGTAACATCCTGACATTTACAGTGGTGACGAATCTGCAGTCAGGAATGGCAAGACAACCGGAAGTGGCGAAGGAGTCGCAGGGAAATGTAGTCTTCGCGGCTTAGAGCTCCATAGGCTATATATAACGCTGAGGTTTCTTATTCGGCAATTACTGATTTTGGATTTTTTTTTCACAGGTTTAACATCAATACAATATAATGCAGTGAGGGGCCCTGGTGTGAATACACTTAAAATCTGCTACAATAATTATAAAACTGGCACAAAAATGGGCATCAAAGTGGACCCCAAAATGTTATTGAAAGGGTTAAATGACTTTGGGCCACTGATCTAAAGGCCACTTCACACACACAGATATCTGAGTCCAATATCTGAACAGATCTCTGGTTGCAGTGAAATCATGGATATATTGCTCCATGTTGTACACAGCCACAAAATGGAGCAATGTATCCATGATTTCACTGCAACCAGAGATCTGTTCAGATATTGGACTCAGATATCTGTGTGTGTGAAGTGGCCTTTACACCTTAGTTACATACAGTCATGGCCAAAAGTTTTGAGAATGATACAAATATTAATTTTAACAAAGTCTACTGCTTCAGTTTTTCTAATGGCAATTTGCATATACTCCAGAATGTCATAAAGAGTGATCAGCTTAACAGCAATTACTTGCTAAGTCAATATTTGCCTAGAAAATTAACTTTAACCCCCAAAACTCATTTCACCATCATTGCAGTCCTGCCTTAAAAGGAGCAGCTAACATCGTTTTAGTGATTTGTTCCATTAACACAGGTGTGGGTATTGATGAGGACAGGGCTGGCGATCAATCAGTCATGATTAAGTAAGAATGACACCACTGGACACTTTAAAAGGAGGCTGGTGCTTGGTATCATTGTTTCTCTTCAGTTAACCATGGTTATCTCTAAAGAAACACGTGCAGCCATCATTGCACTGCACAAAAATGGCCTAACAGGGAAGAGTATCGCAGCTAGAAAGATTGCACCTCAGTCAACAATCTATCGCATCATCAAGAACTTCAAGGAAAGAGCTTCCATTGTTGTCAAAAAGGATCCAGGGCGCCCAAGAAAGACCAGCAAGCGCCAGGACCGTATATTAAAACTATTTCAGCTGCGGGATCGGACTACCAGCAGTGCCGAGCTTGCTCAGGAATGGCAGCAGGCTGGTGTGAGTGCTTCTGCACACACTGTGAGGCGGAGACTCTTTGAGCAAGGCCTGGTTTCAAGGAGGGCAGCAAAGAAGCCACTTCTCTCCAGAAAAAACATCAGGGACCGACTGATATTCTGCAAAAGGTACAGGGAGTGGACTGCTGAGGACTGGGGGAAAGGTACAGGGAGTGGACTGCTGAGGACTGGGGTAAAGTCATTTTCTCTGATGAATCCCCTTTTCGATTGTTTGGGACATCTGGAAAACAGCTTATTCGGAGAAGAAGAGGTGAGCGCTACCACCAGTCTTGTCTCATGCCAACTGTAAAGCATCCTGAAACCATTCATGTGTGGGGTTGCTTCTCAGCCAAGGGAATCGGCTCACTCACAGTCTTGCCTAAAGACACAGCCATGAATAAAGAATGGTACCAGAATGTCCTCCAAGAGCAACTTCTCCCAACCGTCCAAGAGCAGTTTGGCGCCCAAAAATGCCTTTTCCAGCATGATGGAGCACCTTGCCATAAAGCAAAGGTGATAACTAAATGACTCAGGGAACAAAACATAGAAATTTTGGGTCCATGGCCTGGAAACTCCCCAGATCTTAATCCCATTGAGAACTTGTGGTCAATCATCAAGAGACGGGTGGACAAACAAAAACCAACAAATTCTGCCAAAATGCAAGCATTGATTATGCAAGAATGGACTGCTATCAGAAGTTGATTGAGAGCATGCCAGGGAGAATTGCAGAGGTCCTGAAGAAGAAGGGTCAACACTACAAATATTGACTTGCTGCATTAACTCATTCTAACTGTCAATATAACCTTTTGGTATCATAATATGATTGCAATTATATTTCTTTATGTGATATAAACATCAGACAAACACAAATAAGAACCAGAGGGCAGCAGATCATGTGAAAATATCATTTTGGTGTCATTCTCAAAACTTTTGGCCATGACTGTACACAGTGACGTCCAATATCAAACTCAAGTAACTCCAGCATGGCCAGAAGGGGTTTTGGGCATCAGAACTTGCAAGAAATTCGCATATATATTACATTTTCACAGATTTTAATAAGTAATAGGTGTTTTAAAGGGGTTAAATTACCTCAGGCAACTGATCTCACACCACCACTTCATACATAATGATGTCCCACATCAATTTCATGTTACTGCAGCCTGGCCCAAATGGGTTCTTGGCATCAGAACTGGCATCAATGTGGGCATATAGCCAACTTCCACAGAATGGAATCACAACTGGCCTCAAATTGGACATATAGTAAATTTTCACAGAATTGAATAAGTAACTGGTGTTTTTAACGGGTTAAATTACTTTGGACCACTTATCTTACACTTACATTACAAGAAAATTCAAGAGGGGATTTTTGGGGTGTTCTCTGTTTAGCATTGAACGTAATCTCCGTCCCTTTATTGTGCACAAATAAACACGTGACTGCCATGATTTGGGTAAAATGGCAACAGCTGCCTTTCATTAAATATTTACACAAACCTTGGGGCACACCCCACAATGGCAAACCCCTCCTCTGCTTGTCTTTGTGCCCAGGAGTCACCATCATGCCTGCTCTCGACCCTGCTCTCCGCCTGGGCCACAATTCGACACCCCTCGGTCAGGCTTTCATAGGATGCCCAATGCGCCCTTCCGCTCTCGGCCTCCGGGATTTCTGCCGAGCTCTCACTGCTCTCTTGCTCAGCGGCTTCACCCTCTGGCTGCGGTGCTGGTTCAGGCGGCTCTAGTGTGGCAGCCGGTGGCTCCTCTGTAGGCTCTGGTGTCACTGGCCGCCTCTGACTTGGTGATTCTAACGCTTGTGCTGCTTCTGGTGGTTCAGGAGGCTCCGGCACCTGCACTCCTTGTGCTGCTTTTTGTAGCTGGGACCGCTTCCAGGCATTAACAGCCCACAACTGCCCACTGTTTAGCAATTTGCTCAGTTCTTTAATCGCCTCCTTCAAGTCGTCAAAACAGGAAACTGTACCCAGTCTATAGCCTTCCCAGTTGCATTAGGAGCTTTCTCGCCTTCTTGTCCACCAGCCAGAGTATCCGAACTGGTGCTCGCCAACATAGCTCCTGCTCCTTGCAACAAGCCACTTTCGTTCTGATTTTGGGGCCTCACCCTTCTGGCCCTTTCTCACTCCTCTAGGTGGGGTCAGCGACACTCCATAGCAGGCCCCCTTGGCTTTCCTTTAGTACTCAGGGCGGGCCTGCTCTTTCTTGCCTTTTCCAAGGTCCTTCCTATGACGAGGGCCTAGACATGCCCCAGACCTACACGTGGCACTCGTTCTTTCTCACTGCCATTTTTGCAAGCTAGTTCTTACACAGTCTCTTAACAGTGTTTTTTGGTAAATATGTTTTTATTGAACAATAGAATAACTTTTAACTTTACAATCAATATTCAGCTTTCATAATAATTATATAATGATATACATATCACATGGCACTTTTCTATTGTGAGAAATACGTGGGGTTATCTACGTTTTGAGCTTTGTCTTTTTTAATGAGACAAATGCAAAATTCTGAAAAGATTTACAAATATCCTCTATGAAACGAGGATTTTTAACAAACAATCATGCTCTTAACAGTTTTTTAAGGCGCACAAGACCCAGTGTTACTGGGCCGCTCGCATCCTGTTCATGACGCCAGGTTGACACGCCCACTCCAGAGACGGGGGTACCCGGTGACCGGGCAGCAGTTGTTTTTCACTTTCGGTTCTTTTCTGGGTACAGACGGAGGCCGAGACTTGGTCCCGTGACCCTGGCGGTGTCATTTTAATAAACAGATGAAGATGACAAGGGAAGGGGGGTATTCGTGACGCCACCAGCGGTATGTGGCCAGGGTGGGCGCAGCTGCTTCAGAACCTCTGGGAGGGTGACCGACAGCTTGGATGGTTTCGCTCCCCGCAGGTGGAGTGCGGTCCCTAGGGCAGTGGAATGGAGGAGTCAGTTTGTACCTTGCAGATGTTCATTAGGTCATCAGCACCCCGGTGTCTCATGCGTCCTCTGCAGCCGGTGGTTGCCGCTTAGAAAAGTCTCACACACCACAGCTGGAGTTCTGTTACTTTTACTCGGTTGTCTCAGCATGGCCGCTGGGTGCGTCCCTTGCCAACCTCCGGTTCAGCGCTGTCTCCAGAACAGAGATAGTGCAGTTAAGCCTCATTGGTGTCCCTTCCTCTCTTACTAGGTGTTTCTGTCTCTGGTGGTCTTTCAGTGCTATAAAGTCGTCTCAAGCTCAGGTACCGACAGCCACGGGTGCACAGTTGTACACCTTACGGGTACAGCTCCCTAGTTCGGCCGCCTTCTCCAAGTTGTATCGGGTGTTCGACCACAGCTTCCCTTAGGAGCTCAGGGCCTCCAGTTCAAAGTTTTGGGCATACAGCATCCGTGCCGTGTTCCGGGCCGGTTCCCTGTGTCGTCCACCAGCCCGTCTGTGTCACCAGATATGGGCGTATGGGAATCTATGTCTCATTCCGTACCCCAAGGGCTCCTTTCCTCCTCTTCACCTGTCGGTCTTTCCCTCCCGGGGTGAGCATGGTCGTGCTCCAGCCCACGGGAGTCTTCCTAAGTTCTCTCCTTTCTCTTTTTTTTAACTCTACACTTTCCCTCCCTGCTACGCTTGGGTCCTCCCTCTGGGTCCACCCTCCGTCCCAGGGTCCTAAGTGTTTTGTTGTGCGTGTGTGAAGCTCAGCTGCACCATCCCAGCAACTGGTGACCAGAGGCACAACTCTCCCTCAAATGGAGGAGTGCAGTAGCTCTGGTGGTGGCCTACCCGGTGGGGCACCACATATGCGTAAATCGGAGCAATTTTGATGCATGAAAGTCAAACGAGTGCTTTCCGTATGGTCATGCAAGTGTGGTGGCAGTGGGATGCGATTGTGCTTTTTTTCTCAGCTGACATCTGTGTGACATCCGTGTGGTGTCAGTGTGCAATGCATTTTTAACATGGTCTTTCCCCTGGTGTATAAAGTTAGAAAAGAGTAGATAGATAGAATAGACAGATAGATGTTAGAATAGTAATAAATAATGAAAAAAACAGCACAAATAAAATTTGTAAAGGTGGACCTTTTATTGCCTACTGGTGTGGCGACATTTCGGATATGGTATCCTTTCTCAAGCTTGAGAAAGAATACCATATCCGAAACGTAGCCATGCCTGTAGGCAATAAAAGGTCCACATTTATACTTTTTTGGTGCTATTTTTTCATTTTTTATAACTATACTATGAACACTTGAACTGGTGTTGGAGAAATCGTGCACTAATGCAAGGTAAAACTTTGGTGCTGTTTCAATTTTTCAGTCTAGATGCTAGAATAGCTAGATCGGGCTTACCAGTCTCCCGCTGCTACTTCCGGGGCCGCCCATTAAGCTTCATGCATATTCACTGCACTGTCAGGCAAATAGCCAATCACAGACCCTCACACTCTGTGAGAGCCTCTGTGATTGACTGTTGCAGTAACACTGCATTTCGTCAATCTGGATGGTGATTCTGCTTGGTTGCCATACACTGATGTGTATGGCAATCAACCTGCCATGATAGGGTGTTAAGCAAGTAGTTAAAGAAAAACACGTGGGGCTTCACAGTATTTTTAAGTCTAGCCTGATAAAAGCGGACACCTGCGAGCTGCCACCCTCAGCTGCCTAATTTTACTTGGCTGGCAAAAAAAAAACATGGGTTCTACCCAACTTTTAATTGCCAGCCAAGTTAAAACTCAGCATCTGAGAACTGGTATTCTCAGCTTGGCTAGAGCCCATTGTTTTAGGCCCCCACGCTAAAGAATAGCAGCCCGCAGCTGCCTCTGAAAATGGCACATTCTTAAGAAGTGCTATTTCCAGGCGCTTTTGCCAGGCTTTTCCACCAGACCTGCTGGCAGGTGGCACACTGGGTTATACCAGCTGTTGTTTTACCAGCTGGTATAAAGCCCTGAGATTCTTAATGTCAGGCCAAGCTAGACCCATCCATTAAGACAGTGGGGAGACCTGTGGCATGATAAGCAGTGATGTTACTGAGGTCACCATTGCAATAGTAACCCAGCGAGCGGTTATTATAGCAACTGTGTCCTCGGATCACCATAGTTAACTCCCTGCTTACTGTGCCACTATTCTCGCAGCTCTGGCTCATTCAGGAGAAGCAGGAATAGTGGAGTAGTAAACAGAGCTGAATGAGTGCAGGAAGATAGAAGACGAGGATCGTGAAGGGGCACGAGAGTGGGGAGGGAGTAATAAAGATGGCTTCTCTAAAGTGTCTCTATGTTTTTATTTCTAAAAAATTAATTTTTCTCTGTGTTGTGTCCTCTTTTAACCCTTTATTTGAGATTCCTAATGGCCGTGTCTAACTTGGCCTGACATTAAGAATCTCGAGACTTTATACCTAAAACAATGGGCCCTCACCCTGCTGAGAACACCAGCCCTCAGCTGCTGAGTTTTACCTTGGCTGGCAATTAAAAATAGGGCGGAGCCCAAGCATTTTTTTGCCATCCAAGAAAAAAATTAGGCAGCTGAGGGTGGCAGCTGCCTAATTTACCCTTAGAGGGAGAGTTGCGCATCTGGTCTCCATGTGCTGGTAAGGTGCAGTTGAGCCTCGCAGACGCACAACACTTACGACCCTGGAACGGTGGGTGGACCCAGAGGGAGGACACAAGCATAGTTGGGAGGGTAAAGTGAAGTGCAGGAGAACAACAGTAGGAAAAAGGAGGCGGGGAGACCTTCGGAGAGGAGTGTAGTGGAAGTTCGGAGTGTAGGGGCAGTGTGGTGCCAACTCCCGCACGCTGGAGCACGACTATGCTCGCCCCGGGAGAGAAAGACCGACAGTTGTAGAAGAGGAAAAAAAGCCCTTGGGGTACGGAACGAGACGTAGATCCCCGTACGCCCGTATTTGGCAAAACAGAGAAGCTGGTGGATGACACAGGAACTCGGCCCTGAATACGGCGCGGATACTTCAAGGCTGAACCGTGGAACTCTAGGCCCCAAGCTTCTAACGGGAGTTGTGGCTGAACACCTGACACAACTTGGGGAAGGCGGCCGTACTAGAGAGCAGTGCCCAGGAGGGGATACAAATAGGCACTCGTGGCTGTCGGTACCCGAGCTCTGTGCTGCGGAGGCGATAAGTGAGGAGCGGCGAGACAAGCTGATAGTGCTAGGGAACCACCAGAGACAGAAACACCTAGCGAGAGAGAAGGACATCAACCAAGGCTTGACTGCACTAACCCGGTTTTGGAGACAACACTGAACCGGAGGTTGGCAAGGGAAGTACCGGCGGCCATGCTGAGACAACTGAGTAAACGTAATAGAACTCCAGCTATGGTGTGTGAGACTTTCTTTAGCGGCGACCAGAGGCTGCATGAAACACTGGGGTACTGATAACCTAATGAACATCTGCCAAGGTATGAATTGACTCCTCTACCCTACTGCCCTGGGGACTGCCCTCCACCTGCGGGAAGCAGAACCATCCAAGCTCCCCCCGTCCAAGGTCATTGTCCCCAGAGGTTCTGAAGCAGAGGCGGCCGCCCTGGCCGCATACCACAGGTGGCGTCATGAATACCCCTTTCCCTAGTCGTTCCCTGTCATCTACCCCTGATTTATTACAATGACACTGCCAGGGTCACGGGACCGGGTCTCGGCCCCCATCTGTCCCTGTGAAAAGAACCGAAAAGTGAAGAACAACAAGCTGCCTGGTTCCCGAGTACCCCCGACCCTGGTGTGGGCATGTCAATGGAGCCAGTGGCCACGCTCCCTGACATGCCTCCTTTTCATACAGAAGTGTGAGGGGCCATGAATATAGAATGATCCTGCAGCTCCCAGCATCCACACCTCCTGCTCTCTTCAAAAGAATGAGACTGAGATTCTCAGACCGATGATGGAGGGGTGAGAACTGAGTAGCAGATAATGATTTTATTGCATTATAAGCGATCTATAGATCCTAGAACTGTAGAGCCCAGTTCTGCTTTATCATATAGGAGGACAGGAACTGTACTAAAAAGTTTTCTCTTCCCTTTAAAATACTGCAAAGCCAAATGCATTTTCTTTTAAATTATTTATTTATTTAACACCCTATAATGGCAGGTTGGTTGCCATACACTAATGTGAAGGCTTTCTGTTGGTAAGTGGATTTCATTTTTGAACTGGCATGTTTGACTACTGTGGCATGGGAAAAGGAAAGTAGAAGAGACTACATCAGTGATATTGCTTGCACACAAAACCTATGAAACTTCTGATTTCTTTCATGGTTTTTTGGGGTGTCTCAGTCATTCACAGCTGAGATTTTTTCAGGAGCGGGTTAGCTACCCTCGGCACTTACAATATGACCCAGGTAGTTGACCTTTGGCTTGAGCAGATGGCACTTTGATGGTGTTAGTTTCAGGCCATGTTTAATAAATACCTGGAATACATTGGCAAGGTGGCGTAAGTGCTCCTCATAAGTGCGGGAATACACAACCACAACGTCAAGATATAACAAAACGCTCTGGAAGGTAAGGTGACCAAGACATCTTTCCATGAGTCGCTGAAACGTAGCAGGGGCATTGCATAACCCAAACGGCATCCCGTTAAACTCGAAGAGTCCCATCGGAGTGGTGAATACTGTCTTCTCTCAATCCTCAGGATCCATGGGTACCTGCCAGGAACCACTGGTCAAGTCCAGAGTGGAGAAGAATGCAGTTGAGCCAAGAGCTGTGATGGAGTCTTCAATCCGTGGAAGAGGATAGGCATCTTTGTGCGTAACATTGTTCAACTTTCTGTAGTCGACACAACACCTGATGTTACTGTTCTTCTTCTTCACCAGGATGATAGGTGCAGCCCACATGCTTAGACTGACTTTAGAATCTTTCATCTCCTTTAACAGCGTCTTTACTTGCTGATAGTTAGCATGAGGCATTGGATGGTGTGTTTCCTTGATAGGAGGATGATCACCCGTTTTGATCTTGTGTTGTATCAGAGAAGTCTTGCCAAAGTCAAGCGGGTGCTTGCTGAAAGCTTGGCTGTGTCCTTTAGCAACCTTGGTAACACCATGGATATGTTCTATGGGAGTATTAGCGTCTCTGACATTAAGTTCATTCCACCAGAAGGTAGTGGGTGTATTAGAGCTTTTAGGAGCTGCTTTCATCGATTTTTGATGAGCAAGTGTCTTGTCATCTAGGATGTCTTTGGGATTAAGGCAGCACAGTTGAGCAACTGAATTAAGTTTAAATAGTTTGATTGGTGCATCACTCAGGATGATTAGCCATATAGGTACTCTACCATTTGAGACAGTGACAATACTTCTGGTAGCTTTCCCCAGGGGCTATCCTTCAATCTGGATGGTGTCAAGAAGCGCTACAGTCTTCGTTCTTAATTACTGGTCGGGCTTGGCACCAGACTAGAGTCTCGCTGTTGGCCGACAGGGTAACTGGTCGTGTGTCGGTGATACGCACATGGTAGATCTCCCCTTTAGAGTTGGCAAACTTCTGTTGGGCACAGAGCACTTTGATAGTCCGCTGAACAGCCTGCCTATCAGAAGAAGAAGAAGAAGGAGAGAAGCATGCAAGGCATCAAGCAATTCAGGAAATACATGACACATAACATTCATGCCTAGCACTACTGCTGTTGCATCTCCCTCAGCTTCAGTAACAATTACACCTTGACCTGGTAACTTACGATCATCAATTAGGATGGAGGGCTCCCAGTAGCCTACCTGGGAAAGAGATTACTTACCATTACTTGCAATTACACGTAACTTCGCTTTGCCCACTAGATCCAAAATATCATAGTCCCAATGCTTTTCAAAAATTCGGCGGTCAATAGGGGTGACTTATGATCCAGTGTCTAATAAAGCTTTTAGAGGTACCTCATCAATCCATATGGTTATATATGGGCATTTGGAGATGATCCTGGAGAGCCATTGTGACAGTCCCTCTGGGCCTTTGGATTCACCTCCTGAGGGGCGCCCCTTGGCCTCAGGGTTGACCCATTTATCTTATAGTATTCATAGTTATAGTACCCAGGATGCTCACAATAATACAGTAGACATAATCACCAGATGGAAGCCTCCAGCACCTGGGCGACTAGAACGTAACTCTGTGGACAATGCCCGATTTACGGATGACTCGCTTGGTGCAGGGGATTGGCCTTTTAGCTCCTTTAAGGTAAGGCTTGGCATACACAGTCAAGGACATGGACAAGGACATCTGTGGTAATATGGGTATGAACGAGAGTAGGGGCAGGCAAGGACTCCGTGGCCTACATGAATAGAATAGGTGAAAGTGGAGATCCAGTAGATATTCCAGCAGCCAGGTCTGGAGATCAAGGAGCAGGAGCATAGCTGAGACAAAGTGAGTCATTGCCCACTACCTGGAATGCTAGAGCTTTAAAGTCTAAGATAGTCATGTTGGGATTTTGTGCTGCTAGCATGCGGAGTTGACTTTGTCCGAGTCTGGAGTCCACACCTTCTTGAATCTGTCAGTAATTATGTTTTCCGTAGCAGCAGGGTCTATAGCAGGGGTCTCAAACTCCAGGCCTCGAGGGCCGCACACAGTGCAGGTTTTCAGGATTCCCTTAGAATTTGACAGTTGGTCATTTGATTACCAACTGTCAAATGCTATGGAAATCCTGAAAACCTGCACTGTGTGCGGCCCTCGAGGCCTGGAGTTTGAGACCCCTGCTCTAGAGTGTCTATTTGCTGTAAAGTCCTGTATGCAGACTGAAGGGCTAATGTGTACTCCCTGAGGGTCTCACCTGGTTCCTGAAGTCGGTTGTACAACTTTAGACGAACCTCGGTAGTTGATTGGCATTCAAATTCTTTTCTCAGGCGGGTAAAGATCTGCTCTACGCTGGTTTTCTCGGTAGATGACCAGGAACACAATTCTTCAGCCGCTGGGCCTTCAAGTTGTGCCAGGAGTAGTTGTACCTGCTGTTGGGGAGAAAGCGAGAAAAGTTCAAGAGTGTACATCAGTTTTTCTTTGAATCCAGCAAGTGTATAGAGATTTCCTCTGTAGCTTGGGAGACTAGAGGTTCTTATGAAGAATGGCATGCCGGTAGCCATAACAGGGGCTGGAACCGGGTTTGCAGCATTAGCCTATGGAATTGGACTACTAGCTGATGACGATGATGATGCAGAGTTAGTGGACTCTGCCTGGTCATTATGCAGAGGGTCAGACATTTTGATGTTATTGCTGGTACTGTCTCTTTAAGAATAAGAGTGACACTATCGCTTTAAGAAATGCACAGTTATGCAGCAACAAAGTTTCTGAGATAGAAGGCTCCCTCTCTTGAATATGGAGCACTGCTGGGAATGAGAATTTACACTTATTTGTATAAATTGGATGGCAGGAGAGGAGAGAAACTGTTGCAGAAGTTTGTCCCAGTGTGTGCAAAACAGTCAGACAGTCCAACAGTGAAAAGCACAGGAATCACAGTTCTTTGCTCCATGTACAAATACAAGCAGCTTTGCAGCAAGACAGTCTTTAGCTGTATTCACTAGGGCTGGGACTTGTAGGGCATTAACTATAATTAGGCACAGAGGAATATATCCTTGTTCGTAACACCACTTGTAATAGCCCTGGTAATGGGGGCTATCCCATTCCCTGCTATCTAGTCTGACCTCAGACAACAGGTCTTGGGGATAACACCTGTACTCCGGGATTAGCTCACCACAGTTAGTTGTGGCGCAGGCAAAAATGTTTTTAGGTAAATATAGGAAGTTGCGGTGGATCCAGCCAGAAAGACTTCAGCATGATGTCTGTACAGATTAGAGAGGGATCCGAGGCTTTTTGGCCTACAGGAAATCTTGCAGTATAAACAACCTCCACGTGTGTTCTCTTGTCTCTGAAGGCCTGGCAAGGACTGAAGGGATTTCCAGGCAGGCCAGAACAAGCCTGGACGCAGCTCCTCCTATTGACCATGTGACTAGGTACTGGCCAATAAGACACAGAATTCACATCTCAGCTCCGCACAAAATGAAATAATTACAAGTACTATTCGATGGTGCTATGTTGCCGCAAATGAGATTTACTTTCCTAAAAAAACATTGTAATGAGGGATCTCTGATAATTGGATATTTTTCTTAAAGCTCTCTAATACTACTGGGAAGGGATTCAAGAAGTGAGCTTGGTGTACAGAAACTACTCACAGTTCAGGGATACTTAAAGGGACAGACATTATCTGGACCGGGTCACTACACTTCTCTGCCCCCTGTTTTACATAGAATAAAGTTTGCAAGCTGAAGACTTGCAAATTGACACTTTTTTTAATTAAGCAAAGCTTTGTGAAAACAGCAAATTGCTCTAAACTTCAGAGCTCCCAGGCAGCAAATCTCAGCTGATTAAACAGCCTGATTACAGATGCTGCAGAAGCTGAATGCTCCACACAGAAAGTAAGGAGTATACACTCACCACCCCTCCATGCAGGGATGAAGATGAGGAGTTGTGGCGCCCCGCAACGAGTGCGTCACAGGAGGGTATTGCAGCCATAAATGCAGCAGCAAAATTCTCTGACCCAGCAATCACACGGTTAACTCAGAGATCCATACCCTGCATGTGTTTCAACCAGAGCTGGGGTGCATGGGGTACTCGGTCACCGGGGCTTCTGTGTGGGATGTCACGGATGGTCGGTATCCCCGATGCCGTGCCCTGGCGAACAACTATACCAGGTGTTGATGGTAAAACGGTGGGGGTGAAAGGGGTTATTTACAGGGGAACGTGACGCCACCTGTAGAGTCCGGTAAGGTGGTACCGACGCTGCCAGCCGGCCACTGAGGTGATGAAGGGGGGGCAGCAGTGTGTGGTACAGCTCCCCACAGGTGGAGCTTTACCTCAGGGCAGCTATGATGGTGATGAGACGGTGAGGGAGGACAGTGATGGTAATGGTGGTGCAGTTCTTACCCCTCTGCTGTAGATGTTGATGATGTTAAGTCCTTTGAGCTGCGGCAGGAAGAATAACAGAAACCGTTTCCATTTTAACTTTGCTTTACTCGGTACCGGCTGATGGCATAACAATACACGGTACAGTTTGGTTTAGGGTGTTGTTACCAACTCAGGATTTCTCTTAAGGAGTCATTAGATGTTCTTTCTCTGTCTTTCAGGGTTTCTATTCTCTTTCTAGATCTTTCTGTCTTTCCCACCTTTGAAGAGCTCACCCGCCAGTCCTGCAGTCTGTATCTAGTAGGCTTAATTTGACTATTACCGGTCCAAATGGGAACAGCAGGAACGCACAAGTTTCCCACCTGACACCGGGTTTCAGTCTTTCCTCACTAGTGTAGGACCGTCTTTTGGGCATGAGGGGTGAGGTACCTTTGTGGAGCTGTCAGCAACCCGGTCCTGTTGGGCCTGCAGCTCGTCGGTTTCGCAGTCAGGGCTGAACTCCTGGCTGCCTCGGTTGTCCGTGTCACCTGTGAACCCTCAACATGACCAGCTGGTTCCTACCAGTCTAGGTCCGTTGCCATCTGTCCTGGGCCCCCTCATAAAGATGGGGTACCCTCCACTCAGCTGAGCCGCCAGGCGTGACCACACGGTCTGCCTTCCCAAGCCGTCTGAGGTAAATTCTTAACTGTCACTCTGCTCTATCCTAAGCTCCGCCCACCACCTGTGGAACCTACCATAAAGTCAGTTTCCCCTACACTAAGTGGTGCGGTCCTAAGTGGGTGCTAAAAATAGACTCCATAAGCAGTAAATCCTAACCTAGCAACTTACAATATATTACATATAGATGTTAGACGCAATACCACTCTGTGGCGCATACCCGCAGGGGCGCCACACATGCATCACCTAGCATAGAGGGCCAATCAGGACCTGGTGGGCGGAGTGCAAGGGTAGTGTGTAGTGGAAGTTTAAGTTTAGTGTAGAACAGTCTGCAAGAATGTAGTCGAGAAGAGTCTCGAGTCTGGGGAAGTAACAGCAACCTAGAAGACTCTTTGCAGAATCCCAGCTCTGCAACCTAGGAGAGGGGGTTGCACAGTTCGTGCGGCCCCCTGGCCACCTTCTACCGGCCATCTCCCTACCGTCACCACGGTTGAGCACCATTACTCCCCTAAGGGATGGATGCGTGATCGCCGTTACCACAGCTATGGTTCTTCGATTCCGCCATGACAAACAGGTACGTCATAGGTCGGTAAGTACCACCAACCTATGATGAACTGGTACGTCAAAGGTCATGAAAGAGTTAATTATAGGAGGTTTTAGAACTACATAAATGTCTGCAGTCAGATTTTGCAACTTCCCCACTGTCTTTGCTCTTGTCAGATTGAGCGGTTGTCATGAGCTTTACATACTGGCAGTCAAGTGCTGACTAGTTTCTCATCCTCTTTGAATAGAACTTTGAGAAAAAGAGGAATAGTCTCTATTAAGCATGTAACCACCAAGATGCAAATCTCATGAGGACTGCCCAAGCATGAAAAAGAGCAGGTCTTGTGTGTAAGTCGCCCACCAACAGGATTCATTGATCTGCAGTCACACACTGTGTTTGGAGTGGGCTCATGCTGGACAGAGATTGGCAGTGTTAGGGTAAGTTCACACATACTGTTTTAACCTCAGTTTAGCAGCGGAAACCGCAGGTCGGTTTCCATGAGGTTTATGCAAATTTATGTTAATCCAAAAGCGGCTTTTGGGTTAACATATAAACCTATGGAAACCGACCCCCGGTGTGCACACACCGGCGGTTTCCACATGCTCATCTGTTGCTAACCCGCTGGGTTCCCAGCGGGTTAGCAAAGAATGATCATGTTCTATAAACCGGCCGGTTCTGCAGCGGCTGCAAGCAGAATCATGTGCTGCTTCCAGCCGCTGCAGAACCGACACCACTAACCCGCTGTGCACCCGCCGCACACCCGCCCGTCTCCCGCCGCACATACCCGACAGGAAGCCGGTGGACGGTTGCCGAGTTTCCTGTCGGGTCCGCCCAGCCACCGCCGACACTAAGCCGACGTATGTGTGAACTTACCCTTACATAGCCAGCATCTGCCTGTAACAGCAGCGACCAGAGCTAGCTCCCACCATGGCTTAGAAGGATTGATCCTACTGACAGAATCCCTTTAAGCATTTTATCTAGAGCCATGAGTCAATTACAATTTAAATAGCTAGAACTGGCTCCTACAACAGCATTAAAGCATCTGCCAAAACTCACACAATTCATTATTGATGTCACTTGTGTGTTCCCTACCTCTGACGTCATCAGCCCGGGGACCTCTGACACAGAGCAGGACAGACATCATTCTGGATAAACAATTACAGCATACATAAACTATCCGCTTTCCGATGTTTGCTTTTGTACTGATTTCCTGATTAATGTGTGTATGTTTTTATGGTTAAGGAATATTTATGAAGTGGGTTTGTTTATAAAATGCATAATTATTAGCAAGCCCCAGTGGGATTGTGAGCTGTTCTACATTATATAGTCCAGTTGAAGCAGTTATATATATATTCAGCACACTTCATTGCACAGCTTTATATTGTATTTATATATTTATTTTCATAAACCCATTAGACCCCTTTAAGATTAGAGAGGTTATCGTGAATCTAACATTTTCTATTTTTAAGCCGATATGTGTTTATACGACTTTGACAGTTATTAGAAAGACATTGTAGCTGATGCTCACTGCATATGTGGAGCCCCTGGCGGGACTGGGGTACTCGGTACCGGACCGATCTGCTGCTGGGGATGTCACTGGTGGCCTGGTCCGGACCGTGTCCCTGGGCCCTCACAATAAAAGGGGATTTATTTACAAGGGGATTGTCACGGGTGACGCCACCCACTTGATGCGGCCAGTAATGGGGCCGCCGCTGCTGCAGAACCTCCGGGGGTGATGGAATGGCAGCGGGGATGGTATAGTTCCAGTGGGCTGAACTGTATCCCCCGGGGCAGCAAGGGTTAAAGTCTATTGTGTGTGTAGTTTGAGCACACTTACTTTGCAGGCTGCAGGGATCTCTCCTCCTGGCTGCTGCTGACAGGCTGGAGCTGTAGGGAGGAATGTTCTGCAGATAGAAGCAGGCAAGAGAGGCGATGCAGGGTTTCCAAAGCTTTACTCGTTGTTTCAGTCAGCTTACAAGTTATTGGCAGTTGTTACACAGTTCTCAACACACGGTTGCCTTCTACTCCCTTTCCGGGTTCCCTTCTCTCCTGCAGCCAGGCTCCTTCCTCCTGTGACCCCTCACACAGTCTTTAAGTGTCCCTTTCCGGGCTATTGCTTCTCTTTCTCTTTGTTGTGCGTCACTGGACAGTATGGCGGTGACTCGGGCTTCTGCGAGTCCTAGTCTGTCACTTAGCTGCCTGTCCTTTAGGGTTAGGGATCTCAGCCTGGAACTCAGACCCCCCGTCGTATTATCTGGGGATACCGGGTGAACTACGGTCCCCTTTAGAGCCGACACTCTACTCAGCCCAGCCTCCAACAGTCCTCTAGCATGAGGCTCTGCCAGGCTCCTTCTCTGTGTTCCTTCCAATATTCTAGGAGGGCTTCTCCACCTGCAACAGGTTGCTTCAGCTGCTGTCTAGGGCACGGATACACCGTCCCTCTCTGTTCTCTCACACTCCTGGTGGTTTCAGCGTCGAACGGGCTTTCCCCCCCATCTGGCTCGCACTGGCTCAGTCCGGGTCTGCACTCCTCGGCTTAGGCTCTTCCAGGCAGTGTGTGTCTTTCTGTCTTTACATCTCAGCTACTTCAGCCTACTGTCGTCTTTCACTCCTCCCCCTCTCTATATACTGTCAGTCACCTGACCTCTGGTGTGCCCAACCCACTACCCTCGTCCACCACCCCTCTGGTCTCATATAGTGTCTAACCTCAGGGCTGGATGTAACCCCTTCTATGCGTGGGTATGTGGGCTGTGAGGGTATAGTGTTTACCATGTCCTACCTGCCTGCCTGCAGTACCCTTCTGTGGCCTCCTGGACGCAGGGGCTCCACATTCTCCCGGAGTTAAACAGCGCGTCCTCGCGCGACCCGACATTGGTTACCCTGAAAACATTTTTATATTATCATATAACAGTAAACATTATGGATTCTTGATTTCTTCCCTTCCGGGAGGCACGATTCTTGGAACGTTGCATTAACTATAAACAAGTGCATGGGTATCTATACATTATTACCCTTTTCTGTAAAAGACATTATAAACATTACTTTGTATAAAAGTATAAAATTCTCTTCTTCTCAAAAAGTGCTAAAACTTTCAATAAGCAGCTTCATAGTTCTGGATTCAAAATGCAGAGTTCGTGCATTAATTCTCAGGTGCATCTGGTCTTAAAACCAAAGGGGAGCACACAAAGGTGCTCAACTATTTACAAGGAAAGTTCGTATCAAGTTATTGTTCATGATGCAAATGTTCAAATAAAACACATAAGACAGACAGGGGAATGCTAGCATTCACTCAGGTAAGGTTGGGGGATCAATAAGGAACAATATACATTCACACTTACAAGTCTTCTTGCTTCATCTGTACTTTAAGGACCCGTGTTCATTCCTTCTTTTTTTCCATCTTGGCCTTCCACGGCAGCGTCTGCGGTGCAGATCTCCTCTTGGGGAATAACTCCAGGTGTTGCAGGGCGTCAATCAGCAGATAGCTCTCCGGCGTCTGAGTGATGGCATCTTTTGTTAACGCTGGGGTCTCAAGTATTATTACAGGGTCCATGTTTACAGACACGTCAGTGTAACTTGGCTCCTCGAAATCATCTCGCACCTCACAGTATTCAACGGTCGAGGCTTCATCTTTCTCCGCTTGCTCAGACTGTAAACAAAGTCTCTTTACTTGGAGGCCGTACGGGCCGCGCTCTCCTTGGGCAATGTGGTACGACACCCACTCTCCGATTTCCACTTGCCTGTCCGGGTGATCTGGCGGGAGCTGCTCCTCCACTTCTCTTTTATTAATGAAGATATCATACTTTGCTCTGGATTCGCGGGCGAAGGCGTAACCTCTTTCCTCCACAATCTTTATTATTTGGCCCTCGTGCCGTGGGGATGTCTGGATATCGCGGTCGCGGCGGGCTGCATTCTTGGCCTCTTTAGCGCGGGCTACTAACTCTTGCTTCTGCGCTAGCCTCTCAACCTCCTCCTTCTCCCACTTTCGGACACATCTCCTGATATATTCCTCGCGGGTAACAACTTCAGCAGGGCCTACTTCACCTCCAGGCTCTCCTACGAAGCCCATCAAGTCTTGGCAGTCCTTACTCCGCTCCCACCAGCAACGCAGCTGCTCCCCTCTCACCTCGAGTGTCTTTGGCGCAGGTATCAGGGGCTCCGGCAGCTTCAGAAACCCTTCCACTAAGGCTCCGAGCGGGTCAACGTCTCTCCAAGTCTTATTCACTATAGGCTGCGGGGTAGTCACATCCACCAGTATGGCCGTACGGCCTTCGGCCTCACTCTCTGCACGTCCGTGCGGCTCCTCGACCCAGCCGGGTCGCTGCAACTGAGCTTCATAGTTCGGGCGGCCGATGTCGATTTGAATCCGGGTCCGATTTGCTTCTTGAACCCGTGTCATCCTTGGGGGCAGCCGCCGCAATACACCCCTCCGGGTGTCCAAGACATAGGGACGCTCTTCTCCGCCTTCAGCCATCTCTGCTGGTTCGCAAATGGTCTTTCCCTGGCCGGGTTCCTCCACTAAAGCAATCTGTGGGCCCTCCGGGATCACACTTGGGCTTTCGTCTGCAGCTCTCGGCTCGGCGTCCTCCACTTCCGTCCTCGTGTCTCTGAATGGCGATTCCTTCTTTTCCGGTTGCCTGCTCCCCCCTCTCTGATGACGATTTCCTTCTCAGTTCGCGCCAGCTTCTTGGTAGGAGGGTCTAGGGGCGGCGGCTCTTCTTTGAGAGTGACAGCTGGCTCTCCCGGAGTTAAGAAGAGCCAGGGCGGGACCTTCTTTTCGCGCCGTGGACCAGACCGGCCCACGATGGGAGTCTTGGGAACGCCTCCCCTGCACATGGCGCTAGTCCCTTATGGCCGCCATTAGGGTCAGATTTGGCGGGAAAAGTCCAGAACTCGCCGTTTAGGCACACAAGGTCCAATTCTTTTGGACCGGGTAGATCCTGTTCGTGACGCCAGGTTGTGGAGCCCCTGGCGGGACTGGGGTTCTCGGTACCGGACCGATCTGCTGCTGGGGATGTCACTGGTGGCCTGGTCCGGACCGTGTCCCTGGGCCCTCACAATAAAAGGGGATTTATTTACAAGGGGATTGTCACGGGTGACGCCACCCACTTGATGCGGCCAGTAATGGGGCCACCGCTGCTGCAGAACCTCCGGGGGTGATGGAATGGCAGCGGGGATGGTATAGTTCCAGTGGGCTGAACTGTATCCCCCGGGGCAGCAAGGGTTAAAGTCTATTGTGTGTGTAGTTTGAGCACACTTACTTTGCAGGCTGCAGGGATCTCTCCTCCTGGCTGCTGCTGACGGGCTGGAGCTGTAGGGAGGAATGTTCTGCAGATAGAAGCAGGCAAGAGAGGCGATGCAGGGTTTCCAAAGCTTTACTCGTTGTTTCAGTCAGCTTACAAGTTATTGGCAGTTGTTACACAGTTCTCAACACACGGTTGCCTTCTACTCCCTTTCCGGGTTCCCTTCTCTCCTGCAGCCAGGCTCCTTCCTCCTGTGACCCCTCACACAGTCTTTAAGTGTCCTTTTCCGGGCTATTGCTTCTCTTTCTCTTTGTTGTGCGTCACTGGACAGTATGGCGGTGACTCGGGCTTCTGCGAGTCCTAGTCTGTCACTTAGCTGCCTGTCCTTTAGGGTTAGGGATCTCAGCCTGGAACTCAGACCCCCCGTCGTATTATCTGGGGATACCGGGTGAACTACGGTCCCCTTTAGAGCCGACACTCTACTCAGCCCAGCCTCCAACAGTCCTCTAGCATGAGGCTCTGCCAGGCTCCTTCTCTGTGTTCCTTCCAATATTCTAGGAGGGCTTCTCCACCTGCAACAGGTTGCTTCAGCTGCTGTCTAGGGCAAGGGTACACCGTCCCTCTCTGTTCTCTCACACTCCTGGTGGTTTCAGCGTCGGACGGGCTTTCCCCCCCATCTGGCTCGCACTGGCTCAGTCCGGTTCTGCACTCCTCGGCTTAGGCTCTTCCAGGCAGTGTGTGTCTTTCTGTCTTTACATCTCAGCTACTTCAGCCTACTGTCGTCCTTCACTCCTCCCCCTCTCTATATACTGTCAGTCACCTGACCTCTGGTGTGCCCAACCCACTACCCTCGTCCACCACCCCTCTGGTCTCATATAGTGTCTAACCTCAGGGCTGGATGTAACCCCTTCTATGCGTGGGTATGTGGGCTGTGAGGGTGTAGTGTTTACCATGTCCTACCTGCCTGGCTGCAGTACCCTTCTGTGGCCTCCTGGACGCAGGGGCGCAACACATACACACTAAACGTCAGATGGCTGTTACACAGCTGAATACAAACCCACTTGGACCTGACTTTCGAGTCACTCTTTAAGGCTTCACACTGGCCAAACGCTTCCGCACATGCGTTCCTATGTTTAACATGGGAACGCATGTGCCTGCGTTTGGCTGCGTTCGGTTGCGTTTGCGTTCAGATGCGCATAATTTGTGCACCCTCTGAGCGCACTCCGAACGCATCATGTTGCATTTTTTGTGCGTTCACGGGTGCTTGTTTTATCTACAAGCGCCCGCAAGCGCACAAACAATGCATTGGCATCAATGGGTCCGCAGTGTTCTGCGCTTGACAGCGCAGGAGAACGCTGCGGACCCATTGAAATCTCTCCCGGTGGTCGACGGTGATGTCACAGGAGATCACCGACGGCCACCGGGAGATCAGCTGAGCCTCTCATGATCTCCTCCTCCCCGCCGCCGGTAATACCCTAGCAGTGTCGGCGGGGAGAAACAGCTGATCTGACAGCTGTTTGAATCTTCCCGGGCCGACATCTCCACTCGGTGTCGGCGTGGGAGATTTAAACAGCTGTCAAATCAGCTGTTTAACCCCGCTGACACATCCCGGAGGTTACCGGCTGCGGGGAGGAGGTAATCTCCGCCTCCGGCCCGCCCCCAGACAATACCGATTGACTGCCCGGGCTCCACAGAGATGTGTCCGCAGGCGGACATTCTCCGCTGCGGACACAAAAAAAGACCCTGCTTTTCACTGCGTTTGTGTCTGCATGCCATCAGCATGCAGACACAATCGCAAATGTGAAGCCAGCAGCACATGGGTCTATTGCTAAGTGGATGATTTACAAATGACTTTTTTGCCCTAATTTTGAACATTTATTTTATACTATTGTTGTATGAACTGCAATGTCTTAGTCTCTTGACCTAAACTAACAAACAGGCGTTTTTGCCCAGATCCAGGGGATCCGGACAAAAAACGCATCTGCCGCATGTGCCGCCTAACGGCCGCACTTGCGCCACACTTGCGGCCTGCCCCATGCTTTGTCTATGGGTCTTGCAGTAAGATGTGGCAGGTGCGGCAAGTGCAGTTGCGACCGCGAAAAAAAAATGCGGTCAGCAGCGTTTTTTTCGCGGCCGCAACTGCCGCACGTTACCGCAAGCCCCATAGACTATGCATGGGGCTTGCCACAAGTGTACCGCAAGTGCGGCCGTTAGGGGGCAGATGCGGTAAATCTGCCGCATTTTGGTGGAAACTCCAGTGTGAAAGCAGCCTTATACAGTTAGGTCCAGAAATATTTGGACAGTGACACAAGTTTTGGTATTTTAGCTGTTTACCAAATCATATTCAAGATACAGTTATATACCGTATATACTCGTGTATAAGCTGACCCGTGTATAAGCCGACCCCCTACTTTTGCCCCCAAAAATTGGGAAAAGTTATTGACTCGCATATAAGCCGAGGGTGGACTCCAGCACAGGTATACAACCCCCAGCAGTGAGGTATACAGCCCCCAGCAGTGTGGTATACAGGCCCTCCCAGTGGTATACAGGCCCCAGTAGTATCGTATACAGCAGGCCCCCAGTGGTATACAGCAGGCCCCCAGCAGGCCCCCAGGGGTATACAGCAGTCCCCCAGGGGTATTCAGCAGGCCCCCAGGGGTATATACAGCAGGCCCCCAGGGGTATATACAGCAGGCCCCCAGGGGTATATACAGCAGGCCCCCAGGGGTATATACAGCAGGCCCCCAGGGGTACATACAGCAGGCCCCCGGGGGTACATACAGCAGGCCCCCGGGGGTATATATACAGCAGGCCCCCGGGGGTATATACACAGCAGGCCCCCGGGGGTTTATACAGCAGGTCCCCAGGGGTATATACAGCAGGCCCCCGGGGGTATATACAGCAGGCCCCCGGGAGTTTATACAGCAGGCCCCCGGGGGTATATACAGCAGGCCCCAAGGGGTATATACAGCAGGCCCCCGGGGGTACATACAGCAGGCCCCCGGGGGTACATACAGCAGGCCCCCGGGGGTACATACAGTAGGCCCCAGTGGCACTCGCCCCCCCATCATGTTTAGAGGCCCCCACACTTTGCAGAGCCCCCGCTGCATTATCTTACCATCCAGGTTCTTCTTCACCGCGGGTCCTGCAGTCCATCCTCGCTCGCTGTGTTCCCGGTCTCTTGTGACCCGGCGGTCGCAGTGGAATGACGTCATCGCGCCGGGTCACGTGAGACTGGAACGCGCGATGATGACTGCAGGACCTCCGGTGAGCAGCGGGGGGGCTCTGCAAACTGTGGGGGGCTCTTCAAATGATGGGGGGGCTAGTGCCACTGGGGGGCTGCTGTATACACTGGGGGTGCTTTATGCACGGCTCCCCCTGCCGCTGTGATGGGCGGGGGGAGCCGTGCATATCTAATGAGCGGCCCCACGTGACGGGGCCCAGTCCGTTGACTAGCTGCCGAGCAGAATCAGGATGTCTGCATTGTCGTCCAAGGCTGGTATCTCGTTGTCTATAGTCCTCAGGTGGGGGTAATGATTCCGTTGTCAGTAATACAGAAAAGGCAGCACTCACCGGGCAGGGCTTTCAATGCTTTATTCACCAAATTCTTCACGTCATGTTCTGCAGTACAAGTGGTTGTGCATAGGGGAGGTGGGGGGAGGATGGGGGTTCTCACTCAACGACAGGCCGTTTCGCACCCCTTCACGGTGCTCCTACGGGATAGTGGCATCTCCACAGCATTCCCAAGAGATGTTATTATAAGGCCACTGGCCCTTCTCCCAGAGGCTTCTGTAACACCTCTGCAGGTGCTCAATCTGTAGGGGTAAGCATTTCCTTTCAAGCCTAACAAATAAAAGAGTTCTGACCCTGCTAGTAATCAGTTGTTCTTATCATCCAGGCTGACATACACCTTCACGGCAGTCTCTGTGTGACCCTTGGGATACATGTTCGCCAGGCAAATCTTTGCGAAGAACTTGTCCCGAACATCTTCTCCACAGACTTCGGTGCATGAGGAAGATATTGCAAGATGACTTGCCACTTGATCTGTATTCTCCCCGCCATGGCTTACATTGGAAGAAGGCGTGGGTGCAAAGTCAGGTTGAGATGGATGAACTGCTAGTACGTGGTCCTCACTGTTGCACTCTAAACACTTGATTGTGATATCACAGTCCTTAGCAAAGTGTTCGGTAGATGCACAACATACCACAAACCTTTTCAGAAGCTCCTTACATTCCTGGAGTGGTTTCTTTCAAAAGCCAATGAACTTATTTAGGGGATGTGGCATCTTATGAATGGAGCACTGGCGATTCAGGTTTTCAAACTTCTCACCTTTGTTGCTCTCGTCTGGAGCTGATGTCAGTGGAAGAACGTCCGTCTTTTTTGCTAGGAATTTCAGGAAAAAAAGGTGTACTGCGGTCCGCACTGCCAGAAACATCAAGGAAGACCCAAGACGAAGTTATGATCCAAGCCTTCTTTATTCTCCTCCTACGCGTTTCAGTGCCCACCTGGCACCTTCATCAGGGATTTTTTTGCTGACATTGGACCATTGCAGTTTCTGTCGTTTGAGTGTGGACTCTCGTATTAAAGACGAGATGACACGGAACTGCTGGGCTTCTCATAGCAAAAGCTGAGGTTGGTCTTGTACTCTGCAATCTCTTTGATGAAATCGCAGAAGTAGGAGAACGGAGGCAAGGAGACTTGATGTTGTCTTTTACTGTATATTTTGATCTTTGCACAGTCCACTTTTCATGCACATTATATGGCAGTTTGAAGACTATAGGGTTCACCCCACGAGCGGTGTCCAGGTAGGTATGTGTCTGCCTTGGCCAGTTGGAGCTCTAACAGCAAGTCACTGAACTCTTGGAATTTTGAACTGTCCTTTCTGGATATTTTAGGAAGATCATGTAGCCTTTTGAACAGTGTGTCTTCTACGGATTCAGGACTGCAGAAGCCTTTCTCTAGTCTTTCCTATGCAGCCATGAGACGAGCCATTGGATTACTGATGTGTATGGATCTGAGTCTCTTAATTCACTCTGTGTATTGTGGTCCCAACCACCTTATCAGTAGGTCCAGCTCTTCAGCAGCAGTAATGTCGAGGTCACTAGTTGCGGCTTCAACAGCTCACTTCCACCCTCTATAGTTTTCAGGTTGGTCATCAAACCTGTCACGCAGGGGAGGGCCGGGGTGCCCAGAAGTAGGATGGAGCTGGGCGTAGGGAGTCAGGGGAGCCTGCTCTGGCCCTGATACTGGGGTTCCTGACTCTCCCTGTACTCAGAGGTACCTCTGAAGGTGAGGAGGTCCGAGCTGCCAGCCTAAGACCCTAAAACTACTGAGAAGCCCTATGCATAAACCCCTACCTCCACCCACGGGCCACGGAACTCAGCAGCTTCCAATGGAGGAAGAAACAGCAGCTTCAGATCAGTGTCTGCTCACAACAGGTCACAGTCCAGAAGTGAACTGAATCAGCAACAACAGGTGGATGTGATCTGACCCATTTATGGCCGAGGGGTGGGGAGCAGCCAGCCCAGACACACCCCTCAGCTCACCTAAGCATGAGTCATGTTCATCACACACACCTGCACTCTCAGCTCCCACTCATGAGCTTCCTCTCTCCACACTGAGCAGGGAAAAAAAAGTCTTCATTTAAATCACAGAAGCAGCCAGTGGCGTAACTACCGGCATAGCAGCCGTAGCGGTCACTTTGGGGCCCGGCGCTTGTGGAGGGCCCGGACCCAGCGCCGCTACGCAGCCGCTGCTATACCGGCAGCTGCGCCTGCGATACATACAGGGGCGGACTGGCCCAGCGGGCCCCGACACTTTGGGACCACGCCCACTAAGCCCCGCCCCCATACCCCCTGGGTGCTGTAGGGGGGGCCCGGACGGAAAGGGGGGGCCCATTGGTCCCCTGAGCGCCCCCACATGTCATACAAGGGGGCCCCTGACCGCTGCCCCCACACGCTATCCTCGGGGCCCCCAGACCGCCTGCCCCGGGGAGCCGCTCCATCTAGACACTGCGAGCACGTCCTGGTTCAGTGCCCTGGCCCTGAGCCGTAGCCTGCACCCGCGGCCTCTCTGCAGTCCTGGCGGCTGAGGCTGCACCATCCACCTGGTGCGCTCCTCCTCGCAGCAGCCCGGACCTTCGTGCGGCCAGCCTGGCTCGCCCCCGTCAAGACGCCACCGGTAAGTGCGTTGCCGGCGCTCCCGCTCTCCACATCTCCCCACCACCGCTGCAGGTCCCGACCGCGGCCTGTACAGCCCCACTCCTGGGCCCCTGTGGCGGTGCCTGGCCCCCCCACGGCACTGCATAGCCGCGGGCTGCGGGGGACAGACGGTGCTACCCACGGAGCCCACCGCAGCCTGACTAAAGTTGAGGACACAGTGGGGCCAGCAGCGCTACCCTCGGGTCCCTCCACAGCGGCGCGGGGCTGTAGGCTGAGCAGGGATCAGCGAGGCCGCATGCAGTGCCCTGCCTCCGTCGGTCCCCCAGCCTGATGCTCCACAGCAGTCCTTGGCCTGCCACAGCCTGCTGACTGTTCAAAGGTGCCCATCTCCTACACCATTACCTTGGGCCCCTGACCACCTGGTCTCATCTGACCCCCCTGCTGCATGGACACACCCTGCCCTTACTCACCCTGCCCTCACACTCACCCAGCGCTCACACTCGCCCAGCGCTCACACTCACCCTGCCCTCACACTCACCCTGCCCTCACACTCACCCTGCCCTCGCACACCCTGCCCTCACACTCACCCTGCCCTCACACACCCTGCCTCCACTCACCCTGCCCTCACACTCACCCTGCCCTTACACACCCTGCCCTCACACACCCTGCCCTCACAGCTGCTGCGTCCCCCCGCTCTCCATTACCAGCGGGCAGTCGCGCTGATCTGCCTGTCATGTGGGCTGTAACCGGCGCCGCCCTATTTCCTGTATCGCCGGCTACAGCGTCACACTACATGACAGGCTGTGGCTGCGATCAGCGCGACTGCCTGCTGCAGGTAATGGAGAGCGGGGGGCCTGTATATACCACCACCAGGGTCCCTGTATACCACCACCAGGGGCCTGTATATACCACCACCAGGGGCCTGTATATACCACCACCAGGGGCCTGTATATACCACCACCAGGGGCCCTGTATACCACCACCAGGGGCCCTGTATACCACCACCAGGGGCCTGTATATACCACCACTGGGGTCTGTATATACCACCACTGCGGAGGCTGCTGTAATACTGCTGGGGCCTGTATATACTACTGAGGAGGCTGCTGTATACCACTGGGGCTGCTGTAATACTGCTGGGGCCTGTATATACCACTGGGGAGGCTGCTGTATACCACTGGGGCTGCTGTAATACTGCTGGGGCCTGTATATACCACTGGGGAGGCTGCGGTATACCACTGGGGCTGCTGTATATACTGCTGGGGCCTGTAAGGGGGTGTGTCTTGAAGGGGCGTGTCATTGGGGGGGCGTGTCTTGGAGGGGGCATGTCATTGGGGGGCGTGTCTTGGAGGGGGCCCCGTTCAAAAGTTTGCTATGGGGCCCTGCCAGTTCTAGTTACGCCCCTGGAAGCAGCACTTCCATACTACAAGGCAGTCAATACGTACCAGAACTTTGTAAGATCGGTGTTAGTAAGTTCTCAGCATATTATGTACCTTGCAAAGTTGGACATGTCTGTTCTTTCTGATTCTGGGAGCATACTTGCTGGCCAAGTAGTACTGTTCACGTGGGTTGTAGCTTCTTGGCTTAGAAACATGGGAAAGTGTGGAGCACTGTAGGCGTTTAGTCCAGCAACTGGTTTGGTGTGTATAGCCTCTGTCATAAGCGAGACTGTAACTATGCGGTCGTCGAGAGTAGAGTAATTTGCCTGCATACTGGGTTGCATAAAGACATTAGCATATGACGTTAGTTGAGGTGCAGAGTCTGGCTGAGTACTGTAGTATGAAGGCGGTTCGGGTTTGAATGTTGGTGGTGCATTGGACTGACCTTGAAAGCTGGGTGCTGTAGACGGATCAGCATCTTGATGCCTTGGAGAAGTGTCGTACTGACAGGAATGTTGGCGGTGGGCAACAGTTTGTTGTTTTAGCTTAGTACTTAGTCTCGTGCGCTCAAGGGAGTCTTATGTATCAATTTCACACAAACTGATACAGTCTCTTTGACTCCCACTAATAGCTTGTTCAAAGACCTTTAACCTTGTCATGGCTGTCACATGCTCCCATTCTCTCTCCAGGACTTCTATTTCTGCTTTCCTGCATGTTGATTCAGCTTGCATCTCTCCTTACTTGCGTGCTGATTCAGCTTCCATCTCTGCTTTATTTGCATGCCGAATCAACTTCCATCTCTGCTTTTTTGTAGGCTGATTCAGCTTTCATCTCTGCCTTCCCACATGCTGATTCGGCAGCTGCACTTGTTTCCATTTCTGTTTTCCTTTGGGTGAAAACGGTATGTACTATTTTGGCTATTCAGTGCTGTGCAAGTACCTAGTGCCTGAAGTATCAATTCCTCTGATATTCATATTGACTTTTGTACTCACATGTAAGCTTCCCAGATAGTTCTAACTCAACCACACTGACTTGTAATGAGAGTCCAGGAGAAGTGGAGATGTTTTTGCTGAAATCTTCTATTAAGTACAATGCAGTAGGTAGAAAGAGTGATTCTGGAGAGAGCAGCATAACATGAGCAGATCCAAGATGGCTACAGTAGAACTACAATGAGGAAGAAGGGAGGAGCAAGGCTAACATGACAGGCTACAAGAAGAAAGAAGGGACAAACTACCAAAGGCAGGACTTCTGCCTAACAACAGAGAAAATGCAATACATAGCACAGAAAACACACAATGAAGTATTCCTTTTCATGGGACATAACATTTTACATGCTACAATTTTACTTTTTTTTGTGAACCCGTGGAGATGATCAGGGGTCATAACTTTACATTTCTATACAGTACAGATGGATTCAAATTTCATGATTAAAATCATATCAGTTAAGGGCATTAAGGATCTGATTCATTAAGACTGGCATTGTAAACACTAGTCTTAATGAAGGAAGATGCGCCAAATACTGCAATACCATCCATCCTGTCTGTACCGGGTTCTCTTCAGCTTGTGGTCCTATTCATCCTGCCTTCAGTATCCATGATTGTGCCCCTAACCCTTTGGGCTTTGACTGCTACAGTACTGAGAGTTCCCCTGGAGTGGTATCTCGTGACTACATACAGCAGCAAGCCTATCCTCACCATCATAGGCTCTAGTGAAGAAACAGAGAGTCGCCTAACTATGCCTCTCCAGGGTGAGCCCAGTCCCATGCGCTGTGGGTCTACACCCATGTGTGTAACTTGGAACTAGTCTTAGTTCAAGTAATTCCAAGTATGTCACACTAAAAATGAGTGCAAAATCAGCGTAAGTCTTCATAGTGTATAATATTCTATTAGGAAATCATATTCTCAGTTATAGGTATGCTCTGGCGGTTTAATATCTTTTAGAAGATTATTCCTGGAAACATAGCTGCATTTTTTATTGTGCCTTTGCAGGAATCCAAAGCGGAGATCAGATTATCTTTGGGATCAGGTAGCATAATAACAAGAGCATATTATCCCGATGCAATCAGTATGACAGCTCTGACCTGCTATTGGCAACATATTATCAGCAAGATAAAATAACAGACAGATGTCTTTTCCCAAACTTTGCTTTTTATTAAAAATATGTTCTTACTTGGAATGTTATTACATAGATGAGATCTCTCTGTCTCCATTCAGAAAATCTTAACCAGTTCATCACTGTAGAGATAGAAATACTGAATGATGGGCTCTGCTACAGAAAGCGAATATCAGAGATATGAAATGGTAAATTACAGGTTTGCATGATTGACTGTATCATTATTATTATTTTATTATTATTACTATTTTTGCAATTACAATATTAAACACCCAATAAAAACCAAGAGATAAAATATGGTAAGCTTTTTTGACAACCAACACAAACCTTGACTGTGCAACCTCTCTGCTCTTTCCCATTCTTCACTGTTGAAGCCCTATCTTGAGGAGGGTTCATCAATGTATAAACCATTCTTTCTTATGCAATCATCAATATATAAGTCCTGGACAACCCTTTAATGCCTGTAGAAATATGCTAGCATGTTTAAGTATCTCAGTCATTATGCATGAGCTAGCAGTGAGACTGGGTAGTCAAGAGGTCCGGGGTCATGTACTGAGAAGGCTCCTAATATACAAAGAGGTAAGATAGAGGCATAGTCAGGTCATGGTCCTGGATCAGAATTCAAGGTAATTGATAAAGACAAGGCGTACAGGGGCTAGACAAAAGAACTGTCCAAGGTCAGGTAACAAGAGATCAGATAGGGTGGTTTCACATTTGCGTTTCACAGCGCAGTGGACAATGCACATAAAAGTTATGAAATACATAAGCGTATTGCGCACTCATCTGTAACATGGAGTGCACATTCGTGCGCAGGGACATTTTTGGGCATGTGTATGGGTGCGTATGTGTACCAGCGCGTCTAATTTCCGCGGCGGAGAAATGCAACATGTTGCGTTTTAGGGGTGTTGAAAAATGCACCAGCTTCCGCATGCGCACTATTGCAGTTAAACCAGGCATTATTTCTATGTGTACGCAATCGTATGCAAGGCTGTGCGGATGCCTGCGTTAGATCCGCAAGCGTATAAGCCGATGCGCATGCACAGAAAAAGATCTATTTCTGGGCATGCGCATTGGCTTATATGCGTGCGGATCTAACGCAGGCATCCGCACAGCCTTGCATATGATTGCGTACGCATAGACAATAATGCCTGGTTTATCCACATTCGTGCACATGTGGAAGCTAGTGCATTTTTCAACACCCCTAAAACGCAACATGTTGCGTTTTCCGGCCGCAGAAATTAGACGTGTCGGTACGCATACGCACCCATACGCATGCCCAAAAATGTCCCTGCGCACGAATGCGCACTCCATGTTATAGAATTCATAAATTTTATGCGCAGCATCTGCTGCGCTGCGAAATGCAAATGTGAAACCACCCATACTGAGCACACAGACACCGCTGAGCTTAAACTGGCAGTAATTTAAGGCAGAGGGCCAGGTAATCATTCCAAACAGAAATCACATTAAGAAAACCCAAGAGGCCTCAGCCTCCAATTGGACAGCTGTGCTATCATCATACTGACTGCCCAGCATGTCCCTGCCCAAGATTGGACAGTTGTACTGTCATCACTGAGTCCAGATAGATTGCCAGGATAATTCAAGACAACATTGATCCTATACTTATAGCATGCTAACCACTCTGCTTTCTGTAGAGGCATAACTATTTTGGTTAAAGGGGTCGCAACCGTGACCGGGCTCAGGGGTTACAGGTGCCTGCTAACCCCAGCACTTCCTTCAGATGGATGTGTGTCTTAGGACGCACATCCAAGTTACTGAGTGGCATTCAATGAAGCCACTCTGGGGGCTGTGAGTTTATGGCACGGGAGCCACCCCCCTGCAATGGTGAGAGAGAGAGCACTTTATTGTCTGCACTCTCCTTCATCATTCTCCTGCTGTGCCTGCAAGGAGCTCTCTGATGTCCCAACACAGCGGGATGTGGTGACATCTCTACTGCGTGCTGAGATGTGCAGAGTCAGGACACTTGCAGGAAGACCAGAGCTGCTCGGCACCCGAGGAGAAGTGAGAACTTATATTTTTTTTTTTTTTTTTTGAAACATCATGTTTATTAAGAATTTTTAACTTTTGAAAATAACACAAAGGAAAATGTTCATCAATACAATATGCCTGTGACATTTAGTAAGAAAACACAAAATTACCCAACGTAAAGGGTGGGCAATACACAAAAAATAAGACAAAATACCCCTAAAGTTCAAGATGTAGTCAAGATATATCTTCATACATCGAAGGCGGATATCTAGCTAGATATATCCATACCTTGAGGCCCTAATATGTAAATTCCCTGTGTCGGCAATCTCTAATCTAATTGGTTGTTAGTCTCCATTCCCTGTTCCTTCGCTATCTAACTCATCCCTCTCCCAGTTTTCCCAGTGATCCCTCCAAGTTTTTCAGCAGGTACCACGAGGTGTCCTTGAGGGGTCTCATGATGTTGTGGATTGTGTCTATAGATCCTTTAGACTCTATATAGCTCCTCCACTTATTCATAAATGACCCCATTAGCGCTTCTTTATCACGTAACACCTCCCTTCTATCCAGGGGCGTAACTAGAACTGGCAGGGCCCCATAGCAAACTTTTGAACGGGGCCCCCTCCAAGACACGCCCCCAATGACACGCCCTCCAAGACACGCCCCCCAAATGACACGCCCCTTCAAGACACACCCCCTTACAGGCCCCAGCAGTATATACAGCAGCCCCAGTGGTATACCGCAGCCTCTCCAGTGGTATATACAGGCCCCAGCAGTATTACAGCAGCCTCCGCAGTGGTGGTATATACAGGCCCCAGTGGTGGTATACAGGGCCCCTGGTGGTGGTATATACAGGCCCCTGGTGGTGGTATACAGGGCCCCTGGTGGTGGTATATACAGGCCCCTGGTGGTGGTATATACAGGCCCCTGGTGGTGGTATATACAGAGCCCCTGGTGGTAGTATACAGAGCCCCTGGTGGTGGTATATACAGGCCCCTGGTGGTATTATACAGAGCCCCTGGTGGTGGTATATACAGGCCCCTGGTGGTAGTATACAGAGCCCCTGGTGGTGGTTTATACAGGCCCCTGGTGGTAGTATACAGGGCTCCTGGTGGTGGTATATACAGAGCCCCTGGTGGTAGTATACAGAGCCCCTGGTGGTGGTATATACAGGCCCCTGGTGGTAGTATACAGAGCCCCTGGTGGTGGTATATACAGGCCCCTGGTGGTAGTATACAGAGCCCCTGGTGGTGGTATATACAGGCCCCTGGTGGTAGTATACAGGCCCCTGGTGGTGGTATATACAGAGCCCCTGGTGGTAGTATACAGGCCCCTGGTGGTGGTAATACAGAGCCCCTGGTGGTAGTATACAGGCCCCTGGTGGTAGTATACAGGCCCCTGGTGGTAGTATACAGGCCCCTGGTGGTGTAGTATACAGAGCCCCTGGTGGTGGTAGTATACAGAGCCCCTGGTGGTGGTAGTATACAGAGCCCCTGGTGGTGGTAGTATACAGAGCCCCTGGTGGTAGTATACAGGCCCCTGGTGGTAGTATACAGGCCCCTGGTGGTGGTAGTATATAGAGCCCCTGGTGGTGGTAGTATACAGAGCCCCTGGTGGTGGTAGTATACAGAGCCCCTGGTGGTAGTATACAGGCCCCTGGTGGTATATACAGAGCCCCTGGTGGTGGTAGTATACAGAGCCCCTGGTGGTAGTATACAGGCCCCTGGTGGTGGTAGTATACAGAGCCCCTGGTGTTGGTAGTATACAGAGCCCCTGGTGGTAGTATACAGGCCCCTGGTGGTGGTAGTATACAGAGCCCCTGGTGGTGGTAGTATACAGAGCCCCTGGTGGTGGTAGTATACAGAGCACCTGGTGGTATATACAGAGCCCCTGGTGGTAGTATACAGGCCCCTGGTGGTGGTAGTATACAGAGCCCCTGGTGGTAGTATACAGGCCCCTGGTGGGTATATACAGGCCCCCCACTCCTCCTCTGCTGCACACGTCACCTGTAAAGGAATACATCATACTTACTTATCTCTGCCGGCTGCCGCCGCTCTGCTCCGCGCTCCGTCTTCATCCAGCTTCTTCCTGGTTGTGACCGCCGGGCGCAGGAAATGACGTCACAACCAGGAAGAAGCTGGATGAAGACGGAGCGCGGTGCAGAGCGGCGGCAGCCGGCAGAGATAAGTAAGTATGATGTATTCCTTTACAGGTGACGTGCAGCAGAGGAGGAGTGGGGGACCTGTATATACACACTGGGGGCCTGTAGCTGACCGGATAGCAGCGTAGCGGCGCTGGGTCCGGGCCCCCCACAAGGGCCGGGCCCCAAAGCGACTGCTACGTCTGCTATGCCGGTAGTTACGCCCCTGCTTCTATCAATCTCCAGCACTTTGTCTAGTCCTATCTCAATATCATGCTCCCTCGGAAGGTCGGGGCGTAACCAGTATGTGAGCAACATCCGTTTAGCCAAAAGAATGAGGATATGTGTAAACCTCAGAGACATTTTGTTGTTTCCCAACACCGTTATGTCCTGGAATATCCACTTCGTGGGTTCCATTGCATATCGGTATCCACAGTATCTATACAGCAGATCATTTACCATGTTCCAAAACGATTGGACCTTAGGACATGTCCAAAGACCATGAATCATGTTGGTGTTTTCCTTTCGACATTTAGGGCAACATACTATACGGTCAGGGTTAGTCATAGTGCGAGGGAGATTAAAACCATAAACCATCCCGTGTATGATGCGGAAGTGAGAGTCTCTCCATTGTTCACTAAGAATAAACCTCCTCACCTTGTTCCACCCCGTCAGGATGCTTTCCGTTACTGCATCATCTACTAAGAATTTCTTCCACTTAAGAAACATTCGTGAAAACCCATTTGGAACTTATATTTTTTAATCAGTGAGTACATTGTGGCCTAGGAACTAGGGGGGACATTATACTATATGTATTATAGAGGGATGTGATTATGCATATATGAGACTGAATTATACTTTATGGAGGGATATGAGGCTCAATTATAATATATGGAAGGATATGAGGCTCAATTATAATATATGGAAGGATATGAGGCTGCAGTAGGTATACTATATGGGTGAAATGAGGCTACATATATGAGGCTGGATTATAATATATGGAGGGTTATATGGCTACAGTATATTATATTGAGAGATATGAGGGTGCATTATACTATATAATATATGGAAGGATATGAGGCTGCATTATAATAATTGGAGGACTATGAGGCTGCATTATAATATATGGAAAATAATGGGGGTGTATTATAATAATTGGAGGACTATGGTGGCGGGAGAAGAAGGACGATATATACCAGGACGAGGAGCATGTATAACAGGAGGACGAGCATATATACCAGGATGGGGTACATATATACCAGGATAAGGGCCATATTCCAGGAGGTGGGCCATATGATGGAGACCATATATTGCAGGATTTAATATATAAATGATTTAGAACACTAGATGAGGCCAATATATCTAATCAATGTACATGGGGACCATCGGACTCTAGTTATGCCACTGCTAGAACAGCAACCCACAAACCATGTGTGGGTTTCATCTCCACAACAGTGCCATTCACATTGACCAACGTATGTGCGACACCTGGCATCGCCGTGGGGTACTCAGTAACCGGGTCAGTGGTTGCTTGGGAGGTCACAGTGGTGGTGACCCAGCTCCGTGGCCCTGGGCAGGAAAAGGGGATTACTTACATGGGATAAGTTTGTGACGCCACCTGTGGTTATTCTGCTCAGGGCGACCAGCGCTGCAGTGGGACTTCTGGTGCCGGTGGAATGGCAGCCTTGATGGTATCGCTCCCCACAGGTAGAGCGTGGCCCCAGGGTTTATGGTCAAAGACAATGGAGATGATAGTGGTGTCTGTACAGCGGTGCAGGAGGGCCCGAGGAATAATTGGAGGAGACCAAGCTTGCAGTTCTTTACCTTTTACTTGGCAATCACTCAAGTTCACCCAGCCTGGTGCTGTGCTCCTCCGTGGCGCAGCCTAGCCAGCTCTCAAATGATACAGAGCCACCTAACCAAGACACATTTCGTGAGTCTTTCCTGGCCGACTCCCACACTGGCTACTCTCCTCTCCTGCCCCACGTCTTCATGTGACAGGGTCCCAATCTAGTGGCTGCAGGCCCTGTCGGGCGACTTCAAAATGTCCCCTGACCCTATATGGCCACCGTCTCGCGGAGTGTCCACAGTTGTGGCTGCTGCCCATGCAAGCCAGCAGCTTGCGGTTTTACTATCTAAGGCTTACAGTCCTTTCACAAGATCGGGGCTGATCCGCTCTGCGACCAGTCCTTCTGCCCAACTCAGGTTGGGCCAGATTCGGGGCACACAGGTGGTTCCTCCAACTCCTGTGTCCGCTAGGACTCCTCTTTCCTGCAGGCTTTGTGCCTGCTCCTCTCCACCCTCTGAACCCTGACTTCCTGTCTTCACTAACTTTTGTACCCTACCCCCTCTACCTACTCCCTCCTCCACCCTGCAGATGGGGCCCTGCCTCAATATGGTCCGCCCAGATACCCAGGTCTGGAGTTGGGTGGTGTTGGGTGTAAGTGAATGTGTCTTGGCTAGGCAACTACTCTCACCTGAGAACGGTAACGCCACACCTGTGGAGTAGGTGCAATGTTACTGTGGCAACCAGTCCACAGGGGCGCCGCATATGCCAACTGCAGTGCCTACCAACAATACTTTAAAAGTAGACTCATTTCACATCAGCGGTTTTCCCTGATGTGCGGCAGATCCGGCAGGTGTTTTAACCCTGGTGCATGTTCACTGATAAGGACAAATGACGTGGGTCAACCTATTGACATCTAAGGCAATAGCCACGGTGCTATGATATTAAACCAGACCAGAATCACAGATCGGCCGCCTCTTACTCCTCCCAGGAGAGCCAAGTTTCAAGATCCCAGGTTTCTCTGTACATTATCCAGGGTGCCCATAGGACACAATGTCTCGCCCCACCATCAGCATCTGACAAAGTCTGAGAGGCCAACTCCTCCAATCTACAGCCATCGTTAAGTTCAGAAACCAATTCTGAGCGAGATGGGCGTCTGGTCCGCTTGCACCACCTGGGGATCAGACGCCATGCTGCGGTCAGCAAATAACTTAACAAGCTCTTTTTAAACTTAGAGATGGATATGGGAAGAAAATTGAGGAGCACTAGCTCAGCAGAAAAATCTAATGTGTGAGAGGTGACTCTGCCATACAGGTCTCCAACATCCCGCAAGAATGATGCTATGAGAGGGCAGCTCCAACATATATGTATGTAGGAGCCTCTATCGGTCAAACAGTGCCAGCATCTGTCCGAGGTGTCTGGGAAGAGGGCATAAATGTCCGCCGGGCATATTTACCACCTCGCCACCACCTTATAATTTCTCTTCTGTGATAACTCTGTAAGGGACGCCTTATATGTGAAAGTCTTCTGTCCAGATCCACTTCCCATCTCCTTATAAATCCCGGGGAGCCCAAGGGGTCTGTGGCAAGTTGGTTTTGGAAGATGTCGTATAGAGTTGAGATTGCATGTGATATGTCAGTTCTACTGTTGCATAAAAGCTCAAACCCAGTTAAAGGTCGTGTAAGATCTGAACAATTCAAAGACCTGATGTAGCTGCAAAATCTCATGTATACAAACCACGTTCCCGGCAGTGGGGTAGTGGAAGAGTAAAGATCTGATAATGGTTTGACTCCCATTGGAGTGACGTAGTCTTGGAGCGTCGGATAAGAAGATTTCTGGACCCCCAGAAAGGAAGAGCCATTTGAGTAAACAGGAAAGGACATGTTCCCATAGATGGGGGTCAGAGGACCTGGATGAGTGGTTAGGTGGAGGGTTCGATGTTGACTTTTGAAAGTAGTGTGTAGTTGCGTCATGAGAAAAGAAGTGTTCAGTCCCCCAAAAGAAGAAGTGGACGACCAAATCAGCGCAAGAGGATTAAAGTTTGCTCTCCCAGATTCAATCTCCACCCACCTCCTCCTCTCCTCCTCGCAGAAGAGGTCTAAAAGGCATTTATCCATAGCTGCATAGTGGTACAGCAATGGATTTGGAAGTCCCATACCTCCGTTACGGGTTCCTGTGTGTAAAAAGCGAAGGGATAATCTGGGGCAACCATGGGACCAGATGAAACGTGTGATCAAACTTTTCAATCTGGAAAAGAAGGCAGCCTGCAAGTGTATGCGTATGGTCTGGTAAAAATAAAGAGGATGGGGAAGTAAATCCATACGGACTGAATGGATCCTACCCAGCCAACTAAGAGATAATTTGTGCCATTTGGCGAGATCAGACTATATCCGGGAAAGGAGGGTGATAAAATTAAGCTCGTGTAAGGTAGAGAGCTCATAAGGTAGCCTAGCCCCCAAGTAATTTAGGAAGTCCTGTTCTAATAGAGATGTTACCACCCCAGGGAGGGACACGTTCATCATCTGGGACTTTGATGAATTAATTTTAAAATTACTAAGATGGCCGAATCTAAGCAGCTCAGATAATATATTAGGGACACTGATCAAGGGATTGGTGATGTATAAAAGCAAATCGTCCGCAAAGAGGGCCAACTTGTGCTCCCTGTCACCCATCTCTAGACCCCGGATAGAAGGATTATATCAGATGGCGCATGCCAGAGCCTCCATGCAAAGTATGTAAAGCAGAGGTGATAACGGGCATCCTTGGCGCATGCCGTTACGTATATCAAATGATTCTGAAAGGGTTCCATTAATCTGTATCCTCGCAGTGGGACATGTATATAGAGCCCTTATGCGGTGAAGTGTCATCTCATCTAGACCCAGGTGTGCAAGGGTGGCGAACATGAACCCCCAGTGCACCATGTCAAATGCCTTCGTGCAGAGTATTTTAACCTTATTGCTTCTCCTGATACATCACACTGGGATCTGCAGCAGCTGTGGCCATTGATTTTAAGTCAATATAGAGGTTGTTCCCACATTTTATTTATTACTCATTATCATCTTGGGTACGGCCTCCAATACCACCTCTACACCGATGACACCCAGCTCTACCTCTCCGACCCTGGCATCACCTCCCTGCTATCCAACATCCCACACTGCCTGTCCGCCATCTTATCCTTCTCTGCTCGTTTCCTCAAACTCAACAAGGATAAACACGAGTTCATAGTCTTCCTCCCAAGTTGCTCTTCCCCCCCCACCTGACCTAACCATCACTGTCAACGACTGCACACGCTCACCCGTCCCTCACGCCAAGTGCCTCGGTGTAATCCTCGTCTCTGCCCTCTCCTTCAAGCCACACATCCAGGCCCTTGCCACCTCCAGCTTAAAAACATCTCACGGATCCGCTCCTTTCTTGACCATGACACTGCCAAAACGCTTGTCCACGCCCTCATTATCTCCCGCCTCGACTGCTGCTCCTGTTTACCGGCCTCCCTGCTTCCTCCCTTTGACCCCTCCGAACCATCCTCAATTCTGCTGCCCAACTCATCCACCTGTCGCCCCATTACTCCCCCGTCTCCCCCCTCTGCCAACCCTCCACTGGCTCCCTACTTCCCAGAGATCTCAGTTGAAAACCCTAACCCTGACATACAAGGCCATCCACAACCTGTCCCCTCCATACATCTCCGACTTGGTCTCCCGATACCACCCCTCACGCAATCTGCGCTCCTCTCAAGAACTCTGAAGAACTCCTTCTCGTCTCCCACCTCCCACAACCGCATAAAAGACTTCTCTCGTGCATCCGCCATACTCTGGAACTTTCAGACACTCCCTTACCCTGGGAACCTTCAAGAAAAACCTGAAGACCCACCTCTTCCTTCAAGCCTATAACCCACACTGAGACCTATTCTGCTGCACCATCTCACCTCTCCCCCTCCTACTGTCTCCCACCCATCCCCTATAGACTGTGAGTCCTTGTGGACAGGATGTCTTCCTTAATGTACCTGTATGATTTATTCGTCGTTATTTATGTTCTCGTCCTTGTTCTACCCTTACACATGTAAAGCGCCATGGAACCAATGGCGCTATATAAATAATTAATAATAATACCCTATGGTGCGCCTTCTGTCTTTCTAGTACTTCTTTCATTGCCCTCTTTAGTATTCGACTATATTGTCCTACATCTCTGCAGCCTTCATTCAGTTTGTACATATTAAAAATGCCCAGATCTTGAAATAAGAGGTCAAAACACATATTCAGTTCTTTTTTATTCACATTCGGTTTGGTGCTGCTACAGAGACCAGGGATGGTGACTGTGTGTTCTGCATTTTCTGGCTGAGCTCCATCAGTGACAGGCAGGTGAAAGCCCAATTATAGAGATGTTCGGCTGGGATCGATCCGTGTCTCCAGACCGCTCCTCTGGGAATTCCTGAAATATTTGGTCATGTATTAGAAGATGTCTTTGCAATAAGTAGAATAACTAAACTTATATTAAAATGACACGAAAATAATATAGGCAGTGACTATATATATATGGTAAGTGGCCAAAATGTGTGATGTACCAGCTCTGATAATTGTGTAGTTAACAAAAAGATTTCCTGATATGTTTATCAGCTAACCCCTGTGGCCTCCCTACCAATGTATTCATAAGTATTAATTGTGAAACTAGACAAATATTACCTAATGGGAAAACATTAGTCTAAAAATCCAATTTGTAAACCAGCGTAGAGCAAATTCACATGGCCCCTACCCTCGGCTTTAAGTACTCTGTTCCTGCATTGAGCCTTAGTAATAGAAAATCGATTGAAGGGAACGCTATATATACCTTTAATATACTTAGTAAGAATCTCTGGATTGAACTGTACAGACTGAGCAGTGGGATCAAATGACAATATCTTCCGTATCAAATCACTATTCACTTTCTACAAATGTAAAAAGAAATCATGTTAGAATTAGGTTATTAAAGGGGTTGTCCAGTTAAAACAACTTATCACCTACCCATAGGATCAATGATTATTTGTTAATTGGTTGGTGCCGTACCCCGCACTATTCGCCACATTGGGTAATTTGTTTTCTCTGCCAGGCCAATTTTATCCCTACAAGGTTGGAGTCACACTTGCGAGATACTCGTGCGAGTCTCTCATCGTATCACCTGGCACGGCTGCCCACCTTCCGGACAGGAGCATGCAGCTGCATGTATTTCTATGCAGCTCCATGCTTCTGTCCGGAGAGTGGGTGGCCGCACCAGATGATGCGATGAGAGACTCGTGTGAGTATCTTGAAGTGAGGTTCCAGCCTTACACAATGGCGCACCAGTTCACATGCCCTGCTACTGCTCCATTCATTCTCTACAGGGCTGCCAGAAAAAGCCAAGTGCAACATTTGACAGAACCATAAGTAATGAATGTAGAAGCAGTAAAGCGTGTGCAGTGTCACTGTACTCTAGTGGGGATAAAAGTTCCCAATCTGTCCATCGGGCCACAGTGATCGGACCCCCACTATCCTTTGTATAGGTCTTAACTTTTTTTTCACTGAACAACGCTCTTAGGCCGGCTTCACACTGCGGTGTGATCTGGTCCGGGGCTGTCCGGGAGGACCCTGACAACCGAGGACTAGATCAGCACACAAGACTGGGGGGCTAATATGCCCTCTGGTCCGGTGTGTAGCACACGCAGTTCAGGCTGCTGATAAGTCAGGACTGCGGGCGCCACGGTCCTGACCTGTCAGCGGCTGCAGCTGCGTGCGCTGCACACCGGACCGGAGGGCATAATAGCCCCCCTCCCGGACAGTCCCTGACAAGATCGTGCCGCGGTGTGAAGCTTAGGGTTTATTTCACACCAACATGCTGCATTAATTTGCAAATAAATTAAATGATGGACATACAGAACCCCATTAAAGTCAACTGGGGCATGTCGGACATTGCGGGTGTCTGACATGTAAGAGATCTGGTAAAGCCATTTATTTCATACTTTGTTACTATGACAGAGTATAACAGAAGTAGGCTAAATTCAAGTGTCAAGTGGTCCTTTATTTTAATCCAGTATGCAAACACATATCTGTTTCAAATGGGAAAAAAACAGCCATTTAACATATCCATTTCTATATACTTTAATGTAAAAAAAAAAGGCGGATCTAGTTAGAATTGTTTTTTTTTGGCAGACTAAAAAGTTGTGTCTGCACAACATTTTTGTCCTGCTAAGTAGTAATGAGCGAGTACTACCATGCTTGGGTGCTCAGTGCTCATAATGAGTAGTCAGACTGTTAGACGGGCTTGACTCATGTACAGAGTATAATGGAAGTCAATGGGAAACTGGAGCATTTTTCCGGAAGGAAGCTCTGTGCAGACATCCTTAGAATGCCATGGAAAGGCTCCTTTACATGAATGAGTGCATAAAAAAATCCTCTGATTGTCATCCAGTAAAAACAGACATATTTTTCACCTGTATTGTCATTCATATTGTCACGTGCAGACTGCTCTGCAGTCTCTGACCTGATCTGCAATGTGAGTAGTTAACTGGGAGTAAATTCCCTTTTGTACCTTATTGGTTAACTTCTGTTGGTGTGGCTTTGCAGTATTAGTTGCTCTTGTATGTATCAGGTGATGTGGTTGACCACTCACTCAGCCTTTAAGTAGTCCCATGACCCATCAACTAATATCACTGATAGAGTTAATTCTCTGCATGATAGTGAGCTGTGTAGATGCTGTTGCAGTTCCCGCTGAAGCTGTCCTGTAGCTTTCCTGGAGATTGCTACCATGTGTCGAAGTTGCAGTCCCTGGGTGGAGGTGAGGGGGTGTTAGTGACATGCCCACCAGGGCCCTAGGGTATTCGGAACTCAGTTGGGGGTTCTTTGGGGAGGTGACGGAGTCGTAGCCCAGTTCCGTGGCCCTGGTTGTGTCAATAAAAGGAGAATATTTTATGGGAAATAAATTTGTGACGCCACGTGGGTTTTGGCAATTGGGATGGATGGCTGACGCTGCAGTACAGATCCTCTGGGGTCGTTGGTAATGCAGTTGAGGTGATTATGCTCTCCACGGGTAGAGCGGAGGATCCCAGGGCAGTTTAAACAAGTGTCGTACGGTGGTAGCGACACGGGAAATAACTTGTAGGGGGGTGCACCAGGGGAGAAGCGGGGTTAGCACAGGGGAGAAGAGGGGTTAACACAGGGGAGAGGAGGGGTTAACACAGGGGAGAAGAGGGGAGAACAGGTGACAGGAGGCAGAGAGGAGCGAGATGACAGGAGGAGCCGGGCAAACTGATCCTGCAAAATGCCGGGATCGGATGCCTATGTGGCTTCCGATTGCAGGAATCAGTTTGGATCCGATGCTGTCCGATTTATATTGGACAGCAACGGATTTCAAAAAATCGTAGTGTGAAACCAGCCTTAGAATGAATTCTCACTTGTTAGAAGAAATAACAGTTAAAGGAAACCTGTCAAAAGATTCATGCTGCCCGAAGCACAGACACCATAAATCAGAGTCTAGCATTGCAATTACAGAAAGGGATGTTTTACTCTAAAACACTGCAGCATTTCAGAGAAAACAGTCTGAAAAGCTGGCAGGGGATGCCACTAGACTAGTTAGGCCTTCAGGCTGGAATCTCACTACCATGCGACCCATGTAACGATTGCATCAAAATACCTGAAGCGGCCGGCGGCTCTCCTGACCAGAGTGTGACAGTTGAAAAGACATACAAGAATCTGTCACGCTCCGGTCAGGAGAGTAGCTGGCCAGTCCAGACAGTGCGATCCTTGCACGACTAAAACACTTGTGTAACTCCAGCTTTAGTCATAGTCTCAGGTTAGCTCTTCAAACTAGGTTTATTCTGAAAGGATTCAGCATTTCAGAGTAAAACATAACTGGCTGTAATCACACAGCCGTGCTCGAACAGCATGAACCTAATGACAGGTTCCTGTCTCCTACACACCTAGTATATTGACCTACCAGTTTGCATTGATTCCAGCTGTGAATCTCCTCTGACTCATCCCAGGCCGGACAAAATAGTAGTAAGACAGCCTTGAGGATACTGTGCACCATGACAGGAGGCTCCTTGTAGCTCTTCACTTCAGCAAATGACTGGTGGTCTAGTTTACTGACGCACTGTCTCAGGTCTTGCAGCATGAAGCGATGGAATAGTACTCCCACCCTCCTCTGTCCTGACCCTCGTTCTGCCTCTGTAATCATATTAATAGAAAGGACATGAGATTGATTATAACACAAAGATGATATGGCTATCTAGACAATATTTACGCCCCAATTCATAAAGACTGGTGATTTTCTTGCTGATTGATTAAAGGGGAACTCCGGGGAGAGAAAACATTTTAGTACAGTCCCTGCCCTCTTACATGATGATGCAGAGCTGTCCACTGCAGTTCTAGGATCTATAGATCGCTTATAATTCAATAAAATCATACCTGCTCCTCAGCTCTGACCTCCTCCCCACTCAGGGGACTTAAAATTTCAGCATGTCAATGAGATCAGGACGTGTTGGGGGCATGGATGCTGGGATATGCAGGATCATCCTACATTCCATCCTCCTCACACTTCTGTATGGGGAGATGGTGTGGCAGGGGCGTGGCGACCGGCCCCATGCTCATAGTACAATCCAGACCCTGATATACCATCCCATGTGACAGGGGTCCCGCCTTGAAATAGCAATGATGTCTCCAAGCAGATACAAATACACGCTGTGATCGTGTGTTGTATGATGGTGCATAATGTGTACTGTTATTCTGAGACTGATCGTATAGATAATATAAATAGAATAGATATAAATAGAATAGATAGGTAGATATAGATAGATGGAAGGGTGAATACATAGGATAGATAGATATATGGGTGGATGGATGAATACATAAGATATATGATAGATAGATTTATAGATAGATGATAGATAAATACACGTGAGACATAGATAATGGAAAGATATTTTTAATCCCATATATGTTTGGTGCACAGTATAAGGAACAGATAAAGGAATAATGAAACTTTGAGGTTTATACCATGTCTAACAGATGCTACAGACTCTGGATGCCTTGCTGTGACTGTTACTGAGGAGTGATGATGATGATGATTGTCCATGGAAAGTTTAAGGGGATAAGAAGCAACCATGTTCCTATGGGAGAGGAGAGAGCATGCAGAGCTGAATTAGTGCTCTGCCTGTGCTCCTAGCCTCACAATAACAGTACACATTATGCATCATCATACAGCAGAGGATCACAGCATGTATTAGTATCTGCTTGGTGACGTGATTGCTATTTCAAGTCTGGAACCCCGTCACATAGGATGGTATATCAGGGGCTGGATTGCAGTATGAGCATAAGGCTGGCGGTCACGTCCCCTTCCCATACAGAAGTGTGAGGGAGCTGGAATTTAGGATGATCCTGCAGCCCCCAGGTTCCACGCCCCTGACACACCTCCTGCTCTCTGCTCCTGCTTGAAGTTGACATGCTGAAATGTTATGTTCCGTGAGGGTGGGGGGTCCCACGGCTTTCAGAATTATCTCTACGCTGATGACACACAGATCTACAGTACTTCTCATCTTTCTTTTCTGTTCGCTTTTTAAAAAGTTTAATCCTTGACTCTGCCCTTCCCTTCAAATCCAAGTCCTGGCCACCTCCTGCCAACTCCAACTCAAAAATATTTCCCAGATCCGTACAGTCCTTCACCAAGAAATAGCAAAAACACTAGGGCATGCCCTCATCACCTCCTGCCTCAACTATTGCAACCACCTACTCTCTGTACTCCCCTCTAGTACTCTTGCACCCCTCCAATCAATCCTAAACTCTACTGCCCAACTGCCCACCTGTTTCCCCACTATTCCTTGGTCTCACCTGTCTGCCAAGCCCTTCACTGGCTTCCCATTGCCCAGAGACTCCAGTTTAAAACACTAACCATACTTCCGGTTCCGGCTCTGAGGAGGATGGCAGCGTGAAGGAGAAGCTCCTGAGACCGCGCCACTAACCCGCAGGATATAACAAACCTAATGCCCCAAAACGCTCCCAAAAGCTCGGAGGGGACTCCCAAAGCATCAGGGACCCTGGACCGCTACGTCCTGAGGAGCACGGGACGCGAGGAGCCGGCGACCGCACAGAGCGGGAGGAAGAACGCGCCAGGGAAAATGGCGGCCGCAGGAGGAGGCAGAGCACTCGCAGCGGGGAACAGCATCCGCAACAGAGATCGCGGCACCCCCACAGACAAGGGAAAAGTGGCAGCCGATCGGCATAACACACAGGAGATGTGCAATGCCTCAGGTAGAGACAAAAGACCAGAGAACCAGCCGCTGGATTATGCAGAGGTACTGGAGGAAGGGCGGGAGAAAAATGCTCAACCTGGGGAGCCACAGGATGAGGAGACACTGGAGGGGAAGGAAGCTGAATGCATCACTGGCCCTATTAATGTCGCCCAGCTAGCAAAAGCCATAGCCCCTTACATAGTGGCAGACATTACATCAGCCCTGAAAGACACTGTCACAGAAGCACTGTTTGGGCTCAAGCAAGTCACAGAGCAGCATGGAGAGAGGTTGCAAGAGGCAGAGAGGAGGCTGGGAGAGGCTGAGGACAGAATTGTGATATTGGAGAGACACATAGCAGCCTTACAAAAGCATTCTGCATACACCGAAGAAAAGGTAGATGATCTGGAAAACCGATCCAGAAGAAATAACCTTAGAATGGTCGGCCTACCAGAGACTTTTTTACCAGGACAATTAGATGCGATATGGGAGACAGAGTTACCCAAAGTTATGGGACTAAAGAGACAATGTAAAGTGGAAAGAGCCCATAGGTCGGTCCCCCGAAGGACCCGAAAGAAGGACCACGACAGATTATAGCTAGATTCCTGGATTATAAGGATAAGGAAACCATTCTGAGAGAATTCCGATCCAGGAGGATCCCGTTGGTACTACAAGGCCACAGAGTTAGACTATATGAGGACTATTCGGCAGAAGTAGCACGTAAAAGGAAGAATTTCAGCGCGGCTTGCACCATTTTGTACAAGCGAAACATAAGATTTCAATTGGCTTTTCCCGCAACACTAAGATTCAGGAACGGACAGGGCGAGATGATGTCGTTTATCAACGCTAAGGTGGCCATGGACTTTCTTCGGCAGGAGCCATCATCATCTCCTCAGAAAGCGAGGTCGTCTAATTTCGCACAGGACTCACGGATACCCTCATCACATCGAACCTACGCAGAGAAGGTAGCGACAAACAAAGAGGGACCAGGACTTCCATATGCGGATGACAGAGGACAGTCAGGACGACAACAAGATGGAAGTGGATGATCATGAAATGACACGTGAATATTGGTCAAAATGAACAGACAATGTGTGGAGAGAGGGTGGGGGAGGAGGGAAGGGTCATCAATAGGATTGTTTAATTGATATGGTTACTAATAGTGTTACTCTAGGCTCTGCCAAGTGATGGAACATAAGGGGTTAAGAAGAGAAAAAAAAAAAAAAAAAAAAAAAAAAAAAGGGAGAGAAAGGTTAATGTTCCACAGAAAATCCTTGAATTGAAAAGAGCTACACACAAAGAAAGTCGTGATGTTGACAGGTATCTTGGTAATGTGATGATGGGGGGGGGGGGAATAGGAGAACGCCATTCATAAATATATCTAGAGGGCGAGAGGGGGGAAGCAGAGGTGATTATGAGTAACTATTGTGTCTAAAGGCGCGGGGAGCAGTTATCCTCCACAGTACAAGGGAAGTCACGAGAAGGTTTATGCATCCAAGGAGAGGAGGGGGGAGAAACAGATACTCCTTGAGAATGGGAAAACAGGGGGGATTAAAACTTGTTGGAATTCATTATTGGATGTTAAGCTTGCGTTACAAAAAGCAAAAGGTTTTATACTTGAAATGTTCACTTTTATTACACAAGATATTAGACAATTAAGAGGGGTTCACTTGAAGAAAATGTTACACAAAAAAGACATAGAGTACGTGGGGAAAAGAGTTTTAGTGCAATGTTGCGAATAATATCATGGAATGTGAAGGGGTTGAGGTCCCCAAATAAGCGGTATATGATCTTACGCCATCTAAAAAAATTAAAAGCTGATATAGCCCTTCTCCAGGAGACCCACCTTCAGACGCACGAGCTAAAATATATGCAGAAGCTTTGGGTTGGGGCAGGGTGGATTTCAGGTGCTAGAGATAAAAAAGCAGGGGTGCTGACATTGCTTAATAAACATTTGGCCCACAACTTAATATCGGTATCACATGACTCTGATGGCAGAAGGCTGCAGGTGGTGCTCCAGCTTCAGGAACAACAACTAAGCATATATAATGTATATGCACCCAACACCTCAAGAACCCAATTCTTTACAGACCTATCCATTTCAATTTTGGGGGATAGAGAAGTCAATATCCTAATGGGAGGAGATCTCAATGAAGTAGTGTTAGAAGATATGGACAGGAAAAAAGGGGGGCTGAGGGGAGATCAAGTTCTATCAGCAAAAAAGAGTGGGGATCTTGCAGAACTTTTGGAAGAGACAGGGCTAATTGACGTGTGGAGAGTGATGCACCCACAAGAACTAGATTACACCCACTTCTCTCACCCGCACAGTTCCTGGTCGCGTATTGATCTATTTTTGGCGTCCGAGCAATTGTGGCGGAGGACAGAAGAGGCCACAATAGAAAGTATGGTCATTTCTGATCATAGCCCGATATCCATTGAACTAACAGAGACGCACACGAGAGGAACAGACTTCATATGGAGATTCCCCTCATATTTGGCAAAGGATGGTGAATTCAAGGTGAAGTTGAAAGAATGGTGGGAGGGCTTCATCTCCGATAACATAGAGCACAAGGAAGACCAACGTCTGTTGTGGGAAACGGGAAAGGCGGTTCTGAGGGGCCTCATACTGGCTCACACCTTTAATCAAAAAAAGGCTATAAGAGAAGGCTACACAACGGCAAGCAAAAAGGTGTTAAACACCTATAAGCTGTTTAGACAATCGCAAGAACCTGGCGACAAAAACGCTTGGGTCAAAGCCAAAACGGAATTTGAGATGTGGGCCAGTAAGAGAGAAACATTAATAAAAGGTCAATTGGAAACTGATCTCAACAGGTTTGGAGATAAGGCGGGAAAATTATTGGCGGGTTTAGCTAAGGGGAGGAGACTGCCTAACCCGATCAGAACACTACGCGGAAAAGAAGGAAATACCACAACGAACCCCAAGGAAATAAATTCCATATTGGAAAAATACTATAGGAAATTATATGAAGCCTCAGACATAACCACTCAGGAGGGGAATAAATGGCTAGAAAAGATACCCCTTACCCAGGTCAAAGAACTTGATCTGGAAGATCTAAATAGGCCAATAACAGAAGAAGAGGTGGCACATACAATCAAAAACTTAGGTAATGGGAAAGCTCCAGGACCGGATGGGTTTACAGGGGAATTTTATAAAATTTTAAGAGAAGAAGTAACACCGGTATTGACGGGAATGTATAATAACATATTGTCGGGAGAACCCATATCAGATGCTATGAATATGGCCTATATAAAGGTATTGCCAAAAGGGGAGGGAGGGGGGGATGACCCAGCAAATTTTAGACCCATATCTTTAATTAACATTGATCTGAAGATACTCTCCAAACTAATGGCGGACAGATTAGCGAAGGTATTGCCAGATCTGATTGAAAGCCATCAAACGGGGTTTATAAAAGGAAGATCAGCAGTGACTAATGTGCGCAAAGTCCTCTTGGCACTGGATGTGGTCCGGTTCGGAAATAAAGAGGGAGCGGGAGACCCAGCCATGGTCACTTTAGACGCAGAAAAAGCATTTGATAATGTGAGATGGCCATGGCTGGGTCTGGTATTGGATCGCATAGGGATACAGGGGAAATTTCGACAATATCTGAGATCTCTGTATTCCAATCCAACAGCCCGAGTTCATACGCCGGGCTTTCTATCCCCCACATTTCCACTGCAGAAGGGCACAAGACAGGGGTGTCCGTTATCTCCACTTTTGTTCGATCTGGCTATAGAACCACTGGCACGATACATAAATAATGGTAATCCCTTTGAAGGCATATCAGTGGGAGAACAAACATTGAGATCTGCTCTATTTGCGGATGACATAGTATTATTCATGAACAATCCAATTAGGGATCTCCCTACACTTCTAAATACAATAGAGTGCTACGGTGGATTCTCGGGCTTCAGGTTGAACAAAAAAAAAATGTGAACTTTTAAAAATCAGAGGAGGGGAAGACAGAGGAGGTGTCTTGGGAAAAAATAGGCATACCAATAGCGCCATCTTTTGTCAAGTACCTGGGACTGAGACTGGGAAGGACGTCGGAGCAAATATATACCCTTAATTACGGCCCGCTCATTGAAAAAATTGAGAAAGAGCTAAAAAAATGGATGGAGCTACCAATATCTTTGTTGGGACGCAGCCATTTAGTGAAAATGATTAGCTTTGCTCGACTCCTATATCCTCTTCAGACTCTACCTCTACTCCTGAAAAGGGCGGATATAGCCAGGTTAAATAGAGCATTCACTAATTTTCTGTGGAAGGGCAAAAGATCAAGACTGAGACTGGGAATCATGACTCGAGGGAAGGAGAGAGGAGGTACAAATTTCCCCGACATCAGAGGATACAACTTGGCATGTCTCCTTAGACATGTAACTGAGTGGATTAAAGACACAGAAAGGTATTCAGATAAAAAGTTAGAGAAGGCATATTGTGCGCCTTGGGATAGGGGATCACTACTCCATACGTCAATGAAAGGTCTACCAACTCATATAAAATTGTCAGCAGTCTTCAGAGACACTATTTTGTCATGGAAGGCAGTTAGGAAAAAGTGTGGTCTGTCATGGAAGGTGTCCAGGTACCTAACCCCTTGGGCCTTTCCGGATTTTCCAATGGGAAGGGAAAATGCTCTCTTTGGCAAATGGAAACAAAAAGGGATACATAAAATGAGTGATTTGATCTATATGCCAGAAGCCAGGTGGATGACAAAACATGAAGTGATAGAGACCTATAATTTGGGAGGTGCGCAAGATTTACAGTTCCTGCAGCTGAGGCACCATATCATGGCCAATTTGAAAGACCTAACAAAAGAAGCTAAAAGCAATGTCTGGGACAGACTACTAACACTAGACTTATACCAACTCACAATATCTGAGATATATGGGACACTGAGAGAAATATTATTACCCAGAGGAAAAACGACACCTTTTCAACAGTGGCGTAAATACCTAGAGCATGACATGGTGGAGGAACAAATCCTAGCAGGTTGGAACAAGGTACGACATAATGTAATAAATGAGCAGTGGAGAGATTCACACTTCCGAATAATTCATGGGCTAGTCTATGGTTTTAATATTCCATCATCAACAACCAACCCTGACAGGAAAATTAGTTGTCCTAAGTGTGACCAATCAAAGACGGACATGATACATGGCGTTTGGAATTGTCCGAAGGTACAAGCATTTTGGAAATTGATTGGAGATATATGTTCACAAATATGTAAGATCACCTTTGATTTAGACCCGAAAATATGGGTATTCCAAGATATAGAAGCACCACAAGGCAGGGGGGCGGGGCTGAAATTAGCTCACACTTTAATATTACTAGCAAAACGATTGCTACTAACATATTGGATTAAACCAGAGATGCCGGGGAAAAAAGAGGTGATGGCAGGTTTAAAGAAAGCGTTGGAAGTAGACAGGAGGGAAGTGCTTCGGGACAAGGAAAATGGTACCACAGCATTCATGGGAAAATGGAGGGGCTTAATGGAATCCCAAATGTCAACTGAAGAGATTCGTCAGATACTATACCCACTCAAAGGGACCTCGTGGTACCTATTAGAAGATTTAGGGGGAACTCTGGGGAAATTGAAAATGTAAGATGTCTTGAAACAGGTCTGAAAGTGTAACCTTAAAGATGGATATTTACAACTCTAACTTGGTAGGGGAAAGTGAACTACGTTTTGTTATGTAATACTTTTAAAACAGAACCTGTTAAATTGTACTTGCGGTTGCATTAATCCATAATGATATACTTGTTTATACACCAAATGTTTATTTTTTTTCTGTGATTATATATTATTGAAAATACCAATAAAAAGAGGTTTTAAAAAAAAAAAAAAAACACTAACCATGACTTACAAAGCCATCAACAATCTGTCACCTCCATATATCTGTGACATTGTATTCCGGTACTTACCTACACACAACCAGCGATCCTCACAAGATCTCCTTCTCTACTCCCCTCTTATCTCTTTTTCTCACAACATTATACAATATTGCTCCTGTGCTTCCCCCATACTCAGGCACTCTCTTCCCCAAGACATCAGACTCTGGCCTACTGTGGAAACCTTCAAAACGAACTTGAAGACTCACCTCTTCTGACAAGTCTACAACCTGCAGGGACCCTCAGTCTACCAAACCACCGCATGACCAGCTCTACCCTTTCCTAGTGTATCCTCACCCATCCCTTGAAGACTGTGATCCCTCGCAGGCAGGGATCTCTCTTTTTTCCTAGTGTATCATCACTCATCCCTTGTAGACTGTGACCCCTCTCAGGCAGGGTCCTCTCTCCTCACCTACTGTATCCTCACCCATCCTTCGTAGACTAAGACCTCGCAGGCAGGGTCCTCTCTCCTCACCTTCTTTATCCTCACCAAGCCCTTGTAGACTGTGAGCTCTCGTGGGCAGGGTCCTCTCCTCACCTACTGTATCCTCACCCATCCCTTGTAGACTGTGAGCCCTCGTGGGCAGGGGGTCCTCTCTCCTCATCTTCATTATCCTCACCAATCTCTTTTAGACTGTGAGCCGTAGTGGGCAGGGTCCTCTCTCCTCATCTTCTTTATCCTCACCAATCCCTTTTAGACTGTGAGCCGTAGTGGGCAGGGTCCTCTCTCCTCATCTTCTTTATCCTCACCAATCCCTTTTAGACTGTGAGCCGTCGTGGGCAGGGTCCTGTCTCCTCACTTTCTGTATCCTCACCCATCCCTTGTAGACTGTGAGCCCTCACAGGCAGGGTCCTCTCGCCTCACCTTCTTTATCCTCACCCATCCCTAGTAGACTGTGAGCCCTCATGGACAGGGTCCTCTCTCCTTTTGTACTTGTGTGGCCTTGTATTGCTCATGCTTATGGTACTTGTCTATGTATGCCCCCTTTCACATGTAAAGCGCTAAGGAATAAATGGTGCTATAATAATAATATTAATAATACAAAACAATGATATATTTATTTATTATTCTTTGCTTATATAATGCCAATATATTTTGCAGAGTTTTACAGAGATTATTATCACTGTCCCCACTGGAGCTCACAATCGAAATTGTTTTTGGAGTATCGATATAGACACCAAAAGGTGCTCCTACAAAGTATTAACTCTGGGGGACCGAATACCAATGGCCATCGCCATTTTCAGATTCATATTTTTAAAATATTTAAAAAATGATGTATTATTTCATTTACACTTCACAAATACTTGTTACTTTGTGTTGGCATGTTACATAAAATCCCCCCCAAAAAATATTCAAGTGTTTGGGTGTAATGTGAAAAAAGTTCATGGGGTAAGAATACTTTTTTGAGGCACTCTATATGTATTATTCATTACACAATTTACATAAGGGCCATATTTTCGGTGCACGTACAATGCACATTTGAGGAAAGTTGCTGAAGTTTGATCCAATATTCGGATTGTACTTGGCCATGCAAGTCAATGAGTTTGTGGACACTGTAGGGCTGCACTTGGTTGACATCTGAGGTCCAATTTCCACGGACTGACAGAATGGAGAGGATAGACAATCTTTTCTCAATCTTCTCCTCATCTGAGAGAATTGGATAACACAATATCACGGAAATCAAACTCAGAGTGTGATTTGCTGAATCTACCCAATTCTCTCAAATGGGAGGATAACCAGTCATCTCCACCTAGTCTAAGGGTGGACAGCCGCTTGAACCTCATTAGGTTAAGTTCGTCCATTAGAACAGATTCTGCAGAGATCCATTGGTGAAAAAGTTGTACAAAAAGCTTTTTTTGTCTGTTTCGAAAAAAAAAAGTATTTTTGTAGGTTCCATTTTTTTTTAACATCGGGGTCTATGGAAAACGGATCCTTTACGAATTAAAGAGAAACAGGTGGCTAAAGAGCAATTAGTTACCAGATCCACTTTTCATAGTCTACTATGTAAAAAAAAACACCGGATCCTGCAAAAATCAATTTGTCAAAACAGACAAAAACATTGTGTCTGTAGATTTTTTGCCAATGGAGTGCAGCTGGATCTGTTCAGTGATCTCAGCCTTTAGTAAGTCTACAAATACCACTAGACACTCCTGGGAAGAGAAGCAACTTCTCTATTAAACAGGATTATGCTGCCCTCTAGTGGTGAATATCAAACATGCAACTTCAAGCATTTTTTCAGGGCCTGTCTCCTTTTTACCCACAAAATATACCCCTGCTAGCTCAATTATTGATGGTTGGAACAATCTGGTTCTTTCTAATGTCCTCTATGTTTCTTTTGAAATGCAAAAGGCTGATTAGTCTGTGTCCGAAATAAGGATTTGGTCTGACAGGCTAATGTATTGAAAAGATCTAAAAAACAACTTGCATAGCTGATTGAAATCTCACCTAAAACAGCATTTTTTTGGATGTCTGCGGATAGTTCTTCCTCCAAAATTTCATAACAAGCTCCCTGTAGCATCTGCAGCATTTTCTGTAAGTCCTGGTACTCATGGGCGGGTAGATCCCTGCAATGGCCTGTGTTTATATCCAGCACCCCCAGGGCTCTTCCCGATGGATCACGGATGGGTACGGCAATGTGGCGTTCTCCATAGGCATCCGTTGTGATCACTTCTGAGCTATCTGCACATTTAAATAGATAGTCCCTGTGCAAACAGATGTCTGGTGTTATTCTTGTAATAGGACAGAATAATATCATGGTAATCATATAGAGAGTAAGGTCACCACAGAAATACAAGTGCATGGGGCATAAAACCAAATCAAACACCTGATGAACAAGCGATATGCTCCTTTTGGGGAAATGCTTCTTTAGGTTGCTAAAAAGTCATTGTTCTCGGCAGCACATTGTCCAGTGTAAACAGGTCACGTTGTGCTGAGAAAACATATATTGTATGTGCACAGAACTATTGTAATAACGATCGCCCTGTGCACATACAGCTACGGTCGCCTTGGCTTGAACAATCAGTAGGTTTCAACGTAGTTGACCAGCGGTCATTTAAACACTCGGACCACACTCGTATGGGCACACAGTTATTGCTCTCGGCAGCAGGTCCTGTTTACACAGGATGACATTTAAAGAAGCTTAAAAATATTTTCATCCAGTAAAAAAGCATTTTCCTGATTAAACAGAACAATAGCCTGGAAGAGAGTTATCGGCCAGTGTAAATGCATCTCTACTTCATGCAACTGTATCCCCAGTACTACCATTGACTTTGATCATTTTTTGTAAGCTGCATTTTATAATGATGTCACTGACCTGAACAGGTTGTCTCGTCTACGCAGTGTGGCTGGAGAACTGTACACTTCAGATACTCCTGTGTTGTTGTCTGTGTACATCATGTTCCGAAATACATATTCCCGTGCCTATTTAAGAATTATGGTAATACATCTTAAAAAACGAATAACAAGTCAATGACAGCTGCAAACAGCTTTATGTCCATCACACATAATTGACCATAAGTACCCCTTTATATGACATCTCCTAAACCAGGAACCATTTTTCTGCCATTTGGAAATTTCTACCATCCTTCGGAGGCCGTACAAAATTATCAACTTGAAAATTACCAGCTATATTTGGTTAAACAATCAACTCACCCCTACTGTGATGGCTGGAGCGGCTTCTCTTTGGCGTGGGTGATATTGGTCATGTTGCCTCTCAACTGCGTTTCCCGGTTTGCTAAACCCTTAGACATCACAGGAGAGGCTGGGAGCATATAGCTCACTGGGGAGGCTGAGACTGGGGCAGAGATCACAGAAGAGCTGGATTTAAAGGGCAGACAGTCTGCAAAACAATCTGCCAGCCTGAGCACTGCGGTCCCCAGGAATCTGCCCAGGGGCTGCAACAAAGTAATCAAAGGCCACATTCAGCCTTGGGGCCTGAGGTTCCCACCCCTGTCTTAAAGGGAATCTAATGATATTTGGGAGCAGCATGATGTAGGGGCTGAGTCCCTGATAGCAGTAATGTATCTCTGAAGGTACCTTTACACGCCGCTACAGAAGGTTGCAACGGTTGCAAACGGTACCCGATACCGCCTTTACATGCCGCTACAAGGTGCTCTACAGAAGGTTTAATCTATCCCTGGAGGCACCGCCGGGTGCCACAAGTTACCTTCTGTAGAGCACCGTCCCTCATTTACACGCCGCTACAGAAGGGAATATGGGAGGACCTGGGGCAGCAGGGACAACACATAGGCGTGCCAGAATTGTGGATTACGAGACGCTCGTACGGTGATTGGACAATGCAATAGCATCATGATTGGCCAGCCAGCGCAGGAAGGCTGGCTAATACATGATGCTATTACAATTGTGTAGTGTGACTGGTCAGCTCCTTAAATATGCCGCCCTATGCAGCGACAACCAATCAGAACGCAGGAGCTTCCTCCAATGATCGCTGTAGGGGGGCGGTTTCCCGGAGGCTGTGTCACGCCCCAGGGAGTTAGCTAGGTGGCGAAAAAACCTTACCCTACCTTATTTAGACGCCGCTACCATCGGGTTGAAACCAACCTGTTTTAGACCACTGCTCTGAAACAGGTGTCGACAGTGACGGGTGGCAACAACCTACTTTACACGCCGCTACCTCGGGTTGTTTTGACGGTGCAAGATACAATTGTCTCTGAAACCCGGTTGTTTCCAACCTTCTGTAGCGGCGTGTAAAGGTACCTTTATTGCTATCATTCTGATAAAATCACTATTTTATCTGCTGCCGTTTTCTGAATGCTGAGCTCTGTATAAGGCTGGCTTCACACTTGCAGATGCATCTGCAGCGTTTTGCAGATGCATCTGCAAGTATCAGCATGCAGACCGCGGCCGTGGTGTGAATGCTCTCATTCATTCCTATATGTGAGCCGTAAGCAGGCGTATGCCTGCTTACAGATCACACTCTCCCGCCCGCACTATGGACGCGAGATGTTGCGTCCAAGGTGCGGGGCGGGAGAGTGTGATCTGTCAGCAGGCATACGCCTGCTTACGGCTCACATATAGGAATGAATGAGAGCATTCAGACCGCGGTGCGCCCTATTATAAACATAGGGACCGCGGTCTGCATGCTGATACTTGCAGATGCATCTGCAAAACGCTGCAGATGCATCTGCAAGTGTGAAGGCAGCCTAACTGCACCCACATCACTGATTAGCAGCTTTCTGCCCATATACAGTGCACATAGAAAGGTGCTAACCATTGGTGGGGGCAAGGTATACATGGAGAATATGGAGAACTACCTAGCAGCGGGTTTACTAGTTCACTAGGGATAATCTCTTGCTGATAAAAGAGTGATTTCATCAAAAGTACATTAAGCAGCCCAGTAAGTGACACATCGCTGGGATCAGTGTCCCTGTGCCTACATTATGCTGCTCTCAGATTAGGTGGCAAAAGCTTAGTGCCAATATCTTTAATTAATCACAATCACATGAACACTTTGAAACAATATACAGTAATCTTCCACATACAGTATACCCACTGACTAAAGCAGATCTGCCACTAGGCTCCACCATATATTATTAAAGGGAATTTGTCAGCAGGTTTTTGCTATGTAATCTAAAGACAGCATGATGTAAGGGTTAACACATAGTGTCACGCCCCTGGGCAGGGGTACTCAGAACCCGGCCCTCTCGTCGTCATCTGGGGCTGTGGGGTGTCACAGTGACGCGACCCGGCTCTGTGGTCCCGGGCGCGGCAATAAAAAAAAGGGGGAATGAATAAGGTCAATGGGAGATAAATGTGTACATGACGCCACCCGTGGTTTGTGGCCAGCGGTAGCCACCACTGCAGTTGGGTCCTCTGGGGATGATGGGAGTTGCAGCCAGTATGATGCGCTCTTCACGGGTAGGGCTGGTCCCCAGGGTTTCCATGTGGATGGTGCAGAGGGGAAAAGAAAGACCTGTCAGTGTTCTCGGGCAGCCTCCAGCTGCCAGCTCTCCGTATCACTCAGCCCCGTCTTGCGCACACAATTAAAAGTCACACAATGTTCTGAGCTTTTACTGGGTTTTTACTGAAGCTCTGCAGTTCTTACAGTACACAGTTCACACTGTACAAACAGTTCTCAAGTGGCTCCGGTCACAGACTAGTAGCTGGGATGGCTCGTCGGGGGCACCCCTCATGGTACCTTTTGGGCCTCTGCTCTCTGTCCCACGCGCAGACTATGGTCCAGCGGTCACGGGTTTTTCTTGGGCACCCTTCCGGGCTTCCTAACCCTCGTTTGATGGCCTTCCCTTGGCTGTGTCGGGGGTTGGGTATCGGGCATAAAGACACTTCACCCACCGGTTAATTTGTGTCCTGGGCATACAGCGTCCTCCAATTTCAACAGGGCCGGCACCCTGGTGGCGGACCGGTCCCTTGGTGTCCCCACTGATTCGGAGACACCTTAGACCCCTTCACTCTTCCCTCGGTACACAGCCTGGGACCCGGACTTGGCACGGGGGATGTGTTGGGTGTTTGTGCGAGGTGGCCAACTTACCAGTCCCAGCTACTATACCACTCTGTGGCGACTGGTTTGCAGGGGCGCCACAATAGCATTCAGGGATGCCTTTCTTGTCAAGGTCTCAGCTGTTTAGTTTGTTTAAGCTCCAGTAGTTTATCATTGCTATAACCAGCAGGCACATGGACACTTGTCTGGCACAACCCCTACAGTGATTGGCAGCTTGTCGCTGTCTACAGACAGAGCCTGGTGTGGGTGGGTGCAGCTCTTCCAGCTTTGCTACATTGCTAAACCTAAATGCTTTGTGTCAGAACTGTTGCACCTAGTAATCTAAGTGATATGTTGTTTTATTCAGAATCTCTTTGCCTACATCATGCTGTTCTCAGATGAGGTAGCAGAAACCTCCTGACAGATCCATCAAATCCATCAAAGAATGGCTGTGTGACCCAATGGAAAGTTCTTCTGCTTGATATTAAAATGAGCATTTCATAAGCTGGACTATGTACTGTATATATTATACAGCTATACTGACATAGAATTTATCAGTAAGTACACCAGCATCATCAGGTCTAAGAAATGTATTTAGTAATGTATGTAGCATGTATTGTCAAATATGGTGAAAGATAAAATCCTCTTCATTATTAGATGTCAAACTCTTGACCAAGGCCATAGAATGTCTATGATTTCTACATGGAAATAAAAATGAGTGGCAAACTGACCAAATGTTAGTACCTTATCTACACATGGCTCCATTAGGTAGGTGTTGATGGCCCGAATATTGGGAGCACGACTGTAGATCCAAGCGAGTGCACTGCTCACCAGCTGTACGAGATTTCTCTGCCGCAGGACATGGTGGTACGCTGTGCTGAAAGCGTTTGTCACACCCTTGGAAAATAACATCAAGAATATAATAGCTTAAAAAATACAATTACTGCTTGAACAGAAGAAACTGTCATACATGATGGAGAAAATTACAGAGCTGAAAGAAGAAAGAGTCAACATGGGGCGCGATTCATCAAGGTATTAGCACCAGTTTCCAGGAACTTTTGATGTTTTTTACACCAATCCCATACAGCTCTGCCAAAGTGGGTGGACCTGGGGCAGGACAAAGCCGCCACAGCTAATTCATCAAAGTTTACGTCATTTTGGTGGCGTAAATTTCAGCAGAAATGTATTTAGTAACATATTTTGGTGAAGGTGCAAGGCAGTTGTAAGATACGACTAATTGAACAAGAGGTGTGCCTCTGAATATATTATCTATTAGGGTACCTTTACACGCGGCTACATTTCTAGGGTGGCTACAGGTAACTTACTGGTTGCAGTGAAATCATGGAGAGATTATTCCATTTGTACACAGCAACAAGATAGAACCTTGTCTCCATGATTTCACTGCAACCAGTAAGTTACCTGTAGCCACCCTAGAAATGTAGCCGCGTGTAAAGGTACCCTTAGTGATTAGCAATACCAAAACTCAATATAGGGGAATGTTTCCCCAGAGGGCGCTACAATTCTAGTGCTCTTCTTCTCTGAAAAGGATATTTGCATATTTTATTTCACGGTGAGCATTGCACTGCCTTCAGGTCTCCTTACGCTAGCTTGGCACTCTTCACAAAGAGAAATGTCCTTTCATTTATCCCCTGAAAGGGAATCTGTCACCAAGTTTTGGAGTAGTGATCCTGATGCTGATTCCAGCGATGTGCCACTTACTAGGCGGCTTGCTGCAGTTTTGATAAAATCATTGTTTTATTTAATGCAGATCTACCAGTTCTCTGAATGCTGAGGTCTGTATAATCCTACCAACATAATTGATTGTCTGCTTTCTGTGCACATTGTGCATAGGCAGAAAACTGCCAATCAGTGGTGGGGGTGGGTTATACAGAGTTCATGAATATGGAGAACTAAATGCAGCAGGTTTACTTGCTCTCTGGTGATGAACTGCTTATAAAACAATAATTTTATCAAATTTACATCAAAGCAGCTTATTAAAGGAAATCTGTCAGGTCAAAAATCCATATATAACTGCTATCATTTTCTAATTCCTCGCTCTAAACTCTATTCATGTATTTCTTTTATTTATACTTCCCTACTATCTCCTGTAAGCTTCAAATAAAGAGATTCCTTCCATCTGTCACTTACAGTGAATGATCCACTTAGTTCTCTGCTGTCCACTCCCTATAGAATGAATATTCATGTCACATATTCACACTACATTACTGCACATGACATCAGTGGGGGGGGCTGCATTCTTCTCTCTGCTGTCTGTGTTTTCAGCATCACAAGAGGTCAAATACAACACAGAAACTGTCACAGCAGGGATACCTGCTTAGAGAAACAAATGGAGTCTAGATAAGGCAGATCTGCAATAGATCTCTCCCTCCATGTCCTCAACAGCACAGAAGCTCCAAAGGGAACTTAAACTACACTGTACTGAGAGCAAAGGGAAGAGGGAGGGAGGAGAGAACTGCTGAGAGGGAGTGCATAATTACAGTCATATGAAAAAGTTTGGGCACCCCTCTTAATCTTACTCATTTTTTTGGGTTTAAAATTGGGTTTTTGCACCAGCTATTCCAGTGTGATATATGTAATAACTGATGGACACAGTAATATTTCAGGTTGCACTAACCAAAAATGTGCATTATTTCAAAATTTGACAGGTGGCCAACGTATGGGCACCCTTCTGATTTTCATGATTTGAATACTCCTAACTACGTTTTACTGACTTACTGAAGCACTTAATTGGTTTGGTAACCTCATTGAGCTTTATACTTCATAGCCCCCTGTATCCAATCATGAGAAAAGCTATTTCAGGTGTCCACTTGCAAGCTGTTCTCCTATTTACATCTGCTCTGAGGAGTGGCATCATGGGCTCCTCAAAAGAGCTCTCAAATGATCTGAAAAAAAGATTGTTCAACATAGTTGTTCAGGAGAAGGATACAAAAAGTTGTCTCAGAGATTTAACCTGTCAGTTTCCACTGTGAGGAACATAGTAAGGAAATGGAAGACCACAGGGACAGTTCTTGTAAAGGCCAGAAGTGGCAGGCCAACAAAAATATCAGAAAGGCAGAGAAGAAGAATGGTGAGAACAGTCAAGAACAATCCACAGACCACCTCCAAAGACCTGCAGCATCATCTTGCTACAGATGGTGTCACTGTGCATCGGTCAACAATACAGCGCGCACTGCACAAGGAGAAGCTGTATGGGAGAATGATGCGAAAGAAGCCGTTTCTGCATGCACGCCACAAACAGAGTTGCCTGAGGTATGCAAAAGCACATTTGGACAAGCCAGTTTCATTTTGGAAGAAGGTCCTGTGGACTGATGAAACAAAGATTGAGTTGTTTGGTCATACAACAAGGCGTTATGCATGGCGCCACAAAAACACAGCATTCCAAAAAAAAAAACACTTGCTACCCAGTGTCAAATTTGGGGAGGGTCCATCATGCTTTGGGGCTGTGTGGCCAATGACGGCACTGGGAATCTTGTTAAAGTTGAGGGTCGCATGGATTCCACTCAGTATCAGCAGATTCTTGAGAATAATGTTCAAGAATCAGTGTCAAAGTTGAAGTTACGCCGGGGATGGGATCTTTCAGCAAGACAATGATCACAAACACCGCTCCAAATCTACTCAGGCATTCATGCAGAGGAACAATTACAATGTTCTGGAATGGCCATCCCAGTCCCCAGACCTGAATATCATTGAACATCTGTGGGATGTTTTGAAGCGGGCTGTCCATGCTCGGCGACCATCAAACTTAACTGAACTGGAATTGTTTTGTAAAGAGGAATGGTCAAAAATACCTTCATCCTGGATCCAGGAACTCATTAACAGCTACAGGAAGCGACTAGAGGCTGTTATTTTTGCAAAAGGTGGATCTACTAATTATTAATGTCACTTTTCTGTTGAGGTGCCCATACTTTTGCACCTGTCAAATTTTGAAATAATGCATATTTCACATTTTTGGTTAGTACAATAAACCTCATTTCAGTCCTGAAATATTACTGTGTCCATCAGTTATTACATATATCACACTGAAATAGCTATTGCAAAAAAACAATTTTAAACAAAAAAAAATGAGTAAGATTAAGAGGGGTGCCCGAACTTTTTCATATGACTGTACATGACAGTTTATAAGACAGCCGGATTATTCATATTTGCTTAAAATGGAGAGGACTAATCCAGGAGCTCCCTGCAGGGTCTGACAATACTGATAACATGGAAACTACAAAGGGTAGAATAATGATTTTACATGTTTTTAAAAGGTCTGCCCAGGCACTATTCAAGGGTAATATTAGTATTATACTGAAAAATGACCTGACAGTGTCCCTTTAAGTGACATATCACTAGATCTTAGTCTCTGTCTCTATATTATGCTGCTTCTAGATTAGGTAGCAAAAACATGATGACAGATTTCCCTTAATAAATTGGGCTAATTTTACTCCAGATTAACAGTGCCAGACAAAATACCAGTCTTAATAAACTGGGCCTCTTGTGTTTCAAGACAACAGTCGCCATCACAACTTACATTGCTATCTTGAGGTTTGAGGAGGTGGATCTTATCAAACGGTTAATAGATGTTTGCCCCTGTGATTACATTTTTTTAATGGTCAAATGTAAAGGATGTCTTATATTGTCTGAAGAATACTCAAAGTCATAATCGCTTTCCAACAAGTTTTTAATATGACTAAGCTGTCACCTACTTAGCTGTCTCCATAAGGTAGATAGCAAGTTCCCAGACCTTGTCTTAGCCCACTCACTCTGCCAGATCAGAATATCCCACACACTACACTGATGAGGGGCAGTTACCCCGAAACGCAGCGTCTGTAGTTTGCGATTCAGATCTGGCACAAATCCCTTAGTCATATTAAAAGCTTGTTGGAAAGCGATTATGACTTTGAGGAGCTGCTTAAATGCGGCACTGGAGTTTCTCCACTTCCTTAAAGAAATGCAAATTTTCATATATCTGAGAGGAGGGAAGTGGCTACAATCTCCTCACCTACTTAGCTGTCTCCATAAGGTAGATAGCAAGTTCCCAGACCTTGTCTTAGCCCACTCACACAGCCAGATCGGAATATCCCACACACTACACTGATGAGGGGCCGGTACCCAGAAACGTAGCGTCTGCAGTTTGGGATTCTGATCTAGCACAAATCCCTTAGTCATATTAAAAGCTTGTTGGAAAGCGATTATGACTTTGAGGAGCTGCTTAAATTTGGCAGTGGAGTTTCTCCACTTCCTTAAAGAAGTGCAAATTTGGACTGTGGGGCTAACCCAAGTATTGTGGACAACTGAGTTCTTTCCTTTATGGCAGCTGCCTACCCTATTGAAGAAGGGCACTTTCACCAGGACAATGCACTATTTCACAAGGCTCTAATAGTCATGGATTGCTTTCTGGTGCATGACAGTGAATTTTTCTCTTCTCCCTGGCTTCCAATTAATTCTGAAGAATATCTTTGGGATGGCGGAGAATGAGCTGTTCTGAGCATGTCTGTATCTTGATGTATTTTGCAGCACATAGGCCGGTATTCTTGCAGAACACAGTCAGACCTAGTGGAATCTATGAACTGTGTTTAAGATTAAAGATCTAGCGCTTACTAAAATGACAAATTTGTAGCCCACTTAGAATTACTACCCAATCACTTTATGAAAAAACTCCAATTTATTTTTATCATCTAAAAACACAATAATTTCATTTTGTTAAAATACATGAAGTGCTTTAAAATATCTTTAAAATGTCAGGTTGCTTCCTTGATGGTTTCGGTTGATTACATGGGGGGGTCTTCTCCTAAAGTTGCTATGCTATTCTTTTTGACTTGATGTCGTTATCTGGAGACGATAATATACCGTAAGTCTGATTGGGCATATATTTCTTTTTATAGAGTTCACTGATTGGTAGAACACCAGACTCACCTGGTGAGTTGCTGTTGTTGCACACAAATATGTCTCTAGTTGTACTCGTCTGGTCAGACCTATTTGGGAACACCCTTATGATTAGTTATGTGTGAAATGGTTAAAACAGCTTCATACAAATGTTATTATACACACCTTGTATGTTTTCTGTTTGGTTCTGGATCTGTGTGTTCTGTGGAAAGTTTGCATTTGCCACTATTTAGAAAGACATGGTATAATTATATTGCCTTTGTTGCAGATACTCCAACTTTAAATGTTGTTGACATTACCTAATGCCATGTTTGTTCAGTGCACAATTCTCAGCTGTAGCCTGCAATTTTAATACGCATAGTTTGTAGTCACTGCTGTAAACCTCTTAATGTGTGACGGCGGGGCCATGTAAACGGGGGGGCTGGGGTTGCGGGGAGGGGGGAGGGGCGTGCCCGGCCCGGGGGGGCTGGGGTCGCGGGGGAGGGGGGAGGGGCGTGCCCGGCCTGGGGGGGCCGGGGTCGCGGTGAGGGGGGAGGGGCGTGCCCGGCCCGGGGGGCCGGGGTCGCGGGGAGGGGCGTGCCCGGCCTGGGGGGGACCGGGGTCGTTGGGAGGGGGGAGGGGCGCTGCCCGACCCGGGGGGACGCGGCCGGGAGCGCCCCTCTCACTGCTGGCTTTCTGATGACAGGGAACGCAAAGCGACTCCTGTCCCAGTGCAGCTGCTGCTACGCCTGGGTGAGAGGTTAGTGCTGTCTGCTGATCGGGTTACTGCTGCTTGGCTGCACCACCTCATCACTGCTGTATACTCCACCTTCTCACTGTACATCTGCTGTATTCACCTCCACCTCATCACTTATACACCTCCTCCTCATCATCACTGTATATATCTGCTGTATACGCATTGCCTTCCACATAAGATAATGGGGCACGCATTGCCTTCCACATAAGATAATGGGGCACGCATTGCCTTCCACATAAGATAATGGGGCACGCATTGCCTTCCACATAAGATAATGTCCTCCTCCGTCTGCCGCCGCCCCCTAAATAGCGAAACCAAGATGGCGGCCGGAAATTCTCGCGAGAGAATGGCTGCATTTGGTGCCTGCCACAACAGTCTCGAGTCTAGCCTCTGTATTTATATATATATATAACATTTCTACTGGCCACATTTGTCGCCTGCTACAACAGCCTAGAGTCTCACCTCCGTATTTGTATATATACCATTGCTACTGGCCGCATTTCGTGCCTGCTACAATAGCCTGGAGTCTGACCTCCGTATTTATATATATACACCATTTCTACTGGCCGCATGTATTTCACTTATATACATAGTCAGTTTAAAAAAAAAAAATTAGTTTAGCCATAGACATATAGCAAGAAAAAAACAAAACAAAACAAAAAAACATTAGTTTAGCTATAGATATGTAGATTTCAACTACTTATATAGGAAATAGGTATATAACATACGTAGTCGTTATTATATTATTTACATTCATTCTTTTATATAGTACTATTAATTTAATAGCACTTTACATACATCAGCAGCAAAGATTGAGGCAGAGAGACTCATTGCCAGAGAAAGTAAAAATAATCCCAAAATATTTTTTAACTACATAAATAGTAAGAAACTAAAAAAAATCGTGTTGGCCCCTTTAAAAATAATCTGGGTAAAATGGTGGATGAGGATGAGGAAAAAGCCAATATGCTAAATGACTTGGGCCCGCTTCTATTTAATATATTTATTAATGACCTTGTAGGGGGCATACAGAGTAGAATCTCAATATTTGCAGATGACACTAAACTCTGCAGGGTAATCAATACAGAGGAGGACAATTTTATATTACAGGAGGATTTATGTAAACTAGAAGCTTGGGCTGCTAAATGGCAAATGAGCTTTAATGGGGATAAATGTAAAGTCATGCACTTGGGCAGAGGAAACAAAAGGTATAATTATGTGCTTAATTGAAAAACACTGGGCAAAACTGTCACTGGGTGTATGGGTAGATGACAAACTCACATTTAGTCGCCAGTGTCAGGCAGCTGCTGCAAAGGCAAATAAAATAATGGGATGCATTAAAAGAGGCATAGATGCTCATGAGGAGAACATAATTTTACCTCTATACAAGTCACTAGTGCGACCACACTTAGAATACTGTGTACAATTCTGGTCTCCGGTGTATAAGAAAGACATAGCTGAACTAGAGCGGGTCCAGAGAAGAGCGACCAAAGTCATTAGAGGACTGAGGGGTCTGCAATACCAAGACAGGTTATTAAACTTGGGGTTATTTAGCTTGGAAAAACGAAGGCTTAGGGGTGATCTTATAATAATGTATAAATATATGAGGGGGCAGTACAGAGACCTTTCTAATGATCTCTTTACTCTTAGGCCTGAGACTGGGACAAGGGGGCATCCTCTACGTCTGGAGGAAAGAAGGTTTAATCATAATCACAGACGCGGATTCTTTACTGTAAGAGCAGTGAGTCTATGGAACTCTCTACCACATGGTGTTGTAATGAGTGAGTCACTACTAACATTTAAGAAGGGATTAGATGCCTTTCTTGAAAAGTATAATATTACCAGTTATATATACTAGATCCTTTGATAGGGCGTTGGTCCAGGGAATTAGTCTGATTGCCATATCTGGAGTTAGGAAGGAATTTTTTCCCCCAATGTGGAGCTAGTGTTGTCACATGGGTTTTTTTTGCCTTCCTCTGGATCAACATGTTAGGCTATAGGTTGAACTAGATGGACTTAAAGTCTTCCTTCAACCTTAAAAACTATGTTACTATGTAGTAATGCTGGCCCTCTTGAAGGGTTAATAACTCTATATCCTATGTACATAAATACATAGGTATGATATATCAACATACATTTTTACATCTAAGTTCAACACACATTAAGTAGAATATGGTAGATGTGTATCATCCAAATTCCTTTATTTGGTGATATGAACACGCATGTTAAGCTTCAGCAGTATAGCTGCTGAGAAATTTGCTTCTCTTTTTAAACAGGGAGGGGTTTTTGTGAACAGCTAAAGAGACGGGCGGAATGGCTGTTCACACACATCTCCATCTCAAGGTGTGTTCTGTACACATAGATAGGTAAATAGATACATAGATATGAAAAATAGAGATTTAGCTTTTACTTCAGCGTTTTTCTGCTATTTGCGTAAGTTGCGGTGAAAAAAACCCAATTTCCGCCCTTGCTACCCAAGGGCTGACTTACGGCACACTTGCGGCAAGTCGCATGCAATGTATAAGGCATTTGTGGTTCACTTGCGGCAGATGCAGCAAACGTGGTTTCGGCCGCAAAAACCACAGTTACCAGAGGTTTTTTAGTGGTCACATTTGCTGCAACTGCTGAAGCCGTGTTTGCCGCATCTGCAGCAAGTTAACCGCAAGTCCCATATACATTGCATCGGACTTGCTGCAAGTGTGCTGCAGTTAAGCCCTTAGGTAGCAAGTGCAGAAATTATATTTTTTTCATCCCCACGTTCTGCAAATAGCTGAAAAACACTGATATAAAAGGAGTCTAAGTGTTAATAAATAGTAATTAGGTAGATTAGGGACCCATCAGATCTAAGGCTACCGTGACGTGGTTGATGGGCAAACACAGACTGGCGAATACGTAGACTATGAACATTGATTTCTAAAATGAAGCTACTTTATGGGTACGCAAGTATTGGCAAGTATGTGTACCAAGCGCCTTAGCACATCAATCTTGGCAGAGTTATTGGGATAAAAATGTTGTATAAATTATACAGGACATTAGTAGTGAATACCCCATATGCTTACCAAATATACTGAGGGTTGTCTCTTTGGTCTCTAATGGGATTTCTCAGCGTAATTTTATCTATTGTATGTTTTTTATAATCTTATATATATTTCAATGAAGTGACATTTATAACCAAAATTGGCTATTAAACTCATTGCATATATAGGTTTTGTTCATAAGGTCGAGTTTAGCCCCTTATAATATTTTGGCCACAATATACCGTATATACTCGTGTATAAGCCGACCCGTGTATAAGCCGACCCCCCTACTTTTGCCCCAAAAATCTGGAAAAACCTATTGACTCGTGTATAAGCCGAAGGTGGACCCCAGCACAGATACACAGCCCCCAGCAGTGTGGTATACAGGCCCCCCCCAGTGGTATACAGGCCTCCCCAGTGGTAGTATATAGCAGCCCCAGTGGTAGTATACAGCAGCCCCAGTGGTAGTATACAGCAGCCCCAGTGGTAGTATACAGCAGCCCCAGTGGTAGTATAAAGCAGCCCCAGTGGTAGTATACAGCAGCCCCAGTGGTAGTATACAGCAGCCCCAGTGGTAGTATACAGCAGCCCCAGTGGTAGTATATAGCAGCCCCAGTGGTAGTATACAGCAGCCCCAGTGGTAGTATACAGCAGCCCCAGTGGTAGTATACAGCAGTCCCAGTGGTAGTATACAGCAGCCCCAGTGGGAGTTTACAGCAGCCCCAGTGGTAGTATACAGCAGCCCCAGTGGTATACAGCAGGCCCCCAGGGGTACATATAGCAGCACCCAGGAGGTACCCAGCAGCCCCCTGGGGGTACACAGCAGCCCCCAGGGGGTACACAGCAGCCCCCAGGGGGTACACAGCAGCCACATGGGGGTCCCCAGCGGCCCCCTGGGAGTACACAGCGGCCCCCTGGGGGTCCCCAGCAGCCCCCTGGGGGTCCCCAGCAGCCCCCAAATGCTGGCACTCGCCCCCCCTTGCAAGGGCCCCCCCCCGCTTCTCTTACCATTCCGGACTTCTGATCCGCGCCGCTCCTCGGCGCTCCTCGCTGCTCCGTCCGTCCGTCTTCTACATCCGGGATCCCCGGCCGCGCGATGACGTCATATGCCTGCGACGGCCGGAGATCCCGGATGTAGAAGACGGACGGACGGAGCAGCGAGGAGCACCGAGGAGCGGCGCGGATCAGAAGTCCGGAATGGTAATATAACCATCGGGAGGGGGGGGCCCTTACAAGGGGGGGCGAGTGCCAGCATTTGGGGGCTATATGCACTGCTTCCCCCTGCCGCTGATTGACAGGGGGAAGCAGTGCATATTTAATGAGCGGCCCCACGTGACGGGGCCGCTCATACAGCAGCCCCCCCCCCCTCCTGCAGCCTCCACAGCCCCGGACACAGACCCCCCCGTATTGACTCGTGTATAAGCCGAGGGGGAGACTTTTCAGCCCAAATTTTGGGCTGAAAAACTCGGCTTATACACGAGTATATACAGTAGGTTAATAATACCTTCAATATAGTATAATGGGCCACACATTGCCTTCCAAGTAGAATAATGTCCACACATTGCCTTCCATATGATATAATGAGCACCACATTCCCTTACATATAATATTAGGGGCTCCATATTGCCTTTCATGTAGTGAAATGGGCCCCTAATTGCTTTCCAAATAGTATAATGGATTCCACATTGCCTTCAATACAGTATAATGGGCCCCACATTGCCTTATATAAACTTGAATGGTTGCTATGGGCAACAGACTGTTATTGTTATTGCTGGGAGATGTCCTGTGATGGAATGTTGTGGGTGATGTCACTGAAGGCAATGTAATTTGATCATACGTAGGAGGTTCCGCCCACTAGGAGCCTGTATCACATTAGCCGTATCTTGGTGCTGAGATTCTCCCGAGAGACAATGAAGATTTTCATGTTGTTTCTGTGCTGTTCCCTGTTCTCCACCATAAGTTACCAAGGGCTGCCGGTGAGTCCCTCTCTATTATAATGGCGGATGGTTTGTCCCTGTAATAATTAATGTCTTTGCTGTTGTTTCCTATAGAAACAAATAGGCTCAGATCTTAACCCTATGTTCAGTTTTCCATCCCACACATCTATTCCCTCCACAATTTACCCGCAGACCATTCTGTAACTGTGAATTTTATTTTGTTTAAAGGGAATTTGTCACAATTTTTTGTTTTTAAGTCTTTGTATTTTTGCTAAAAAATGTGTTTAGAAAAGTATAAAGTGAAATTGTGAAAAAATTCATAAAAGAAAATTCTTGAATGGATGCTATGGGCAACAGAGACTGTTTTTCATATAGTTTAATAGGCCCCACATTGCCTTCTATATAATACTAGATGGTGGCCCGATTCTAATGCATCATGTATTCTAGACTATGGTTAGCAGAGCATACGGGGGCCCAGCGGTTAGCAGAGTATACGGGGGCTCAGCGGTTAGCAGAGTATACAGGGGCTCAGGAGTTAGCAGAGTATACGGCGGGTGAGTGGACAGCACAGTATATGCCGGGTGAGTGGACAGCACAGTATACGGCGGGTGAGTGGACATAACACACATACACTTCCCCCCCTGGTCTGATCCGGTCCAGCTGGAGCCCGGAGTTCCCGTCCTTGTCCGTGACTCTGCTCTGGGGCCAGATCCTCTTCCCACAGAGAGGGAAATCACAGCCTGGAGCCCCGGCTCAGCAGGGGGCGTCAGTGAGCACAGGAGCTGTCTTCAGGCTCTCTGCTCCCCAGCTCTCTGGCGCCCCCTCTGCTCTCTGCCCAGCTGCAGTGTGACAGCGGGGCCATGTAAACCAAATCACAGGCTTTTCCCTGGCAACAGCAGCATCAACGGCAGCAGCGCCGATCCCTTCCATTGCGCAAGCGCAGCCCGTGGCTGACAGCGAGAAAGAGAGCGGCAACACCAGGGGGGAGAGAAAGATGGTGGACGGCAGTGGAGAACTGAGGGGAATCCGGGAGCAGATGGGTAAGAGACGGCAGGAGGCTGTGTATGGGGGCGAAGGAGGGAGAGAGGGCGGTGGGCGGACAGGAGGCCGTTATGCTGGAGGACGTGGCCTGTCATGGTGGAGAGCTCAAGAGGGGCCCCCTGGCTTGTCATGGAGGGAGAGCTCAGGAGGCAGGGATCATGTGGACGACCGGGAAGGGGAGCTGACAGGTGAGCGGAGGAGACAGGCGAAGGCAGGTGTAATGTTTGGAGAGGAGTCGCGCTGTGACACTGTTACTATATAATTGCCTAATCGCGTGTCTGTTTTGCATGAGCTGCGCTCATTGGTCACCGCAGCTGGTCGCAGTGCCAGTATTGAGAGGTGTCGGTGTACAGTAGTTTTGGTTGTTTGGCGGTGTCAGTGTCTGGCGGTGTTGGTGAGCGGCGGTGTCGGTGTCACGCCAAAGTGAAGGAGGTGCAGTAAACAGCAGATATATACAGTGATGATGAGGAGGAGGTGTATAAGTGATGAGGTGGAGGTGAATTCAGCAGATGTACAGTGAGGAAGTGGAGTATACAGCAGTGATGAGGTGGTGCAGCACAGCAGCAGCAACCCAATCAGCAGACAGAACTAACCTCACCCGAGCGTAGCAGCAGCTGCACTGGGAAAGGAGTCGCTCTGCGTTCCCTGTCATCAGAAAGCCAGCAGAGGGAGGGGCGCTGCCCGGCCTGGGCGGCCGGGGTCGCGGAGAGGGGCGTGCCTGGCCCGGGGGGGCCGGGGTCACGGGGAGGGGCGTGCCCGGCCCGGGGGGGCCGGGGTCGCGGGGAGGGGCGTGCTCGGCCCGGGGGGGCCGGGGTCGCGGGGAGGGGCGTGCCCGGCCCGGGGGGGCCGGGGTCGCGGGGAGGGGCGTGCCCGGCCCGGGGGGGCCGGAATCGCAGGGAGGGGGGAGGAGCGTGCCCGGCCCGGGGGGGCCGGGGTCGCGGGGGAGGGGCGTGCTCGGCCCGGGGGGGCCGGGGTCGCGGAGAAGGGGCGTGCTCGGCCCGGGGGGGCCGGGGTCGCGGGGAGGGGGGAGGGGCGTGCTCGGCACAGGGGGGCCGGGGTCGCGGGGAAGGGGGAGGGGCGTGCTCGGCCCGGGGGGCCGGGGTCGCGGGGAGGGGCGTGCTCGGCCCGGGGGGGCCGGGGTCGCGGGGAGGGGGGAGGAGCGTGCTCGGCCCGGGGGCCGGGGTCGCGGGGAAGGGGGAGGGGCGTGCTCGGCCCGGGGGGGCCGGGGTCGCGGGGGAGGGGCGTGCTCGGCCCGGGGGGGCCGGGGTCGCGGGGAAGGGGCGTGCTCGGCCCAGGGGGGCCGGGGTCGCGGGGAGGGGGAGGGGCGTGCTCGGCCCAGGGGGGCCGGGGTCGCGGGGAAGGGGAGGGGCGTGCTCGGCCCGGGGGGGCCGGGGTCGCGGGGAGGGGCGTGCTCGGCCCGCGGGGGCCGGGGTCGCGGGGAGGGGGGAGGAGCGTGCTCGGCCCGGGGGGGCCGAGGTCGCAGAGAAGGGGGAGGGGCGTGCTCGGCCCGGGGGGGCCGGGGTCGCGGGGAGGGGCGTGCCCGGCCCGGGGGGGCCGGGGTCGCGGGGAGGGGAGAGGGGTGTGCTTGGCCCGGGGGGGCCGGGGTCGCGGGGAGGGGGGAGGAGCGTGCTCGGCCCGGGAGGGAGAGGGGCGTGACGCAGCCGGGAGCGCCCCTCTCACTGCTGGCTTTCTGATGACAGGGAACGCAGAGCAACTCCTGTCCCAGTGCAGCTGCTGCTACGCCCGGGTGAGAGGTTAGTGCTGTCTGCTGATCGGGTTACTGCTGCTTGGCTGCACCACCTCATCACTGCTGTATACTCCACCTCCTCACTGTACATCTGCTGTATTCACCTCCACCTCATCACTTATACACCTCCTCCTCATCATCACTGTATATATCTGCTGTATACGCATTGCCTTCCACATAAGATAATGGGGCACGCATTGCCTTCCACATAAGATAATGGGGCACGCATTGCCTTCCACATAAGATAATGGGGCACGCATTGCCTTCCACATAAGATAATGTCCTCCTCCGTCTGCCGCCGCCCCCTAAATAGCGAAACCAAGATGGCGGCCGGAAATTCTCGCGAGAGAATGGCTGCATTTGGTGCCAGCCACAACATTCTCGAGTCTAACCTCCGTATTTATATATATAACATTTCTACTGGCCGCATTTGTCGCCTGCTACAACAGCCTAGAGTCTCACCTCTGTATTTATATATATACCATTGCTACTGGCCGCATTTCGTGCCTGCTACAATAGCCTGGAGTCTGACCTCCGTATTTATATATATACACCATTTCTACTGGCCGCATGTATTTCACTTATATACATAGTCAGTTTAAAAAAAAAAAAATTAGTTTAGCCATAGACATATAGCAAGAAAAAAACAAAACAAAACAAAAAACATTAGTTTAGCTATAGATATGTAGATTTCAACTACTTATATAGGAAATAGGTATATAACATACGTAGTCGCTATTATATTATTTACATTCATTCTTTTATATAGTACTATTAATTTAATAGCACTTTACATACATCAGCATCAAAGATTGAGGCAGAGAGACTCATTGCCAGAGAAAGTAAAAATAATCCCAAAATATTTTTTAACTACATAAATAGTAAGAAACTTAAAAAGATCGTGTTGGCCCCTTTAAAAATAATCTGGGTAAAATGGTGGATGAGGATGAGGAAAAAGCCAATATGCTAAATGACTTTTTTTCAACAGTATTTACACAAGAAAATCCCATGACAGACAATATGATCAGTGATAACAAAAACTGTCAATTAAATGTCACCTGCTTAACCCAGCAGGAAGTACGGCATTGTCTAAAAATCACTAAAATTGACAAATCCCCGGGCCCGGATGGGATACACCCCAGAGTGCTGCAGGACTGTCATAGATACACCATTATTTTTAATCTTTAAAGATTTCATAATAACAGCGTCTGTACCACAGGACTGGCGTATAGCAAATGTGGTGCCAATATTCAAAAAGGGAACAAAAACTGAACTTGGAAATTATAGGCCAGTAAGTTTAACCTCTACTGTGGGTAAAATCCTAGAGGGTTTTCTAAGAGATGCTATACTGGAGTATCTGAAGATAAATAACCTCATGACCCAATATCAACATGGTTTTACGAGGGACCGTTCCTGTCAAACTAATCTGAGAAGCTTCTATGAAGAAGTAAGTTCTGGACTGGACCAAAGAAATGCAGTGGATGTGGTGTATATGGACTTTTCAAAAGCTTTTGATACGGTGCCACACAAAAGGTTGATACATAAAATGAGCGCAATGGGGATAGGGGAAAATATGTGTAAGTGGGTTAAAAACTGGCTTAGCGATAGGAAACAAAGGGTGGTCATTAATAGAACACACTCAGAATGGGTCACAGTTAACAGTGGGGTACCACAGGGGTCAGTGTTGGGCCCGCTTCTATTTAATATATTTATTAATGACCTTGTAGGGGGCATACAGAGTACAATCTCAATATTTGCAGATGACACTAAACTCTGCAGGATAATCAATACAGAGGAGGACAATTTTGTATTACAGGAGAATTTATGTAAACTAGAAGCTTGGGCTGATAAATGGCAAATGAGCTTTAATGGGGATAAATGTAGGGTCATGCACTTGGGCAGAGGAAACAAAAGGTATAATTACGGTATGTGCTTAATTGTAAAACACTGGGCAAAACTGTCACTGGGTGTATGGGTAGATGACAAACTCACATTTAGTCGCCAGTGTCAGGCAGCTGCTGCAAAGGCAAATAAAATAATGGGATGCATTAAAAGAGGCATAGATGCTCATGAGGAGAACATAATTTTACCTCTATACAAGTCACTAGTGCGACCACATTTAGAATACTGTGTACAATTCTGGTCTCTGGTGTATAAGAAAGACATAGCTGAACTAGAGCGGGTCCAGAGAAGAGCGACCAAAGTCATTAGAGGACTGAGGGGTCTGCAATACCAAGACAGGTTATTAAACTTGGGGTTATTTAGCTTGGAAAAACGAAGGCTTAGGGGTGATCTTATAATAATGTATAAATATATGAGGGGACAGTACAGAGACCTTTCTAATGATCTCTTTACTCTTAGGCCTGAGACTGGGACAAGGGGGCATCCTCTACGTCTGGAGGAAAGAAGGTTTCATCATAATCACAGACACGGATTCTTTACTGTAAGAGCAGTGAGACTATGGAACTCTCTGCCACATGATGTTGTAATGAGTGACTCACTACTAACATTTAAGAAGGGACTAGATGCCTTTCTTGAAAAGTATAATATTACCGGTTATATATACTAGATTCTTTGATAAGGCGTTGATGCAGGGAATTAGTCTGATTGCCATATCTGGAGTTAGGAAGGAATTTTTTGCCCAATGTGGAGCTAGTGTTGTCACATGTTTTTTTTTTGCCTTCCTCTGGATCAACATGTTAGGCTATGGGTTGAACTAGATGGACTTAAAGTCTTCCTTCAACCTTAAAAACTATGTTACTATGTAGTAATGCTGGCCCTCTTGAAGGGTTAATAACTCTATATCCTATGTACATAAATACATAGGTATGATATATCAACATACATTTTTACATCTAAGTTCAACACACATTAAATAGAAGACGGTAGATGTGTTTCATCCAAATTCCTTTATTTGGTGATATGACCCCGCATGTTAAGCTTCAGCCGTATACTGTAGCTGCTGAGAAATTTGCTTCTCACACTGATGAGGGGCAACACCCTAAAACAGCTGTCTGTGGATGGATACCTGGTCTTGGTATTCCCTTGTCATAGCTCTAAGCTTGTAAAAGAGCTGGATATTGACTAAAAGGGCCACTTAACATGGTGGTTATGGTGTTCTCCGCAAGGAGCCACCCCTTGACTGGGTCCTTCTCTGGAAGGATATCTGGCTAGTCCTGTGTTTGAGACTCCTAACCGAGGCTCCACAGACTTATTTGCATATTCATAATTCCCAGGAGGCAATGCGCCTAGGAATTCACTGTGTTGAGCGCTTTAGCCAGCTGCCCGCAGTGTTTTCTTGGACTGGTCTCCCTGAGATCAGTGAATACTTTCTGATGTTGGTTTACTAGGCCTTGCTTCCACCTAGCCAGAATCCTACTCCACACTGATGAGGGGCAACACCCTGAAACAGCTGTCTGTGGATGGATACCTGGTCTTGGTATTCCCTTGTCATAGCTCTAAGCTTGTAAAAGAGCTGGATATTGACTAAAAGGGCCACTTAACATGGTGGTTATGGTGTTCTCCGCAAGGAGCCACCCCTTGACTGGGTCCTTCTCTGGAAGGATATCTGGCTAGTCCTGTGTTTGAGACTCCTAACCGAGGCTCCACAGACTTATTTGCATACTCATAATTCCCAGGAGGCAATGCGCCTAGGAATTCACTGTGTTGAGCGCTTTAGCCAGCTGCCCGCAGTGTTTTCTTGGACTGGTCTCCCTGAGATCAGTGAATACTTTCTGATGTTGGTTTACTAGGCCTTGCTTCCACCTAGCCAGAATCCTACTCCACACTGATGAGGGGCAACACCCTGAAACAGCTGTCTGTGGATGGATACCTGGTCTTGGTATTCCCTTGTCATAGCTCTAAGCTTGTAAAAGAGCTGGATGTTGACTAAAAGGGCCATTTAACATGGTGGTTATGGTGTTCTCCGCAAGGAGCCACCCCTTGACTGGGTCCTTCTCTGGAAGGATATCTGGCTAGTCCTGTGTTTGAGACTCCTAACCGAGGCTCCACAGACTTATTTGCATATTCATAATTCCCAGGAGGCAATGCGCCTAGGAATTCACTGTGTTGAGCGCTTTAGCCAGCTGCCCGCAGTGTTTTCTTGGACAGGTCTCCCTGAGATCAGTGAATACTTTCTGATGTTGGTTTACTAGGCCTTGCTTCCACCTAGCCAGAATCCTACTCCACACTGATGAGGGGCAACACCCTGAAACAGCTGTGTGTGGATGGATACCTGGTCTTGGTATTCCCTTGTCATAGCTCTAAGCTTGTAAAAGAGCTGGATATTGACTAAAAGGGCCACTTAACATGGTGGTTATGGTGTTCTCCGCAAGGAGCCACCCCTTGACTGGGTCCTTCTCTGGAAGGATATCTGGCTAGTCCTGTGTTTGAGACTCCTAACCGAGGCTCCACAGACTTATTTGCATATTCATAATTCCCAGGAGGCAATGCGCCTAGGAATTCACTGTGTTGAGCGCTTTAGCCAGCTGCCCGCAGTGTTTTCTTGGACTGGTCTCCCTGAGATCAGTGAATACTTTCTCTTTTTAAACAGGGAGGGGTTTTTGTGAACAGCTAAAGAGACGGGCGGAATGGCTGTTCACACACATCTCATCTCAAGGTGTGTTCTGTACACATAGATAGATAGGTAAATAGATACATAGATATGAAAAATGAGATTTAGCTTTTACTTCAGCGTTTTTCTGCTATTTGCGTAAGTTGTGGTGAAAAAAACCCAATTTCCGCCCTTGCTACCCAAGGGCTGACTTACGGCACACTTGCGGCAAGTCGCATGCAATGTATAAGGCATTTGTGGTTCACTTGCGGCAGGTGCAGCAAGCGTGGTTTCGGCCGCAAAAACCACGGTTACCAGAGGTTTTTTAGTGGCCACATTTGCTGCAACTGCTGAAGCCGTGTTTGCCGCATCTGCAGCAAGTTAACCGCAAGTCCCATATACATTGCATCGGACTTGCTGCAAGTGTGCTGCAGTTAAGCCCTTAGGTAGCAAGTGCAGAAATTTTTTTTCATCCCCACGTTCTGCAAATAGCTGAAAAACACTGATATAAAAGGAGTCTAAGGCTACGTTCACACATTTGCGTATTTTGCTGCGCTTTTTTGCGCGCACTTTTTGCCGCGTTTTTCGGCCGCGCAAAAAAAGCGCAGCAAAATACGCAGGGGCTTTCACACACTGCGCTTTCTTTACCCCAGAAAGCGCAGTGATGTCACAGAGGGGAGGAAGAATCCTGCTTCCTCCTCCCCTCTGTGACAGCCCCATTAGATTTCACAGTGTATTAATATACACTGTGAAATCTAAATTAAACAGAGGCAAATGTATGTAAAATAAAAAAGAATTAATACATCACCTCTCCGGTGCCTTCTCCCACTGTCTGGTGCCTTCTGCCACTGTCCGGTCTCCGGTTGTAAGTGAGAGGTGTACTGATAAGACCTGTGGTGACATCAGAGGGGGGGCGTTCCCGGGGCGTTCCCATCGCTGATTGGCTGTTCGCGGTCATGTGATATGTATCACATGACCGCGAGTGCCTGGGAACGCCCCTCTGACATCACCACAGGTCCTGTCAGAAGAGATCTCACTTGGAACCGGGGATCGCACAGCGGCAGAAGGCATCAGACAGGTGAAGTATTGATTCTTTTTTATTTTTCAGACACTTGCTTTTGTTTAATTTAGATTTCACAGTGTGTATTAATACACTGTGAAATCTAATTGGCGGCCACAGCTGTCACAGAGGGGAGGAGGAAGCTGGATTCTTCCTCCCCTCTGGGAGAATACGCAGAAGTAGCTGCGTAAACAATTGACATATCAATTGTTTACGGAGCTGCGTTTTCTCCCGGAAAACGCACTGCGTATTTTTACGCAATGTCTGCACTGCAAAGTGAATTTCCCATTCACTTTGCTGGCAGACAAAAGGCACATTGCTTATTTTGAAAAGCGCGCGTAAAAAAATGCGGCAAAATACGCAATGTGTGAATGCAGCCTTAGTGTTAATAAATAGTAATTAGGTAGATTAGGGACCCATCAGATCTAAGGCTACCGTGACGTGGTTGATGGGCAAACACAGACTGGCGAATACGTAGACTATGAACATTGATTTCTAAAATGAAGCTACTTTATGGGTACACAAGTATTTGCCAGTATGTGTACCAAGCGCCTTAGCATGTAACAATTCAATTTACAAAAATTACATAGACCATACAAACATAGGTAGTTGATGGATAGAGATCATGTCTTAATTGCATTATTGTTAGCTCTTACTAAATAAACTATATATGGATTCTAGACTACTCGATTCTTTAGAATTGGGCCGACATCTAGTATAATATAATGGGGCACACATTCCCTTCCATACAATATAATGGGGCACACATTCCCTTCCATACAATATAATGGGGCACACATTCCCTTCCAAACAATATAATGGGGCACACATTCCCTTCCATACAATATAATGGGGCACACATTCCCTTCCATACAATATAATGGGGCACACATTCCCTTCCATACAATATAATGGGGCATACATTCCCTTCCATACAATATAATGGGGCACACATTCCCTTCCATACAATATAATGGGGCACACATTCCCTTCCATACAATATAATGGGGCACACATTCCCTTCCATACAATATAATGGGGCTTCCTGGTTTGCTGACGTCACCGGACGTGACTGAGCTGTTGCTAGGGGATGTCTTAGCGTCCGTCGGTCTGGGGCTGACAGCTAGTGCTGGTTGCATAGGATGGGCGTGGTCTACGCATTTCGTAGGCGTCACCCTACTTCGTCAGGATCAGTTCCCAAGTAGGTCTCACCAGACGAGTACAACTAGAGACATATTTGTGTGCAACAACAGCAACTCACCAGGTGAGTCTGGTGTTCTACCAATCAGTGAACTCTATAAAAAGAAATATATGCCCAATCAGACTTACGGTATATTATCGTCTCCAGATAACGACATCAAGTCAAAAAGAATAGCATAGCAACTTTAGGAGAAGACCCCATGTAAACAACCGAAACCATCAAGGAAGCAACCTGACATTTTAAAGATATATTAAAGCACTTCATGTATTTTAACAAAATGAAATTATTGTGTTTTTAGATGATAAAAATAAATTGGAGTTTTTTTCATAAAGTGATTGGGTAGTAATTCTAAGTGGACTACAAATTTGTCATTTTAGTAAGCGCTAGATCTTTAATCTTAAACACTATTTGCCAATATTGAAGATTATACACACACGGATTATCTTCATAGATTTTTAGCTGCTGCTCAATTGGGGGTGATCACGCAGACACCAAAGCTGACTCCAGTGTACAAACAACTAATGGAATCTATGAACTGCTGTGGTTCTGAAGAACAAAGGCGGTCCAATGTGCTAGTATATGGGTGTCTCTAATAAAGTGGCCATTCAATATAGCTAGTTCATTAGTGTGTCACTATATGATCAGGCATCAGATATCCACAGCCGAACCTTGCACAGACACAGAGACTGATGTTTTTGAAACCGACCTGATAAAAGCTGATTTCATGTGTGAGGAATATATTCCTGTCTCTTAGTTCTCTCACAGTGTCAATGCTGAGGGTCCCGAATACTCGCTGCTGCGCGTCCATTAGTGGCAAAACAATGAGCGATCCCTTTCTCTCTTCTTCAGATCGCTCGTTATTCCAGAACTGGATATTTCCATGGTATTGAATACGGGGTACATGTTGTGGTGTCCCACTATCTACTGCTGCAAAGCTGAATAATAGTCGTAGTAAACATTGGGAACTCGTAAGTAAGTATACATAAAAAAAGAAGTACAAACTTTCTAATGCATACAAGAATAATCTATGGAACAAAATATAGGATATGAATGACTTGATATAATAATTGGATCTGCTATGCAGCATAATAAAAAAAAATTGTGAACAACTGTTAATAAAGGATTTTTTGCAGTGGCATAACTAGAGTTTGAAGGGCCCCGGTGCGAAATCTGAACCTGCCCCCCCCCCCGCCCACATTGGTCAGATGTATGGGCCTCATGTAATGTTCTAAATCCTATAAAGACTCACAAATTGACCCCTCTCCCCTTCATTATGTATTAATGTCCCTCCTCCTGGAATATGCCCTTATCCTTGTATATATGGTCCTCCATTATAGTATAACGCACGCTTATAGCCCTCCATATAGTATAATGCAGCCTCATATCCTTCCAAATAGAATAATGCAGCCTCATTGCCCTCCATATAGTATAATGCAGCCTTACAGGCCTCCATATGGCATAATGCAGCCTCACAGCCCTCCATATAGTATAATGCAGCCTCACAGCCATCCATATAGTATAATGCAGCGTCACAGCCCTCCATATAGTATAATACAGGGTCACAGCCCTCCATATAGCATAATACAGCCTCATAGGCAGTCATATAGCATAATTCAGCCTCACAGCCCTCCATATAGAATAATGCAGCCTCATTGACCTCTATATAGTATAATACAGCCTCACAGCCCTTCATATAGTATAATGCAGTCTCACAGCCCTTCATATAGTATAATGCAGCCTCACAGCCCTCCATATAGCATAATGCAGCGTCATAGTCCTCCAGATAATATAATGCAGCGTTACAGCCCTTCATATATTATAATGCAGCATCACAGCCCTTCATATAATATAATGCAGCATCATAGCCCTTCATATAATATAATGCAGCATCATTGTCCTCCATATAATATAATGCAGCGTCACAGCCCTTCATATATTATAATGCAGCATCACAGCCCTCCATATAGTATTATGCAATAATGCAGCCTCATAGCCCTTCAGATAGCATATATCCTCCCCACACAAACACACAGCCCCCTGTACAACCTGCCTCACTTACACAGACACACTGCCCACTGTGCAGCCCCGCTCACACCCAGTCACACTTCCACTGTACAGCCCCCCAGCCACAGTACATCTCCCTAGTCACACTGCCCTTGTACATTCCCCGCAGTCACACTGCCCCTGTATAGCCCCCCAGTCACACTACCCCTTTACAGCCCCCCAGTGACACTGCTCCTGTACAGCCCCCCAGTCACACTGCCCCTGTATAGCCCCCCAGGCACACTGTTCCTGTACAGCCCCCCCCAGTCACACTGCCCCTGTACAGCCCCCGCCCAGACACACAGCCCCTTATATAAATACACACACTCCCTCCTCCCCCTCTCCAGAAGCTGTGGAGGCTCTTCGGCTCCTGAATGGAGTTCTTGCTCACCTCTCCCTCTGGCAGCTCCATCCTAACTGTGATGCACACAGCGGTCGTGGGAGTTTTAAAGTTGCAGCACCCGCCTGTCCTCTGGGGGCGTGATAAGCCGCCTGGGGTCTGGCCAGGCAGAGGGCCGCGCAGTGACATGGATGTGCATCCTCAGGGATGCACATCCATGTAAAGCAGGTGCAGGGGTCACAGGGGTTGGCGGGTGCCAGGCCCCTGTTCCTCCGGGCCCGGTCACACTTGTGAAACCTGTGACCCCGGTTCTTACGCCCCTGATTTTTTTTATTCACAATGATATAAACATTTTTTTAATAGACATATATTGCAATTTATTCCATGCTCAAATACGGCAGATTTCCTTTTAGTAAGGCATTTGATTACTTTCTTACCTGACCCCCTTCATGTCTCTGGTCAATGTCTTGTTTAACACATGTATGGCATCTTCAGAAGTACATGCCACATACCGGAGAACTTCATTCCACCTTGGACTCTCTGAACTTTGTTCTAAAATGGCGATATTGGCACTAACCTTTTTGTTATTTCCATGGACCTCAGCATCCTGTATATATATACAGAGAATTAAGCTTTAAATATTTATATGCTTTGTATACTTTATATGCTTAGTGCCTTCTGACACTATGTTAATGTAGACATGCCTTATAAAGGGCCTTAAATACAGCTTTGTACACTGGCTCAAATCTTCCGCCACTGGTTTCGGCCACAGACTGAATCTGCTGCAGCCACTTTCTCCTCGAGGCTCCTCGTAGCTTCTCTGCCTGAGTTCGCTCCACACTCGTGGTTAGAAATTCTACCAGGTTTTCAAATACATCTTCTTCTGGACCTGGAAGTTGGTGGATCAAACCCTGGATGTACCGGATGAACTCAGCCACAGACAACCTTCTTGATCCACGCTGAGACTTTGAAGAACTTAGACTTTCCCTTCCTAAATAGAAAAATGGTTACAAATATTTCCCTGAAACATATATATGATCCTTCTAGAACGTTGCATTAGAACTATGAGTCCATAGCTTGTTGATTATCTGCATTCAGATAATGACCTTGGAAACTTTAGACAAAAGCTGAGTAAGGTTCCTAATTTATAATGTTGTGTATGCACTTTTTGTTTTATAGCCATGTACATGTATTTATGTCAAGGATTTCAAATATTTAGTAAAATATAATTTTGTTCCGCCTTGGGAATCAGTAATTAATTTATCTTTTAAGGTACCTTTACACGCCGCTACAGAAGGTAGAAAACAACCGGGTTATAGAGACAAATGTATCTTGTACCGTCAAATCAACCCGAGGTAGCGGCGTGTAAACTAGCTTGTTGCCACCCGTCACTTTCGGCACCTGTTTCAGAGCAGTGCTCTAAAACAGGTTGATTTCAAGCCGATGGTAGCGGCATGTAGCGGCGTCTAAAGAAGGAACAGGAGGGTTGTTTCGACACCTAGTTAACTCCCTGGGGCGTGACACAGCCTCCAGAATACCACCCCCCATCAGCGATCATTGGTGGAAGCTCCTGCGTTACGATTGTTTGTCGCTGCATAGGGCGGCATATTTAAGGAGCTGACCAGTCACACTATTCAATTGCAATAGCATCATGTATTAGCCAGCCTTCCTGCACTGCCTGGCCAATCATGATGCAATTGCATTGTCCAATCATCGTACGAACGTCTCGTAATCCACAACTGTGGCACGCCTATGTGTTGTCCCTGCTGCACCAGGTCCTCCCATATCACCTTCTGTAGCGGCGTGTAAATGAGGGACGGTGCTCTACAGAAGGTAACTTGAGCACCCGGCGGTGCATCCAGAGATAGCTTAAACCTTCTGTAGAGCACCTTGTAGCGGCGTGTAAAGGTGGTATCGGGTACCATTTGCTACCGTTCTTACATGCTTGTGCACGTGAGACACCCGGTTGTTTTCTACCTTCTGTAGCGGCGTGTAAAGGTACCTTAAAGGGTATGTATATGACTAAGATATTAAAACCTCAATAGGACAGGTCATTAATATAAAATCAGTCAGGGTCTGACACCTGTCACCCTGAGCTATCAGCTGTTATCAGGTCTTGGACCATTAAAAGTACACAGTCTACAAAGCTAAAATGCGGAAGCTTATTTACCAGTGTTTGGAGCGGTAATGTTTCGTTCTGTACAGTGTATACTCCTGGTAGTGTAGTTCTACTAATAGCTGATCAGTGGGGATTTGAGGTGTCAGACAACAGCGATAATCGCTGATTGCGGCAGTTGTGTAGAAAAAAACGCAACTGCCGCGATTACCGCATAACGGCCGCACTTGCGGTTCACCTGCGGCAAGCCCCATGCAATGTCTATGGGGCTTGCAGTAAGTGGGCGGCAGGTGCGGCAAGAGCGGTTTCGGCACTTGCGGCAGATGCGGTTGCAAAAAAAATGCGGCTGCCCCGAGTTTTTTTTCGTGGCCGCATCTGTCGCAAGTGCCGAAACCGCAACTATACCGCACTTGCCGCACCTGCCACAAGCCCCATAGACATTGCATGGGGCTTGCCGCAGGTGAACAGCAAGTGCGGCCGTTATGTGGTAACCGCGGCAGTTGCGTTTTTTTCACCACAACTGCCGCGATCAGCGATTACCGCTGATGTGAAAGGGGCCTAACCGAGGTTAATATATTTTTAGGCTGGGTCATTAATATTAGAGATGAGCAAATGTCTGGATGGTTGGGTTCGGGGGCTGCCTGTTCGGAACCTACATGTAACCCAGTATTTCCTTGTAAGTTACTGACTGGCTGTTCAACTCTCTGCCCACATACAACCAGCCATAAGAAAAAGGCTTCTGGGGGTGGGAAGGCAGAGTTTTAACTGTTTTGTTTTTTATTTTCCAATCCCAATACCAACGATAACGCAGGATTTACCCTCAGTGCGAGACAATCACACACTGCCAGCGGCTTGCACTGGGCCGACCACCCTGTGTATCAGGAGAGCACAGCAATCCTGGCTCCAGCACTTAATTCCCCCAAACTTCAGCCTTGAACAGGTCCTGAACAGGTTCGCTCATCTCTACTCAATATCTTTAAACATGGACAAACCAAACCCTTTATAGAATCAGTCCTATTCCAGCTAGACCGTACGGCGCTTGTAGATGATCACTTCAGATTATATCAAACCTGCTCACAAACACACCTTGGTTCCTGTCTTTTTATGAACATGTCTGTTGCTATTTTGGATATCATGTGGACTTTTTCTGACTTTGCCTTTGGATCGCTGCCTGCCTTCATCTGAATCAGACTCATCATGTTGCATGTAATCTGCCAAGCTTTACTTAGGATTCGTACGTCTGTTTTACAATTCTGGCACCTTACTTAACCTCCCTGGCGGTATGATTATGTCAGGAATTTTGTGCTAAAAGCGGTACCATTTTTTTGCATGGAAATTTGGTGTTATGTACTGTCGGCCTGCAATTCTTAGTAATTACCTGATCAAAGAAGACTCTAGTAGACCTCTCAGATGTGATAAAGTTTGAAACATAAAATCATGAATTATAATTAAATAAATAATATAATTTTATTCAACAATCAATAATCTTATACCTGGCGGTATGATTATGTCAGGAATTTTGTACTAAGGGTACTTTCACACTAGCGTTTTTTTTAAATCGCGGCAGATGCGGTGAAAAAACCAATCTGCCGCGATTACCACATAACCGCGACACCTGCGGCACAGTTGCGGCAAGCCCAATGCAATGTCTATGGGGCTTGCGGCAAGGGTGCGGCAGGTGCGGTTTCAGCACTTGCGGCCGGTGCGGCCGCGAAAAAAAACGAGGTCAGCCCCGGTTTTTTTGCAGCCGCACCTGCCGCAAGTGCCGATACCGCACTTGCCGCATCTGCCGTAAGCCCCCATAGACATTCTTTGGGGCTTGCGGCAAATGTGCCGCAGGTGTCGCGGTTATGCGGTAATCGCGGCAGATTCGGTTTTTTCACCACATCTGCCGCGATTTAAAAAAAACGCTGATGTGAAAGCAGCCTAAATGCGGTACCATTTTTTTTCATAAAAAATTTCTTTTATGGGCCGAAATTTTATACTTTTTTTTTTCCCCCACCCAGTTCCACCTCCAATGAGCCGCTGCGGCTCACAGAGACGGAACCAGGAAGTCATATGGAGGCATCCGAAGCGGCTCTCACCGGCGATCACAGCGGTGGATCACCAGGAGAAGGGAAAGAGACTCCGCTGCCATTTACCCCGAGCGTCAGGGGCGGATCTACCATGGTGCAGCTGGTTCAGCTGCACCAGGGCCCCGACTGGGTAGGGGGCCCCTCAACCATCAGTAGGGGGCCCCCGTGACAGAGGAGAGGAGGGTAACTGAGGGAAGCATCCTGCTTCCCTCGGGTGTTCCCGCCCCTCCTTTCCTCTGCAGCCCAGGCCCTAGCCCTAACCCTAGCCCTAACCCTAGCCCTAACCCTAGCCCTAGCCCTAGCCCTAACCCTAGCCCTAACCCTATCCCTAGCCCTAGCCCTAACCCTAGCCCTAACCCTAACCCTAGCCCTAATCCTAACCTTGGGGGGTGCTGTCAGAGACCAGCACCGCCGCCACTGTGCTGCAGCCAGCCGCGGGTGAGGAGGAGGGGGGCTCAGAGACCCTGCAGCCAGCCGCGGGTGAGGAGGAGGGGGGCTCAGAGACCCTGCAGCCAGCCGCGGGTGAGGAGGAGGGGGGCTCAGAGACCCTGCAGCCAGCCGCGGGTGAGGAGGAGGGGGCTCAGAGACTCTGCAGCCAGCCGCGGGTGAGGAGGAGGGGGGCTCAGAGACCCTGCAGCCAGCCGCGGGTGAGGAGGAGGGGGGCTCAGAGACCCTGCAGCCAGCCGCGGGTGAGGAGGAGGGGGGCTCTCAGACCCTGCAGCCAGCCGCGGGTGAGGAGGAGGGGGGCTCTCAGGGACCCTGCTGCAGCCGCGGGTGAGGAGGAGGGGGGCTCAGAGACCCTACAGCCAGCCGCGGGTGAGGAGGAGGGGGGCTCAGAGACCCTGCTGTAGCCGCGGGTGAGGAGTGGGGGGGGCTCTCAGAGACCCTGCTGCAGCTGCGGGCCTCACAGTGAGCAGCGGCACCAGCCGCAGGTAAACCCGAGTGTGACTCGGGGTTACCGCTTCTGTTAGTGAAAGTTAACCCAGAGTCACACTCGGGAATACCACTAGGAAGGTTAAGAAATATAATTTACAAGTTTTTGGCAGTTGCCACTGGAGCCTATTGTAGGGATCTTACTGGGTATTTCTGATCTGCATCCCCTGTGAAAGTGCAAAATCACTTAAAGTCTGGTGTAACTTAGATAAACTCAATGGTAACATGGTAGGTCTATACTCCTGTCCCAAGAGATGACAACAAATTACAGAGACTTTGCACAAGTTATATGGACAAAATGTTTCGTCATTTGAGAAATACCACTGTCATCTATTTAATTTCAGTATTTTGAAATTCAGATAGTAAAACTTGGCATAAAATTGTTATTTTAATGCCAAATATTATTATTCGTTATTATAGAGCTATTTATTCCATAGTGCTTTACATATGAAAAGGGGCATAAATAGACAAGTACAATAAACATGATCAATACAAGGCACAGACAAGTACAGAAGGAGAGAGGACCCTGCCTGTGAGGGCTCACAGTCTACAAGGGATGGGTGATGATACACTAGGAGAGGGTAAAGCCGGTCCTGTGGCAATTCAGTAGACTGAAACAAAATAGCGCAATTCACCTCTAGTCACCACCTCTGCTTCCATCCCTTCTTTATATTTGGCTAAGACTCCTTCTACTTCCTCCAGCTCTAGAAATCCTGAACCTTCATTGTCCCACTTCTCAAAAAGGGCCTGCAGTACTAGCTTCTGTCTTGCAAGAAGAGTTTCATGTCGCACCTTTAAGGTAGAGTAAAATTAAACAGAACTATAGTTAAATGTTAGCCTGTAGAAAACAGAGGACACTATGTAACATTCATTTTTCATTAATATTTCTATTTTAAAGGGAACCTGACCCCTCCAAATCGGTCCCCAGCCTCTAAAACCTGTCTCTGCACCTTCCTATAAGGTTTCAAGCTATCCCTCTCTTTCCCTATAGCAATTCTATAAAGTGTAATTATCACCTTTATTACCTGAGAAATCTGCGGCTTCTGAATTCCCGAGGAGTCACAGTGGGTGTTCCCTCTGGCTCCTTATCGCCGCCTCCACTGTTGTTTTTCATGCCCCAATGGGCGTGAAAATGAATGTTGATGATCCTGTGTCGGATCACTGGGCGGGCCTAGCCGGAATCATGCAAATTGCGTCATCTCTGGCGCTGTGACGTTGATACACCTCAAGCTGCGCATTGTGCATGCGCGAGTTGTAAATAACACCTCGTGCATGCGCAATGGGTGTATCGACGTCACAGCGCCGGAAATGACGCGATTTATGTCACTCCGGCTAAGCCCGCCCAGTGATCTGACACCGGATCACCAACATTCATTTTCACGCCCATCTGGGCGTGAAAAACAACAGTGGAGGTGGCGATAAGGAGCCAGAGGGAATACCCACTGTGACTCCTTGGGAATTCAGAAGCCGCAGATTTCTCAGGTAATAAAGGTGATAATTACACATTTACAGAATCGCTATAGGGAAAGAGAGGGATAGCTTGAAACCTTATAGGAAGGTGCAGGGACAGGTTTTTAGAGGCTGGGGACTGATTTGGAGTGGTCAGGTTCCCTTTAAATCTAAAAAGTATTTACAATTGTAAAAATTACTATACTTGAAGGCTATCTTCATCTATTTGTAAATATATTTAGATTTGCTGAGCAAGGTAAATCGGAGTTCAAGTCCCTCCACCCTGATGCCCTGGAAGAAGAAGAATAAAAGCAAAACACGCATCGGAGTGGAGAGACTTGAACTCTGATTTACCCTGCTCAGCAAATATTTAATACAAGCTTTTTCCTTTTGATACACAATTTCATTATATTTAACCATGTTGTTCTAAGCTTACTATTAACTGAGAGGTACTCTACTTACAAAATAGGAATAGGTATGTTGTAAAGTGCAATTATTATTATTATTATTTATTAATATAGCGCCATTAATTTCATGGCGCTTTACATATGGAAGGGTATACAAAGACAAGTACAAGGTACATGGACAACATATGGCATACAGGTACAGAAGGAGAGAGGATTCTGTCCGCGAGGGCTCAAAATCTACAAGGGGCCAGGTGATGATACATTAGGAAAGGGTAGCATTGGTTGTGTGGTGTTTGGTGGACCAAGGCTCACAGCAGGTTGCAGGCTTGTCGGAAGAGGTGAGTAATACCTCATACAGCGTGGTCCAGTCCTATGGGCATTGCTGGCCTTTCTCAGAGTATCCTCTCTCCCCATAATCGCTCTCCCTTTTCCTTGCATGTTGTAGGTGATGCATCCTACGTCATCCATAAGGTGTCTGCAATCTCGCTCCTGCACATGTCCTCTTCTCTCTGCAAAGTACTATAATGCGTATGCGCCAGCTTTGCTTCTGGGTCAATGCTTTTTTGTTCTTTCCCAGCACATGCACATTACAGTACTTTGCTCTGCCCTCAGTAGGGCAGAGCAAATTACATCTGTGCAGAAACAAGATTGTTGGCATTGTGTGTTTGACATAAAATGTGTCATCCACATGAAGCAGGACAGGAAGATAGCGACTGCAGTAATAAAGGAGGCATCGAGCAAGAACAGCGACGCCCATTAAACCATATCACGCCTTATCCAGCTCCCATCAAACCAGATCACACCTTATGAAGCGCCCATCAAACCAGATCACGCCTTATGAGGGGATTCGATTAAAAAGGTATATTTGGGCATATTCAGAGGGAATTAGGGTCTTAAAAACAGGTTGCTAGACTGCTGTAACAGAGGTGTTGAAGTTTGTTGTTTTAGATTATTATGGAAAACATAACAGGTTCATTTTAAGAAAGGTCTTGACCAATTGATCAAAACATCCCTAAAAAAATATTCAAGTTACTTGGGAAAAAGGTGTATGGCGGTCCGCACTGCCAGACTGACTCGCATCAAAGAAGACACTTGTAAATGAAGTGTTGATCAAATCCTTCTTTTATTCACCAAATATCAGGTGAATAAAAGAAGGATTTGATCAACACTTCATTTACAAGTGTCTTCTTTGATGCGAGTCAGTCTGGCAGTGCGGACCGCCATACACCTTTTTCCCAAGTAACTTGATGCTCCTCCACGTCTGAGTGGTTCGGTGAAGGTCCAGCAGCAGCCATCAGGATATTATTCCTAACACGTCTTCAAACCAGTTGTGGGTGTCACAACTGGACCAGGTGAGTGAACCCCTGTTGCTCACCAGATTGCAGTTTTAGTGTCTAGTGATAAGGGCACTATTGCGCCTCTTGTTCCCCCAACCCCCTTTTGTATTTATCTAAAAAAATATTGGATTGCCTACATTTATTGAACTACAAAACAGGATCTAAATAAAAAAAAAGTATTGTACCTTAGTCAACAATGCGATTCTTTCCTCTTCCGTCTCAACGTATTCCTTCTGTATAAACGACGTGAGCTCCTCTACAGATGCCAATGGAGCAGCTTCTCCCACAAATGTCTCCATCAGCTGAACAAACTGGGGCAAGTTAAGGGCGCTGTCATTGAAAGCACTTGGAATACGTGATGGACCACGGCTATTAATATCTGAGATGATGGTTCGTAAATCTGAGAATGAAACAAATTTTCTTAATTTTGTTAATTATTTGAAGTATTCAACACAAGTTAATATTTTCTGAGTCTTGACAGCAAACTTCAAAAGAAGCCACAAATATGGAGAGTTTAGAATTTTGTTCAGTGCCAGAACGCACATAAAAAGTTTCATTTTATAGGCTCTGTAATCTTTATGTTGTGGGGCCGTCTATTTCCTAGAAACCATTTTCTTCTAAGAAGGACAGATTATGCTTGTACAGGCTGCCAGAAGAGTCCTTTGATCTTGCTACTAATGAAACACTAGAATATCAGTGAATGATCACTTCAAAGTAAATGTCGGAGATTGCACACACTAATTTCACATGGCGTAGAGCATAAAGGAGCATTTTTTGTTTTTTATATAAAAATCTCTTGTTTTTATCAAGACAATCCACCTGCACAGCTGGGGATGCTAAGTGTAACAATGTAATATCAAAATGTGGGGCTTCACAGCAATTTTCAGAGGGTAATTATTTACAGTTTTGCTCAATTTATAAAATATCAAAGGGAGCATAACATTTTTTTAATATTGAGTCAAACTGAATCACTTTGATGGACCACCGCCAATGACGTCACTCCGATAGATCATTGACCTGTTCATTTATTTTGCGACATTGGCGTTGGTTCATTGAGAGGGCAGTGGCTCCCCATATTGGGAGAGCTGTTTAGTGAAAATTAAAATTGGGAACCAGAAGAAGAGATCGTCAAAAAGGAGGATAACAGGTGTTCTCTACAGGTTCTACACTACAGACGGGCAGCACCTCAATGGGGTGGGTGCAGCTGTGCTGGGGTAGAAAATGGCTAAAGCTGCTGTCACATCACGATTTTTGTTCATCTGTGGCTATCTGTTGTAAAACGGATAGCCACAGATACGATTTGGTCTCCATGTATCCCTATGAGCATGGATGTGCGTGAATTGGCAATTATTGGCATCCGATTGTGTCAGTTTTGTGATAGATCTGTTTGTGTCAGATTTTTTCCCGTCCCCAAAATTGGAGCCTGCTCCGATTTTGGCCTGCCTTGCAAAAAACGGACAGAAACGGATCCATTGCTGTCCATTTCAAATAACATGGAGCTCTATGGTGATGGATCATAACGGATCCATCAAAAAATCTGATCTGTAAAATGGATCCGATTTGCTGTACTGTGCATGCTCAGAAGCAAGGTACAGCCCTATCTCTAATAAGGCTGGATTTGTGGCACCCTGCTCACGCAGGTAGCCACAGCCTTCCCTACTGCACAGCTAGGTTTCCACAGCAGGTACCTACTACATGCATCACCTTCCACTTCGGCACAGTAGAGGGAGCTAACCCCACTGACTTTAGGTGAGATCCCCTATAAATACTGCTGCTGGGGGAAGAGTGAGTTAGAGTGTGCAGACACTACAGACAGGGCTTCAGCGACAGCAGGGAACCTGAGGAGGCCTTATACCCACTTGCTGCGGAGACTCACTGTGCACCTGGCACACAACAGTGCTCTGGACATCTTTACCTGTGAACACCATCAGTAAAAGGTAAAAGAGACTTTCTTCAGAGTGTGTGCGTTATTCCTCTCTGTTCCCAGCCTCCAGATAGACTGCCTTACTGCTTCTTACCCTGGCCTTAAGGGGCTCATCACACCAGGGGACATCGCCGGAGATGTCGGCGGCGACGGGCGGGAGCGCATTTTTTTGGCGCCCCGCCAGCGTCACGTCGCATGTTTACATGCGCCGACACCTCCGGTGACGCACTGGTGATCTGACAGGCGTCGTCGTCGTTGGGATGTCTAAAAACCTCAGCGGCCAAGCCTTAACATGGGAGCCTATGGCTCCCAATCGCCTGGCAGATCGCCGTCCGCCATTTTGATGGGGCGATGTGTACACCACTCAAATGCGTTGCCCTCGCCTATTCACACTAGGCGACGCATTGGCGATGTCGGCGGCGATAGGCCACGGCCCAGCATCGCCTAAAAAATCACCGCCGACATCACCAGGTGTGAGGGTACCCTAAGTCCCACTCCAAGCTGCACCTTTACTTAATGTTGCCCCGGAGGTCCAGCTCCACCTGTTGGGAGCTTTACTACCCTTGCCGCAATACCATCGCCCTCCGGAGGACTGTGGCGGAGCTGGTGACCCATCACCAGGTACTACAGGTGGCGTCACGTGACAATAACTCTTATCCCCTGAACATAACCCCTCTATTGAAGTGCCACCCAGGCCACGGGCTCAGGTGCTGCCACCGGTGACATCCCCATGAAAACCCCTCCGAGCCTGACACCCAAGTACCCCAGGGTCTCGGGCTCGACAGTTTCACATTGTGATTTTTTCCTGTCCGTGGGGATCCTACGTTTTGCAGGACCCCACTGACAGGAAAAGGATTGCATCGGAGGTGACCTCCGGATGCCATTGTTGTGTCCGGGTCCGGGATTTTCACGGATCTGGACACAGAAAGCCCGAGCCTGTAAAGTGCATGCAAGCCAGGCACTTTCACTTCTGCAATGTATATATATAAATTGCGGGAGTGAACTTAAGTAAAAGCAAGTGTTAAAAATAAAAAAATATATATGCTCACCTCGATGCACTCCATCTAGCTCCCGAGGGTTGAAGGACCTTGGGAGGCGGAGCTACCTGATCAGCTGATCGGTCACATGACTGCAGTTACCGTAGTAACCGGTCATGTGACCGATCAGCTGATTGGGTAGCCCCGCCCAGCTAGGGCCTCAAACCATGGAAGACAGATGCCGACATCGGGGACACGCCGGAGAGGTGAGCATATATATTTTTTATTTTTAACACTTGCTTTTACTTAATTTCACTTCCGCAATGCAGGTATATACATTGCAGAAGTGAAATTAGATGGTAAAGAGCAGTTTTAGTGTACTGAGCGTGCTCAGTACACTAAAATTGCGTCTGAGAAAAGATCAGCTGTTTTCTCGGATACGTGCTCCATATGCCCCCATGTTAATGGCCGCAGATCGGGTCAGATCTGATTCGGTCCGATTTGGTCCGCTGTGCCCAAAATCGGAGCAGTGTACGATTTTGGGTACAGCAAAAAATCGGACAGAATCGCATCCGACACAAATTGGATGGCAAAAAGGCCAAATCCGATCTGTTCTGTTGACCATAGGGACACATGAGGGCCAAATTGGATCCGTGGCTGTCTGCTTTACAACGGACAGCCACGGATCCAAGAAAATCACAATGTGAAAGCAGCTTCACTGATGACGGATCCATGGAAAACACGGATCCATGGGCATCAGTGGTATCTGTTGGCACAGATCCGTGCCTGTCTGTGTGATCCTTGAAATTCAAGGATCACCACGGTTGTGCAAAAATCGTGATGTGAAAGCAGTCCAAAAGGTTGGAGGAGTGTTTAAAGTAGGGATTCCAGGGAGGTTGTTCATTGTATAGTAGGGGAAGATAGTGTAAATAGTAACCTGGGCACAAATAATGAAATTAGGGATGGCATGGGGGGTAGAATTAGAACAGTCGATATAAGGATGGTTTCACACTGCGTATTTTTACCATCTGTGGCTGTCTGTTGTGAAACGGACAGCCACGGATCCGATTTGGCCTCCATGTTATCCCATGGGGATCAGATCGGATCGGATTCAGCCTAATTGCCATTCGATTTTGTCGCATCCGATTCGGTCCGATTTCTTTGCTGTACCCAATATCGGAGACTGCTCCGATTTTGGGCACAGGGGATCAAATCGGACCGAATCGGATCCGACATGATCCGTGGCCCATAACATGGGGACCTATGGAGCACGGGTCCGAGAAAATATCGATGGTTTCTCGGACCCGATTTTAGTGTACTGAGCATGCTCAGTACATTAAAGGGATCCTGTCACCTCCAAAACGCCTCCTAAGCTACCAAAACATGTCCCTGCAGCATCCTATCACTAATCTCACACTCCTTTTGTCTCCTAAAAGCATCCTGTGAAAGTGCATAAAAAACTTTTAATACTCACTCATTAGGGATTATAGAATATACAATAAGACTGTAACACCTTCATCAGCGTCTCCACACTGTCCTGCTCCCCTCTCTTGTCGGAGAGGCCGACACACCCTCCTGTCCTCAATTCCTGTCGCCATTACCCGGGGCCTGTGCAACCCGCCTCCTGAGAGTGATATTAGGGCGCGAACCTATTCTTAATGTGCAAGTACAACCTAACGTGGAAGTGCCTCTCAATCTATGGCTGAGAGGCATCAAGTATTTAAGGCACCCCCCCTCAAGGGAAGTGCCTGGGCAACGTGGGCTATACGTTGCTCATTCTTAGGTCCATTAGTGCTGCTGCCGCTGCTACTGTTAGTGCAGTGTTCAGTATTGCTAATACGTTTCTGCGACCCAGTACCTGACGTATCTGCTGCTGTTTGCATCGTGACCTGACTCACCACGTGGGGGCCGTGGGGCACTCGGAACCAGGCCTTGTTCGGTGTCATTTACTGGGATGTCACAGTGGCGTGGCCCCGGAGCAGTCAATCAATAGGGGGAAGCCATAGTGGACTCTAATTCAGGGATGGGAGAGTAGGGAAAGCTCCTCTTGGGATCGGGTTACCAGACTTGGGGATTCTTGTTTTACGTGACACCACCCGCAGGTTGCGACTAATAATGGCCGTTGCTGATTAACAGATCTTCTGAGAGGTTTGGTAATAAGGCAACTTGATCGTAAGCCCTCCACGGGTAGGGCTGACCCCCCAGGGAAGCAGATGTTATCAGCAAGTTGGTACTGGTGTTTCAGAGCAGGGGTGCAGCAAGAAAGTCACAGACACAGCGGGGTGCAGACTTAAGATGTTTACTCACAGCTTTGTCGTTCCAGTCACAGCAGTCCTCACTGTTGAAACAACCCGTGGTGTGCTGAGTCCTTGAGGATGGAGTAGGGGATCCAACTAACTCCCGAGTAAGGTAGTGACACTGACCGGTACCCTTTTCTTCTGTCCTTTCATGGTCGACTCTTCTTCTGCGCTTGCTTCGCCTTCCTGCCCTGCGCCTCACTCACACAGTGCCCCAAGCCGGTGAACATGGGTCCTTCCTAGGGTTACTTCGTCGTCTGTCTTTGAACCCTATGTGGCCACCTTTTCAGCTGATGTGCGCGGTTTTGACTGCGGTACTTAGAGACATGTGTTTCACGTTGGCTGCTTCAGGGGGCTAGTGCCCTTTAATAATAGTGGCGTGTATATCCAGCTTCAGCGTTCGGAGGCAACCGTCAAAAACGTGCACGCGCATGTTCGGTTGCCTCCATAGCTGCCAAAAGTTGCGGCGTGTAAAGGTACCTTTAGGAAACTATCAAGGATGTTACCAACAGTAGAAGTTACGATTACTGGCATATACTTTCCAAGATCAGATTTTGTCCCCTTTTTGAATATTGGCACCACATTTGTTATGCGCCAGTCATGTGGTACAGACCCTGTTATTATGGAATCTAGTGCCCTTTAATAATATTGATGCCCTTTAATAATGTTACGTTTGAAACAAATTTCATTGGAATTCTGCATTGAGAAGTGACACTTTGTTTTTTCTACCAGATGGGTTTTAAAACCTCATCAGGAAAAAAATTGTTGTATGAACATGAATGTGATTTCCAATCGAACTCAATAGTAAGCTTATTCCTTCAGTATTCACTGTGGTTTTAGATGTGGCTGTATTAGCAGTTCCACTTCAAAATCCTATAAAAAATAAATCAATGTGATCATACCGCACTACAGTAAAAGGAGATCTACTTTTATTACCTGTGAACTTGGAGGCAGCATCACGACATTCTTCTTCACTTCTGTCTCCATATGAACTATACCTGATAGCCAGATCTGAAGTCAGCAAATCCCCTACACAGATACAGAATGATAATGGTGGGTATCACAAATTATTGGTGCAACCTGTGCAGGGGCCCCAGAGCTAAGGGGGCCAATTTGGTGGTATTGTGCATTATGATGAGTTATTGAACCGCAAAGGGTCCATATATTGTTAATTCACTGACTTTTTCTGTTTCCGCCAGTGGCACAAGGGATCTATAGATCAGTAATTACACTAGATGTTCCTATGAAATGAGATGAATGATTACTCATTCCATTTGCAATATTTAAAGGTCTATTATAAAACAAGCTTGTTAACACTATCCCTGTTTGGTCCAATCACATATTAAAGACATGCATAAGTGGCAGCCTTGTTCCAATCACATATTAAAGACATGCATAAGTGGCAGCCTCTTATGGCCGCTTTACACGTCCCGATATCGTTGTCCAACAACGATAAAAAGTCACGTGGTTCGTGCGTTGGGGCCGATATCATTTGTGCGTTTTGTGGTGTAAATGAGCAATACGATGCCAGAACAATGCAAAACCGATATCGTTGGGGAATTGGGCAGGCTCTCCAACTGCCCGATATTGGCTTGATGATCTGGCAGGATTGTGCTGTAACAACGATTTGAGCACAACTTTCCCTATTCACTCCCATGTTAAATGGTCGTTCTCTGGGTCGCTCGTACGAGGGGGCGTATACATCGCAGTTGCGTTGCCTGACAATATCTCCCTGTGTAACATCTCCTATGCGATCTTGGATTAGTGCCAAAAATGTGCACGCTCCTGTGCCGTTGTATCCAATATCGGAATGATATCGGGACGTGTAAAGCAGCCATTAATATTTACCTATAGTACTATGCAGTAGGGGGTGCTCAATTTTTCTTTCCCTTTACTGCCTTGCTAGTCCTATAGACCAGTATCTGTGATGTTTTTGCTGGGTGTTACATAGCGAAAACCACCATTCAAGTTAGATCAGATGTCAGACATAACAAAGAAAGCTGCTTGCCCCAATTAAACAACTACTTGTTAGGCCGATCTCACATCACGGCAAGATCAGGTCCGGGGCTGTTCGGTGTGAACAAGACAGCCCCGGACCCGATTTTGGCAGCTATTTGCCATCCAGTTTCCATCTGTCCGGGAGGATCCGAGACAATTCGGATTTTTCTCCCGGATACAAAAATGTTGCTTGCATTGTTTTTGTGTCCGGGGGAAAAATCAGACAAAATCGGATCCTCCTGGATTCAGCATAAAATTGGATTCAGGAGCTGGACGCCGGGTGTTTCAAAATTGGGTCCGGGGCTGTCCGGTGTTAAACGGACAGCCCCAGACGTGATCTTGCCGTGATGTGAAACCGGCCTTAGCTAAATTTTAATAATTCTAATAAATCAGGCAATTGCTATGAATTTATTTCCTAAATTATGAGTGACAAAGATAGACCAATGATCTCTTCTGCTTTCATGAACTTAGAAATCTAAGGCTGCTTTTACATCAGCGGTAAATTTAATTCGCGGCAGATCCGTCATATGTTGCCGCACCTGCCGGATCTGCCATGTAACGGCCAACTTGCGGCACCAATCCATTCATTCTCTATGGAGCTTGCAATCAGGTGCAGCAAGTGCAGTTTTGCCGGATCCGCACCTGACAGCAGGCCCCATATAGAATGAACGGGGCTTGCTGGATCGGTGCTGCACGTTGGCCGTTACGCGACGAATTATAATATTCGCTGATATGAAAGGTGCCTAAGAAACACATGCTATACTTTTAACCTGCTGTGGCTCAATCTATGTAAACTCTATAACTGTCATGATTGCTCTTATTGGTGCGTCTGGACACAGTGAGTGACAGTTCAGTCATCCAATCTTGGGCAGGGGTGCACTGAGCTGTCAGTATGGTCAAGGACAGTTTAGCCATCCAATCGGAGACAGGGGCAAGCTGAGTTGTCAGTATGGTGACTGACAGCTCAGCCATCCAGTCGGGGCTGGGTTGTACAATGTTTTCTCCATGTGTCTCCTGTTTGGAGTGATTACCTTGCTTATTGAGCTGCCTCTCTGCCTTCATTTACTGCCAGTCATAGATTTAGCTCAGTGGTGTCTGCGGTCCTTGTACTCCTGTGCTCTGTCTCAGATCTATTGTTTATCTGACCTTGACTTTGCTTCTCATGATCCATTTGCCTAGCCCCATTGTCTTGATCCAGGCTATCTTTCTGGAATTTTGACCTCAGACCGTGACTGGACTACGCCTTTGTTTCACCCCTTTGTTTATTGCTAGCCCTCCTGATATCTGACCCTGGACCTCTTGACTACCCCGCCTAACGGCTAGCATGTGTCGTGATTAGAATCACAATAACTACATACATCTGTCATTATATCACATTTTTTAAAGGTAATGCATAATATTTATCTTTAATCAAATTTTAAATTAAAATTGTAATGGACTGGTATTGAGGCAAAAGTATACCAACTTACACTGTATGCTAAAATAACACTTCTTCAGCCTATACTTTGCATGATAAAGGTAATCTGTCAGAAGGCTTTTGCCTCCTCATCTGAGAGCAACATGATGTAGGGAAAGAGGCTCTGATTCCAGTAATGTATAACTTAGTTTATTGAGTGCAGCAGTTGTCACACAATCACATATCATAGCTCTCTGGGTACATTGTATACATCGACAGTGAGCTGCTGATCAGAGGAGGGGTCATGGTTGGTCTAGAAGGCATCTAGTCTGGCAATCATAATCCCCTGCTAATAAAACATTCATTGTATTGAAGCAACAGTACACAGCCTAATAAGTAACACATCGATGTAATCAGTGTCTCACACCCTACCTCATGTTGCCATTAGATTACATAGCAAAAACCTGCTGGCATATTCCTTTTAAATATAAACATAGTTACATAAGTTGAAAAAAGACGTGTCCATCAAGTTTGACCTTCCTTGACCAATTACCGAATTACCGAATACATTCTATATCTCTATATTATTTAAAAGCCACTATGCCATTTGTTTTGAGAAAAGCATCCGGCCCCTGTATACATGCTGTTATAGATCCAACATTACTAGCTCTTGTGGTGGGGATTTCCACAGTCTGACAACTCTAAAGGTACCATCACACCTAGCGACGGGGCTGGAGGTTTCGACAGCGACGGGCTGGAGCGCCCCGCCAGCATCACCGTCCCCCATTTACATGGGGTGACACCTCCAGCGCCGCTCCGGCGATCTGACAGGCAGGATCTGACTCAAAACTCCAGCGGCGATGCAGGACAATGGGAGCCTATGGCTCCCATCGCCTGTCAGGTCGCCGGCGGCCGTTTACATGGGGCGATGTGTACACAGAGCACTGCGCTGAAACCAGGTGACTGCTCAGAGACGCTGACATCGCCCCTTTACATTCGGCGACGCAGGGGCGATGTTGCCGCCGATAGGCCACGCCCCTACGTCGCCTATGTATTTGGCGGCGAAGTCACCACGTGTGACGTGGCCTTAAAGGTACCGTCACACGCGGCAATATTGCTAGGCAATTTCACTGGCAATTTGCTGGTTGCAGTGAAATCATGGACACATTGTTCTATTTTGTTGCTGTGTACAAATGTAACACTGTGTCCATGATTTCACTGCAACCAGCAAATTACCAGTGAAATTGCCTAGCAATATTGCCGCGTGTGAAGGGACCTTTAAAGAGGCTTTTCTATTTAGATGCCAGAATTGCCTTACCTCCACATATAATGAATTTTCATTATCTTATATATAATTGCCGCAGCGCACTTCCGTCATATTCGGCGCTACTTCCGTCGTCGTGGACGTGGCTGCCAAACGGAAGTGCGCTACGGCAAGTATATATAAGAGGATAAGATATAGTGAAGCTCCTCCTGGCCGCGCTCCCCGCCTGTCACAACACTTCCCCCCGCTGCCCCATCACCCCCCTGCCTGTCACCATAGCCCCCCTCCACTCTCCGGTCACCCCCCCCACTCTCGGGTCACCCCCCCGCCTGTCAGCACAGACCCCCCCACTCTCCGGTCACCCCCCGCCTGTCAGCACAGACCCCCCCACTCTCCGGTCACCCCCCTCCACTCTCCGGTCACCCCCCCGCCTGTCAGCACACACCCCCCCACAGATCACATGACCGTGACGTCATCAAAGGTCCTGTCCCGATCTAACCTCTGCCTACTCATCCCCCCGCTCTGCCCACTGACCCCCACTCTGTCCCTGACCCTGCTCTGCCCACTCACCCCCACTCTGCCCCTGACCCTGCTCTGCCCACTCACCCCCACACTGATCCCCCTACTCTGACCACTGACTTCCCTACTCTGACCACTGACCCCCCTACTCTGACCACTGACCCCCACTCTGACCACTGACCCCCCAACTCTTCCCCCTCACCGCCTCCTCACCCCCACTCTGACCACTGACCCCCACTCTGACCACTGACCCCCACTCTGACCACTGACCCCCTCACCCACACTCTGCCCACTGACCCTGCTCTGCCCACTCACCCCCACTCTCTGCCCACTCACCCCCACTCTCTGCCCACTCACCCCCTCTCTGCTCACTCACCCCCACTCTGCCCACTCACCCCCAATCTGCCCACTGACCATACTCTGCCCACTGACCATACTCTGCCCACTGACCATACTCTGCCCACTGACCATACTCTGCCCACTGACCCCTCACACTGCCCACTGACCCTGCTCTGCCCACTCACCCCTCACACTCACCCTGCTCGGCCCACTGACCCCTCACACTGCCCACTGACCATGCTCTGCCCACTAAACCCTGCTCTGCCCAGTCACCCCCGGTCTGCCCGCTGACCCCTGCTCTGCTCACTGACTCTGCCCACTCATCCCTGCTCTGCCCACTAATTTTTCACACTAACCCCTGCTGTGCCTACTGACCCCTGCTCTGCCCAATCACTCTGCCCACTAACCCCTGCTCTGACCACTGACCCCCGCTCTCACCCTGCTCTGCCCACTGACCCCCCAATCCTGCTCACTGACCCCCCACTCTGCCCATTGACCCCCCACTCTGCCCACTCACCCCAGCTCTGCCCACAGACCCCAGCTCTGCCTACTCACCCTGCTCTGACTACTGATTATGCCCACTGACCCCTGCTCTGCCCAATGACTCTGCCCACTAACCCCTGCTCTGCCCACTCAACCCCCACTCTGCCCACTCATCCCCCACTCTGCCCACTCACCCCAAGCTCATCGGTTTCCCAGCCAACGACAGGTCCTGTCCTGGAAGCTACAAGACAGCTGGAGCGAGCCGCCGGAGGGTAAGTATCCTCACTGAGGTTTTTTTTTTTTATTATCACCATGAAGTTCCGGTGGGGAGGGGGGGGGGGGGGTGCTGGCCCAGAGGGAGGGGGCCGCACAGAGTGGAGGCCCAGAGGGACGGCGGCCGCGGGAGCGGAGGGGGTCTGGAGGAGCGCCTCCATCCTGCCCCCCCGTATTCATCCTGCCCCCCCGACATCATCCTGCCCCCCCAACTCCATCCGCACCCCCACCACCATCCTGCCCCCCCCCCAACATCCTGCCCCGCCGCCTCCATCCTCCCCCCTGCCACCATCCTGCCCTGCCGTCTCCATCCTGCCCTGCCTTCGCCATCCTGCCTCGCTCGGTCCATCCTGCGCCCCTCCGCCTCCATCCTGCGCCCCTCCGCCTCCATCCTGCGCCCCTCTGCCTCCATCCTGCCCCTCCGCCTCCATCCTGCCCCTCCGCCTCCATCCTGCCCCGCCCCCCCATCCTGCTCCGCCACCCACCATCCTGCCCCGCCACCCACCATCCTGCCCCGCTCGCTCCATCCTGCCCCGCTCGCTCCATCCTGCCCCGCTCGCTCCATCCTGCCCCGCTCGCTCCATCCTCACCCCCGCTGTTCTTGCTCCCCCGGCTGGTGTTTAAGTCTATTATTTACAACTCTTAAAAATATTATATACAGATTCTAGACTCCCGATTCTTTAGAATCGGGCTCACAGCTAGTTCCTTTATAAGGTCCTTGGAAAAATAAATCACATGCCGGTGCTTTATATTGTCCACACATATTAATACATGTAAATGAAATATCCTTGGAGGCGTCTTTTTTCTTAGATGAACAAGCCCAACATTCCTAACTTTTCATAGGCTGGGGTCACATCTCTGTTTTGACCCTAGCCTACAACAATCCGGTTTTAACTTAGAACTTTTTCCAGCACCGCATAGCGGTAACGCTATGCGGTGCCGGAAAACGCAGTCCCTAGTTACCCTATGTTTACCTTAACTACCTGTCACACAGGCAGCTGCTCGGAGTGCGCTTTACAGCGCCGCACAGGAAACTCTGTCTGCAACGTTTCCTGTGCGGCGCTGTAAAGCGCACTCCGAGCAGCTGCCTGTGTGACAGGTAGTTAAGGTAAACATAGGGTAACTAGGGACTGCTGTTTTCCGGCACCGCATAGCGTTACCGCTATGTGGTGCTGGAAAAAGTTCTAAGTTAAAACCGGATTGTTGTAGGCTAGGGTCAAAACGGAGATGTGACCCTAGCCATAATAGAAGTTTTCCATACGATGTAATAATCTAGTTGCCGCCTTTACACTGACTCTACATTCTTTTTAAATTGTGGAGCTGAAAGCTGGATCCATATTCTAGATGTGGCCTTACAAGGGATGAATACACAGCTAATACTACACTAGGATCACAAGTTATTAGCTCTCTTTTTATAAACACTAAAATCTATTTGCTTTCGCAGCTGCTCCTTGACATTGAGTACTTGACATCAAATGAGTTTTTCCCTGTATACACAAATTATACACCCTGTATGCATTTGTCCTATATGACCTAAAGTCTGTCTAGAGGCCACTTCACACACACAGATATCTGAGTCCAATATCTGAACAGATCTCTGGTTGCAGTGAAATCATGGATACATTGCTCCATGTTGTACACAGCCACAAAATGGAACAATGTATCCATGATTTCACTGCAACCAGAGATCTGTTCAGATATTGGACTCAGATATCTGTGTGTGTGAAGTGGCCTTAATAAACATGTTGTGCTAAATAAATAATGTTTCTCTATGAAAACCATGGTATGACTGTTATCTGCAAAGTCATCACTATATACCTGACCAGGGTTTGCCCTCTATAAAGTGAGCCACTCTGCTGTCTTCTGTCTGGTCTCTGGAGTCTTCTTCTCTGTGTGCTGCTCCTGTACAATTACAAAACAATGAAAATATATTTTGATTACTCCCTCAATATTGTGCAATATTCATTATACTATTTTGTTTTTTGGGAATATTTTAGTCAGGTAACTGCCATATCCATACCAGATAGTATTACTAACTTGTTATTAAAAGGCTTTTCTGAGAATGAGATAAAATGGCATCCTTGGTATCATTCAAACTGTAGTCTGTCCTAGTCACATGTCAGTACTGGCTACAGACTGAAGATATACAGCTCCAGAGATCTGTGTTTCAACTCACAAGAGCTGTGTCTCATCATCGGCTTCTTATGATGTGTGAAAAAATATCTTAACTCATGTTTTGCGGCACAAGGAGATCTGCAGCTTCATACCCCTCCTCAGTCAGTCTGATAGCTTTATAGCAGTGCAGACTGTGCCCAACTGTAAAACAAACAGTGAGGAGAATGAACCTGAATATAACCTACAGAAGAAAGAGATATATTCCTTCACATGTGACAGCCTGACTAAAGCCCCAGTCACACATAACGAGATCGTTAGCAAGATCGTTGTAACTGTGAAGTTATAATGATCTCTCCAGCGATGTTGTTCTGTGTGACACTTGGCAGCGATCAGGCCCCTGCTGTGAGGTCACTGATCGCTGCAAAGTGCTCTGGGTCATTTTTTGGTCATTGGTCTCCCGCTGGTCAGCACGCATCACTGCATGTGACAGCAAGAGACCAGCGATCAGTGACCTCACAGGCTGGTAACCATGGAAAACACCGGGTATCTAGGCAGCGCCCGCTGCCTAGATACCCGCTGTTTATCATAGTTACCAGCGTCCTCCCTGCTTACAGGCTGAGCTAAGAAGGGGGGGGGCGCTGGTAACATCACTTTCAGTGATGTGGGAGATCGCTCCCAGGTCCCTGATCGCTGGGGAGATCTGCCTGTTTGACAGCTCCCCAGCGACCGGATAACGACGCTCCAGCGATCCCGGCATGTCGTTATCGCTGTCGGGATCACTGGAGCATCGTTGTGTGTCACAGGACCTTAAGGTTTGTAATACAGCTCTTGTTGTTGGCACACAGGTCTTGGGAGCAATACATCTCAGTCTGCAACCCATACTGACATGTGAATAGGATGGGCTGAAGTTTAACCTCTTAAGGGCCAAGCCTCATTTTGCAATTCTGACCAGTGTCACAGTGAAGAAGTAATAAAAGGATGGAAATCTGACTGATGATTATCTGACTCTTTGGTGAGATTTTTGCATTGGAGCAGCACGGACCGTGACACACCTACACTCCCATCATTTCTCTGGATACAGCCACTGGTTGGCGATTGGTGGAGGTCCTGCAGCCGCTTGGAATATCTTCAAACGCCTTCAAACCAGTTGTGGGGATCACAACTGAACCAGGTGAGTGGTTCCTCAGCACCACTCCATTACTGGGCTTGGGCTGTGTTTTGCAGATTTAACACAATCAGTGTTTTATTAGCATGAGATTATCTCTACAGCCCAGCACTGATTAGAAGCTTTCTGACAGGATACAATGTATACAAAAAGCTGCCAATCTGTGATGTGAGAGGGTAATACACATCAACATTGTAAACTCTGTTAAATCTGTAACAGGAAAAACTGTGATTCTATCACACCTTCTGAACTCAGTAAACTAAATCACACGTCCCTGTTACCTGCCCCTACATCAAACTGCTGTCACTAGCAAAATCCTGCTGACAGATTAAATTTACCCCATTTCCCAATACTTTGAAAACTGGAGGGGGGTTGGCGGCGATTCTGAAGTCAGACTTGCAAGCAGCTGGTCACCAAGTGAGCTTCATTTTAACAAATAGTTACGGTATCTTAGGGCCACGTCACACACACAGGTATTTATGCAGATATTGTTCACAGATCTCTGGTTGCAGTGAAATCATGGACACATTATTACATTTGTACACAGCCACAAAATAGAACAAGATGTCCATGATTTCACAGCAACCAGAGATCTGTGAACAATATCTGCACAAATATCTGTGTGTGTGACGTGGCCCTTAGTGAGATGGCACTTTTACAGACCATAACCTAGTAAATTTGCAGGTACTTTAAAAGGTCTACATAGTAAAACTGGTTATTAGGACTATGGTTATCTATGAGAATCTGTTCACACCACCTTCTCTGGTGTCCTCTGATGGTGCTTCCTTCTGTCCTTCCTCTCCAGAACTACTAGCTATATATTGTCTTCCTTCTCTGGTGTCCTCAGACGGTGCTTCCTTCTGTCCTTCCCCTCCAGAACTACTAGCTCTATATTGTCCACCTTCTTTGGTGTCCTCTGACAATATTTCCTTCTGTCCTTCCTCTCCAGAACTACTAGCTGTATATTGTCCACCTTCTCTGGTGTCCTCTGATGGTGCCTCCTTCTGTCCTTCCTCTCCAGAACTACCAGCTATATGTGTCTCACCTTCTGTGGTGTCCTCCGACTCTGCTTCCTTCTGTCCTTCCTCTCCAGCACTATTGGTTTTATGATGTTCACCTTCTCCGGTGTCCTCCAGCCCTGCTTTTTGCTTTCCTTCTTCTCCAGAACTACTGGCTATATTTTGTCCACCGTCCGTGGTGTCCTCTGAATCTGCTTCCTTCTGTCCTTCCACTCCAGCACTATTGGTTTTATGATGTTCACCTTCTCCGGTGTCCTCCAGCCCTGCTTTTTGCTTTCCTTCCTCTCCAGAACTACTGGCTATATTTTTTCCACCGTCCGTGGTGTCCTCTGAATCTGCTTCCTTCTGTAATTTCTCTACAGAACTACTGGCTATAGTTGAAATTGTAATAGTAGTGTTTTCCACTCTTTCTTCTGGCTGACTATCTCCTTCCTGGAATTCAGCCCAGAAATCAGCTGGGTCCATTTCCCCTATTTCAATTACCGGCCCTAAAGGGAAAAAAAAAACAAAAAGGAAAAATTAAATCATACAGTAAGTGAAGAAATGTGTTTGCTTACATAATTCTCAATCTCAAGAATATGTCCTTGATATTAAAAAAAAAATAACCAAACAACAAAAAGTATAAAGCAGGATTGTGACAGCCATATTTCATGGTCCACTTATGGACCACAAGACATGGATTAACTGACCCAAACCTTTAACCTCATAGACGCCTCTGAGGCTACGTTTGGGTCAGGAGACCTTTGGTTAGTCTTGTTACTGAAGTCTAAATATGGACCATGAATTATGGCCATTTCAAACCAGCTAAAGGCTCGGGTATAAAGACATTCATACGAAGGTGTTATGCTTATTTATATAGTGAGAGGAAAATAGACTGCAGAAACGCAATAGATCGAGTCTTGGAGACAGTCGGGCACCCATAGGTTTTCAATTATAAACCAATCTCACCAATCTAACGTTTATAGCCAGCCTAAATTGATAAGTTATCCATCATCTACCATCATGGAATACTAAATATATAATTTCTTAGTAGCGCACTGCTAAAGGAAGTACTAAAGGAAAGATTATAAAAGAAAGGAATGTATTAATATTCAGAATAAACTGGAGATTGTTAACAATTAAGTGGTGAGGGCTAGCAAGCCAAGAGACACATTGCATTTGCAATAATACATGGCCGCATATCCAAGCTTTAGAGTTCTATGTGGTCATGAAATGAACATTGACATTCCCAAAATATAATAGATGGAAAAAACATATATATGGTCTCACATTGTCGCGGGTTGCGTGGCTGCCAAGTCTCTGCCTTTGAACTTATAACATCATAGAATTTTTCCAAAAGAGAAAGGACTCTCTGCCTGTCTAGGAAGCCAACCTGCAAGCACAAAGGACACACCGAGATTAGACAGTACAATTTCTCAATATATTTGTTTTGAAGCCACAGGTGCTAGACAGAATTTGATAACATGAGGTTGTCATATTGAACATTTTCATTTTGTCACAAAAAAGTTTCTTTAGGCCAACATTTTTTGCTTTTGTTTTGCAGGTTTTACCAAATGAGGCAGTACCCTATATGTGATTGTACACTTCTGTTTGAACACATGGTAGGAATCACATGGAACGGAGGGCTACTTGACTTTTAGAAGGTAGGTTCCGTTTGAATAGGTTGTGGCCCCCATTAGCCGAGCCCATGAGGAGCCAGATCAGCAAAAACCCACATGTGACCCTGGAAACGGCACTGCCGAAGGAGTTACTCCAAGGTTGTAGTGAGTGTTTTGAACCCACAAGTGCCTTACAGAATTGTATATCATTGGAATGTGGAAATATAACATTTTAGTGGTAAAAAATAAATTTTTTTATTAGCTGCAAACTTGTCAGTTACACAAGAGTTAAAAGGTAAAACCGGACCCCACAATTTATTGGGTAATATCTCCAGAACGTGGTGAAGCCCTATATGTGTCTTCAGAAACTACTGTTTGGCCACACATCAGGGTTGAGCAGGGAGGAACACTATTTGGCTGTTAGAGTGCAGATTTTTGCTTGAATAGTTTACGGGAAACAGTTGGAGACAAAATTATGGTTACCCAATGTTTACTGCAGCCGCCGGCTCCACAGACAATCTCCGGATATGCGGTATTGCAGAGCACAGAGGAAAACACTGCAGACCGCGTTTCCTGTGTGCTTTGCAATAGTGCATATCAGTGGATTCTCTATGGAGCCAGCAGCAGTAAACATCGGGTAACCATAGTCATGCATAGAGCAGGGGGCGCATAGCATTACATTCTGTCAACGCTATTCGCTCTGCCTGCCTACCACTAAGTTTTTAACGGATTCCCCAGGCTCAGGGCAGACGCAGGTCTGACCCTAGCCTTAATCTATGGCTGCAGTGACTATTTTGTAACATCCATGCCATGCTTTTTTCTAGAATATTGTAATTATGCTTATGTAGACATGCATCCTGTATACTGTTAAGTGCGCTCTCCCCATAACAATAGCACCACACATAAGGTCACTTAGGGTGGTTTAGGCACAGGGGGGCTCAGTAGCAGTATTTGGATTTGGGAGTACAAATTTCACTGGATTTTATTTGAGGGATGGGAGCCGTCTTTTTTTCCAGAGTCTTTGCTCTACCAGTGACGTGAGAACCCCCTATATTTCCAGTGATAGGTGATGGATCTGAGGGGTACTGGGTTTATGTGGGATAAGTTAGAGGTTTTATTAGTAACATTTTGGAATGCAGAACATTTTTTCATCACTTAGTAAGATTGGGATCACATTCTTGTGTTCTATACTGAGCACTTACATTGGGATTTCTGTGCAAATTCCCCAGAAATGTGATTTAAACTAAACCCCTGAGAGAACCACTCATTGTAATGAGACAGTGTAATGAGACACTTCCGTTTGACGTCTGTTTTGCTAGTGTCCATCTTTTTAGGCCTGCACAGATCTGTGATCATCAATACTTCACTTGTGCTCTAAAAAGATGCCTAAAAATGATGGGACACTGGTGGAACAGAGACCAGATGAAGTCCACAATGGCTCCATCTGCCTCTTTATAGTGAGTGGTTCCATCGGGGGTTTTGTCTGATTCGCAATTTACTGTACACTGAAACCCCAATTTAAGAAATGAGCGAAGAGCACAGGATAAATGTGAACCGAGGGTTAGTCTGATTTTTGGAAGGTAAAAGAAAAACAAATAGTCAGGAGTACAAGAATAGTTCTTATTTTAAATTTTGTGTGGTTCACCATGTGGTGATAAAATAGATTATGGTCATTTTTCAGGTCACTGTAATTACAGAGATTCCAGATTTTTAAAGTTTTTTTTATGTTTCGCTGCTATCACACAATAATGTTTTTTTATTATAATAAACTAGCTGGGTGCCCGATGCACATGCATCGGGATTCTAGAAGAGCGAGTCTCTGACTCGCAATGGCCGCTTCGCGGCCAATGCTTCGCGCTGCTAAGGCGACTCGCCATGCCCGCTGCGCGGGCATAGCGAGTCGCCTTAGAACTGCTCGCAATGGCCGCTGCGCGGCCAATGCTTCGGGCGTATCCACATGACCACGCCGACTCGCAGTGCGAGTGGACTCAGAAGGGGCAAAAAATCCATTCGCAATTATATAATAGATAGTTTTTTTGATTCCATATTCTGAGAGCTGTAATTTTTATTTTTTAATGCACATAGGTATATGGGGGCTTATTTCTTGACGAGTTGAAGTTTTTAGTTGTACCATTTGGGGGCACATAACATTTTTTTTAACACTTTTTATTCTGAATTGTCATATGCAGAATGAACAATAACCAGCAATTCACATAAAATAATTAACCACCAATCACTTCCATGTTGTGGCAGTTGAGAGTGATTGCTGTATCGGTATTATGCACTTGTTTTGCCTTTATCACTGGGCCTACTGTGTCCTGCTGACTGAAATGGATATCAGATTATTTTGATTATTATTTTGAATTTATGTCCTTCTAGTGTTTTCTTCTGAATATAGTGTTTAGGGATTCATAAGCATGAGGACCCTTGACGTTGAGTTACGAGCTTACGTGTTTTGGCTAAAATATCCACCAACACCTTACATTATCATTCATCTTTTTTTGCACTTTTTTATCTTTATGCAGCACTATTCTGAGAGCTGTAACTTTTTATTTTTTTGCTGAATGAGCCATGCTAAATCTTGTTTTTGTGGGATAATTTGGCGTTGTGATTTCTAGCATTTCTTTTTTACATACGACTTTTGATCACTTTTTATTAAATGTTTTGTGCATCATGATGAAAAAGTTAAATTTCTAGCGTGATTTTCAGCATTTTTTCTTACAGTGTTCGCCGTTCAGAATAAATGAGATGACAGTTTTATAGTTAGGTCATTCCAGATACAACAAGACCAATTATGTGTATGTTTTTATTGTTTATGTTTACACAAAAACTGAGTTTATAGTGGCAAAACATGTTTTTGTGACGTGTGCACTTTTTTGTGTTTATTTTTTTCAGTTTTTTACACATTTATTTTCACTTTTTTTTTTTTTTCAATTTTTCACTTCCACTGTGGAACATGAATCTTTTTCACTTTGATCATTGGGCTCATGTGCTACTGTACTGTACACACCTCCTTGGTCATATAATAGCCAAAGGGCTATTTGACCAAGAAGGAGAGTGATGGGGTGCTACGCCAGATGACCTGGCCTCCACAGTCACCAGACCTGAACCCAATCAAGATGGTTTGGGGTGAGCTGAACCGCAGAGTGAAGGCAAAAGGGCCAACAAGTGCTAAGCATCTCTGGGAACTCCTTCAAGACTGTTGGAAGACCATTTCCGGTGACTACCTCTTGAAGCTCATCAAGAGAATGCCAAGAGTGTGCAAAGCAGTAATCAAAGCAAAAGGTGGCTACTTTGAAGAACCTAGAATATAAGACATATTTTCAGTTGTTTCACACTTTTTTGCTAAATAAATAATTCCACATGTGTTAATTCATAGATTTGATGCCTCCAGTGTAAGATCTACAATTTCTTCATACAAAAAATGAAGAAAACGCTTTTAATGAGAAGGTGTGTCCAAACCTTTGGTCTGTACTGCATGTCTCTGTATGTTTGGGAAAGCAGGAGCTACCCTGGAAGATGCATGTCTGGGAGGCCAAACCGCATGCATAGAAAAACGTGTCATTTGAATGCATATGGTTCAAGGACCACGGGACTGCTCTTGATTTGGACCAGCTGGTGCCCTGGAAGGCATGAAGTCCAGAGATCGTGTGCAGAGCCTGGTATGGCACTGGAAAATACCTGTGAATGCTCTTTCTCTATGGCTGTGCTTGAACAAGATCCTGGAGGGCACAGGCTAAGTCTCTTGTGTGTAATATGTCACTAATGTTCCGTCGATGTACACACTAGTGCATCTCAATGAATTAGAATATAATAAAAAATCAATATATTGCCATGTTTCAGGGTGTTTCTGGGAGCCTTGAAACACATTGACTAATAAATCAATATTATTCACCCTTTGATGTCTTGTGGAATACGTCAGCGCGATTTTTAAGACTTCATCCTCCCTGCTTTAATTTTCTGAAATAATGACCTTTGGGTTTCATTGGCTGTAAGCCATAATCATCAACATTAACAGGAAAAAAACACTTGAAATAGATCACTCTGTTTGTAATGACTCTATATAATATATGTGTACCACCATGTGTATTGAATTACTGAAATTAATTAATATTTTGATATTCTAATTCATTGAAATGCACTAGTATATTATAATGAACTATGTTGTCTGGTTTATGGTGTAATAAACCAAAGGACTTATTTTACAGAAAAACGTGCTTGTCTGCCTCAATCCCACTGCCCTTTGGGTGTCCCCCAACACGCTCATGGTACCTTTACATGCCGCTACTGGATGGTGGCAACAACCGGGTACATGAGAGAAATGTATCTTGCACCGCCAATTCAACCCCCAGGTAGCGGCGTGTGTAGACGGTTGTAGCCACCCGCCAGTGGCGGCACCTGTTTCAGAGCACTGCCCTAAAACAGGTGGTTACCCAGCCGATGGTAGCGACCTGTATCGGCGTGTAAAGAAGGAACAGAAGGGTTGTTTCTACACCATGCTATGTACCTGGTATGTACCTGGGGCGTGACACAGCCTCCGGGAAACCACCCCCCTTCAGCGATCATTGGAGGAAGCTCCTGCGTTACGATTGGTTGTTGCTGCATAGGGTGGCATATTTAAGGAGCTGACCAGTCACACTACACAATTGCTTGAGCGTCATGTATTAATCAGCCTCCTGCGCTGCCTGGCCAATCATGATGTTATTGCTTTGTCCTATCAGCGTACGAACGTCTCGTAATCCACAATTCTGGCAAGCCTATGTGTTGTCCCTGCTGCACCAGGTCCGCCCATATTAGCTTGTTGTAGCGGTGTGTAAATGAGGTAAGGTGCTCTGCAGAAGGTAACTTGAGACACCCGGCGGTGTATCCAGAGATAGATGTAACCTACCATAGCGCACCTTGTTGCGGCGTGTAAAGGTGGTGCGATTACCGTTTGCAACCGTTTGTGCGTGCTCGTGCACGTGAAGTAGCCGGTTGTTGCCACCATCCAGTAGCGGCGTGTAAAGGTACCCTTAGTAAGCAAATCACTACACAAGTCTGAGAAATATTGACATATACCTGCATGTGCTTCATTGACATCTGTTCAATGCGCTACATCAAGGTTATCAACCAAGCTGAAAAAGCATCAATCGCACCCATAGGGAGGCGCTAGGTGGAAAATAATTCAACCTCAATTACATAAGGATTTCAAGTAGATTTTCTCAGCGATGGTAAGAACATTTTCGGTGTGGAGGAAATGTTCGAATTTGTTTTTTACTACCGTACACAGTTGTATATAAATGTATGAACATTACATATTAAACCAACCTTTCCTGAGTCACATTCAAGAAAGAGATCAGAAAATTTCTGCCTCCAGATATCATGGCGAATGGTCTCACGGAACATGTCAGCACACTGGGCCATGTGGTGCAGGAAATCCTGGAATACGTCCGTGCTAAGGTGACTGATAAATGGATATACATACTGCAAGGAAAAATGAAAGGCATTATAACGAAGTCATGCAATGTATTAGCCATGCAGTAAGTAATACTCTATGTCAAAATACCCATTAAATGATGCAAAAGCTCTTAGCTTATTTAGCAATTTATCAACTGGTCCTAATTAAAATATTGAAATTGCGTGAAAACCATTGCATCAGGTAGAACATAGTGTAAGTCTGCATTATTATTTCTGAGAATACAATCCAGCAGGAATTCATTTAAAAGTTAAACTGAGAAAAGATTTAGGCCTCTTGTATCCATCGAAATCATGTGCACTCTCCCTGTTGGGAGATAAATACGGTTTATGCCATTCTTAAAGAGTAACGTCTGCTACATCCTTAATAGTGAAGTAGCAGTATGGTTGTATAGGCACCAATAAAAACACACCTTTTTTGTAGACTTCTGATATGCCAGTCATGAGAAATCTAGAGTAGAAACCATATGTGTACTGGGGGCATCCATACATGATCTGCTTTATGAGAGTGCAGTGACATACCTAGTGCACTCCCAGCTTGTTGCATTTAGCTTCTACATTAGATTTATGTCATACCTTTGGATTTGATCTAGAGACCCTGTGCTGTCTTATCAGTTTACTTCTCTGCTGAGCCACAGCAAATTCAATCGTAGTCTGACTGCTGATTAACTTTTACCTATTTATCAATCTTTTCAGTCAGCAGTTGTTTCCATTTATCATTTAGTTTATCCTATTGCATTGTAAGGTGTCACTGTTTATACCTTCCCCTTCCTGGTCCTCTCTGCTGGTTATATTCCAATGTGGATCCTGCTTGGAGTTCCAGCCATATTGCCATGGAAATGGATGGAGATGGAGATCAGCTAGGTTTATTATCTTTGCTGTCAAGTTTGTCAATCCTTCTCCTTTTTCCTGCAAAGAGTAAGGTCATAGGAGGCTTTCCTTTCATGTAGTGGTACTTTACTTTTTCCACTTTGTATCTATGTTTTATGTTTTCTCACTTAGGATCTCTTCAATCTCTGCATGCCTTTCCATATTCAGGGTTATAGTTGTCATACCCTCGGCTGCAGGGCTGCTCTCTGCTAAGTTGGGTACTCTCTTTCCACATAGATATACACTCTGATAAGGATACAAGGATTTGACCTGTATCCAATAGCAACACTTTGAGGAGAGATATGTGTTGTATGCCGGAGGGGAAACCCTGAGTAGAGAGAGGGACACCAAGGCATGCCGCCGAGGAACGGGGACACCATAAACTTAAAGTGTTTAAAACTTCGTTGACCAGCAGGATACAGGACAGGGTGACCGTAGGGAAACAACACCCTCCCCTGTTTGGATGCTATGTTTTTTATGGACACTAGGTGTGAGGTCACACACGATTGAAATTAATTTTAATTAAACTATTAAAGGCTATATTTTAATAAGTGCACTCTTTGGAGATTTAGTTTATGATTTAGAGTCACAGCTATCTATAATTTGAGAACCTGCGACCTATTGGTAGGTCTCCTGGGAATGTTCATAGGATGCGCAGCCGGCATCCTGCACACACTTATAGGAGCACTACACCTGTTCCTCATTAGGTCTCTGCTTGAGTGCTGAGCTGCTCTGAGCATAAAAGGCATCTTTCCCCTATGGGGGGTGGCTGGGCAATGGGTTCATTCTCTGTGTTTGTTGCTGCTGTCCTGGCCTCTCTCTGCTGAGCTCTGCACTAGGAAGACTGTTGCTCTTTGCTCTGCATGATACTAACACCTCTGTCTCCACAGGATCCTCAGGTTGATTAGGCCTCTCCTAATGGGCACAGAACCGTCCAGATTCCTGTCCTGGCTGGATCAGTCTCTCCGTGATCGAATGAAGCTCTTAGAATCCCTCTCTCTGACAAAGCCAGTATTCCACAGTCTTTCCACATCTACTGTCTGTTCTATACGTGTCACCCCTCTGGTCTGGGATTTGCAACATTTAGGTCTCCTGGTGTTGTAATGGGTGAATCCCACTACGAGTGTACAGTGTCGCGATCCAGAGGGTCCTCCCCTCAGGCAAGTTTTCTCTTTTGTTAAGCTTTCCTCAATTAGGTGCAGTACTTAAGGTGGGGTCACACCAGGCGATCTGGCCTGCGATGTCGGAAGCGATGTGCAGGTGCCCGCTCGCTTCCGACATCGCAGGCCAGCTGTCACACGGCACGACGTTGCCGGTGACGCGGTGGCGATGTGGGCGGAGCCATCGCTCGCTGGGCTGGGCTCAGCCCAGCGAGCGATGGCTCAGGAACGCTGCGATATAGGCTGGATCGCGCCGCCAACAGTGTCAGACAGCGCGATCCAGCCTAATCGCTGGTCACAGGTTGACAGGTTTATGAACATGTTCATAAACCTGTCAACCTGCGATAATTTGCAATATCGCCCGCGACATCGCTGTTACGTCACTTTTCGGCGATGTCGCGGGCGACATCGCCTGGTGTGACCCCACCTTTAGAGATAGGCCCTATTTTCCCGTAAGAGTTCCACGTTTGCATAGAAATATCTCTTGACGAATACATCAAATGTCTACAATAAAGGTGTACATTTTACTTTGAGACAAACATCTAGGCAACCATACTGCTGCTTCTATATGTAAACATTTGTTGACGTTTCCTTTAACGTTCAGCTTGATTGATGGTTACATCTCGAGAAATAAACAGATTTGTCTTCACTGGTATAAATATGTTATTAGTATGCAGATTATTCTTAGTGCACATTCTAGTATAATAGGTGTTTAGTTATCAAATAATGAAAGCAAAAAGAAAACAGACAGATGGAAATATGTTTTACCTCTACAAATTCTTCTTCATTTAACTTTTGCTCCATGGTGTCCTCAGTCACTAGGTCTTTACTGTATTCTGCCAAAATAAAGTCAAAGATTTCTTAAAAGGATATATGCCAGATAGCCGGAAACTGACCTTCCTATAAAAATAATATAATAATATCAATTTAATTTAAATAATAATTTATAAATATTTAATTATAATTTAAAAATATGATCCTTAAAACTTCATCTTTACTAGAACAGCATGTTAAAAAACATATTACCAATACTACACTATACTGGAATTAACCTACGTGTATCAGCATAGAACCTTATCCATGAATAACCCCTTCACCCCCGAGCCATTTTTACTATTTTCGTTTTCATTTTTTCTTCCCCTTTGTCCACGAGCCATAACTTTTTTCTATTATTTTCATCAGTACAAGCATATGAAAACATGTTGATTGCGGGAAAAATTGTAATTTTGAAGGACATCATTTATTTCACCATATAGTGTCCTCAAAAACAGGAAAAGTGCAGTAAAATTGCAAACAAGTGAAACACAATGGTTTTTGTTTTTATTTATTTACCACTAGCTGGGTGCCCGATGCAGATGCATCGGGATTCTAGCAGAGCGAGTCTCTGACTCGCAATGGCCGCTTCGCGGCCAATGCTTCGCGCTGCTAAGGCGACTCGCCATGCCCGCTGCGCGGGCATAGCGAGTCGCCTTAGAACTACTCGCAATGGCTGCTGCGCGGCCAATGCTTCGGGCGTATCCACATGACGACATTGACTCGCAGCGTGAGCGGACTCAAAAGGGGCAAAAAACCCATTTGTGATTATATAATAGACTAGCTGGGTGCCCGATGCAGATGCATCGGGATTCTAGCAGAGCGAGTCTCTGACTCGCAATGGCCGCTTCGCGGCCAATGCTTCGCCCTGCTAAGGCGACTCGCCATGCCCGCTGCGCGGGCATAGCGAGTCGCCTTAGAACTACTCGCAATGGCCGCTGCGCGGCCAATGCTTCGGGCGTATCCACATGACGACACTGACTCGCAGCGTGAGCGGACTCAAAAGGGGCAAAAAACCCATTCGTGATTATATAATAGATGTTCACTATATGATAAACCTGACCTATCAGTATGATTCCCCTGGTCGGTACGAGTTCGCAGATACCAAACATGTATACTTTTACCTTTATCTAAGTGGTGAAAAAAATTCTGAACTTTGTTAAAAAATTTTTTGCTTTTGTCGCCATTTTCCGCGTTCTCATTTTTCGGGATCTGGGGCTGTGTGCTGGCTATTTTTTACGTTTTGATCTGATGTTTTGAATTGTACCATTTTTGTGTAGAAGCGATGTTTTAATTGTCTGTAATTGCATTTAATGCTATGTTATGTGACCAAAAAAAACATAATTTTGGCGTTTTGACTATTTTTTCCGTTACACAGTTCATCATTTAGATTAATTTATTTTACATTTTCATAGATCAGGCATTCCTGAGCACCGTAATACCAAATATGTGTATTATTTTTAAATACTTTTATTTTCAATGGGGCAAAAGAGGGGGTGATTTTAGCTTTTATGGTTTATTGTTTTTTGTTTTTTTTTTAATATCTTTAAACGTTTTTCCTTTTTTCTTTATTTTACTTGGCGCCTCAATACTGCACAGTGTGATCGCTTCTGCAGTTTTGCTGATGCACAGCTCAGTACTGCAGAAATTGTCATCTCCTGTGAACGCCGGCGGTCAGCATTCACAGAAAGTGAGTCATGACATTGACAGGGGTCCTCATCTGACCCCGTGCTTTCATGGCAACTCATCGGCGCCACATGATGTCTCGTCACCGGTTTACGATGGCGTAAGGGAATTGCGCGATCCCCATTGCTGCATATTAGATCGTACTTTCAGAGTTTGACAGATGACACGTGCAGCTAACAGGTGCGGCTGGATCTCTGATCTCTGAACCACCCGCACCTGTTAGCTGCACATGTCGGCTGATGAGATCAGCTACCATGTACAGGGAATGATGCAAGCTCAGTGAATGAGCTCGCATCAAAGGGAGAGACAAGGCTGTCTGCTGAAACGTGTAGGTTACAGGTTACACCCAGTATAATATGGTGTCTGCTAATTTGTTTTTTACTATTCTTTTCTAATAAAATGAAATTTTAAGGATTATCGCTGGAGATTTTTACATATTTTTAAATTGTATCCTTGGGCAGTTGCTCGAGACCAGAGCACATCCATGTGAAATTCTGAATTTCCTGAACTGGGTGAGCTGATCAGTGATCACGCTTCTTTTTCCTTTACAGTTCCTCGCTGGCTCTGTGTCAAATTATGTAGTGTTTTCAGACAACCCGACACTCCATAAAATCAATTTCTTTATTCAAAAAGGTTAAAACAGGTACATGACATACATGTTTTGAGCGTTAGCACCCTTAAACCATAGACGGAGAGAATGAAAATACGCATGATCTCTAACATCAAGGATGAACCAATCAGGAATATACTTCACGTGTTGCATAAATAAAAAACACATGCCGAATCCAACTCAAAAATAATTCCCTGATCCGTATATTTCTTGACCCCAACACATCTACCTCTACCCTGACACATCAGACTCTCACGCACCATCGAAACCTTCAAAAGGAACCTGAAGACCCACCTCTTCCAAGAAGCCTACAACCGGCAGTGATCCTCAGTCTACTAAATCGCCGCACAACCAGCTCCACTCTCTCCTACTGTATCCTCACCCATCCCTTGTAGATTGAGCCATTGTGGCAGGGTCCTCTCTCCTCACCTACAGTATCCTCACCCATCCCTTGTAGACTGAGAAGTTGCGAGCCGGGTCCTCTCTCCTCACCTACTGTATCCTCACTCATCCCTTGTAGACTGAGCCCTTGCGGGCAGGGTCCTCTCTCCTTCTGTACTTGTGTGTGTCTTGTATTGCTCATGTTTATTGTACTTGTCTATGTATGTCCCTTTTCACATGTAAATTGCCATTGAATAAATGACGCTATAATAATGAATAATAATAATTACAAAATGTTCCTCAAAAATATAAAAGAATATCATTAGAATACAGAAAAAATTAAACTTGTTCATAAGAGAGAAACAGCATGGATTCTAAATCTGAACCACGATATCTGGTTAAACTAGAAAGGAGATTTGTTCTATCTTATATTTTTCTCTGCATTCTAATTAGATTTTTTGTAACATTGGTGCATGTAATCTGTTAATCATATATTTTTGTCAAGGGGTTTTTATTTTCGAGGAACAGGTTATAATAATGTGATCTGTCCTATGATGTGAAGTTCATTCCTGACTAGCTCATGGTTTGTTCTTATAGAACATTTCAGAGAAAGACATACCTGGCTGGAGTCACACAGCCATGCTCCCATTCATGCAGCCCAGCATAACTCTAGTGACAGGTTCCCTTTAACATTCCTATTAGTGAATCTTACCTGGTTTGTTATCTATTTCAAGTTGAGAAACTGCTTCAAAAAATGATTTTAAAGCACTTTGTACCTGGATTCAATGAGAAACACATGAAAATTATGTGACTATCAAATATATCCAGAAGCATTTTTAGCATAACAAGCTATACAACTCACCTAACTTGGCTAAATTAAATTTAATTTGTGTAAATATCTCCAATAGTGATGGGCGAACCCCCCAATACTCGGGATCGGCGGGGTAGCCCAAATTTTTTGTAAAGTTTGAGCTCAGGGCCGTGAAGACGCAAACTTGCGTCCGAACCCCCCGAGCTTGAACTTTACTGACATGGGATGGAGGCGGTGGGGCGGGGGGGGGGGGCTGTAAAAAAAAAAAAGACATAAAACTTGAATAAACGTCATCATGCCTACCACTCCCGCGACCCATCTCCTCTCGCGACCGCATCTGCCTCTGGGGCAGCTCATTAACTTCCGGTATTATTCACTGCACTGTCTGCGGTCTTCAGCAATTTCTGCTGGCGCTTGGCAGTCTTCGGCTTTTTCCAGTCGTTGCTTGGCAGTGTTCAGGCTGTGACAGCTGTGACAGCTATGAACACGCGTGAACCCTGACTGTCACAGTAAGATTCAGCCTGCTCTCGCTCTGCATAGACGTGTGTCGTCTATGCAGAGCGATGTAGCAGAGCTGAGATTACTTCCCTTTTGGACTACGTCAGACTGAAGATTATTTTTTAATAAAGATGGAGTCTCTAGGTGCTTTTTTTCTAATAAAATATTTTTTCTCTGTGTTGTGTTTTTCTTTAATACCTTACTAGAAATTCATGGCGGTCATTTCTAATATTGGCGTGACCCCATGAATTTCGGGCTTAGGGCCAGCTGATAATACAAAGCCGGCCCTAACCCTATTATCACCCAGTGAGCCACCGCACCAAGGCCCTGGATGAGTTGGGTACAGCACGAGAAAATGGCGCATCTATGAACACACCATTTTCTGGGGCGGCTGCGGACTGCAATTCGCAGTGGGGGGGAGGGGGCAGAAAGCTTGGGCCTCCCTGCGCTGCGGATGCCAGCTCCAAGCTGCCATATTCGTACCTGACTGGACACCAAATTAGGGTGAAGCCCCACGTATTTTTATTTATTATTTCATGCAATTCATGAAATAATAAAAAAAAAGGGCCTCACTATATTGTTGTGGCTGGCTTACAAAAATTTGGCGAAGCCCATGTCAAATTTATTAACCCCTTCTTTTGAAGGAGGTACACCCTTTCCCCCCAAGCCACCTGCGTCCCCGATGAGAAGATGCAAGGTCATTTTTATCCCATATACATAAGACTCCTTTAGGAGGGTAGACAGATGGTCTTTAGTCATTAGAGGAGGAGATACATATGAAGATGGTCTAAGGTACAGTGACAATAGATAATGAGGCAGTAGATGGAGCCATAAGCAAATGCAAGAAAAGTATTAGGCTACGTGAGTGCAAGGTAACAATCATAGGTGTATAAAATACTTTTTCCCCAGATAAGTTTTTATTGAAGTAAACTCACATTGCAAATATCCATTTGCAAAGTACATTATACAGCAAAGTCAAACAACCCTCCCCACCCACCTCCCCTCCTTTCTTTTTATAACCAAATACATTTTTTGGAAAGATATTGTCCATGACAGAAAGAAAAAGGAACATGCTGCACATCCCAATCAATATTTCAAAGAGTACTAACCCATCGCCCCCTCCCCATCCCCTAACATTACTTCCCCATATCCCTAAAAAGCGATGAACCCGTTGGTTTATGCTACCGTCAACCATGTAGACCAAATATTATCAAACATTTTCTCCTTATGCCTTCTCTTATATATACTTTCTTCCATATTAATTACCTGAGTTAATCATCCAAAAAATTCTCCCCTGGACGGGGGTTCTATCTCTATCCATCTCTGTGCTATTAATTTGCGTGCGACATATAAGATCCGTGCTATCGTCAAGTATACAATGCTTTACACTGACCAGTGGACATTATTCTCCTCCTGTTGGAATGGTGCTGGATCCCGATGCACGTTATAGCGTAAGCCTTCTTCAGGAGTCTGTGTATATGTACACTCACCAGTGCAAGAGGAATCCTGCCATTAACATCCAGGGTCCATTCTTGGAACTGTAGGGCTAAGACTCCTTTCCTCTTCTCCATTACTTCTGTCTGGATGCCTTCTACCTGTACTCTCTTACTTTGGTTTTCCTTCAGCTCCTCTTTTAGCTGACCAAGCCTGCAGTCAACAAAGGCATGACCAATGCAATGTAAAGCATTATCTATATTATCCATCACAATCAATAACATAAAATACAGAGAAATTAAAGCAGAAATCTAAGTCAGACAACATGAATAATATCCGTAAATACTGGGAGTTACATGGTTTATTGTTTACAAGTGTAGCACCACATAACTTGAATGACATTAACGTTTTAATGACAAAAAACATGGTACAGTAAAATAAGGGCGTGGAGTGAAGGACTAGTTACTACTATGGCTTTCCACCTTTACTTCTCCCTGTGTCTAGATATGGCCAGAAACATACTTTGTGGTTTTTTTCAAGTCACTATATCTTTTTTGTCATATTGTTTCATAGATTTTAAGGCTGACTGTAGACAAAGTCCACCATGTTTATGCATAGGAAGGCAAACACTTCATGAGACAGATGGTAATTGCCCTTAGTGGAGAAAAATTCTTTCCTGACATCACAAACAGGGGAGGGGGGGGTTTATTTTGTGTTTTCACAGTATGCAATACATTGCTCCACCCCCTAGTTAGATCCTTCCATTCAAGCGGCTCTCACTAGGGTGCCAGCTCACATTTGTCACTGAAGGTATCCAGCAATTTGTGACAGAGGGTTCACAATTGACACATCACTCTTGAGCACCAGTGTTACTCGCCAAGTACCAAGTATTTTAAATACATTACTATTCGTGTGAGTAATGAATAGTAATGAGTATATTCTGTAGCACAATTCTATATTCATACTTGAATTATATTTTGTATTTATTTTATTAAGCTGGGAATTATAAGCCAAACCTGGGAACATGTACAAGTTTCCCAACTTTGGTTGTTCTAAAATCTGCAATGCAAATTTTGTTCCCTCTACATTATTTCTGAAGGCAAATTTATTAAAAAAAAAACACAAAACAGTGAAAGAATGAACAATTACTATGGTAGATGAATTTGTCCTCACCTGTTGAATTCTAAATCAAAAACATTGTTTTTCAAATCAGCAACTACTTGCTCCAAGCCACGAATATAGGCCGACTTCTCTGTGCCAGAAAAGAAGCCAGGATTTTGTCTCATGAGGAATTCCCCAACATAGTTAACTGGGTCAAACTTAACTGCATCATCTTCAAGAACTTTCTTCTTTTCCGCCTCTTTCAGGAGAGATTCAACACAATGCACAACTGAAGGCATCAATCGGTCAAGAAGGTAAGTTCTTGTGTCTACTGAGGACTTGTCACGGCTAAACCACTCCTGTGCCAGTGGATCAGCAGGGTCTATCTTCTCGAGTTTCTGCCTCTGTTCTCTTTGTACCTTTATGTTTTTAAGTGTTTCTTGTTGCAGTTTTAATCCTCTCTCCTGCATCGTATCTGTAAATATCTTCATATAGCCAGCCTCTGTCTCAGAAGAATGACTGTCTTCGGAGGGGTCACCGATCCCTGAATCTGAACTCTCCATGGAATAGTTATCAGTAGTCCCATGTTCCATCGTTCTCTGAAATAAAAAAAAAAACAGTACACGTGATGGATCACAGATTATGCCAAAAGGAAAAAAAATAACCCTATGGATGTCATTCTTACTAATAGCTTCTTAGCAAGTGGTCCATGCAAAAAGGTTGCAACTTGCACAACTTGCCTTTAAAGTTGATGGAGTTGAGAAACAGTTCACTGCACTCTCCAACCTTACTAACAAGCTCATCCCAGCAATAACCCATCTTTTCAACCTATCGCTATCTTCTGGTAATTTCCCTTTGCCTTCAAACATGCCACCATCACACCCATCCTCAAAAAGCCAAACCTTGACCCGACTGCTATGCCCAGCTATCGCCCTATATCACCGCTCCTGTTTGCTTCTAAACTCCTTGAGCAGCATGTCCATGCTCAACTTTCCTCCCACCTTTCATCTAATTCTCTCTTAGACAACCCCCAATCTGGCTTCTGCCCCCACCACGAAACTGGCCTGACCAAAATTACTAACAACTTACTCAATGTCAAAGGTAACAGATATTTCTCTATCCTCCTCCTTCTATACCTGTCCTCTGCCTTCGACACAGTCAATCACTGCCTCATGCTACAGATTCTCTCTTCCCTTGGCATCAAAGACCTTGCCCTATCCTGGATCACCTCATACCTTTCTGACCACACATTTAGAATTTCCCACTCCAATACTACCTTCTCATTCCGTCCCACAAGGCTCTGTCTTGGGGTTCCTCCTTTTCTCCATCTACACCCTTGGCCTAGGACAATTCATAAAGTCCCATAGCTTCCAGTACCACCTGTACGCGGAAAACACTCAGATCTACCTCTTTGGCCCAGATGTCAACTCTCTGCTGTCCAGAATCCCGGAGTGTCTATCAGCCATATCCTCCTTCTTCACCTCTCGCTACCTAAAACTCAATGTAGACAAAACCAAACTCATCATATTTCCTCCATCTCATGCATCTTTCCTACCCGATCTATCTGTTATGGTAAACGGCATCACGCTCTCTCTTGCACCTGAAATCCGCTGCCTCGGAGTAACTCTCGACTCTGCCCTGTCCTTCAAACCACACATCCAAACTCTTGCCACCTCCTGTCACCTCTAGGTCAAAAATGTTTCCAGGATCCGTCCTTTCCTCAGCCCTCGATCTGCTAAAACACTTGTGCATACCCTCATCATCTTCCGCCTTGATTACTGCAACATTCTCCTCTGTGCCCTTCCCGCTAACTCTCTTGCACCACTCCAGTCTGTCCTGCCTTCAAGATTTCTCCCAAATATCCCCCATTTTCTGGAATATTGGGCCCCAACATGTACTATTATCCACCACACTCTGATTCTTCAGATGGAACTTGAAACTCATCTCTTCAGGAAAGCTTACAGCCTGCAATGACTGAGCTGCCACCCCACCACCACCAGAGCTACCACCCCACCACCACCAGAGCTGCCACTCCCCCGACCTTCTGTCTCTTCCCCATTATCCTAGAGAAGGAAGTCTGCAAGGGCAGGGTCCTCTCCCCTCTGGACCAGTCTGTTGTTGTTAATTTGTTTACTGTAATCTATATCTATAATTTTGTATGTAACCCTTCTCATGTACAGAACCATGGAATTAATGGTGCTATATAAATAAATAATAATAATAACAATTTCACTGACTGGCAGAATGGAGATCATAGAGAAACTTTTTTTTAAATCTTTTTTACATCTGAAAAAAAGGAATCCTCCTCTGATCAAACTATTAGGGTCTGATCAGAGTCTGATTAGCATAATTGGACTGTTTTTCCTCAGATTGAGAAAATACTGTCATGTGAACCCAGCCCAAGGGTAATAAATATACCAAATTGGAACTATAGAAGTGTGATTCCTAATTTGTATGGGTCCTTTTACAAACTCATTTAGCCATGCTTTGCTTCTAAAATTACACAAAGTGGAATTAATCATTGTAAAACACCTTGATTCAGCTCTTCATACAGTCCTATTGTCAGGCCTGATTCACACATACAAATCCATTTTTTATGCCCTTAGAAAAAAGGAACCGTTTTTCTAAGGGTGCCAATAGTGTCCCCTGAGGTCCTGGACGTTTCTGGCAAATTTTGGGACTTAGTCATTTTTTCATTAAAAATGCATATGCATTGGCCTTGGCCTGTGTGGGAATTTTCAAAGTTGAATTTTTGAAAGTGGACGGCAGAGATACACCAGAGACTTCTTACCTACACTTCCCAATGCGGTGATGCCCTGTTGTGACAATATTTCTCCTTCCTTTGCAGGTATGAAAACATTGATTCAGTGATATATATAATCTCTGCTGCAGTTTACAGCCACTGTATACATTGCATATATTTCAGGGTATGAAAACATTGATTCAGTGATATATATAATCTCTGCTGCAGTTTCCAGCCACTGTATACATTGCATATATTTCAGGGTATGAAAACATTGATTCAGTGATATATATGTAATCTCTGCTGCAGTTTCCAGCCACTGTATACATTGCATATATTTCAGGGTATGAAAACATTGATTCAGTGATATATATATAATCTCTGCTGCAGTTTCCAGCCACTGTATACATTGCATATATTTCAGGGTATGAAAACATTGATTCAGTGATATATATAATCTCTGCTGCAGTTTGCAGCCACTGTATACATTGCATATATTTCAGGGTATGAAAACATTGATTCAGTGATATATATAATCTGTGCTGCAGTTTCTAGCCACTGTATACATTGCATATATTTCAGGGTATGAAAACATTGATTCAGTGATATATATAATCTCTGCTGCAGTTTCCAGCCACTGTATACATTGCATATATTTCAGGGTCTGAAAAAATTGATTCAGTTGCTTTGTACCTTAGAAATATCCATATTATTCCATCCTCCCTGTCTCTCCCTCCTGCTGATCTGGCTCCAAAAGTTTCCCTTAGCAGCAATTAGTTAATTGTACCCTGGTGTGCAGTAGCCCTTTCTCTCCTCTGACCCCCTCCCCTCTGTCTTCCTGGCCTATCATCTGGTGTCCACAAGAGCTATAAATTGCAGACCACAAGGCCTGTTGTGGCCTTGGCCTGTGTGGGAATTTTCAAAGTGGAATTTTTGAAAGTGGACGGCAGAGATACACCAGAGATAAGCCAGAAGGTAAAAACTCTACCCATCTACTACCTGCCTTAATTGTAATAGTTACCAACATAAGCAAAAGTCCTTCATTTCAATGCTTTCTCACTTTGTGCATTAGTCATCCATGTTTACCCCCCATTCCACCTCCACCACTCAGTCTCCACATCAGCCCCTCTCAACCCTCCTTTATTAAGCCTTCAAGACTGCATAACTAGCCCTGACCAACTGACCCCACACAAGGTTAGGACCTGCACCACTGACATTACCGGTCCTCCACATGACCAAAGCCAACGGGGAAAAACCCAGCCAAATATCCCCCAAGCCCCAAAATAATGCGTACAAAGCGAACCACAATAAGAGAAACTAAGCCAAAGCCAATATCACAGTTATTTCCACAACGTATCAAACCCACAGCCCACAAAATGCCACCCACCCAAGCAACCCCATCAAGGCAGGGAGACCCCACCAAAAGCCCCCAACAAGCCGGAAACAGCCCCCCACAGAATGCACCCCTGATGGGTATGGAGGAACTCCTGACATCTATCAAAAAGACCTTCAGGACCGAACTCTCCACCGCGGTCGACAATTTCACATGCCAACTTCAAGACATCACTCAACGCACAGACGATCTAGAAAGACGAATGGACAACACAGCTGATGCTATAGAGACCGACAGGAAACTACTCCAAGAACAAGACGCCAGAATAGAATATCTGGAGCTGAAAAGCGAGGACATGGAAAATCGATTAAGGAGAGGAAACATTAGAATTAAAGGCCTCTCCGAAAACGATACAAACCTAAAAGCAACAGTCTCCAAACTCTTCCAATCTCTACTTCCTCAAGCAGACCCCAGTCTCTTCCAGATAACCAGAATACACAGAGCTTTAGGAAAACCCAGATCAGATGCATCACCAAGAGACGTGGTTCTTAAACTACACCACGAAGAATCAAGAGACCTGATCCTCAGAGCCGCATGCAACAAACCTACTCTGCCAGAAATACCAGACACAGTCGCTCTATTCCCGGACATCTGCCCAGCGACTCTAGAGAAGGAGAGCAATGAAAGGCACCACAACGGCCCTACTAAATGCACACATCAAATACAAGTGGGGCTTCCCACACGCCCTGATCTTTCACTACAACAACAAAACCTACTCACCGAGAACGGAAGAAGAAGGCCAACAAGCCCTGGAAAGGGCAGATATCCCTCCAAATAACACCAACGCTCTACCACAACGACCAATACCCAATAGGGAGTGGACAGAGGTTCGTCGCTTGAAAAACTCTAACCCCCAATCCCCCCAGAAACCATGACCAAAACAATTAAAAATCTTACAACACCAAATAAAACAACCCAAACCCCCCCCCCGCCCGCACACCAAACGCCCAATCCTACCTACTACTAGACGACCCCAAAACAAAGCAGCAAACCTCCAACCCCTACCCCACAAAAACCACCCTACACAGAATGTACTGTCCCTGGAACCAGATGATTCCTGAAAGAGACAACAAATCCTCAACCCATACCCCACACAAACTATCCTACAGAGAACACAACACCTCTACATTAAATGTGCTACCCCAAATTGGGCCAACGCTACCTATGGTCATAACCTCAAAAGACCTGAACACTCGGGACCCACAAACCACCGAATATCGCCCCTGTTGTATCTCCTGTGCCCACCTGCCCATCCACAACCCCCACCCCCCCACAACTCCAAGGTTACCTCTCCCCAAATTAAACCCCAAACGGACCATCACCACACAACACGGAGAAAGACCCCACATGACAGCTAACATGTTCCCCAATATTGCGAATGTATAAGGTACTATCACACAATGTCAGGGGACTCAACTCCCCATTTAAGAGAAAACGCGCGTTCATAGACTACTCAAAACATACACCGGACATCATACTACTACAGGAAACACACTTTACAGACCGCTCCTTCCCAAAATTCTTCCATAAGTCATACACTAGATCCCACCTAGCATCCCATAATAAAAAAACTAGAGGAGTGGCCATCCTATTCCACAACTCCTTCCCATTTGTACAGAAACAAGTGACTGCGGACAAAGGAGGTAGATACCTCATAATACGCGGGACAGTCCAATCAAAACGAATCTGTATCATAAATAGCTACGCCCCCCGTCAATGCAAATGAAAACGATCCGTACCATAACGAAGCTGATAGGGGACGCAACCTATGACCTCCTACTCTGGGGAGGAGATTTCAACATAACCATAGACGCCACATTGGATAGCTCCACCCAAAAACGATCCGATATCACTAACACTGAGAGAAAAACTCTACAAAACCTACTTAAATCCCACCAACTAGTAGACACATGGAGAGAAACTCACACGCACTGGAGGGGCTACACCTACTTCTCCAAGGCCCACCACTCATACTCCAGAATAGACTGGATACTAACGAACCCCAGCAACCTAACCTCCCTTCTCTACTCTAGACACATCCCATCCTCCTGGTCAGACCACGACTGCGTACTATCAGTATTTAAAACTGATACTGAGACATCATCTCTTTATAGATGGCGAATAAACGAATCCCTACTGACAAACCCCAACACTAGAACGCAGATAGAACAAGAAATCAAAACTTACTTCGCCACAAACAAATCGTCAGAAGTCTCAGAAGGCAACATTTGGATGGCCCACAAAAAATACATGACAGGCGTACTCATACGACTGGCCTCCAAAAAAAAGAGAGACAGACTAGAGAAACAGGCGGACCTTGAAGACAAGCTCAGTAAACTGGAATTTGACAACCAATCCCACCCCTCCAAATATCTCACCAAGAAAATACTCGACACAAAACTACAACTCAACACAATGCTGACAACCCGCACTGAAAGAGCCATTAGGTGGACACAAGCGACGTTTTATAAATACTCCAATAAGATGGACAGAATGCTTGCACGCAAACTCAGAGACAAAGACCGCCTAAACACGATTTTCTCAATTAAAGATGAACAATCACTTACCACCCACAACCCAAATAAAATCTATGCTGCATTCCACAAATTCTACCAGAATTTATATAATGACAACCCACACTCCACCAAACCCAAAATTGACGAATTCCTAGCCACTATACCACTACCATCCCTAACCCCGAGCTACGCAGCAAAACTACACTCACCAATAACAGAAGAAGAGATACTGACCACCATCAAACAACTAAAAGCAGGTAAAGCACCAGGCCCGGATGGACTGACTGCATTATACTACAAAACATTCCAGGACACACTAACGGACCACATACGCGCATATTGCAACAACTTACTCTCAGGACAAACCATGCCCCAAGAATTTCACACCGCACATATTGCTGTCATCCCAAAACCAAAAAAAGACCCACTACTCATCAAGAACTACAGGCCCATCTCCCTATTAAATATAGACCTTAAAATCTTCACGGCAATACTACCCAACAGAATAAATACCTGCCTCCCTAACCTTATACACAAAGACCAAATTGAGGGGGCATAATGGTGCACAGTGCTCTTGGGCAATGGTGCCCCCTCATTGAATGCAAAATATTTTTTTATTTTTATGCAAAGTAAACTACTAACAGCTATACTACAGGTGCTAAGTTCTGTCAGCACAGAATGACTATTCAAACCAAGTACAGGCTCTGGGAGCATCATGGCGGAGCTAAATATGCATGTTTGTCACCAGAATGCCTTAAAAGCCTTTATTATGACAAATATCCTTGGAAGTCATATTCATAATAAGTGTAAATAATGACGTTTGTGGTCGTTCTTACCTTTATTGTGACTGTATCTGCAGCTAATGTACAATGCCAGCTCTCCCCATGGGCCCGGCCTCCCAGCTGAGTCTGCAGCCTCCTGTGTGTTTGGCTTGTTGGTTGCTAAGTGATGAACCAGGAAGTTTGTACCATTAATAATGGGCTGAGCGTCCTCCGTCCTCCATCCTCAGCCTTCCATCTGTGACTGATGTACAGCAGGGGATTGCAATAGGAAACATTTCAGTAATTCAGCAGGCACTATGTATGAAACAAAATGTGCTACAATCCTATTGTGAAAATACATCCAAAAAGTATATATGACATCTAAGATTTGAGAAAAAAAATCATAATTTAAAAAAAAATGCTGAAAAAATGATTTTTTTTTTAGAAAAGCTGTAAATGGATGTATAGGTCAGCCATGAATTCTGTTTATGGGTGGAAACACACTATGTGAGATGCATGCAAGATACTCGCATGAGTCTCTCATGACTCACCCGGAACGGCGCCACCTCTATGATCAGGAGCATGTCAGCTGCTTGTGTTTCTATAGAGCTGCACGCTCCTGTCCAGAGAGGCAGGGGTCTTTCCGGGTGAGTCATGTAAGACTCATGCGAGTATCTTGCATGCATCTCGCATAGTATGTTTCCACCCTTACAGGCTTAGGCCTTAACGTCTATCTTTTATTTTTTATTTTTTCATAATAGACCGTTTTTCAACAGTGTTAAGGATCCTGCATCTGTTTTTTTTCTGTATTCAAAAAGAAAGTAAATGCCCCACATTCTCATTGATGTAGCACAATGCCCCCACATTGCCCTCCATATAATATAATGCCCCCACATTGTCACTGATGTAGTATAATGCTCCCACATTGCCCTCCATATAATATAATGCCCCCACATTGTCACTAGTGTAGCATAATACCCCCACATTGCACTCCACATAATATAATGCCCCCACATTGCCACTGGTGTAGCATAATGCCCCCACATAGCCCTCCATATAATATAATGCCCCCACATTACCATTGATGTAGGAAATGCCCCATATTCTCACTGATGTAGGACAATGCCCCCCACATTGCACTCCATATAATATAATGCCCCCACATTGTCACTGATGTAGCATAATACCCTCACATTGCCCTCCATATAATATAATGCCCCCACATTGTCACTGATGTAGCATAATACCCCCATGTTGCACTCCATATAATATAATGCCCCCACATTGCCACTGGTGTAGCATAATGCCCCCACATTGCACTCCATATAATATAAGGCCCCCACATTGTCATTGATGTAGCACAATGCCCTCACATTGCCCTCCATATAATATAATGCCCCCACATTGTCACTGGTGTAGCATAATACCCCCACATTGCATTCCATATAATATAATGCCCCCACATTGCCACTGGTATAGCATAATGCCCCCATATAGCCCTCCATATAATATAGTGCCCCCACATTACCAGTGATGTAGTATAATGCCCCCACATTCCTCACAATATAATATAGTGCCCCCACTTTGTCTTCCATATAGTATAATGTGGCCCCCATAGCCCTCCAAACAATATAATGTAACAGCAATAATAAATACTATATATATATATTCAAATAAAAGTGGATTTTTTAATGATCAACACAATTGGAAACCGGATCTTCTTTCTCTCCAACAGGTTTTCTCATGGTCAGCACTTGAACTGAAAATACTGTTGTGTGAATTTAGCCATATGGTGAGATAGTGGTTATTTGTAAATATACTTTTGAAATGATTGCACAAAGTCTCATATATATAATTTATGATATATACATATAAATCTGATATCATATATATGTGACCATGAGAAAACTTGTTGGAGAGAAAAATGATCCAGATTCCAATTGTGTTGATCATTAAAAAATACACTTTTATTTCAATCCTTAAAATTACATACATACTAAAGTCATGAACGTGAATGGGATAGGGGAGAACACCATAAAAAAACATGATTTCAGACTTCCTTTTTGTTTGGATGCACTGGTAAGGATGAGCTGGTTCGTTTCTTTTTTCTTACTCTTATTAATTCATGATAAAAAAAACTTAAAGGGACACTGTCAGGTAATTTTTCAGTATGATACTAATAATACCCTTGAATAGGGGCTGGGCAGACTATTTAAAAAACATGTAAAATCATTATTGTGCACTTTGCAGTTTCCATGTTATCAGCATTGTCAGAACCTGCAGGGAGCTCCTGTATTAGTCCTCTCCATTATATTTTCAACCAGATACACTGTGTGCAGAATTATGAGGCAAGTTGTATTGTAGAGGATTATTTTTATTTTTGATCAACAACTATGTTCTCAATCAACCCAAAAACTCAAATATTAAAGTTTAATATTTTTGGAAGTTGGAGTTTTTTTTTAGATTTGGCTATCTTAGGAGGATATCTGTTTGTGCAGGTAACTATTACTGTGCAGAATTATTAGGCAACTTAATAAAAACCTAATATATTCCCATCTCATTTGTTTATTTTCACCAGGTAAACCAATATAACTGCACAAAATTTAGAAATAAACATTTCTGACATGCAAAAACAAAACCCAAAAAATTAGTGACCAATATAGCCACCTTTCTTTATGATGACACTCAACAGCCTTCCATCCATAGATTCTGTCAGTTGCTTGATCTGTTTACAATCAACATTGCGTGCAGCAGCCACCACAGCCTCCCAGACACTGTTCCCAGAGGTGTACTGTTTTCCCTGTAGATCTCACATTTTAGGAGGGACCATAGGTTCTCTATGGGGTTCAGATCAGGTGAACAAGGGGGCAATGCCATTATTTTTTCTTCTTTTAGACCTTTACTGGCCAGCCACGCTGTGGTGTAGTTGGATGCATGTGATGGAGCATTGTCCTGCATGAAAATCATGTTTTTCTTGAACAATTCCAACTTCTTCCTGTACCACTGCTTGAAGAAGTTGTCTTCCAGAAACCGGCAGTAGGTCCAGGAGTTGAGTTTCACTCCATCCTCAACCCAAAAAGGTCCCACAAGTTCATCTTTGATGATACCAGCCCATACCAGTACCCCACCTCCACTTTGCTGGCATCTGAGTCGGAGTGGAGCTCTCTGCCCTTTACTGATCCAGCCTCTGGCCCATCAAGAGTCACGCTTCTTGCAACCCTGTTGGCTATTTGCCATGAAACGCTTGATTGTTCGGTGATCACACTTCAAAAGTTTAGCAATTTTAAAACTGCTGCATCCCTCTGCAAGACATCTTGTCAAGCCCCAGGCTTTGGGGTACTCGGGTATCAGGCCCCACGGAAGTGTTGCTGTGTCACGGGGAGTGGTGGCCGCGCCTGATCCCGTATCCTGGGGGACTTCTTTGAAAAAAAGGGTATATTTACAGGGGATTTTATATACAGTTTGTCGTGACGCCACCTGTAATTTTTGGTGAGGAGCCACCAGCGCCACCACAGTCCGCCGGAGGTAGATGGTATCGCAGCTAGTTGTCAAGGTCCTCTACAGGTAGGGCTGGACCTCCGGGGCAGCGTAGTGTGATGGGGCAGCTTGTAGTGGAGCTGTATGGAATGGGGAGTGTTGGAGCAGTCTATGAGGGGCACCGGGAACGGAGAGGAATGACACACGCACACTGCAAAAGTCTCTTTTATCTTTTACTGATGTTACGGCAGGTAAAGATGTCCAGGGCACTGACAGGTGACCAGGTTGCGCAGTGGGTCCCCACAGCAAGTGGGTATAAGGCCTCCTCTGTTCCTCTTTGGTAAGTGAAGCCCAGCCTGCATGCAGCCAGAGTGGCCTCCTCTCTCTTCCTGTCTCTGATGTCTGTCCTCTCCTCCTGTGCGGTCCACGGGTTACCCTCTCTGATCATTGTGGTGGAACACTGCTGTGTCTGGCTCCCTCTCTTTGACCCACAGGGGGACCGGGTGGCTGAAGCCTCCACGGTGTGATGGGGTTCTCTGTAGTCCTGGAGTATCCCACAGGTGCGGATCCCCGATGTCCGGTATGTCTTAGGGCGAACTTCCACTAGTTCCTCACTACTGTTAGGCTGTCTGCTCCTTGCCTTCCGTCCCCACTTAGGCTTGCGGGACATCAGAAGGGCCACTCCGGGTCACAGGTTCGGGCCTAACCGCGGCACCAACCACGAGGACGTCTACTAGCGTCTGCACACTCTGACTAACTCCTCCCCCAGCAGCAGTATTTATAAGGGATCTTGCCTAAGGTCAGCAAGTTGGGCTCCCCCTACTGTGCTGGGGTGGAAGATGTTGCATGTAGTAGGTGCCTGCTGTGGAAACCCAACTGTGCATTAGAGAAGTCTGTGGTTACCTGCGTGAGCAGGGCGCCACAATCCCACAATTTTGGACTTTTCAGAGCCCAGTCAAATCTCTCTTATGACCCATTTTGCCAAAGGAAAGGAAGTTGCCTAATAATTAAGCACACCTTATATAGGGTGTTGATGTCATCGGACCACACCCCTCCTCACTACAGAGATGCACATCACCTGATTTACTTAATTGGTAGTTGGCTCTCAAGCCTATACAGCTTGGAGTTGGACAACATGTATAAAAAGTATCGTGATCAAAATATTAATTTGCCTAATAATTCTGCATACAGAATTGCTGTATAAGTGTTATTTAAATATCCACACCCATCCAGGCTTGTGTTCACTCCCTCCCCTCTGTTCTCTGGGCTGGGAGGGGGGAGGTGTCTTGTGCTGCAGCCTGTAAGATTTCTATGTGTATAAATAAACTTTGGTTTTCTTGCAGATATGTAATGTGTGTATCTGCTGAGCACATGATCAAATGTTCTTATAATCACATAGAAATATCTCAGACTACACACATGTCTCATAGGCGGGCGTCACATGCATCAATTTCCTGCACAATATCGCTTAAGCGATCTGCTTTTTGATCGCTTAAGCGATATCGTTTGTGCGTCGCTGCGTGTAATCAAGCAATTTTACACTGTAAAATCGTTAGATCGCAGATTGGTGAGCCGGAGCTCATATCAAGCGATAAACGCTTGTTCAATCTGCCTCATCGTGGTGTGTGACACCACGATGAACGATCTCCCAGCGGCACAGCCTATGCTGGGAGATGGTATCTATGGTAAACGTTGGGTTACTAAGTGCACCGCGGTGCCTAGTAACCCGATGTGTACCATAGTTACCAGCGATCTCGCTAGTCCACATCGCTGGTGAGTCTGCCTGTGTGACAGCTCACCAGCGATGTGAACGATATTGTTAGCGATCGCGCGTGCATATAATCGCTAACAATATCGTTCAAAACATTGAAGCGTGTGACGGCCGCCATACACACAATTACATGAAGAGTTTCAGCTAAACTCCCCCCTTCCGTCTGCAGTGAATGAGTCACACAACAGACAGATCAGAGAGGAGGCAGGACAGTGTAATGATGCATGAATATTCAATCATTGAGTGGGAGTGGGCAGCAGAGAAATCACTGTGACAGAGAAAATTAATCTTTTATTTTGAAGTTTACAGGAGATAGGAGGGAAATATAAATAATAGAAATACATGAATAGAGAGAGCTTAGAGAAAGGAATTAGAAAATGATAGCAGTTACACATGGATTTTTGGCCTGACAGTTTTACTTTAACAGCACTCATTAATAACTAATGTTATTCAATTTTGCTGTTCACATGACCATTTTTTTTACACAAAAACAAATGTACACATGAAAAAAAAAATACCAGCGCTAACCTTTTTTGTATTTGATATGAACATCATCTATTCACGTCGATAGTTGTTAAAAAAATCGGATCTCATGCAGATCACCTGAGTTGGACCAAAGCATGTTCATCTCTGAGGGTATCGTTACACGTCGCAACATTGCATGCAATTTCACTGGCAATTTGCTGGTTGCAGTGAAATCATGGACACAATGTTCTATTTTGTTGCCGTGTACAAAATGGAACAATGTGTCCATGATTTCACTGCAACCAGCAAATTGCCAGTGAAATTGCATGCAATGTTGCGACATGTAACGGTACCCTGAGACACAGAACCCATCTACTTAGTGGTATGATGGCTGGATATTCCCATCTTGTTTGTACAAATGAACAAGGCACCTTCAGGTATCTGGAAATTGCACCCAAGAATAAACCAGACTTGTAGAAGTCCACAAGTCTCTTCCTGATATGTTGGCTGATTTCTTTAGACGTTCTCATGATGCTATACAAAGAAGCTGTGTGTTTCAAGTGTGCATTAAAATACATCCACAAGTGTGTCTATAATTAACTCAGATGTTACCAATAAATCAGAAGCGTCCAAACACATGACATCATCATATGGGCTTACCCAAAGTGTTGAAAAGCATTGTAATCTAAATGGGGAACTCCGGGGAGAAAAAACTTTCAGAACAGTCCCTGCCCTGCTACATGATGAAGCAGAGCTGTAAACTGCAATTCTAGGATCTATAGATTGCTTATAATTCAATAAAATCCTACCTGCTCTTTTGATCTCCCCCCTCCCTCATGGGACAGAGAATTCCAGCCTGAGAGCTTCATGCAGCAGCAGAGAACAGGATGTGTGTCAGTGGCATGGACCCTGGGGCTGAAGTATCATCCTATATTCCAGTGAGGAGTGATGATGATCCATTGAAAGTTGGAGGGATAGGAAGCTACCAAGGTCTGTAGGGTAGACCATGCAGAACTGAATCGATCAATGTAGTGCTTAGCCTGTGCTCCTAGCCTCACAATAACAGTACACATTATGCATCATCATACAGCAGAGGAGCACAGCATGTATTTGTATCTGCTTGGTGACATGATTGTTATTTCAAGCCTAGATCCCCCTGTCACTTAGGATGGTATATCAGGGACTGGATTGTAGTGTGACTATGGGGGTGGCGACCACGCCCCCTGCCATGCCCCCTACCTATACAGAAGTGTGAGGGGGCTGGGATGTAGAATGATCCTGCAGCTCTCATCATCCATGCCCCCGAAACACCTCCTGCTCTTTGCTCCTAAATGAAGATGTCCGGCTGAAAATTCTCTGTCCCATGAGGGGGGTCAGAGCAGAGGAGCAGGTATGATTTTATTGAATTATGAGAGATCTATATGTCCTAGAACTGCAGTGTACAGCTCTGCTTCATCATGTAGCAGGGCAGGAACTGTACTAAAAAGTTTTCTCTCACTGGAGTTCCCCTTTAATGTATTTAAATTCTTGACTTTCCAGAAAGCTATAAAAATGCCTTAAAACATTTTCTCTCTCTCATTATTCTGGCATTTGGGAAATATTAATAATTATGGTAATCCTAATTGACCTAAAACAGGAAATGTTTATTCTGATTTCATGCCAGATAGTGAAAAAAACATGTATATGTGTCTTTTTATATAGTGTATGTAAATCTGGTTTCAACTATATATAGAATCTGCTTTTATGGATAAATTACAATTAACTTTAGTAACAGGTGCTGTATAAGAACAAAAACAGATTGCGTATGGATGACAACATACCGTAGTTGATAAATTATAAGTTTTTTTCTGAATTAAAATATGATGATTTTTTTATATGCTCATGTAAACTTAGCCTACTACTGACTCGTGAAATGGAGAGAAAGATGTCTGCCGGTGAACTCTTAGGGTAGAAGTACATGACATCATTTAGGCGCTGATCGTATTCCTGAGCTGGCTTTGCTGGCTTGGGCTTTCAATCTATACTGGTGGGTATACAATGGTGGGCTTCCCAGCAGATGCCACCCAAAGAATGAGTACGGTATGTAAATGGAAAATGTGCAGAGCAATGCCCGGCATAAAAAGACACCTTGTGTACATACTCTTAGGCTAGCTTCACACTAGCATGTTTGTGATGTGCGTAGGCATCCGTCGAAATCTGCACGCATACAGATCCGCCATGCACCTCTATATTTAACATGGGGACTCATTGACATGCGTAGCTATCCATTTCTAGGGGCGTCCGTCTCTCTGCGTCGTTTTCACATCCTCCCCGAACGCATGATGTTGCGATTTCGGTCAGCATGAAAAATCCTTAAGCCTCCGGATGTGCCACAGTGCATCAAAACAATACATGGTTTTCAATAGAGATGCATCCATCTTTGAATGTATGCACCCGATACGGATACGGATTTAACTGTGCGCATGCCTGGAAGAAAGAAAAATCTCTCCCTCTCTATCTTACTCACTCACTCTCGCTCTCTCTCTCACACACACTCACACTCTCTCTCTCTTCAGGTTTCCAGTCTCCCGCTGCTGCTTCTGGGGCTTCCCTTTAAAGCTTCTTGCATATTCACTGCAATGACCATCAGCCAATCACAGACACTCACTCTCTGTGAGAGCCTCTGCGATTGGCTGTTGCTGTCAGACTACATTTTCTCAATGTGGACGGTGATTGTGCTTGACTGCCATACACATTAGTTTATGGCAACCAACCTGCGGTCATAGGGTGTTAAATAAATAATATAACAAATGCATGGGGCTCCGCAGTATTTTTCAGACTAGCCCAGTGAAAGTTGACAGCTAAGAGCTGCCACCCTCAGCTGCGTAATTTTACCTTGGGTGGCAAAAAAAGTGTGGGTTCCGCCCTATTTTTAATTGCCAGCCAAGGTAAAACTAAGCAGCTGAGGGCTGGTATTCTCAGCAGGGTGATGGCCCATTCTTTTAGGGCCCTCCCACGCTAAAGAATAGCAGCCCGCAACCCCCCCTGAAAATGGCACATTTATAAGAAGCGACATTTCCAGGCACTTTCCAGGCTCTTTCAGCGGCGCTCGTGGAACACTGGATAATGAGAGGTTAATACCAGCTTTGTTTTACCAGCTGGTATTAAGCCATGAGATTCTTATGGCCACTTTACACGTCCCGATATCGTTGTCCAACAACAATAAAAAGTCACGTGGTTCGTGCATTGGCGCCGATATCGTTCGTGCGTTGTGTGGTGTGAATGTGCAATTCGATACAAGAACGATGCCAAAACGATATCGGGGGGGGGGGGAAATGAGCAGGCTCTCCAACTGGCCGATATTGGATGGACAATCTGGCAGGATGGTGCTGTGTGACAGCCCAACAACGATTTGGAGCACAACTTCCCCTATTCACTCCCATGTTAAATGGTCGTTCGCTGGGTCGCTCGTACGAGGGGGCATATACATCGCAGTGGCATTGCCTGACGATATCTCCCTGTGTGACAGCTCCTATGCGATCTTGGCTTACTGCCAAAAATGTGCACGCTCCCGTTGTATCCAATATCGGGACGATATCGGGACGTGTAAAGCGGCCATTAATGTCAGGCCAAGTTAGACCCAACCATTAAGAATCTCAACTAAATGTTTTAAAAAGACACAACACAGAGAAAAATTTATTTATTACAAATAAAAACACCCTCGTACACCTCCACAACCCTTGTCTTCTGTCTTCCTGAATGGATGTCGCTCTGCTACATCAGAGAGCACGGGGAGGAAGAACGCTTTTGCTCCCAGTAGTCTCTGATCAATGAATGAGCAGAGGTCTGTGGTGTGGTAAGCGGTGGTATCACCGAGGACACCATTGCCATAGTAACTAAGTGAGCAGTTACTACAGCAATGGTGTCCTCGGATCACCTCAGTTAACTCCCTGCTTACCCTGCCGCTATCCCTGCGGCTGCTGAATGAGAAAAATATGAATGCTACACTGATGGTATAATCAGGGGTGGGGAACTCAAGGGCCCCAAACCGTGCATGTTTTCAGGATTTCCTTAGTATTGCATACAGTTAGGGCCAGAAATATTTGGACAGTGACACAAGTTTTGTTATTTTAGCTGTTTACAAAAACATGTTCAGAAATACAATTATATATATAATATGGGCTGAAAGTGCACACTCCCAGCTGCAATATGAGAGTTCCACATCCAAATCGGAGAAAGGGTTTAGGAATCATAGCTCTGTAATGCATAGCCTCCTCTTTTTCAAGGGACCAAAAGTAATTGGACAATGGACTCTAAGGGCTGCAATTAACTCTGAAGGCGTCTCCCTCGTTAACCTGTAATCAATGAAGTAGTTAAAAGGTCAGGGGTGGATTCCAGGTGTGTGGTTTTGCATTTGGAAGCTGTTGCTGTGACCAGACAACATGCGGTCAAAGGAACTCTCAATTGAGGTGAAGCAGAACATCCTGAGGCTGAAAAAAAACAAAAAATCCATCAGAGAGATAGCAGACATGCTTGGAGTAGCAAAATCAACAGTTGGGTACATTCTGAGAAAAAAGGAATTGACTGGTGAGCTTGGGAACTCTAAAAGGCCTGGGCATCCACGGATGACAACAGTGGTGGATGATCGCCGCATACTTTATTTGGTGAAGAAGAACCCGTTCACAACATCAACTGAAGTCCAGAACACTCTCAGTGAAGTAGGTGTATCTGTCTCTAAGTCAACAGTAAAGAGAAGACTCCATGACAGTAAATACAAAGGGTTCACATCTAGATGCAAACCATTCATCAATTCCAAAAATAGACAGGCTGAGATAAATTTGCTGAAAAACACCTCAAGAAGCCAGCTCAGTTCTGGAAAAGTATTCTATGGACAGATGAGACAAAGATCAACCTGTACCAGAATGATGGGAAGAAAAAAGTTTGGAGAAGAAAGGGAACGGCACATGATCCAAGGCACACCACATCCTCTGTAAAACATGGTGGAGGCAACGTGATGGCATGGGCATGCATGTCTTTCAATGGTACTGGGTCACTTGTGTTTATTGATGACATAACAGCAGACAAGAGTAGCCGGATGAATTCTGAAGTGTACCGGGATATACTTTCAGCCCAGATTCAGCCAAATGCTGCAAAGTTGATTGGACGGCGCTTCATAGTACAGATGGGCAATGACCCCAAGCATACAGCCAAAGCTACCCAGGAGTTCATGAGTGCAAAAAAGTGGAACATTCTGCAATGGCCAAGTCAATCACCAGATCTTAACCCAATTGAGCATGCATTTCACTTGCTGAAATCCAGACTTAAGACGGAAAGACCCACAAACAAGCAAGACCTGAAGGCTGCGGCTGTAAAGGCCTGGCAAAGCATTAAGAAGGAGGAAACCCAGCGTTTGGTGATGTCCATGGGTTCCAGACGTAAGGCAGTGATTGCCTCCAAAGGATTCCCAACAAAATATTGAAAATAAAAATATTTTGTTTGGGTTATGTTTCTCTGTCCAATTACTTTTGACCTCCTAAAATGTGGAGTGTTTGTAAAGAAATGTGTACAATTCCTACATTTTCTATCAGATATTTTTGTTCAACCCTTCAAATTAAACGTTACAATCTGCACTTGAATTCTGTTGTAGAGGTTTCATTTCAAATCCAATGTGGTGGCATGCAGAGCCCAACTCGCAAAATTGTGTCACTGTCCAAATATTTCTGGCCCTAACTGTAACGCCATCACCTGTGCAATACTAAGGAAATCCTGAAAACATGCACGGTTTGGGTCCCTTGAGGACTGGAGTTCCGCATCTCTGGTATAAATAGACATATGGACCAAAAATGGATGAAAATCGGATCTAGCACATGGATGTAAACTTTCCTTTTCTTTCTCGTATGCAAAAAATAAGATACCCTATTGTGTGTTTTTGTGAGTATCTAACTCTCTGCATAAATTGGATCAAGCATCCATTTGTCTTAATTACATTTATCTACTAAGATGCTTAGGCAATTAGTTTACATGTAGTCCAGGATTAAGTGGAGTCTGGGACAGACACAACATGCTAAGTGCTAACCAAATCTCATGTCATAGTATTATCTGCTTTTGTGGTTAGTTTTTTTTGTGCTATGAATCAAGATGATTTTATCCTCCTGAGTGTAATGACCCTTTATGTCAGTAATCACTTATAATGTCCCTGCTGTTCCCTATTCTTGCCTGCAGGGGGCATGCGTTTGCTATAAAATCTTATTGCGGACTTGCTTATCATGGTGTTATCACAAACAGGGATGAAATTTACCCAAACCACATTTTAAAATGAACTGCACATTAAAGCTTCCCTGGGGCAGTGATTAAAGAAAGTGATTTGTAATGTAATGTCAGATAGTCTTAATCGAAGGCGATAGATCTGCTTCTAATGCCTAGATAAAGCAGATGCTCCTGATTGCTATTGGAGATAGGCTTCAAGCCATGAGTGCATTACTATAATGGAAGATAAATACACAGCCTGTAAGACAGTATACACTGGTAGTCGGTGGTGGTCATGTATTCAGCAATAACACTGAGCCTGTAAAATTCCAATTAGGCCGCCCGGTTGTTTACAAATATTTGATAATTGTGTTAAAATTATTAAACAGCATAAATTCAGATAAGCGTATTATACGGTTTGTGTATCTACACAATGAACTGCACACGGCCAGCAAATAGCCAGCCCCATGTAAGTCAATGGCAGCATTAAGACAAATGTTGATACTGTATTTATTGTAGCATTTACTAGTCCAATTGTAGATGGAGCCCATTGTACTCGATACATCAACAAACGAAAAACAGCTATCACGCAGACATTATCTGTATGGCGTTTGTTTTTGCAAAAATTAAACAGGATATTGATTTGGGGATGTAAAAAATTCATATTGCTAAAAACAAACATTCAGCACATATGAAAAAATATACTGATGAAAAATTGTCCATTATTTAGGATGCAAAATAAGAAAAATGTACATATGATTGTCTAAATATCTAGTTTAAAGGGGTTATTCGAGATTTATCAAAAAAATTGTACCCAAGCACTAAGAGGCAGGTAGCTTCCACCCACCTGCCTGTTGTGCCCGACACCACTCACTGCCGACACGGAGCGGTGTTAGACCACTCCTGTTAGCGATTTTGCAACTTCTGCTGACGTCAGGTCAACAAAAAGGGCAGCTTCTCCACTCTGTCGACAGGCGCCTAACCGACGTCTTGCTGATTGACAGCCGGCTCTCCCAATCAGGTAGAGAGGAGTCGGCTGCCAATCAGTGTGACATCGGCTATGCGCCCAATTACACAGAGCAGAGCAGAAAACCTGCCTCAGCTCAGTTTACCCCACCATACTGTCTCCAGCACGATCGGTCAGCAACCACTCTGTGCCACGGGTTAAAGGAGGTGATCAGTGCCAGGCATAATAGGTAGGTAGGTGGCAGCTATCAGCCTGTTACAGCTTAGGCACATTTAAAAAAAAAAAAAGAAAAATCCCCAATAACTGCTTTAGGAAAAATCATCTACAGTGGGTACGGAAAGTATTCAGACCCCATTTAATTTTTCACTCTTTGTTTCATTGCAGCCATTTGGTAAATTCGAAAAAGTTCACTTTTTTTCTCATTAATGTACACATTGCACCCCATCTTGACTGAAAAAAAGCAGAAATGTAGAAATTGTTACAAATTTATCCAAAAAAGAAAAACTGAAATATCACATGGTCGTAAGTAGTCAGACCCTTTGCTCAGACACTCATATTTAAGTCACATACTGTCCATTTCCTTGTGATGGTTGTACTCCTTCATTGGAGTCCAGCTGTGTTTAATAAAACTAATAGGACTTGATTTGGAAAGGCACACACCTGTCTATATAAGACCTCACAGTTCACAGTGCATGTCAGACCAAATGAGAATCATGAGGTCAAAGGAACTGCCCAAGGAGCTCATTCAAATAGTCCGTGAAAATCCGAGTGCGGTTGGATTTTTTTTTAACAAACCCATAGACTTGAATTGCTGAGCGCTATCTGATACTTGGAGGCAAATTGTGCATGCTGAGTCTCGGACTGACTATATACAAGCCGCACCATCCGGCGGAATCCAGAGAGACCTAGACACCCTTAACCCCTATACTGGGATCTGCGAGGTCCATGGGGATGCTGCCTACAGATGGGCTGCAGTCCAGAGATAGGAAAGTCGTCAAGCAGTGTCAAAGCAGGGAAGTTAAAAAGGACAAAAACAGGATCCGATAACATAGTCAGAGAACTAGGTCAAAACCTTAATGGCAGCATGGTACAAAATCATAAGGCTGGAGAATAGTTCAAAACAGGCAGAGGTAAATCAGGAAGAACAGCAGTACAAAGCAGGATACTAACAAGTGAATCAAAGACTATTTCTGGCAGCTTGCAGCAAAAGGCTGAAGATATAAAAAGGGTGTGGTACTTCCCAATTGGCTGGAGCTAGGATAGACTTCAGCAGGAAGCTCATTCAAACACATCAACACTGTCAGACTACAGGTCCCAGACACTCCAACCCTAGTGGAAGAGCGGAGCCTGCGCTCTCCAGTATATCTAGCAGAGGCCTCTCCCCTATCATCAGCACCACCTTCAGAGTGAACATGGCAGCTCCTGGTGACAGAAGCGGAAGTCGCAGTAACTGACTCTGGTGGAATGTGACAATGAGATTTCTGATATCTCATAGCTTTTGCTGACACTGTAAAAGGAAAAGGCAGCTTTTGATTTGAATGGAGAAACAATGCATAAACGCTACATGTGAACATATCCTAAGGAATGTTCAGAATTGTAGACGTTTTCGGTGATACAATTGGGCCTACAAGTTACAGTATGTTTTTACATAAATTATATGGGGGTCAGGAACTGTTGTAACTCAGGTCCCTCATGTCTAATATAATTACAGTTAATGTAAGGATCAGAAAGGACTCAACATACGCAATGATGGAAAATCTGACAGGCAAATGCTTTCTTGCAACCTTGTATTGTGAACCATGTAATCTCAGTAAATATCGTGCTACAGTAATTCTTGCATAAATATTGAGTCTCCACATATATAATTATGAAAAATGCTGACTATCAGGCAGTTTCAAGCCTTTTATCCTCCAAATGCACGTGGTTTTAGACATGCCATAAATCGTGCATAACAAATACTTTTTTGAGTCTAACATTAAAAGAAAAAAAAAGCCATTGGCCGAGGTTTATCATTGACTTTGAGGTTTATTTGTCCTTTTTATTTTAACATAGTGTCTAATCTGAGATATTTATTAGTTACTTGTGCCACTATTTAGTAATAATGTTTGGGAGGGATGAATTTCCTGAATACTGCAGTTCTGGAGATCCTCTGCCGTCCTCTACTTGTCGGCAGCTGAAGCCATTACCAACAATAACAACGGAGTAGAACTGTCATGGACTAAATAAGAATTTGCATAGGAAATGAGCTGAATGCAAAACACTGGTGACCAAAGATATTGTGCTTATGACATCTATGGGTAATGTGTTCATCATCAATACATCACATTGTGTTACTGAAAAGAGGAGACATTATACAATAAGAAAAAAAAAACATTTCTCCAGCAATGATCCTTTAAGACTTAAACACTAAGGCCGTTTATAGCATGGTGCTCTACATTCTGTTTTTAGTCATGATTAAGGCTTGTTGCTGAAACGCGTGAGCCTTGTCTATTGTGTTGTGGTCTCTTACCTGGTGTAATGCCAATGTCCCTGCAGCAGGGACGCTGTCTTACTCATCGACCTACCGGACGCCACCCCCTTAGCTTGGCTGCCTACATGCTTCTCTGCTGCCTTTCGCTCCTGGATCCTGTGCACACCATAGAGGCCTCCAGGGAGTGTGCTTAGGGCTCGTGTCCGCGCCTCTTCCCTGTTCTTAAAGTACCAGTGTACTGTTACTCAGAAGTGCCCCTCAGCCTATGGCTGAGAGGCACTGGGTATATAAGGCATCCTCTCATTAGAGGAGGTGCCTGAGCAATTCCTTTAGTTAGTCAGTAGATTAGTCTTCAGTCTAGTTAGTTGTCAGGTCCTGTCTGCCCTTTGTCCGTTATCTATACCTCTGCCTGCTTTCCCATACCTGTACTCACTTGCCCTGTACCTGCTTGGCTCTCTCGTCTTGTCTGCTACAGCCGTCCCTGTATCACCTGCCTGTCAGTTACCTGGAGTTAGCTGCTGTGGTACCGACATTCCCTGGAGTCAGCTGCCGTGATTCCGAAATCCCCTGGAGCTGCACCTGTCTGCTACCTTACATGGTGGTCGCTAAGGTTTGCTCCTCCAAATGGTGATTGGTGCCTTGCCCCTGCAAGTGTTACACTTGGTTTTAAACTGCCTCAATATATGTGTAGTGTTAAAAGATCATTGTTGGATAAATATGTTTTTTTTCTATTTCACATTCCTCCATTCGAAGCCTCGTACATAACGTGATGAGTCCCAGGACTGGGTGAGCTGACTTTCCTATCCACATGTCATGTCATTCTGATTGCATTATGCAGTAAGAGGTGATCTGTGGGATTGATGCACAGCAGCAAGGTGGAAAGGATGTTATTGGCATTAATTTACAAGATAGAGATTATTAGATGTGGAATATGTCCCCTATGACTCAATTTTCCAGAGAATTTCCCAAATTCTCTTTAGCTCAAAATCCAGGGTCTTATCCTCACACTGCTTCCAATATAGCATGATACAAGAGAAACCCCCAGCAGTGACAGCATGGATCCAGACCAAGGTGGAATGTTGCTCAAAATCCAATATAAGGGTCTTATCCTCACACTGCATCCAATATAGCATGATACAAGAGAAACCACCAGCAGTGACAGCATGGTTCCAGACAGTGGCGTAGCTAGCCTGCTCTGGGCCCGGGTGCAAGATCTGCACCCAGGGCCCCCATGTGAGGACCAGGGGGGGGGGGTTGCTGGCTGAGAATTCTCATGCCACCCCATCATCTGAGGACCGGGGGGGGGGCCGTTGCACACTCACCGCGGCCGCCGTGCGTCTGCTGTAAGGAGGAGAGGAGGGGCGGGCAGAGCTGCAAGGCAGGAAGTCCCGTCCTCCCTCCTCTCCGGCCGGCGCGGCGGCCGGCTGCCAGCACGGGGCCCCCCAGGGGGTGCGGGGCCCCCCCAGGGGGCGGGCAATGGGCCCCTCATGCCGGGGGGGCCCGGGACACTCGCCCCCCCCTGCACCCCCGCTAGCTACGCTACTGGATCCAGACCAAGGTGAAAGCTTTGAAGAGAATTTGGGAGACCTGTCTTTTATTGAGATTGGAAGCTTGTAGATTTGGATTACTTTCCATCTTCCACCATTTTCCTCTCCATATTTGCAGACTTGGATATAGGCTTCGAGGTGATTGTCAACGTTGCCTTCCTCAGTTTATATTGGGCATATCTTGCCCCCTCCGGATGTGAGAATACTGATGTCCCTCCGTGCTTACTCTGAGAGATTTTTCTATTATGAATAACGTGATAAGGCAAATTGCTAAAAATCTCCTTTCTTCTGATGAACCTCGCTGAATTAGACGAGGTGAAACGCGTCAAATGTGGAGATAACAGAAGCAATTCTTCTCTGACATACAGACGTTCCATACAGACAGTTGAAAGGCTGCTTATTGGAGGACTATATTTCTCAAGTTAAGTCCTGCCTTTTGAAAAGATTGTCTCACTACCCTCTACAAAACTGTCTGACCTATTTTCCTTAGGGAGAGGATCTTCTAGGGAGAGCTGACGGTGAATGGGGGCACCCAAAAGAAGTAAGGTGTAAAATCCTCCATTGTAAGGTAGGGTCCAGTCATTGAGGGTTAGTGTTAGACCTTGTACCTGTCAAATATGTGGCTGTATGTACCAGAGAAGTGTTTTTAAGATTTGATGTTTGTCTGTATTTGTGAATTGGTTATTTTGACCTTTTAAGAATTTCAATAAAGATTCTTTATAATTTTACAAAAAGTTGGTCATTAATATTTCCCCTTTAAAACAATTAAAACATTACCTCCTAACTAATTAAAATAACTTAAATTTAATCACTTTCATAGAGCTAGACTAAAATGGAACAAGAATGCCAAAAGTCACAGAATTTTAGCGCAGTCTCCCATTGTGCCAAAATAATGCCACTTATTCAGTTTTTTGCTCCAGAATACTGGCATAAAACCTTTGATGAATCGGAATAGGCAAGTCTCATCTGAAATATGGAAGAAATTAGTGCATGCTGCAATTTTTTTTAATGCAGACATTATTTTGTGTAAAAAAACAGTCTACTGAACAGCCCAATTGGATAACATTAGTCTGAGTGCTGTCAGTTTTTCCACGTGCAGCACTTAGACCAAAAATACAGTCGTGTCAATGTTGCCTAAAGGTAAGAGAGATATTTACAACTGTGATTACTGTCACAACGTTCAATATCCCCCAGTATATGACTATAGTGGGTTAACCACATATTGTCTCCCTAGAGTTAAAACTAGGGACATATAGCAACTGGGACACTGATATGTTGCTATTATACATTAACTTATGAGCAGGGTCACCTCTTTTTATCCTTGCTTTAACTATTGTATTGTATTTTTTATAATTGTTACTTATGACTGTACATGTCCCCTCTGAATTGTAAAGCGCTACGGAATATGTTGGTGCTACATAAAGGAAGATTATTATTATTATTATCCAGCTAACTATATTTTGACTTTGCTATTTTATAGAATACTGCTGGCTCTGTGTTCTATACTGTGGACAGAGGGGGGCTCCCCTATTTAGGTAGCAGTGCAGATGGCCTCCTTTTAGATGAGTGAATTGGCTCCTGTGAGAAATGGATTGGTGCCATATTGCAGGGGGCTACTGCCAATAGGGAGAAACATAGTGTGGCATGACATAACATAGAAACTAACATCACAACATAGGTCATGATAGGTATGGAGTTTTAAGGTGAGCCTTTAACGTGACTCTCTTGCTGTTGGGGGGACCAATGAGTGCTCCTGAAACTCCTACTGTGTGATGCTGTCTTCAAAGGTGACAGAGAAAAACAGTGTATTTTGGATCCACACATCTAGAGCAAAATGCACCATGAGTTAGGGGTATGCAGCAAGTAGCAAGAGAACAGTTTCCCTGCTTCAAGGACAAGCAGAAGTAAGAGCACCTGAAAAGGATAAGTCATCACGGAAAAGCCCAACTACTTTATACTGTTGCAGCCCAATATTGTGCCTATGAGTTCCAGTATGCTTATAGTTGACCCTATTTTTAAACTTATACTCGTTGGGCTTAGTGTGGTTTAGGAAAAAAACACTACATCCGCTTACCAGACCGGCACCACTCCTTCACACCCACTACTGTATGACCCAATAGTCTGCTGGGATCAATCTGCTTTACTACCATTGAAAACCTCTGCAGTCCATCATGAGTTATGTGATGCCCCTGGCAAATGTTGATTCCAACAGAATATAGTTTCTGGAATATAGTTTGTTTCATTTTTTTCTTAAAGCATCCCAGACCGATTGAGTATAAGGTATAAAATAGTGGACAACCCCTATAAGTGCCTCTTTGGTGAAAATTAAAGTTGTTAAACTCCCAAACTGCTTCCTCTGATTCCTTCACAGTCGAGCGCACCCCATAAACATGCATTCCTGTGTCGGATACCCTCGACTAGACTCATCAATATCTCAGTCACTGTTGCTATGCTAATGTGGCGCCCCACTGGTCAGGCGTCACAGCTGGGATACTGCACCCATAAAAGTGTGCGGTTATCCCTGTCATAGTGGGAATGCAAGGTTTGTAGGAGGCTCCCACCCCAGCACTCCCACAATCAAGCCTAGGCAAATGGTTGGAGCCCAGTCCCTGGGAGGAGAGTTAGGGGAGGAGGGAGGTAGAAAAACAGGGAGCTCTAGTTTGCCCTGAGGAGAAGGAAAGGGAGCCCTGAGTGAGGAAAGGGGACTCCAAGAGAGGAGGCCTGAGAGAGGAACAGCCAGCCCAGGAAAAGAGAGAGGGGGACCCCTATACCGCCAAACATACTCTGGGGTAAACGCTAGTCCACCACGGGGAGCCGGCTCCGAGGACGCGGTGCATGGAGTCTAGCCCCTAAACTGCCAATACTGGCCGTCGCGAGTCAGTCTACCAGCCCTGACACCCTGCCCAAACAGCACTGCCACACAAGGATCACCCAGCAAGGTCGAGCCCCCTTCACAAGAACTGGGAAGCACGGGAACTCAATAGCACCCCAACAGGCCTGGTAGTAAGGGGTAGTGCAAGGACATGGATCAGCAGCAGGACTAAAGAAGGCATACCACGGGAGTCTCTGAGTGACCTTGCAGCCCGCTTTGACTACCCGGCCGGTTACCTCTTGAGAAAGACTGCTTTGCACTGTGAATTGTATTGCCACCAGAATTGTTCCAGTAAAGTACCCGAGTAGAGTGACAGAGTCTCCGTGTGTTTGTTCTTCTGCCGTACTGCTAATCATTGACATTCATATTCTGCATCTCCATCATCAGTGCACTCCTGCCCCGAAGGCCCAGCTCCACCTGCAGGGAGCTGTTCCATCAAAGCTGCAGTACTATCTCCTCCGGGAGGTCTGAAGCGGCGCTGGTGTCCAGTCACCAGAAACTGCAGGTGGCGTCACGTGAACTTTATGCTTTATTATTTTAAAATTCTCCCCTTTCTGAAAGCAGACCACCAGGGCCACGGGCCTGGGCAGGCCGCCAGTGACATCCCTACCACAGCAGAGGGCTCAGATACCCAAGACCCCATACCCTGGGGTGTGTCACTTTGTCCTCTGACTGCATTTCATGATCACAAAGGTTGTAGAACAGTAGATGAGAGTTCTCCTAATACTCATCACATCCCCACCAGAACCTGCTCCTGTGGATTTAGCCCCTGTCACTATGCACCGCCATATTCACACTGTAGGTGGTGCTAGTGATAAACGTGATATATCAACTTGACGGTGGTGCTAGTGATAGAGGGGACATCTTTGCAGGAGATTCTGAAGAGTTCAGACTTCGCTCATCCACTAGAGTTAAAGTGGCTGGGACCTGTGGTGCTTCATAATCTGACAGTATTAATGAGTGGGCGATCCAGGTGCGGTCATAAATTCTTGAGCTCCAGCCTATTGGAAAGTACCTCACCTTACATAAACCATCGGCCTCTTCCTGCAAGCTGCCAGAAATAGTTTTGTATTCCCCTCTGTAGCTTGTATTGCACATAGTGTTCAGTGGTTTACCTCTGCCTGTTGTTTGGACTTGTCTTCCTCACGATTTTGCTCTTTGTTGCCATCTCGGTTTTGACCCGGCATTCTGATCTATCCTGTTTTGTCTCTTTCCTGACCTCCTGATTTGTCCGTTTGGCAACCATTCCTGCTTATCCATAGACAGTTAACTCCTGCACTCTACTTCCAGTTCTCTAAATAGGAGTTAAAGGGTCTCAGAGTCACTCGAGGTTCTGCCTAACTGGTCGGCTTGTGCTGGTAGTCCCAGCCGGGCGTCACAATAGTTGGAACTCACTTATCATAACCTTACCTAACAGTCACTTACTATTGATATGCTATAAAATTATATAGTGAAAATTTGCTTTAAGCTGATATAAGAATTTGATTAATTCTAATTTTTATTGTAATACATAATTCTAAACTAAAGTTATATCACGTCTACATCCAATATAATCCGTCATTTCAGGTTGTGGACATGATGGCTGCATTATCATCAGTGGAAATACTGGGAGAATGTCCAGAAACATGTCCTCCCTTCTGATCACTCTTTTACCCCCAGCATTTGTGGTCAGATTTATGAGCGATATCAGCAGTTTATTTTCTTGTCCATCTATTTATTAATCTGTATAGATGAGGTTTAGGGCTCCTTTGAGTACCTATACTCAGCAGCATTGTCTTATACTTGTACCAGTTACTTCTTTTTAGAATTATTAAAGCGTAAAAATGATTCCAGTCATTTCGCTCTGACACTGACTCATGGTTTGTTACACTTTAACAAGAGGAGGAATTAATTACAAGTGAACTGTAAATCAGGTAATAATGGAAATTGTGCACATCACATGACCTTTACACAATATAATGTCATGAATATGAAACATAATGGGATTACATAAACTTTGTGGCCCATGAAGATCGTTCAGACGTCTTATGAGTGTTTTACAGTATACGATTGCACAACAGAGAGGCAAAAGAGCCAAGCTTTCTGGAATCTAAGAAATGATGTCCTATCCTTAACCTGGGATGTCAATATCAGATTGTAGTGCCAGTGCCACCAGGGATGCCAAAGCTCTCAACCCTCCAGCCGCTTCCCAGCATCTGCTCTGGTCCCTGTCTTTGTCCCCTGCCCCAAGGCCTGCGCATGCCACACAAGTGTCATGATGCCTCTTACTTTGGAGACTTGTGACAGGTTTGGGCCCTGTGTCTCTTTTCTGTATTTAGACTTCATTTTAAATGTGAACTTTCCTTTGGTTGTGTAGGAGTTAATGTCAATTTCTGTTGCTACAATGCTCCTTAGTTCTCTTCCCAGGTGTGACTACTTTGTGATCACTCCCATCTCCTTTATATGGTCACATGATCCAGCATTCCTTGCTTGTGATTGAACTCTATTCCTGGCCTAGCTACCTGAGGTGAAAGTATTAGTGTGGAGAAGTTGACTGTTGCAAAGCCGTCTACTGCCTAAGAGAATGGCAGCAGGCGTGAAATTGTTTTTGTCATTTCCTTGTCTGTCTCCCTTTCCCTCTTGTTGCTATTAGTGTAGTGGTTGGGACTAGTGCTCCCGCTAGCCATCTCCCTATTTAGGCTTAACATCAGGGCCAGTGAGGGACTAGGTATCCTGTTCGGCAACAGGGGCAGTAGGGATATCAGTTCACAGTCACTGTTGAGTTCAGGGAGCTTCCTTTCGTTCGTTCCCTATGAGTAGGGCCCTTTGTTGTATTTGTCCCGTCTAGTGTTTCTCCAGTGCGTTGTTGTGTGTAGTGCGCCGGACACCATTGGTCTATGTGCCACTATCACGCACTGTATCAGGAAGCTCCCTAGTGCACAGAGTGACAACAGCTCTCTGAAAGCGTGCTTAGGACACGCATGCCACTCCATTTTCTTAAAAGGGCCAGCGTGCCCTAACCTGGAAGTGCTAATATTTAGGGCACTCTCCTCCCTTAGGGAGGTGCCTGATCTACGTATGCTGTACTTAGTAGGACCTGCCACACCTGCTGCACCAGCCATGCCAGCTGCACCTGCCATCCAGAGTCAGAACCCGCCTATCTGTCGGTACCAGCCTGCCTGACTGCAGCTGATACCAGCCTACTTCTGCCGTCCTGCCTGCATCTGAGCTTGTGCCTTCCCAACCTCCGGGGGCAGCTGCTATGGTACCAAGAGTTCCCCTAGAGTGGTACCTGCTGGCTACCTTTCAGCACAAGCCTAGCCTCACCAGCAGAGGCTCTAGTGAAGACGAAATAGTCGCTGAGTGAGCCTGATTTCCGTGGTGCAGTGGGTCCACTCTCACTAGCGTGACATTAATCTGTCAATATCAGATTACTGTGGGTCCAACTCTCTGCAACTCCACAATCAGCTTTATGGAGCAAGGGAAACCCTGAAGAAGCTGTATTATTTGCACATGTGCTACATCCTATTTAATCAGGGGATTGGCCGAGGTGCTGAAAGTCAGACCCTCACCAATCTGATAGTGATGGCCTATAATATTGGGCATCTTATAAACCCACTTCAACAGCATAAACTAAGCACTCAGCCTTATTTGGATTTAGCCCTATAAAAATATCCCCTTTAGGCTAAGCTCCACCGATGAATATTTGGGGCACTTCTGATGGGGCAGATTTTCTGCAGTATGTCTGACCCTATTAGCTAAAATACTATTTATTTTCTTCTATTTTGCATTTGAGTGCAAATTATTACATTTTTTTATGCTGTGATTTTTGTCTCCTTTTGTCATGTCATGTTTTAAGTAAAGTTGCTTTGTTTTTGATACTCTCTGATGTTTGACATTGACAAAACTTTATTGATACAGTCACGTGTGGTTTAAATGTATTTTTTTGCCTGTGGATTTTCTGCATCTAATGCAATTCTATGCACATAAATGTCAGCATACCTGCAATAGGAAGTGATATGGTGCGGATTTGAAACACGCAACGCAGGTCACTTCATGCAGTATAACAATGGAAGCCCAGTGGGAAGGAGATTTCTAAAAAAAAAACCATCAATTTTGCTGGAACCGTTAGTTGCTGCATCTTTCTTTAGCGCAATGTCAAAAACCGTGCACCCTAGTTGTGGCCAATAGGCTGAGTGCGCTGTCTAGTCGTCTGGTTTTGCAGGCCCTCGCTTCCCTTACTGGTGATTGACAGCACTGGTTTTCCTGAGCTTTCTGCATACAATGCTCCATCCAGGCAAAGCAGTGCTGTCAATCACCGGTGAGGGACATACAAAAATAGGGTTGTTGACCGTCCAAAATATTCCTGGACAGTCTGTAAAAATAGGTCACTTCCTGTAAAAAATAAAAATTGACATGTCTGGGATGGTTTTGAAGCTGGAGAAACTTGTACAGATTTTTATGACTGTATTTATCACCCTTTTACAGTTCACATTGAATGCCGCTAATGTCTTCATATATGATTTATGGTCTGTGTCACTAATGATTTACTGAGGTTATTTAATGTGTATGTTTTTTAGAAAAACTCAAGAAAAAAAATAAAGTTGGAAACCCTGTGCAAAACTAGCGGGAGGAACAGTGCACTGAGCCTGCAGGCCACATCCCAGGTGCACCGAGCACCCTGATTAGCATGTTTAATTAAACGACAGTTGCTGCAGAATGGGGAGCAATTACAGCACTAGGTGACATTTTTAGGTCCCTTTCACATCAGCGGTTTTCGCCGATTGTGGCAGTTGCGGTGAAAAAAACGCAACTGCCGCGATTACCGCATAACCGCTGCACTTGCGGCAGTTGCGGCAAGCCCCATGCAATGTCTATGGGGCTTGCGGTAAGTGTGCGGCAGATGTGGCAAGTGCGGTTTCGGCACTTGCGGCAGGTGCGGCCGCGAAAAAAACGCGGTCAGCCACGTTTTTTTTCGCGGCCGCACCTGCTGCAAGTGCCGATACCGCACTTGCCGCACCTGTCGCAAGCCCGCATAGACATTGTATGGGGCTTGCCGCAACTGTGCCGCAAGTGCAGCGGTTAATTATGCGGTAATTGCGGCAGTTGCGGTTTTTTCACCGCAACTGCAGCGATAGGCGAAAACCGCTGATGTGAAAGCAGCCTAATGGGCTTTTTTCCTTACAAAACTATGTGCTTGTTTTATGCTGTCAGTTTGGGCTGAGAGACTCCTTTTATATATAGGTCAAACATCAAACCCATAAAAGAACTATTTAGCATGGAAAGTATTAAAAACATAACTGCTTATTCTTTAAGAGGTTATCACATGAAGAGCCTGACTCCCCATGTGACTGCTGCATGTGACCTTAGCGGTGTATCTCCTCCTCAGTTCAGTTTCTTAATATATCAGTAAACCCTCTTATCGTCTTTCCACGTAATCCCTATTATGCCCATACACATGCTCATTGGGCAGGCAGCTATTCCTTCAGCCCCGAACCCCCCATTTATGCCTCATACCTATTCCAATCCAAATATTCATGCGTGTTCCATAAGGAGTAGGGAATAAACCTTCATTGGCAGCTTACAGTATTTCTCTGGATAACGTAAGGATCGGGCACTAGAAATCAATATGCCTGATCCCTCTCTTCCTCTGACATTTTCCCATATACAGAAGCACTAGGCTTCTCCCAGGTTTGGATGACTGCTTTTATGTGTATAAAAAGATATTAAAATCTGAGAGTCCTCAGTGCTTGATACATTTTTTAAACCAATATTTTTTATTGAGCATTTTCAAAATGTGAACAATAATAAACCAGTTAGGTAAGCATTATAACAGATCAGCAGTGGTGAAAAGTGGGGATGGGAAGTAAAGGTAGGGTTAAGGTCAACCTAGGTATAACCAGGGAAAGGACGGAGGAAAATTGGCTACGCCGCTGAACTCCCAAGAATTATGAATGCTGTTGAGAAACATGGTAAGTGGATGAGAGCCACGGGTCCCACCACATTGTTATCTTAGATTTCCTTCGCAGGTCATGAGCCAGGACTTCCTCATAACTGTAGTGTAAATCCAATTGGGCCGCCAATTCCTTGATGCTGGGAACATCAGAGGACCTCCAGTGCCGAGCCACACACTGTCTGCTTGCTACCAGTATGTTGGTGATGATAGGTTGGAGCATCGGCGGAAACTCTTCGATGCCCATACCCAGTAGTGCCAGTGGGCCAGTGAGAACAAAGGGAAGCCCCGTCACCCCCACAACAACGCCCTCCACTTCCTTCCAAAACAGTTGTATCTTGGGGCACTCCCACCACATGTGTGCGAGGGGTCCCACCTGGTTACATTGCTTCCAACATAGGGGGGAAGTGGGCCTCCCAAATTTAGACATTTTAAAGGGATAGATATACCAACTCAACTGAACCTTCTTTGCTTGTTTGAGGTGGTTCACGCAAGAGGTGAATCTAAAGGCATGAGATAACGCATGACGCCATGTGTCAGGGGAAGCTGAAAATGAGAGTCGGGATTCCCATGCCAACATGAAGGGTAGTTTTCTAAATCCTACCTGTGACAACCATCCGCTGTGAAGCTGAGCTGCTGGTAGGCAGCACCCCGAGAAACTCCGAGACCCTTAACCCCTATACAGGGATCTGGAATTATAGCGGAGCCCAGGGGGTAGCTGCCTATTATGAGCAACAGAGCAGGGAAGGTCGCCAGGGGAAAAAATCAAGACCCAAAAAACAAAGTCAGAAGTCCGAGTCAAAACCGAGAGGGCAGCGAAGGTACAAAATCGTCAGGCAGTAGCAGAGTCGAGAATCCAGGCAAGGGTCAAGGGCAAAACCAAGAGGGCAGCTCAGGTACAAAATCGACAGGAAGAAGCAGAGTCAGAAATCCAGGCCAAGGTCAGAGACAAAACTAAACATACACTATATCACTGGGGAACCAAAACTATATCTGGCGGCCTGCAAGACAGGCTCCAATGTATTTGAAGGGCGCGGTTACCTCCCATAGGCTGGAGCTCACAGCCTGATGACCTCATCCGGACCGCCCCTAGATCCAGGCCAGATGGAGATGCACGACTGGCTCCACCCACGCCACCTCTGACAGAAGAACGCAGGCTGCGCCTAACGGACGCCCGCTCCTCTGCGACCAACACCACCCAGAGGGGAAACACCGCGGCGCCCAGCGACAGAGGCAGACGTCGCGGGAGCAGTTCCATATGAGGACAAGGCCCTCCTGTCACCGGTGCCACCAGCAGAAGGAATCCGGCTCCTCCCAGCGGCCGAGGCAGGAACACCGGCCACCGAGTCCAATGGCGACGTGACACTACCGGGCTGAGGAGGTATCTATAGAGAATCGAGATGCCATGGGAGAAGGGCGCCCTTGATTTCACACAGGGCAGGGGCTTCACCCAAGGTAAAAAAAGACAAGGAGGCCTTACACCCACTCGCTGTGGAGATCCAGAAGTGCTTCCTGACCACCCGACAATGTCTCAGACTTTTACCTGCCTACAGTTACAGGAGATGTGAGGTCCTGCTCTATAAGGAAATAGGGGGACACAATACGTAATAAGCAGGGGCGTAACTACAACAGGTGCAGGGGTTGCAATGGCTCTGAAGCCTGGGGGGCCCCAAAAGTCCCTTAGCTTTATAGAAAGACTAATGATATTAAAGATTTGTAATAATTGAGGGCCAGATTGGAGCTTTTACATCAGGGCCCATGAGCTTCAAGTTACACCACTGATAAGTGCTTGTCATGTACGGTCCGGCCATCATTATAATAAATAGGGGTTTTCATATAAGACTGCATGAGCCGATCATCATATCTAATTTCAGTTACCAGGTGCTATTGGGTGCACAGAGGATGAGGCGGCAGATGGAGAAGAGGGACCAGATTCTGCGGAGAATTTAGAAGGGGGGAACAGGGAAGAGTTAGATTAGTGAAGTTAGGTAATAGGAGATTGTGTCTTTAGAGCACACTTAAAAGGAATCTGTTAGGTTAAAAATCCATATGTAATTGATCCAATTTTCTAATTCCTTTCTCTAAACTCTCTCTGTTCATGCAGTTGTATTATTTATGATTCCCTCCTATCCTGTGTAAACATCAAAATAAAAGATTAATTCCATCTGTCAATCACGGTGACCTCTCTGTTGCCCACACCCCAAGGACTGAATATTCATGCATCACTGCCCTGCCCTCCTATGTTTTATGTTGTGTGACTCATTGCAGACAGAGGAGAAAGGAAGGGGGAGGAGGTGTGTGGTCTTAGCTGCAGCTCTGACCTGTTCATGTCATTGTGTGTATCTGAGGAATGTGTGTAGTGTGAGCAGACTGAGATATTTCTATGTGATTATAAGAACATTTGATCATTTGCTTAGCAGATACACACATTACATGTATACATGAAAACCATCGTTCATATAACAGAAATCTCTTAGACACCACACAGTCAGGGCCGTATTATCCATTAGTCACTGGAGGGCAGGTGCCTGGGGCAGCAGGTTGAGGGCAGCGGCGCCACCATCAAGATTGAAAAAAAAGAGAAAACTAAAAAAAAATCTTTTTACCCCCTTTGCTGGGCTAAGTAACAAAACCAGCATATTTTTAAGGTGGGGGAGGGGGAATGCGAGGGGTCAGCACTGCAGGACCACAGGATGAGCAGTATACACTCGTGTATTCGGAGAATATACCTTATGCTGGAACAGAACCTGCTATGATGTCACACACATGTGACTCGGGTGGGTGGAGCCGAGTTTTGATGGGTAAGAGGTCAAGAATCAGAATGTCAACGGATGAGGAAGTGCTGGGACTAAATACACAAGGTACATGGGGGGCTGTGCAGAGGGCATAGGGGTGTGTGCAGAGGGCATAGCGGTGTGCAGAGGACATGGGGGAGAGGTCATTTGGGGTGTGTGCAGAGGGCATAGGAGTAAGCAGAGGGAATAGGGGATGTGCAGAGGACATGGGGGGGTGCAGAGGACATGGGGTGTGTGCAGAGGGCATAGGGGTGTGTGCAGAGGGCATAGGGAGTGTGTGCAGAAGGCATAGGGGTGTGTGTGCAGAAGGCATAGGGGTGTGTGTGCAGAGGGCATGAGGGGTGTGCAGAGGGCATGAGGGGTGTGCAGAGGGCATAGGGGTGTGCAGAAGGCATAGGGGTGTGTGTGCAGAGGGCATAGGGGTTTGTGTGCAGAGGGCATGGGGAGTGTGTGCAGAGGGCATGGGGAGTGTGCAGAGGGCATAGGGGTGTGTGCAGAGGGCATAGGGGTGTGTTGCAGAGGGCATGGGGTGTGTGCAGAGGGCATGGGGGCTGTGCAGAAGGCATGGGGTGCAGAGGGCATGGGGGTGTGTGCAGGCTGTGCAGAGGGCATGGGGGGTTTGCAGGCTGTGCAGAGGGCCTGGAGGGGGGTGTAGCGTGTGCAGAGGGCATGAGGGGGTGCAGGCTGTGCAGAACGCATGGGGAGTGCAGGTTGTGCAGAGGGCATGGAGAGTGCAGGCTGTGCAGGGGGCATGGAGGTGCAGGGTCTACAGGGTGCATGGGAGGTGCAGGCTCTGCAGGGGGCATGGGAGGTGCAGGCTGTGCAGAAAGCATGGGGAGTGCAGGTTGTGCAGAGGGCATGGAGAGTGCAGGCTGTGCAGGGGCATGGAGGGTGCAAACTGTGCAGGAGAATTGGAGTGGTGCAGGCTGTGCAGAGTGCATGGAGATGCAGGCTTTACAGGGGGCATAGGACGTGCAGGCTCTGCAGGGGGCATAGGACGTGCAGGCTCTGCAGGGGGCATGGGAGGTGCAGGCTCTGCAGGGGGCATGGGAGGTGCAGGCTCTGCAGGGGGCATGGGAGGTGCAGGCTCTGCAGGGGGCATGGGGAGTTCAGCCTGTGCAATGGGCATGGGAGGTGTAGGCTGTGCAGGAGGCATGGGGAATGCAGGCTCTGCAGGGGGCATGGAGGGTGCAGGGTGTTTGAGATAGAGCACCATAATGGTACCTTTACACGCCGCCACAGGAAGGTAGAAACCGCCAGGCATTGGACACAATTGTGCCTGCTGCCATGAAAACACCACGAAGTGGCGGCGTGTAATTCAGGAATTTCCTTCATGTGTCTTGCAGATACCTGAATTACACGCCGCCACTTCGTGGTGTTTTCATGGCAACAGGCACAATTGTGTCCGATGCCTGGCGGTTTCTACCTTCCTGTGGCGGCGTGTAAAGGTACCATAAAATAGTTGAAGACAAGGGAGAAATTAATTGCTCCACAGTGGAGCTGAACATGTGAGTCAGGCCAGGTCCTCATTACATTAGGGCTTTCAATCCCGGCGGATGCTCTTAACAGCAGCATTCACACACTGTAGCGCTTGCGTTCACGCTGCCATGGACGTGCATTGTAAAACGCATCCAAACGCATGCCAAAATATGGTTGTATTTGAAAGTAATGTGAAAAAATTCTTGCAGCACACAGCTACTACCAATGATGTACAAATGCTACAAGCTATATGTGTTTGAGGAAAAAGTTTAAAAACTTACGTTTTTTTCAAAAAACTCAAAAATTCTAATTTTTTATTTCTGAAGTTCTTAGTACATACATTGGCCAATGTCTGCTTGCTCATCAACTGCGACAAAGTGACTTCAGGTCTGATGAGTCCTACTCTGATATCCCTATCCTCCTTGTCCACCCCCCACTTCTCAGTGGGCAGACTCCATCTAGACCCTCGATCACCTGTAGGTTAATGAGGGTGCACATTGCAGCAAGGAGCCTGCAACTCCATATGTATTTAACCAGTGTGAGGGATGGTGCAGCAGCCGGGATTGGTAAATCGGTCTCCCCACACAACCAACCAACACACTCCTGATCCTAAGTCTAGGTACTCTATGTCCAGCAACGGGATAGGGGGAGGAGCCAGGTGGAGGGTGGAAGGTTAGAGAAGGACCTGGTTAGGGGAGGTTATAAAAAAGAACACAGACAGACGAACACGAGAGACGAGACACACAGTCAGTCACTCAAGTTCAGAGACAAGTGCAGAGAGAGACAACATCGAAGTTCAGAGACCCCAGACCAGTCAAGTTCAGTAGGAAGGAGAGGCGAGACCATCAGACAGGTCTGAAAGAACACGGACCTGGCGGCCTGTGCCACTATGGGGCTTACTCAGGTCCAAGGCTGTAGACCGTGGTGAAAGACAGAGGGAGTCTAAGGTGTGCCCTAGTCAGCGGAGACACCGTCGGACTGGGTCGGAACCAGAGTGCCGGCTCTGCTGAAGTGGTAGGGAAGCTTTATGCCCCAACCACGAACCCTGGTGGGTTGCGGAGTCTTTATGTCCCGAGACCTCCGGTGCAGTAAAAGGAAGGCTGTCGTATTAGGGCTAAGGGTTTAGACCGGACAGTCCTGGATCTGATACTGCCATGGTGTGAAACCGGCCTTACTCATGGCCAAAGCTAACAGACATTTATCTGTCCTCCTCCTTCTAGACCTGTCCTCTGCATTCAACACAGTCGACCACTGCCTCCTATTACAGATCCTCTCTTCCATTGGTATCACTGACCTTGCCCTCTCCTGGATCTCCTCCTACCTTTCCAACCGTACATTTAGCATCTCCCACTCCCACATGACCTCCTCGCCCCATCCCCTCTCTGTTGGGGCCCCTCCTTTTTGCTATCGATATCTTTGATCTGGGACAACTTATAAAGTACCATGGGTTTCAGTAACAGCTGTACGCTGGTGACACTTAGATCTCTCTGGCACAGATGTCACCTCTCTCCTGTCCAGAATCCCGGAGTGTCGATCAGCTATGTCCGCCTTCTCCTCTCCCTTCCTATAGCTCAATGTAGATGTGGCGCCCCTGCGTCCAGGAGGCCACAAAGGGAACTGCAGCCAGGCAGGTAGGACATAGTTGCACAACAACACCCTCACAGCCCACACAACCCACGTGTAAGAAGAGGTTTACATCCAGCCCTGAGATTAGAACTCTATGAGATCGAGGGGTGGTGGATTCAGAGAAGTGGGTTGGGCACACCAGAGGTCAGGTGACTGACAGTATATAGTGAGGGGGAGGAGTGAAGGAAGTTAGTAGGCCACAGTAGGCTGAGAAGCAAAGACCAGAAGCTGAAACAGAAAGACAATCACACGTCCTGTGAGTGCAAGGCTAGGAGCGCAGAATCCGTACTGAGCCAGTGCGAGCCAGAGGGGAGAGAAAGCCCGTCCGACGCTGATGCCACCAGGAGTGTGACAGGACAGAGAGGGATGGTGGAACCCGTGCCCTAGACAGCAGCCAAAGCCACTGACTGCAGAGAGAGAGAAGTCCCTCCTATGATACTGAAAAGGAATAGAGAGAAGGAGCCTGGTAGAGCCTCGTGCTGAGGCCTGCTGGAGGCTGGGCTGAGTAGAGTGTTGGCTCTAGAGGGGACCGTAGTTCATCCGGCATTCCCAAACACCGACGGGGGATCACAGCTTCACACTAGGATCCCTATCCCCAAGGACAGGCAGCTCAGTGACAACCCGGAGGACTCACAGGAGCCCGAGTCACCGCCATACTGTCCAGTGTCGCACAACACATAGCAAAGAGAATGTAAACAGCCCGGAAAGGACACTACAGACTGTGTGAGGGGTCACAGGGAGAGAGAGGCCTGGCTGCAGGGAGAAAAGGGAACCCGGAGAGGGAGAAAGAACCCGTGTACTTGAACTGTGTACCGAGAGCTGTACTTAACCTTGTAAGAACTGCAAGCTACCTGTAAACTGTTGGAACAACAAAGAGTAAAGCTTTGGAAAACCCTGAATTGCCTCTCTTGTCTGCCTCTATCTGCACCCCATCCTCCCTCATACAGATCCAGCCTGTCAGCACCAGCCAGGAGGAGAGATCCCTGCAGCCTGCAAAGTAAGTGTGCTACAACCTTACCATAGACTTAACTCTTACTGCCCCGGGGGATACAGTTCTTCCCACTGGAACTACACCATCTCCGCTGCCACTCCATCACCCCCGGAGGTTCTGCAGCAGCGGCGGCCCCCATCACTGGCCGCATCAAGTGGGTGGCGTCACACGTGACATTTCCCCTGTAAATAATTCCCCCATCCATTGTGTGGGCCCGGGACACGGACCGGACCAGGACCACCCGTGACTTCCCCAGCAGCAGACCGGTCCGGTACCAAGTATCCCCGTCCCAGTGGGCTCCACATAGACAAAACTGAACTCATCATCTTTCCTCCATCTCGCGCACCTCCCTTACCAGATCTATCTATCACAATAAATCACATCACACTTTGCCCTGTACCTGAAGTCCGATGCCTTGGAGTAACCCTTGACTTCTGCCCTGCCCGTCAAACTGCACATCCTAGTCCTTGCCACCTCCTGCCGCCTCCAACTCAAAAATATTTCCAGAATCCGTTCCTTCTTCAACCCACAGTCTACTAAACTACTAGTGCATGCCCTCATCATCTCCCGTCTCGACTACTGCAACCTCCTCCTCTGTGGCCTCCCTGCTAACACTCTTGCACCTCTGCAATCTGTCCTTAACTCTGCTGCCTGACTAATCCACCTCTCTCCTCGCTATTCCTCCACTTCTCCCCTCTGCAGATCCCTCCACTATCTCCCAATTCACCAGCGTATCCAATTCAAATTACTAACATTAACTTACAAAGCCGTCCACAATCTGTCCCCCCTTATATCTCTGAACTAATCTCCCGATATCATCTAACTCGTAATCTTTGATCCTACCAAGACCTCCTCCTTTCCTCCACACTTGTACGTTCCTCATCTAAACACCTGCAAGACTTCACCCGAGCATCCCCCATCCTCTGGAATTCTGCACCCCAACACGTCCGACTGTCCCCTACACTCTGAACCTGAAAACCCATCTCTTCAGAACAGCCTACAATGACCATGGTGCCACCTCATTACCACTGGACCCAGCGCTCCACCACCACTGGACACGATGCTCCACCACCACTGGACCCAGGGCTTCACCACTGCTGGACCCGGGGCTTCACACCGCTGGACCAAGTGCTCCACCACCATCGGACCCGGAGCTCCACCACCACTGGACCCGGAGCTCCACCACCACTGGACCCAGCGCTCCACCACTGGACCCAGCGCTCCACCACCACTGGACTTGGCGCTCCACCACCACTGGACCCGGCGCTCCACCACCGCTGAACCTGGCGCTCCACCACCACTCGACCTAGCACTCCACTACCACTCGACCTGGCGCTCTGCCACCACTGGACATGGCAATCCACCACCACTGGACATTGGCTCCACCACCACGACCGCGCCAACCCTGACGCGCTCCACCACCATGGACCCGGCGCTCCACCACCTTGGACCCGGCGCTCCACCACCCTGGACCCGGCGCTCCACCACCACTGGACCCGGCCTCCACCACCACTGGACCCGGCGCTCCACCACCACTGGACCCGGCGCTCCACCACCCTGGACCCGGCGCTCCACCACCACTGGACCCGGCGCTCCACCACCACTGGACCCGGCGCTCCACCACACTGGACCCGGCGCTCTACCACCACTGGACCCGGCGCTCCACCACCACTCTGGACCGGCCTCACACACCACTGGACCCGGCGCTCCACCACCACTGGACCCGGCACTCCACTACCACTGGACCCGGCGCTCCACCACCACTGACCCGGCGCTCCACCACCGCTAGAGCAGACCCAACCTACTGTTCCCCTCCCCATTGCATGTAGAATGTAAGCCCCAAGGGCAGGGTCCACTCTCCCCTCTGTATCAGTCTGTCACTGTTAGCTTGTTTACTGTATTCCTAACTTGTGTGTATGTATCCCTATATGACGTACAGCACCATGGAATCAATCAATATAATAATAATAATAATAATAATTTGACCGCATATCTGACATGGTCACATTGGCTCTGCTATATACAACTTGCAGATTGTCACGGCCGGGAGGGCAGGGGTTACGCACCCTTTCGTCTCCGGCGGCTCAGTGGAGTCTTCATTATCTGCCGGGTTTACGGAGTGTTTTTGTGACAGTGATGACAGAGGAGCGCGGCCATAGGCTCATCCCGCACCATGTATCGGAGGTGTGACTGCGCACCGGCGCTGGAGGGGTTAAGCAGGTGTGGCCTGGTGACGGCTGTCAGTGCGCGCATGCGCGGCCGGGACACACACGGCTGCTGCTCCTCAGTGTGGGGACGGGTGTGCGGGGAGCGGCCGCGGGATCGGGCGGTGCAGACCCCGGACTCCTCCTGTGAGCGGACCCGACCTCCATTATTCCATGGGATGATAATGACCCTCCGCTCCCTCATCGGCTCCTAGATGGCTCTGGTCACGGTGCAGCGATCCCCCACCCCCAGCACGACCTCCAGCCCCTGCGTGTCGGTGAGTGATGAGGATGATGAGGCTCCTGCTGTGCTGCCCATTGTCTCCTGCTGCTACTGCCAAAAGCTCTTCCTGCCTTATAGTGTCCACCGGCGCCGGAGTGCGCATGCGCGGAGCTGCTGCTGCTCAGTCTCCATCCTTCTGCTTCCTTCCTTCTGTGCCCGGGCCGCAATGTCGCCCTGCACCCGGGGGTGCGCTGGGGATGGGCACTGTGTATGGGGGTGCACTCATGTCCTCTATTGCTGTGGTCCCAGGGGCGCACTGGTGTCCTCTGCTGCTTTGGGTTGGGACGAGTGCACTGACGTTCTCTGCTGCTGTGCCATTGGGTCCAGTGCACTGACATCCTCTGTGCTGCTGTGCCATTGGGTCCAGTGCACTGACATCCTCTGTGCTGCTGTGCCATTGGTCCAGTCACTGACATCCTCTGTGCTGCTGTGCCATTGGGTCCAGTACACTGACATCCTCTGTGCTGCTGTGCCATTGGGTCCAGTGCACTGAGGTCCTCTGTGCTGCTGTGCCATTGGGTCCAGTGCACTGAGGTCCTCTGTGCTGCTGTGCCATTGGGTCCAGTGCACTGAGGTCCTCCTGTGCTGCTGTGCCATTGGGTCCAGTGCACTGAGGTCCTCTGTGCTGCTGTGCCATTGGGTCCAGTGCACTGAGGTCCTCTGTGCTGCTGTGCCATTGGGTCCAGTGCACTGAGGTCCTCTGTGCTGCTGTGCCATTGGGTCCAGTGCACTGACATCCTCTGTGCTGCTGTGGGCATAGAAAGTCTCTAGAGTAGAATGAACTGTCCACCCTATGTAGAGAGTTTAGGGTGCTAGCGGTCACTCTGCTAGAACACTAGTGTGATGTCTTATTTCTGTGCCCCTTTCTTGAAGGGCTCCTGTCAGATTCCCACTGTCTGATCCACACCACTGTCACTATTGTAGCTCTGTACATACCCTGAGAACTCGCTCCGGGCAGAGGCCTCCATTCATCATTTTATGAATTACTGAAGTCACTTTTTCAAAGTGTTCATTGTTTTTGTTTTTAACCAGTTTTTATGTCTTTAACACCAAAAGTCGCAAGAAATGTGCCAAAGTGACATTCCTCCTGGCACAGGCTTGAAATTTGGGAAAATTCAAATTTTCTGAATCTGTAAAAGCATCTGGATAAGCAAAGTGGTTGAGGGAAAATCTTATAAAACTTAAAGGGGGCGTCTAGGATTTTAACATTATACCCTTTTAGTATAGGTCATCAATGTCTGGTTGGAGTGCACATCTTCCCTACCTCTACACGCAGCGATATCGCCGGCAACGCATCTGCGATCTTGCCGGCAACTATCGCAGCCAGGGTTAAACTCTACCCTGGCAGCGATCCATAACATGGGAGTCTATGGGGGAAATTGTCGGCAAAATCGCAGTTGTGGCGTCACACAGGTCGATGCAGGCAGATTGCCAGAGCAACATCGCCACAATCCCAACATGTTGGGAAACCTGGCGATGTTGCTTAGGCAACTTATCGCCCTGTCGTACGTGGCAACTCGTGAGCGATGTTGCCGCTACTTAGCCACGCCCCTAAGTTGCCGGCAACATCGCCGCATAGATTGCCCAGTGTGACGGTACCATTAGGGTAGATGCACACTAGCGTTAGGCATCTGATGCATTATGCTAATGACACTCAGCTCTGCTGTGAGTGTGATCCAAGTGTATGTGATTGGATCACAGCTGCGGAGGAAAGGGAGATTAATCTCCATCTCCTCCATTGCTGGCCTTGGTGTATATTGCACTGCACTCGCATGTGTGTCAGTGCAGTGTGTTATGTCATTCGCACCCATAGACTTGTATGTGTGCGAATGATCCAAGACTCGTAGACAATTGCAGCATGCTGCCATTTTTTTTCTCAGCCTGTAAAGGGTCAAGGAAAATCTCGCAGGTCTGAGCTGCCTGATTGACTAGTGTTGTTCTAATGGTGCCGTTACACACTAGGATATCATTAACGATATCCTTAGAACGATCACGTGACAGTGATCGTTCCGACATCGTTAGTGCGTTGTCACACACAAGGATATCGTTAATGATATCCCATTCGGCAATGCACAAGTTAAATAGGAGAGCAAGGACTTCTTCTAAAGCGGCAGGAATAGCAGATTTTTGAACAACACTGAACGATGTAGCTTCTAATTGGATGCCGAAAGATAGATTTGAGGTCAGGATCTCATTTTTTGGATGAACGTTCCAACGATTTTACCATCCTACATCATTCGTTTACATGCAAGGACGCACAAACGATATCGTTAGACCGTTCACAAATCTGTGACGTTTCAACGATATCGTTAACGAGATCCTAGCGTGTGAAGCGGCCTTTAGTGCAATGTGAGATTTTTGCATTGCACTCATGCGAGTTTTGACACCAGTGTGGCTTTACCCATAGGGAGAGACCTGTCAGTCCAGGGGAGCGGGGCGGAGGGAAGCCTCTGGGAACCGGCCTTAGATTAGGCAGCTCTTTCCCAGTAGTCCCTAACCAGTATTTCAAAGTATTATTTGCATAGCTGCAAAAGCGGATTCATGCCACCTGTGGTGCTGGTGGTATTGATAAACTGGCATGGTCCCTTTTTAAACATATATAAATAATTTTTCGTATTTAGCTTCTGTTAAACATTTTGTGTATTTTGGGTTTCTCTACTCTTATTTTTTCCTGCACATTCAACTTTTGATGTGGTCATAAATCAGAGGAGAGAAGCTCAGAAGGAGGCACAAAGCATCTGTGTAAGGCCCCTTTCACATCAGCAGTATTAGAAAAATGTGGCAGTTGCGGCGAAAAAACATTTACCGCATAGCGGCCGCACTTGCTGTTCTCTTGTGGCAAGCCCATGCATTGTCTATGGGACTTACAGTAAGTGTGCGGGCAGGTGCGGTATAGTTGCGGTTTCAGCACTTGGGGCAGATACGGGCGCGAAAAAAACACGGCTGACCGCGTTTTTTTCGCGGCCGCATCTGCCGTAAGTGCCGAAACCGCAACTATACCGCACCCGCTGCAAAGCCCCATAGACAGTGCATGGGAATTGCCGCAAGTGCGGCCATTATACGGCAGATGCGTTTTTTTCACCACAACTGCCGCATTTTTCTAATACCGCTAATGTGAAAGGGGCCTAACATGTCTGCCGACTGGTTGACTCGCAAGTATTTTTGAGATCTCATTTTGCTCTTTTAAAAAAAAAAATGACCAAATTGTAGAGAAGTCCACGCACAAGTCGCAGTCACAAGGACTGGCATTGAAATTTATTATTATTATTATTTATTTATATAGCGCCATTAGGTTCCATGGCGCTTTACATGAGGATGAGGGAGACAAGAACAAGTACACTAAATCTAGGCGATCAGGACGTACAGGTACAGGAGGGGCAGGGACCCTGTCCACGAGGGCTCACAGTCTATGAGGGGTGGGTTAGGATACAGTAGAATGGGGGAATGTCAGGTATGGGGCGTTCGCCTGGGTCTCATGGCAGGTTGTAGGCTTGACGGAACAAGTGAGTCTTCAGGTGACACTTGAAGCTACTCAGGGTAGGAGAGTGTCTGACGTGTTCGGATAGGGAGTTCCAGAGTAAGGCAGATGCCCGGGAGAAGTCCTGGACTCGGTTGTGCGAAGAGGTGATGAGGGGGGAGCAGAGGAGGAGTTCTTGGGAGGAGCGGAAGTTGCGTGAGGGTAGGTATCGGGAGACCAGGTCGGAGATGTATGGTGGGGCCAGGTTGTGTATGGCTTTGTACGCCATGGTTAGTGTTTTGAATTGGGATCTCTTGGAGATGGGGAGCCAGTGAAGGGCTTGGCAGAGAGGGGAAAACAGGGGAGTAGCGGGAGGACATATAGAAGAGTCGGGCAGCGGGAGTTGAGGATAGACTGGAGAGGTGTGAGGGAGTTAGCCGGGAGGCCATTGAGAAGGAGGTTGCAGTAGTCAAGGCGGGAGATGATGAGAGCATGGATGAGTGTTTTAGCGGTGTCGTGGGTGAGGAAGGAGCGGATCCGTGAGATGTTCTTGAGCTGGAGCCGGAGGGATGTGGTGAGGGCCTCGATGTGGGGTTTGACGGATAGGGAGGAGTCAAGGATTACCCCGAGGCACTTGGCTTGGGGGACTGGGGAGAGGGCGCAGTCGTTGACGCAGATGGATAGGTTGGGAGGTGGGGTGGAATTTCTTGGGGGGAAGACTATGAATTCAGTTTTGTCCATGTTGAGTTTAAGGAAGCGAGCAGAGAAGAAGGATGAGATGGCGGAAAGGCATTGAGGGATTTTCGAGAGTAGGGAGGTGATGTCAGGGCCGGACAGGTAGATTTGGGTGTCGTCGGCGTAGAGGTGGTACTGGAGGCCATGGGACTTGATGAGTTGCCCTAGGCCGAGAGTGTAAATGGAGAAAAGTAGGGGTCCCAGGACCGAACCTTGGGGGACTCCGACAGAAAGGGGGTAGGGTGAGTAGGAGGTGTGGGAGTGGGAGACGCTGAAGGTCCAGTCCGCTAGGTATGAGGAGATCCAGGAGAGGGCAAGGTGGGTAATGCCAAGGGATTCCAGGATCCGGAGAAGAAGGGAGTGGTCAACCGTGTCGAAGGCGGCAGACAGGTCAAGGAGTAGCAGGATGGAGTAGTGGTGTTTGTTGTTGGCGGTCAGTAGGTCGTTGGTGACTTTGGTCAGGGCTGTTTCGGTGGAATGGAGGGGTCGGAAGCCGGACTGTAGGCGGTCGAAGTGGAAGCACGAGGAGAGGTGAGAGGACAGTTCGGAGTGGACGTGTTGTTCAAGTAGCTTAGAGGCGAATGGGAGAAGAGATATGGGGCGATAGTTAGAGACAGAGGTAGGGTCAAGTGAGGTTTTTTTTAGGATGGGCGTGATTAGGGCGTGTTTGAAGGCCGAGGGGAAGGTACCAGTGCTAAGTGAAAGGTTAAAGAGGTGGGTGAGGGCTGGGATGAAAATGGAGGTGTGGTTGGGAATGAGGGTGGGATGGGAGCGGGTCGTGGGCGCTGGTGGTGAGGTGTGATTTTGACAGGAGGGAGGAGAGTTGGTCTTCAGTTATGGGGGGGGAAGTGGCTGATGGAGGAGGAGGGCAGTGTATGTGGGAAGGGGAGGTGTGGGGATAGTGGACCGAAGCTGCTTCTGATCTTGTCGATCTTCTCCTTGAAGAAGGTCGCAAAGTCTTCAGCAGAGAGAAGGGGGAGGAGCAGGTGGACGAAGTAAGGAGTTGAAAGTTTTGAAGAGCTGTTTGGGGTTGCGGGACAGAGAGGTTATAAGGGATGAGAAGAACACTTGCTTGGCGGTAGCGAGTGCCGTCTTGAAGTCAGTGATGGATTGCTTGAACAGAGCAAAGTGCTCGGGGGTGTGAGACTTTTTCCATCTCCTCTCGGCGACTCTGGACGCCCGTCTCAGGTTTTTAGTGAGGGTGGTGTGCCAGGGTTGCCTGTTAATGCGTGGAGCATGGAGAGTGAGTGGGGCGGCTAGGTCGAGAGCGTTCGTTATGGTGGTGTTGTATAGGGTGGTGGCAATGTCAGTGTCATCAGCGCAGGGTAGGTCGGTGAGAGGAGGAGTGATTCAGAGAATAAAGGAAGATCAAGATCTTTTAGGTTTCGGCAAGGGTGATCAAGTTTGCGGAGAGGGGGTAGTGTGGCAGGGGAGGAGAGGGCGGAGAAGGTCAAGAGATGGTGGTGGGACAGTGTGAGTACCGAGGTTGTGAGGCTAGAGAGGGAGCAAAGGCGGGTAAAGATGAGGTCAAGCGTGTGGCCTTGTTCGTGGGTGGGAGAGGAGGACCATTGGGAGAGCCCTAGGGAAGTGGTCAAGGAAAGAAGGTTGGAGGCGGCTGGACGGGGAGTGTCAATGGGGATATTGAAGTCGCCCATGATGATGGAGGGGATGTCAGTGGAGAGGAAGTGAAGTAGCCAGGTGGTGAAGTGGTCAAGGAAGGAGGCGGTGGGTCCGGGGGGGGCGGTAGATGATGGCTATTTGGAGGTTGCAGGGGGAGAAGATTCGGACTGAGTGGGCTTCGAAGGAGGGGACAGTGACGGTGCGTTGTGTGATTTGTTACCAGTGACAGATGTCAAACGTGTGGAAACATTTGTGATTCTGTAACAATATGGGAAGACGCAGGCGTGGTGCGGCAGCAGTGGAAAACACTACATCCAGTTCGACAGGGGCGCGCTGCGATATGGGGTGGTACTGCACATTTCCATGTGGCCCCAGTCTTAGGGTTTTTTCAATCAAGAGTTTATTAAGTGATGTCTGTATACAAAATGGGTAAGGTACAGACAGCACACTGACACTGCAAGACATGAACGTCTTTACACACGGAATGCGTGTAAAAACGAGACGCAGCCTGCCCTGCTCTGATCTGATTTTGATCAGACTTGCCCACTGCAAGTCATTATGCACAAAATAAAATACTGTATGTCATATGGGTTACTGTCTGTATGTCATTAGTTTTTTTATTTCTTAGGGGTCCATTACTGTAGGAAACTGTTTGGGTTTCTATTGCTTCATGTAATAATCTGATTTCACATGGAATTACAAAAAAGGACACAGAACACCACACGGATGTAAAACAGTGTTTTTTTAGTATAAAAAGTAGGCAATTTTGCATACACTTGTCTACATGAGGCCCTAGGCCTCGTGCACACATTGAGTATTAGGGTGAGTCTTTTTACCTCAGCATGTAGTCAAAACAAAGTGAAAAATACAGAAGTGGTGATGTTTTTCTATTAGACTTTTCCTCTGTTCCTCTTCTAGTTTTGGCTACAAATACTGAGGTAAAAATCTCACTAAATACTGAATGTGTGACCGTGGCCTTAGAATATGTTCTCACACCGTTTTATTTTAGGAGGTTTTGAAATAGAAACTGAGCAGAAACTCTCCAAATTCTCCACTTAAAGGGAACCTGTCGCCTGGATCTAAGCCCCTACACTATTACTACCTGTCCCTACACCTTCCTAGCTGCTCCCTATCAATCCCTCTCTGAGGTAAAGGGGGCCTATAAAACAGCAGAAAGATAACTTATAACTTACAGCAGTCCTTGAGGTAGGGTACTGAAAAGGTGGCGCCAGGCTCCATTCAGCACTCCTCCATGCAGCTGCGCACGCCCCGCTAGGCGGCATTGTTTCTTCATCGCCACCTCCTTCATTTGGAATCTCACGCCCTCTTTACAGCTATCATGCCCTGGCCACTACATCACATCCATTGCAGTGCCATGCTGGTATCCATGGTACACAGTGGGTAACTAGGGACCCTAGTTACCCGCTGTGTACCTTGGATACCAGCAGGTGAGCGGAGAAGGCTGGTAACCAAGGTATACATCGGGTAACTAGGGTCCCTAGTTACCCGCAGTTTACCATGGAGACCAGCCTGCTCCCGCTAACCGCAGCCTGGCAGCGGGAGCAAGACATCGTGGAAACGATATTTAAATTGTTTCCACAATGTCGCTGGTCCACTGATTGCTGGTTAGTCTGCCTGTGTGACAGCTCACCAGCGATCAGCCGTCAATGTCGCCAGCGATCAGATCTCTGACGACATTGACGTGTGTGACGAGGCCTTTAGAGTACAAACTAAGTAGATCACTGATGATCTCGGTTAATTTATTCTGCCCCAGCCATACACAATGTGGCACGTAGAAGGCAGAGGCTACTCATTTTGTAATGAAGCCCAATTGTTCTATGTTGTGGTGGGCTGATTTTATGCCAGGGTTTTACATCTGTGTAAATTGTATGGTTTAATAGTGGTGTAATCCTGCAGACATAGGAGTCTGTAGCGGCAGGCCGTGCTTTCTTGTTATTTACGTATTAAAGAAAAAAAAACCCAATCCTGAACATGTGCTGTGCCCCATCAGCTGTCGGCTGTATGAAATTGGACACTTTCCCACGGCAGAATTTGCCGGTGGAAGTTAAAACCGATGAGAACAGAGAAAAGTGTGAGGCCGTGTTCAGACATCCGTTTTCTTACTGTATCTATCATGGAGTGAACATGCACCAGTTAGTGTGAGGGGCTGCTCACATGGCCGTGTGTTGTTTAAAGGGAACCAACCACCCCCAATGACCCCCCCGGACTATTAATATTGGTCCCTACACACAGCACATATATGTGCTGCAATGATTTTTGCTAAAAAAACCCGTTTTTAAAACTTGAGATAATGCTTTTTAAAGTTTAAAACGAATGGACGGATGGGCGGCACTTAGCTGTTTGAAAAGCCGGGTTGCATCTGTCAGTCATCCCCCCCGTGTCCCCTCGCAGCAGTAACGTCCAGCCCTTTGCAGCGTCACAGCCCTGTGCACGGGCTCGCATGCCCGTGCACACGTCATCATCTACAGCCGGGTTGGGAGCGCGCGCTCTGACTCCCACAGCCGAGCGCAGGAAGTCAGAGCGCGCGCTCGCTTCCCGGCTGTAGATGATGACGTGTGCACGGGCATGCGAGCCCGTGCACAGGGCTGTGACGCTGCAAAGGGCTGGACGTTACTGCTGCGAGGGGACACGGGGGGGATGACTGACAGATGCAACCCGGCTTTTCAAACAGCTAAGTGCCGCCCATCTGTCCATTCGTTTTAAACTTTAAAAAGCATTATCTCAAGTTTTAAAAACGGGTTTTTTTAGCAAAAATCATTGCAGCACATATATGTGCTGTGTGTAGGGACCAATATTAATAGTCCGGGGGGGTCATTGGGGGTGGTTGGTTCCCTTTAATTCTGTACACATGTCCAGCTTTGATCTGATCATCCCATTAAATCAATTTTTTTTTTTTTTTTTAATTTTGTGTTTTTTTTAAATTTCCAATGGCTCATGTGAGTGTTGGCCGCCTTTTACTGTTTGGGGCCTCATTCGCACATCAGTATTTTTACATCAGTTTTTGAGTCCCAAAGCCAAGAGTTGAGCTTAGGCTGGTTTCACACTGCAGTTTTTTCCCTGATCAGGTTCCATCCAGTTTGTGTGCCAAAACCCGGAGAGGAACCAGGAGAGGAACTTGCAGAGAAAAACTATAATTGAAAGATTGTGTGGCACCCCTCTGGTGGGACGCCACAGGGAGGTACTGCACTCCAAACAGAAGGTGTAGTGCCTCCGTAGACGTGGATAAGGAGGAAAATACAGAGTCTGCACCCAAAACACGCTCATAGGACACCTTAGCACAGGGGACTGGTATTCAGTAGGTCCCAAGGGGCTGGAGCCTAGAAGAGCGGGAAGACATGAGTGACAGTTACACACAAGTCAGTCAGACGGTGACAGAAGAGGAGAAAGGACGGATGCAGGGGACCCTGTAATCGTGACAGGAGGGCATCACTAATAAGAGGTGACCAAGACAAAAAAGGGGGCACTCCGGGACTGGTTAGAGCCGGCTGGAGAGTCCAGGTCAAGACCGGTAAACCGGAACCGAGGCGGTTAGTTTACGGGTCATCCCAAACCGCAGGCCGGCTGGCTGTGGGCCTAAAATTAGGAGCCACAGCACCACAAGACTAAATCCCACCTCTGTCCCAAAGTGGGTCCAAGACACTAACAAGGGAAAGGACTAAAGACCGGTGACGGGAGGGACTGTCTTCTCACCGCTCCTGTCCGTACTGGAAAGGAGTCTGAAGTACCTTTCCGTAACAGACCTGGGGACTGGCAATCGGGCTCTTTAGTGTGGTTGACAAGAGAGCTAAAGCAGAACACAGACTAAGAAAGCTATTATAGAGGTACCTCTGACAGATTCTGGAAAAGCCTCCAAGATCTGCAGCTACAACCTCTGGTGAGCCCGACTGTACCGTGTACCCTTATCACCTGGTACCAGTAAAGAACCTGTCAGTGGCTGCAGCTGGGTGCGGCTGCACACCAGACCGGAGGGCATATTAGCCCTCCAGTCCTGTGTGCTGATCCAGTCCGTAGCTGTCAGGGTCATCCTGGACAGCCCCGGACCGGATCGTGCCGCAGTGTGAAGGCACCCTAAAACTAGCCGTGACAGAGAAACTATAATGGAAAGATTGACACCTGATCTGTGTTTGTGTTTTGTAGACTCTCTAGAGTTTAGCATACATACTGATCAAAAATGCTACTGCGTGAATGAGCCCTGATGAATACAATTATTAGGCTACATTCAGACTGTGCGTTTTTTTTCTCTTCTGTTCTGCTGTGTTTTTAACTGCAAAACTGGAGCTGTCAAAAAAAAAAAAAAAGCACCTAAAAGATCAATTTTTGGATGTGTATTTCGATCCGTTTTTGACTGTTGCTCTTTTCTCCCCATTTTGAAGGGCTCCTATAAGAAAAATGCAGGAGAAAAACGCTACAGAAATTGACATGTCATTTTCCAAAATGGAGTATCCTAAGGGTGGAAACACACTGGCGTGTAACAAAAACGATCCGTGTCTCATCCAGGAGAGCTGGACGAGTGACATCTGTTTTTTGCTCCGTTTTGCATGCAGCTGCTTTGCAAGTGTCCGACAATTTTCTCAAATCACATCCAAGTGCTGTCCGTGTGCAATCCGTTTTCTTTTCTTAGCAGCTATTTACTGTATAATCATTTACAGGAGCATTTTACAGTGTTCTGAGCTACAGAATGAGAATGTATCAGAGAAAAAAAGATGCTTCTCGGATGGTGCGTGTGTTGGCCGTGATTTCGTCGGACCCATAGATTTGCATTGGCAACCCTTGCGCGTGAATCGCATACTGTTGCAGCATGGTGCGACTTTTATCTCATCCAGAATCTGGATGAGAAAAAGGCGTCCGACACTCGCCAGTGTGCTCTCAGACATGGATTAACATTGATCCGAGTGCAATGTGATAAAATCACGCATTGCACTTGTCCGAGTTTTATGCCAGTGTGTCCGTACCCTTAAGTGAAAAAACAGATCACTTTAAAAGTGCACATTCTGAATGGCACAAATTAAAACCCATAGACTTTGCTAGGATGTCATTTGAGGGATCTGTTTTCTCCAGTTCACTGCAAAAAATGGATCAAAAAATGGTTAAAGAAATGCAGAGTCTGAATGTAGTCTAAAATGGTTATTCCAGACTGATGAAGTTAGATTATAGTCTAACCATTGGGGCCCCCACCATCTTCCAGAACAAGGGACTGCTCTTTAATCACAATCTATGGCACTGACAGACAGCTGATTGCTGTGTCCCAATGGTCGTACCCTCGTCGATCTTGGTAATAAGCGATACTTCCTTCCGGTTGCAGTGGAGTGCTCGTACACTTTACATGGTCATTGGTAGAACGCCTGTTTGATCAACAGTTATTCCTTCTGGCTTGTGATCACTGGCTAATTACGTTATGCCTTTTCAGTATTGAAAAAGGAGTGGTAGCAACTTATGTCTCACAAGGAAAACAAAGCATTGCACATGTTGAAATCCAACATGGCGATTTACCTTCCCCGTTCTTCTGAAACCTGAGTGAGAGTCAGGGCCGCTTTGTACAGGTTAGCCTGGTGACCAGTCCTGCTGACGTTGGAGGGTTCCGTCTACTAACTATAGGCCCCAAGCATTTGTCTGATTAATTGGGCTCATACTGTTGTATGATTTTGCTTTGTTTTTCTTCCAGTATCGTGTACAATATAGAGGCATTCTCGCCTAGAAACATTGCTTTTAATAAAGCTTATAGAAAGAGCTCCTCTTAACTGGGGTCTGTAGTGCGCATTGCTGTGTGCATGGTTCCTTCTTGTGGAAATTCACTTATGGCCGGTTGGTTTATATTTGCACTAACACACTAGTGGCAACTGATTGTATCCTTCTAGTTATTAGTTGTTATCTCTGAACTTCTGTATATATGACAACATTGGGATCATTAATAAGGAGCCCATAGTCGATGGGAAATGTTCATGTTCCAGGAGCATTTAGTAATAACACTAATGAAAAGGACTGGCACATCGCTATGTGATCGCTGGTGAGCTGTCAGACTAGCAGACTCGCCAGCAAACACCCAATACTGCACCGACACCCGACGGTCGTTATGATCGTTCAGGGTCTCGGGCGCAGACTGGGGATCGCTGGTCATTGCTCCTGGCACACATGCCGATGCATGCGTGACAGTGGCAGACCAGTGACCGAAAAATGGTCCTGGCCATTCTGCAGCGATCAGCGAGGTCATCGCACTGGTCGCTGCTGCATGTCACACGCAGCGAGGTTGCTGCAACATGACAAAACCTGTGACGTTGCAGCGATATTGTTAGCGATATCGATGCATGTAACGGGGCCTTTAGGACTAGTCAGTCTCCTTGATTGACTGCCTCCTCGGCACCTCTGTCTCTAACTTCAGTTATCACCTTTCAGCATATAAATAGTAATTGTTAGGACCCCCTACTCATGACTAGTACGGGGGGGGCCAATGTGTCTCATTCTTCCATGACCACAAGACTACAGCGAAGAGGAAGGTGATGGAGCAGCTAAGGTGTATAGTAATGAATGCAGCGTATATCTTCAGTGACTTAGACTTGTGGTGCATTTAGACAATTGGCAAACTAACCATGTAAACGCGTTCTCAATCGCCTTACTAACAATCAACACCATTGTTTGTTGGGTGATAAATTGTATATGCTGTCAAGAAAAAATACTTGTCGACAACACACTACCTGGTATAAGCAGAATGTGTTTCTGATAACATGACACTGTACGGGGACTGAACGGTTTCATTAGCGATCCTTCTCTTCAAATCGCTGTTTGATATGGTTGATCTGCACATTACTTTCTCAGAGAGGAAGAGGACTTGAACTCTATCATGACCTATTGGAAGAAGCAATCCTAAAAGTCAATATTGACCCTTGACATATGACTTAGGATAAAAGCCAAACCAGAATCTCAATCTGCAGACAGTGTTTCGGGTTATTGCTCCTCGTCAGTGCAAAGTATGAGATCTGATTTGGCTAGGGGAGATAAGACTGGGATCTAAGGGCAAGGTTTCTCCTTGTGTGAAGTGATATACCAGTATGAGGAAGCTTAAGGCTGTGTTCACACTGGGCGTTTTTGGGCTGTTTTTGCTCAGCAGTTTTTGTAGCCAAAACCAGGAGTAGAGCAATCAGAGGAAAAGTCTAATAGAAACACGTCACCACTTCTGGATTTAATCACCCACTGCTGGTTTTGGCTACAAAAACTGTTGAGCAAAAACAGCCCAAAAACGCCCAGTGTGAACACAGCCTAAACGCTTTGCATGCCCCTCTGAGGGCATGCATGTGTAATTTCCCATAGATGCATGCAAGGCGTTTAATTCTTCTCATACTGGCAAGCCAGACCTGGCATGTCATGCTCTACAAGGGGAATCCTTACCCCTTAGGTTATAGTTGATCTCCATTCATTAAGTTGTTTTAACCGCAGGACTGAGGAGTCGGCGTTGGAGCCCATTTTGGTCGGATTCATGGAAATTTAGGAGTTTTAGGTCTGGCCTACCAACTCCACAGCCCTGATTACCCGGGCCAAATCAGCATGGGTAAAAGCACCTATAGTCACTTCCGGCTCCTCTTGGCACTACTTTATGGCCAGGGAAGAATGAGGCTTCTTGCGTTTAGGATTAGTGGAGGTCCCACTAATGAGACACCCTCCTCCACTAGTATTTAGAGTTAGTGGAGGTCCCACTGATGAGACACCCTCATCCACTAGTATTTAGGGTTAGTGGAGGTCCCACTGATGAGACCCCCTCCTCCACTAGTATTTAGGGATAGTGGGGGTCCCACTGATGAGACCCCCTCCTCACTAGTATTTAGGGTTAGTGGAGGTCCCACTGATGAGACCCCCTCCTCCACTAGTATTTAGGTTAGTGGAGGTCCCACTGATGAGACCCCCCCCCCTCGTCCACAAGAACTGTCCGTATTCCGTAGACTGTGTATGTAGACCGAAATTAAATTTTTTGAGTGAATATGCAAAGAGCGAGGGAACCTTAACTAATCCCCAGGTTGGCACCTCCAAGTGGACCCCTGAGTGCGGCACTGCAAAGATGTAAAACTTCAATGTGTTCTTTTATATATGATTTGATCACAGAGACGTCCCCAGATATTTCTGACCCTGGAGGTTTCCTGACCCCATGTTTGTTGACTGGTTCCCTATAAACGTTCTCTCGGCACGCTGTGGGGCCTCCTTTGCTCGGCAAACGTTATGTATTTTCTAGAGACAACTTCTTTCTTTTTTGGGATTACTTTTGCGCTTTATTTAAAATCCCTGTGATTTCTTTCTCTTTGCTTTTGGAATGAATGACTTCCCATATAATTATTCCCCTGGCGCTCGGTTTTACCAGTCTGTGGGTTAGCGGCACCCACACCAGCCGATGAGTGATCTCCGCCTGGAAGCTGTCACTGAATCCACAGCATTCATTGAGCTTTAGTTTCCATCATCATCGCTCTACCTTAACCCTTTGTGTGCACAAAGCATTATTGCTTTCCCCCCCCCCACCGATGTATTGGTTTATGACTTTGTCAGCGCCGGGTAGTCTGAGATAATCCGGTATTATCTGTTCTGTAGTCCAGCACCGCGCTGCATTTCCATAATACACCAAGCAGCTGGCTGTGCTTAAAACATCATTTGCATTGGAGCAGGCAGCTGCTTATATAATACAGTACGCTGGTGGCGGCTTCAGTGGTGGAAAAATATGTGCATAATTTATGGGATGTAAACGGACTTCTCTCCGCACCTTTCCTGGATGTAAGGTTCTGTACGGCTCCGGCACTTAATGAAAAAGCCTTAATAATGACAACATATTACGCGGCTGATTGTGTCCTGTAGGAAACAGACACAGTAATTGCGCTCCGATTCGGCCCATTATGGCCTTTTGACTTGCAACCGTCATCATGACGACCAAGTATGTGTAGTAAATTGATTAGCGCCATAACAGGTATCCTCATAATTGCTACACCAGAATTAATAGCTGTACATGTTGATATCGTCTTTTTTTTTTTTTTTTTTTTTTTTTTTTTTTTTGCACCACGAAGCCCTTGCACGTGTTGTTGTAATTTAGTTTTTTTTATTCTAAATGTTTAGGCTATAGAGTAGCCTCGAATCTTGTAGCTATCTTCTTCTCCTTTAAAACGGATCAATATAACCCTTCAGTCCACTCACCCCAAGCTAGAATTCTTTGTCATTTACCAGATACACTGATAGCATCCAAATCATGACTTAGTCTCTGTTCATACCACCGTATAAAAAAAAATCGTCAGTTTCATCGAGAAAACTTGCATGTTTTCTCATTTTACTAGTCATCCATGTGAAATCTTCAGCAGTTATTAAAGGGGTTGTCCACTACATAAACAACTGATTACATGTTTTCCCCCAGGTTAAATGTAAAAAAAACCCCTTATACTCACCTCTGGTGGCGGCAAGGCTGTGGAATCGGTAAGCAAAACATCAGACTCCCAACTCTTCAATTTCCTTGAATCCGACTTCGACTCAGACTCCACCAAAACGGACTCCGACTTCACAACCAGGGCTGTGAAGTCAGTAAGCCAAACATCCGACACCTCAATTTCCCTCAATCTGACTAAGACAACTCCTACAATGGACACCGACTCCATGACTCCCTACTCCACAACCGGAATGTGAAGTCAGTAAGCCAAACATCTGACTCTTCAATTTCCCTGAATCCGATTCCAATGCCACCAAAATGGACACCGACTCCACAGCCCTGGTTGGCGGTACTGTTCCAGCGGTGTCTGTACTTATGTTCCCGGGTCTCACGTGAAGATGTGATGTCACGCGAGCTCCACAGCCAATCACTGCAGGTTCTGTCTCCTCAACTTTGGACACCGGAGCAATCAGCGCTCACTTGCTGTTGAAAAACTCCTATGTCTAAAGGTGGGAAAAGAAAGCTGGTGGTAATTGGATGTGGGGCAGGTGTGACATGTCAATGTCATGTGGGCCCTGGGAAAGTGAATACAGACATTACTGGAACAGCGTCAGCATCGGAGGAGAGTATAATTTTTTTTTTTTTTTTGTGTTTTACATGGGGGAAATGTGGAATGAGTTGTCCTCATAGTGGACATCCCCTGTAATAATTTACAAGACCACTTACGGTAGTTTCCTGTTGCCGAATTGCATTGTATCTACCTAACATCTGATGCTATATGTATAGACGTCTCATCGAACACACAGAATTGCTTCACACACAGGTTTGGTCTGTTAAAACAAAACAAAGAATATTGCTCCATTAAGGCTCCTTTCACATCAGCGTTTTGCTGATGTTTGCGGCCGATCCAGCAGATGGCACCGCGTCTGCCGCTCAACGGCCAACTTGCAGCACCGATCCAGCATGCTCCATGCATTCTCTATGGGGCTTGTGGTCAGGTGTGGTTTGCCGGTAAATCTCCTGCATTCAGCGAAAAACGCTGATGTGAAAGACTCCTGTCTGTTATTTTTATTTTAGTTTTTTCTTTTTCGGTATGTTTTTTTTTTTTTTTTTTTTTGTTCTAGACAGCGCTAGGACTGGAAAATACAGTTGTGCTGTGACATCCTGAGGCTATGCTCACGGGTGCGGATTTTGGGTCCATGTGCAAAAGTAGTCATTGTTCATATGTCGAAAAACAAAAAATCCCAGCAGTGGACTCTCATCTGGTTTATTGCGATGAGACTCGCCCTTTTGATTCAGTGGGTTCATACGAAAAACGGATGCTGTACCAACACCATTGTAACGGATGCTGTACCAACACCATTGTAACGGATGCTGTACCAACACCATTGTAACGGATGCTGTACCAACACCATTGTAACGGATGCTGTACCAACACCATTGTAACGGATGCTGTACCAACACCATTGTAACGGATGCTGTACCAACACCATTGTAACGGATGCTGTACCAACACCATTGTAACGGATGCTGTACCAACACCATTGTAACGGATGCTGTACCAACACATTGTAACGGATGCTGTACCAACCATTGTAAGGATGCTGTACCAACACCATTGTAACGGATGCTGTACCAACACCATTGTAACGGATGCTGTGCAAATATGCTGGAAACTGAGGACTTTTTTCCTTTTTTTGATGTTAGTGGATGTAATAGGGTTGTGAAAAAAACAAAAATAATTAACCTACCGTTATCCTGTGTATAAGTGATAAAGTGAAATACCTGTTCACGTGACGTCAGTATAAGCAGCTGAATCACTGGCAAGGGCAGGCTGTGACCCCATTGTGCCAGCAAAGAACATCACCAGACACAACAGGCAGGTAGCCTGCTGGTTCCGTTATTATTATGATAATAATAATAATTAATAAATAATAAAAAAAAAGTCCCAGATAACCCCCTTGAGTTAAAACTTGCCTACTTTATTAGTACTGTAAATGCTCTTTTACATGTGGAAAATATGCAGATAAAATCAGCACTGAACCTAGTGATAGGGCAGATGTATGCAGACATTTCAATTAAAAATCTGCCCTTGTAGAGTTCTAACAATGTGTTTAACACCTGAATATACCCTTTTTGGCAGTAGTCATAATCCGTAATACTGTGTGCAAAACATGATTTATCTTTTTACAAACCAGCTGTGCACAACATGACAGGAAGCACTCAAAACAAGTGTGCTGCCCATACATGAAATAGAAGGAATTTTGTAAGCAGAAGACTAATGGGCGCTTTACACGTCCCGATATCGTCGTCCAACAACGATAAAAAGTCACGTGGTTCGTACTTTGGCGCCGATATCGTTCGTGCGTTGTGTGGTGTAAATGAGCAATTCGATGCAAGAACGATGCCAAAACGATATCGGGGGAGAAATGAGCAGACTCTCCTACTGCCCGATATTGGATGGACGATCTGGCAGGATCGTGCTGTGTGACAGCCCAACACCGACTTGGAGAGCAACTTCCCCTATTCACTACAATGTTAATTGGTCGTTTCCAAGTTGATGAGATACAGTGTGAAAAAGGGGCGTACGACATCGTACTTGCGTTGGCTGCCGATATCGCCCTGTGTAACATCTCCTATGCGATCTTGGATTTCAGCCAAAAACGTGCGCGCTCCCGTGCCGTTGTATACAATATCGAAATGATGTTGGGACGTGTAAAGCGGCCATAAGAGTTCAATTCATTTTTTTTGTGCGAGTGATTAGAATTGCATTACCGCTATGGAAACTGTTACAAATGAGGTTCTTAGGGTAAATGTTTACATTTTCTTTGGCATCTATTACAGTATATATTACTACATACATTTATTTTTTTCTTTTAATCGAACAGCACACTAACCTATGTCAATATATGAAATTGGAGTTGCATTACTGCTATAGAAAATGTTAACATTAAAGGGATACTGTCAGGTTATTTTTCAGTATGATACTAATATTACCTTTGAATAGGGCCTGAGCAGACCTTTTAAAATCATGTAAAATCATTATTGTGCACTTTGTAGTTTCCATGTCATCACCATTTTCAGACCCCGCAGGAAGCTCCTGCATTAGTCCCCTCCATTATATTACCAGTCGATTAGTCCGGCTGCTGTATAAATGTTATTTATATATCCACACCCATCCAAGCTTATGTTCACTTCTTCCCCTCTCTGCTCTGATCTGGGAGGGGTGAGGTGTCTTGTCCTGCACTGTGCTACCTGTAAGATTTCTATTATATAAAGGTCGGTTTTCCTGGAGGCAAGTAGTGTGTGTATCTGCTTAGCACATGATCAAATGGCCTTATAATCACATAGAAATATCTCAGGCTGCACTCACTACACAGATGTCTCAGATACACAATGACATTAATGGTGGGTTTACACACACCAATCATTGTATCCAATCTCTGAACCAATCTCTGGTTGCAGTGAAATCATGGATACATAGTTCCATTTTGTGGCTGTGTACAACATGGAGCAATCTGTCCATGATTTCACTGCAACCAGAGATTGGTTCAGAGATTGGATACAATGATTGGTGTGTGTAAACCCACCATAAGAGCTCAAAGCTGCAACAAAGATCACTCCTCCTTCCCTCTCCCTTCTCTGTCTGCAGTGAATGAGTCACACAGTAGACAGATCACAGGACGGTGTAATGAAGCATGAATATTCATTTTTTTGGGAGTGGGCAGCAGAGAAATCGCTGTGAGTGACAGAGGGGATTAATCTTTTATTTTGAAGTTTACAGAGGATAGGAGGAAAAGCATAAATAATGGAAATACATGAATAGAGTTTAGAGAAAGGAATTAGAATATGATACCAGTTACATATGGATTTTTGGTTTGACAGATTTCCTTTAAGCCAAGGCCCCCTACAGATCACGATTTTACCTGTCCGTGGGGGATCCTGTTTATTGCAGGACCTCGCGGACAGGAACGGACAGGTCTGGATGTGTACCTCCGGATGCCATTTCTGTGTCCGGATTCGTGACTTTGACGGGTCCAAACACAGAAAGAGCTGGTAGGAGCCAGAGTCTGCAAAGCGCAGTCAAGTGGGGCTGTACTTTCACTTTCGCAATGTATATACATACATTGCAAAAGTAAAATCAAATAAAGCAAGTGTTAAAAATTAGAGTATAAAAGATTAAAAGTTTAAATAAAAAAATGCTCACCTGTCCGGCGAGTGTCCTGCATGCATCCATCTCTGATAGCTTAAAGGCCTTAATCAGCTGACCGGGAAAGGGTGGCAACCCAATCAGCTGATGTGTCACATGACTGCATCAGCACGGTTTAAATCGCCCGCCGATCAGTTCTGGCGGGTGGGCGATTTAAAGTGTGCTGAAGTGATCATGTGACACATCAGCTGATCGGGTTGCCACCCCCTTCCTGGACAGCTAATTAAAGTCCTTAAGAGTTGGGTGCATCACGGGCACACACCGGGCAGGTGAGCATTTTTATTTTATTTTTAACACTTTGCACTTTACTTTTAAAGGGAACTTGTCGCCTCATTCTACCTCCCCTCCCCCCCGACCTATCACTAGCTGTCCCTGCACCTTCCTAGCTGCTCCCTAACCGTCCCTGTCTGCTGTAAATGCACGTGGTACAGGCCGTCTTCAACATGTGCACTGCGCATGCGGCAGAAGCCGGGGCTGTACAACGTAATGAGTCCCCCACAATGCACCAGGCTGGATATGACCTACTGGCTGGTGCACCATAGAAGCAGAAGAGGGCAGGAAATTCAAACAAGAGGAGGAAATCAAGACTGAATGATGACACCCAGCGGGCATGCAGTGATGAAGTGAGGAGGGGAGAATGGAGCCTGGAGCTGCCTTTCTAGCCTCCTAACTGAGCGACTGCTTGTAAGTTATAAGTCCTTTTTCACAATCTATATAGGGTGCATTTACAGCAGACAGGGATGGTTAGGGAGCAGCTAGGAAGGTGCAGGGATAGCTAGTGATAGGTCAGGGGGGTAGAATGAGGTGACAGGTTCCCTTTAGGCTGGGGTCACACACACAGATATCTGGGCAGATATTGTTCACAGATCTCTGGTTGCAGTGAAATCATGGACACATGGTTCCATTTTGTGGCAGTATACAAATGGATTAATCTGTCCATGATTTCACTGCAACCAGAGATCTGTGAACAATATCTGCACAAATATCTGTGTGTGACCCCAGCCTTAATTTTACTTTGGCAGTTTATGTAGATACACTTCTAAAGTGAAATTAACCGGGAACAGAGCAGTTTTAGTGTACTGAGCATGCTCAGTACACTAAAATCAAAAATTATCCTTTTTTTTTCCCCAGAACCGAGCTCCATAGGCCCCCTGTTATTTGCTGCAGACTGCGTCGGATCCGATTCTGTCCAAATTTGGTCCGCTGTGCCCAAAATCGGAGCAGTCTCTGATTCTGGGTACATCAAAAATCGTCTCCGTGACAATTTGTACACAATCGATACAGGACCAATCTGTGCCCATAAGGATACATGGGGGCCAAATGGGATCCGTTTTACAATGGATAGCCACGGATCCCAAAAAAATCGTGATAAGAAGGGGACCTTAGAACCTCATTTTTAACATGTATAGCTATAGCAGTAATGCAATTCCAATTTTATATGTTCAATGTTTACATATTATAGCATTTCAGAGTGTGGCTGTACTTTTTGGTTATACTGACTACTTGTCTGGGTTTGCACCTGTTCACACTTGTCTTATTCTTGGAGGTGTTTGTCTGCTTTGCACCAGCACCTCCAATCACTGTTGGGATTGATGTAATGCAGCCACACAAATTGATATGTTTATTGTAAAAGTCTATTACTAGTCTACAGATCCAATCTATACGACAGCTTGTTTTGCTGACTAATTAAATGGAAGACGCTATGTTAATCTGCTTTTGTACAAAGTGATTTAGGTAAGTGTATCTTTACTAAGAGGAGTTCATCCACCGATCATTCATTAACGCTGTGCACTTGATCCTTACGTCTCTTGGCCCTTATCTTTGGCAATTTTGTTTTTATATTTTTTTTTTGGGTAAATGAACATCGCAAGTGATTAAATCTGTGATTGAGCTGTAAGAAGATATATATATATATATATATAATATATATATATATATATATATGTACATATATACATAAATGCACATATACATATATATATAGAGAGAGATATATATAATATAGGCGGCCGTCAGGCGCTACAATATCGTGAGCGATATCGTTAGCGATCACGTGCACGCGCGGTCGCTAACGATATCGCTCACATCGCTGGTGAGATGTCACACAGACAGACTCACCAGCGATGTGGGGCAACGAGATCGCTGGTAACTATGGTACACATCGGGTTACTAGGTGCCGCGCGGCGCTTAGTAACCCGACGTTTACCATAGATACCATCTCCCAGCATAAGCTCTGCCGCTGGGAGATCGTTCATCGCGGTGTCACACACCACGATGATGCAGATTGATCAAGCGATGATCGCTTGATATGAGCTCCGGCTCTCATATCTGCGATCTAACGATCAAGCGATTTTTACATTGTAAAATTGCTTGATTGCACGCAGCGATGCACAAACGATATCGCTTAAGCGATCAAAAAGCAGATTGCTTAAACGATATTGTGCATTAAATTGAACCGTGTGACGGCCGCCATAGAGAGAGAGATATATGTATGTATATGTGTGTGTATATATCTACATATATGCATATATCTCTATCTGCCTGCCAAGGTGCTGTCTTGCCCTACAGCCAGCACTGACATCTTATGATACAGATGGTAACACAAATAACCATAAGGGGTAATGTCAGTGTGTTATTGATTGATCAACCTGAACCTGCAGTCACCACGTAACCCCAGCATATCCCATTTATTAATTTGTTTTTGCTATAACCATCAGTAGTCGTTACATTTTGTCTCTTTTCGGTTTGCCGTGGTTTCAGCTCAATGTGCATGAACACAAGATGGTAAACTCTGCACTGTTTTCCCTGTGAAGTTGTTCTTATTTTCCGTCTCGCTCCCTATGTAGAGGCTCGGGGTGTGTACAGCTTTCTTGATGTATATTCTCTCACTCACACATATGGTTTTGCCTTCTACATAAATGGATGCGCCCCTATAAATGTTTCCACTCATTAAAGTGAGTTCAATGCTGAGCTATTTCATATCTGATGAGAAATCTTGGTGTTTAATATCATATGAAGTAGCTGTGTTAGCAATGTTGGTAAACATGGGAAAATGGGATTTTATCAAAAAAAGTTTTTAAAATTAAAATGATGCCTTCACTTTGTGTGGTTGCACGGTTTGCGCTTTGCTGCTGTGCTGAACCAGCGCCCATCATAATGCTCAGTGTTTGGATGATTAGTCAGTGCCTATGAGGCTGCCGAGTTCAGGTCTACAAGCAAGAGATCGGATGTTGGCAGTGTTATACTGACCTTATTTTGCTCGTATCCGTACGTATTCACACTTTGTTTAAGGTTGTATGTGGAAAAGGCAAAGTGGAATATGCTGCGGCCAGGCAAGACGACCAGGATCGGACATTAAAATTCAACATGCCCAATCCTGCACCCGTCAATGTCATCCAATGGTGGAGAGTCAGAGAGCCCTCCTCCATCCTCCCCAAACACATTGGATAGACACTGTCCTACTGAGAACATTGTCTTTTCAGAGTCCATCTCTCTTCTGTTGGGGGCAGTAAGGCAGGAGTCACAATATTTACTGATTAAAGTGATCCTAAACTCACAAACTGACCCCCCCCCCCCCCCACATCTTTAGACCTGTCCCTGCACCCCCTCTTATCATTTCTAGCCATCCCTTTTGCAGAAAAAGTTATATTACTTTGTCCTGTGTGAGTTCTCTCTTTCTGAGGAAGCCGCAAATAGGCGGGGCCTGTCTGCTGCTCCCTTGTAATTATGCACGCCCCTCTCTGCTTCTAAGAGCCTGGCCGCGTCGTGAAAGGGGCGGGGCTAAATCACGTCATGACAGTATTTTAACACCTTTCCCGCCCACTCTTTCAAAAAAATTAAAAATATAGCATGATAGAGATGTGGCTTTTTCCAGGTGATCTACACCCATAGACTCAGGTTTTAACAATAGGAGTACGCTTTCATATACTAAAGACCCTGTCTGCTACAGACATCCCTTACTTTAATAGGTCCACCGGACCTCATAAACACTACATACTTACGGCACGTGTCCAGGAGGCAGGTTTTCAGGGGCAGTGGCTTTGATCACTCCACAAATGATGTCTCTGGCCTCTGGTAATGTTGTGGGCCTCATGATCCATGTATATATTTGTATACCTTGCATATTGCAATGTTTCCATTGATCTGTATGGAGCAATTAAAGATATCTTAATCCAAGATCATTCTGATCTGCTAATGCTGGCTTCCCAGTGTGGTCAGGTCTGATCCAGGGCTGTCAGGGGTGAACCTGACAGCCCCAGACTGGATCTGGACACAGAACTGGAGGGCAAATATGCCCTCCGGTCCGGTGTTCAGCTGAATGCAGCCAAGCTCAGCTGTCCCCTGTGAAGTGGTGCTGAACCGCGTCACAGGGGACAGCTCCCTGGTGCTGAAGTTCAGCGTAGCTCATGCTGAACTTCAGCCACAGGTGTCCGGTTCCTGGATCCTCCTGCATCGACTCCCATGTTAGGGAGCGCCAGATTGCCCCGGATCCAGGACGATCCGATTTGAGGAGATTTCTCCCCAGACACAAAAATGCAGCATGCTCCAAATTTCTGTTTGGGAGAAAAATCTGATTCCTCCCGGATTCTCCCGGACACATGGAAACTGGATGGCAGAGAGTTGCCATCCGGCTCCATCCGGCCCCATAGGGCTGCATGGGGTAAAAATCGAGTCCGGTGCTGTCCGGTTTATACACATGACCACAGTGTGAAGCTGACCTAAGATTCCACACCTCTTGATGCTCTTGATTTTCTAGACTGGCGGTGGGGTATCCACGCTGACACGTCTGCAGTCTGTGCTGCAACAAAGAGTGAGAATGTATTAGTGAAATGTGTCTTGGACGCCCTGATCTTGATGATTTTTGTTGTTCAGTTGTAGCGTGTGTGCACACTGAGTATTTGGTGGCAGAAATTTCTGCGTCTCGTGGCAGGAAAAATGCACCAAAAACCCGGGCTGTGGAGTCTGTAAGCCAAGCCACCGGCTCCAACGCCTCAATTTCCATGACTCCGACTCCTTCATACACAGCTCATGTTTAAGTGATACATTTAATGCAGTACAATGTGAACATCAGACTTTTAATCATTATTATGATACAATAATCATGATATTTAGATAGAACATTATTCAAAATAATAATATTTAGCACATACTACATTAAACAGCTGTACCCAATGTATTCTATGTTTTAGGAGTTGGAGTCGGTCCATTTTCTACAGACTCCACCAATTGGACTCAGACTTGGACTCCACAGCCCTGCCAAAAACGCACATATTTTACGTGTTGTTTATTTTTGCATGCGTTTTTCATGCATTCTGGGGTGTAAACGCTGAAGAACTTCACTGATGCAGATTTATTTCTGCATCAAATCTACAAAGGCCTAAAACACAATGATGCTCATTGACTTTGCTGGCACAAAGATTTGATTTGATTGTAGTTTTGTGACAAAACCACTCAAACGCATAAAAAAACGCAATCACAATGCACTGTGTGCACAGGGCCTTATTGTCACTAATTATTGGTTTCGGCATAAAAATTGATGATGAATATGTAGAGAGCAGGGTCAGTGCTCGGCCCCTCTTCACCCTGGGACAGATCCTTGTGTCCTTAGATTGAATGATTTGTGAATCCATGTCTGGTTGCGGTAATCGTTCACTTCGGTCTTTCTTGTCACACGGTTGCCCAAGGCCGCCTTGTTTGAAGCCATTTGACTGTCGCTGCTGTGAGTTATGGCCTATTCAGACAATTATAGGCCTCATCAGACACTTCAGCTGATGTCATTATTTCTAAAATCTTTCCATTATATTAGAGCCTGCGCTGTCTGAGGAGTGCGGCCGGGCGCACACGTGCCATCTGTCATTGACAATGGCCTTCCCTGGTGGGGAAGCTGACGACTGAGGAATCGGGGCAGATTTGATGGATTTCTTGTCCATGATGATAAATAACCTCTTTGTTGACTACAGGCCTTATGCAGACGTCCGACTTTTTTTTTTCTTTTTCTTTTGCATATATGAATGTGAGTGTCATCATCAGTGTTTTGGATCCATGTGTCATTAGTGTTTGGTCTGTGTAGAAAACCGTCCATGCGGCACACAAGTATTAGTGATGCACAGGTCTGGGGAAGGCATCCAAAGTCAAACACTGAATATTAGACCGGCACTCCAATATCTTGTTTGAGAAAGGCATTTAAGCTGAAACGCGTAACACTACTCCCTGTGTTCCTGTGCTGAGATAATCTTATATAAGTCCCTGCTATGTACTGTGTAATGGATGTGTCATGACTTACAGGGACATGGTGGATATACTACATGTCTGTGTGAGATCTTGTATATGAGTCCGCTATGTCTGTGTAATGGATGTGTACTGATCATACCACATCTCCTGTGCTGAGATAATCTTATATAAGTCCCTGCTATGTACTGTGTAATGGATGTGTCTGACTATACAGGGACATGGTGTGATCATACTACATGTCCTGTGCTGAGATCTTGTATATGAGTCCCTGCTATGTGCTGTGTAATGGATGTGTCTGATCATACCACATCTCCTGTGCTGAGATAATCTTATATAAGTCCCTGCTATGTACTGTGTAATGGATGTGTCTGACTATACAGGGACATGGTGTGATCATACTACATGTCCTGTGCTGAGATCTTGTATATGAGTCCCTGCTATGTGCTGTGTAATGGATGTGTCTGATCATACCACATCTCCTGTGCTGAGATAATCTTGTATAAGTCCCTGCTATGTACTGTGTAATGGATGTGTCTGACTATACAGGGACATGGTGTGATCATACTACATGTCCTGTGCTGAGATCTTGTATATGAGTCCCTGCTATGTGCTGTGTAATGGATGTGTCTGATCATACCACATCTCCTGTGCTGAGATAATCTTATATGTTTCCCTGCTATGTACTGTGTAATAGCCATGTCTGACTATACAGGGACATGGTTTGATCATACCACATCACCTGTGCAGTACTGGCACAGGTAAACTACATTTTCAAATTGTCATTTATTCATGAAGCAATAGTCTTAGGCTGCTTTCACATAACGATTTTTCTAAATCTGATGCTGTCCGATGAAAATCGGACAGCATCGGATCCGAATTTGGACCCCATGCAGCCCTATGGGCATCGGACCGAATCGGATGTGCACTAAATGCCATCCGATTTGGTCCGATCCGATTCTGTCCGATTTTATTATCGGTGCAAAAATCGGAGCTTGCTCCGATTTTTGCACCGAAAATAAAATCTGACAGATTCGGATCGGACCAAATCGGATGGCATTTAGTGCACATCCGATTAGGTCCGATCCCTATAACATGGGGCCCTATGGAGAAGGGTCCGAGGAAACATCTGATGTCTCCTCGGACCCCGTTTTACTGTACTGAGCATGCTCAGTACAGTAAAACTGCTCCTAACTAGGAGCATAAGGGTTAAAAAAAAACCCGAGCCCCCGCCGTCTTCCGCCATCTTCCTCTAGGTTCCCGGTGGCTCCCGCAGGCTGCCGTTGTCAGCAGAGGTGTACCTCTGCTGTTCAGGACCTGTGGTGATGTCACATTCATGTGACCGCGGGTTACCATGGTGAACCCGCGGTCACGTGACTGTGACATCATCGCAGGTCCTGTGTACAGCAGAGGTACACCTCTGCTGACACCGGCAGCCTGCGGGAGCCACCGGGAACCTAGAAGAAGACGGCGGGGGCTCGGGGAGAGGTGAGGAGAAACTTATTTTTTTTTTTTTTTTTTTTTTTTTTTTTTCTTTTTTTGCAGCCCGGCGCCGATTTTATGCCGGAATCGGGTGCCTATTTGGCACCCGATTCCAGGCATCAGAAGGGAGCCGATGCTGTCCGATTTATATCGTACAGCATCGGCTCCCTCAAAATCGGTATGTGAAAGTAGCCTTACATGTAAGGGTGCTTTCACACCACGATTTTTGCTTTTCCGATGCTGTCCGAAAAAAATCGGACAGCATCGGACCGATTTTCGGATCCTATGGATCCCTATGGGGATCGGACCAAATCGGATGTGCACTAAATGCCATCCGATTTGGTCCGATCCGATTCTGCCCGATTTTGGCCGATTTTTTTCAGGAGAAAAAAATCGTTGCCTGCAACGATTTTTTCATCCGATTACAAAATCTGACAGTCGGATCGGACCAAATCGGATGGCATTTAGTGCACATCCGATCTGACCCGATCCCTAACATGGGGCCCTATGGAGAAAGGTCCGAGGAAACATGTATGTCTCCTCGGACCCCAGTTTACTGTACTGAGCAAGCTCAGTACAGTAAAACTGCTCCTGGGAGCACAAGGGTTAAAAAGAAAAAAAAAAAAAGTTTATTCTCACCTGCCCCCGAGCCCCCGCTGTCCCCCGCCGTCTTCCGCCATCTTCCTCTAGGTTCCCGGTGGCTCCGCAGGCTGCCGCAGGCTCCGGTGTCAGCAGAGGTGTACCTCTGCTGTACAGGACCTGCGGTGATGTCACAGTCATGTGACCGCGAGTTCACCATGGTGAACCCGCGGTCACGTGACTGTGACATCACCGCAGGTCCTGTGTACAGCAGAGGTACACCTCTGCTGACACCGGCAGCCTGCAGAAGCCACCGGGAACCTAGAGGAAGATGGCGGAAGACGGCGGGGGACAGCGGGGGCTCGGGGGCAGGTGAGAATAAACTTTTTTTTTTTTTTCTTTTTTTCAGCCTCCGGCGCCGATTTTATGCCGGAATCGGGTGCCTATTTGGCACCCGATTCCAGGCATCAGAAGGGAGCCGATGCTGTCCGATTTATATCGGACAGCATCGGCTCCCTAAAAATCGTAGTGTGAACGCACCCTAAGTGGTGAAACCCCTTTTTCGGTTGTCAATACTACAGCCTTCTTCAAATGTTACCAATTTGAATTTAACATGACTTATTTTATTTTTGTTAGCCATTAAAAGGTATCACAACTACAAGATTATCTTGTTTCTCCCACTGAGAGCAATCAACATTTTTTTTCTACTGGCTAACGAGGTACCAAAACTTTATTTTTCTGAACAGTACATAGCAGGGACACATATATAAGATTATCTCATCACAGGAGATGTGGTATGATCAGACCATGTCCCTGTACGGTCAGACACATCCATTACACAGTACATAGCAGGGACACATATATAAGATTATCTCAGCCCAGGAGATGTGGTATGATCAGACCATGTCCCTGTACGGTCAGACACATCCATTACACAGTAGTACCATAGACAGCAGGACACACATATATAAGATTATACTCAGCCCAGGAGATGTGGTATGATCAGACCATGTCCCTGTACGGTCAGACACATCCATTACCCAGTACATAGCAGGGACACATATATAAGTATCTCAGCCAGGAGATGTGGTATGATTTGACCATGTCCCTGTACGGTCAGACACATCCACTACACAGTACATAGCAGGGACACATATATAAGATTGTCTCAGCACAGGAACATTTTTTTTTAATTGCATGCCATTGAGGAATTATTATTCCAAGATCTGTTGATTAAAATTAACTTTAAAGAGGACCTGTCACCCCCCCCCCCCCTTACCCCCCTGGTGCTTTCCAAACTGAAAGCACCCCTGAATGCAGCATATCTGCTGCATATAGGATGTTTCTAGCCCCCTGTAAGTTGTACAAAACACTTTAGAAAGTGTACAGATAAGAAGTCCGGAGAGACTTCTAAGTCATTGCTGTTGCTGGTGTCCTCCCCGCCTCCAGCCCCCTCTGTGCCGCCTCCTTTATGTGTCTCCCCTCCTCGCCCGCTCATGCTCCTCTGCGTCTGAAGTCGTGCTGGAATGATTCCTGGCAGCTGAAACGCCTCCTGTCGGTGACGTCAACGCCGGAGCCCAGCTCCAGAATATGGTGTATGCTCTGGCGCTGACATCACCGGCAGGAAGGCGTTTCAGCGGCCAGGACTCTCTCCAGCCCATTGCTCGCTCTGCGCATGCGTGACTTCAGATGCAGAGGAGCATGAGCGGGCAAGGAGGGGAGACATAAAGGAGGCGGCACTGAGGGGCTGGAGGTGGCACAGAGAGGGCTGGAGGCGGGGAGGACATCAGGGAACAGCAATGACTCATTACTGAGTAAGTCCCTCCGGACTCCTTATCTAGAGACATGGGGGACCCCTTCCCTGAATGCAGCAAACGCGTGCTTTCAGCTTGGAAATCACCAGGGGAGTGACAGGTCCTCTTCAACCCTTATTGCCTGAATTAATACACGTATGCATACAAATGAATAGAATTGGTATGATGCGAATATGCAGCAGTAGGTGTTAAGGGGTTAAAACAAACTTTTGTTTGTGGAAAGACCTATATAATAATGGTTTTTGGGTGCCTGATCTGTAGGGATCCACTGATCATCAAATATAGCTTTACTGTAATGCAGATTCCCACTATTGTGTAGGTACAGGACATATAGAAGCATCTTTTCATGGCATGAAGCGTTCTGCGTGATGGAAAATGCTGATTCATTAATTGCATATTTTTATAATCATGTAAAGCTGTCACTATATGTGTTCATTAATTACACTTACTACAGCAGCCAATTCAGTTGCTAAAGATGTAAAATGAATGCTTTATGACTCATGCCAGCAAGTAGTACTCTTGGCGCGTGTCCTGGATTTTCATTATTTTTTTACATGGAGGAGTGAGAAGCCGTGCCAGAGAATCCCTCAGCTTCTCCTACCTCTTGATGTCCTGGTATCCGCTCTGAGTTTACAGACTGATATTGTGTATCTGCACTCTGGTAACAGATTAGATTCCAAGTTATTGATGTTTGTGGAATAACAGGTGGAAGAAAATCTCAGGAAAGCATCATTTATATGCAACTCAATAGGGGCGGTGCATGAAAGAGAATGTCGGCAGGTTTTTGCTATTTAATCTGAGAACAGCACAACGTAGAGGCAAAGAACCTGTTAGGGTGCCTTCACATTTGTGTTTGAAACGCAGCGCACCAAACGCAGTCAAACGCTTGCGCACATGCGTTCCTATGTCTAACAAGCGTCTGCAAGCGCACAAACCACTCGTTGAAGTCAATGGATCCGCAGTGTCCTCCGCATGACAGCGCAGGAGAACGCTGAGGATCTCATTGAAATCTGTCCCGGTGGCTTTTGGTGATTAGCGGCGGCCACCAGGAGATCAGCTATAGCCTCCACTGATCTCCCGCTGGTGTCGGTGCGGGAGATTTGAAGACACAGCTCATCTGACAGCTGTTTAAATCTCCTGCACCGACATCACCTATTCTGTGTTGGCGCGGGAGATTTAAACAGCTGTCAGATGAGCTGTGTCTTCAAATCTCCCGCTCCGACACCGGCGGGAGATCAGCTGTAGCCGGGAGGAGGAGATCTCCACCGCTGATCTCCTCCTCCCGGCCACCCCCGAGACAGCTGATTGGCTGGCCTGGTGCATACTAATGTGAACGCATGCTGAGATTCTCTGCTGCGTTCACATCAGTATGGGCTGTGTTTGTGTCTGCATGCCATACGCATGCAGACACAAACGTAAGTGTGAAGGCAGCCTTACCTCCTGGTTGCCTGTGGGACCTCCTGGGTCATCTACTCCAACCCCCTACTGAAAGCAGGATTCACTAATCATCCCAGACAAATGTCTGACCAGCCTCTGTGTGAAGACTTCCAGTGAAGGAGAACTCTCCACCTCTCGTGGCCGCCTGTTCCACTCGTTGTTCACCCTCACTGTCAAAGTTTTCTCTAATATCTAATCTTTGTCTCCTCCCATTCAGTGTTTTATCAGCAGTAGATTAGCAGTGCAGGACTAGCTCTCCTGTGCACAGCAGTCAGGCTAAGGCCCCCTTCACACTGCGTTTTTTGCACATCAGTGTGGATTCTTGAATTTCAAGAACCACATGGACAGGTACTGATCTGTGCCAACGGATGCCAACTGATGTCCACAGATCAGTGTTTTCCGTTGATCCATCATCTATTCCCAAAGATAGGGGTTGGAGGAACTGTACCTTGCTTCTGAGCATGCTCAGTACAGCAAAACTGATCCATTTTTTTCACGGATCCATCTCCACAGACCCCCATGTTATTTGACGTGGAGAGCTACGGATTCGTGTTTGTCCGTTTGTCAGCTTTTGTCAAGGCAGCCCATAATCGCAACAGTCTTCGATTCTGGGTACATGAAAAAAACCGACACAAACGGATCAGTGACAGAACTGACACACACGGTTAATAGATGGCTATACAGGATCAATGCGTGCCCAAAGGGATACATGGAAGGCCAAAACTGATCCATGTCTATCAATTTTAAAATGGATAGACACTGATCACAAAAAAACGCAATATGAAGGCAGCCTAATCAGTGTAACCCACATGCACTACTGATTGGCAGCTCACTGACAATGCACAGTGTACAAAGGGAGCAGCCAGTCAGTGGTGGGGACGGGATTATACAGAGCTCAGCATTCTGAGCACTGCTGCATCTACAGCAGAGAAAACTGGGATTCTATCAAAACTACACCAAGCAGTCCAGTAAGTGACACATCACTGGAATCATGTTCTCTGTGTCCATCAAGCAGCTCTGATTACATAACAAAAACCTATTAACAGATTCCCTTTAAATGGAGACTAGTATTGTGCAGAGTTTCTATTAATTAGGACAGGATTCGCTGGATTTGGAATGATTGTGACATACAAAGTGCAGCAGGCTCTCTGTGCCCAGTGTTGGAGCTGGCAGAGGAGTGGCATTGGAGGGGCACTAGCTCATGGAATGGGTGACACAGAAAATGATGGGGGGCATGGAATCAAACAGAGCTAAAGACAAACTGGCTGCATACGGAGGTACAAAAAAGACTCCATAGACCTCTATGGAAGCCCTATTATGGCTTCATGCAAAACATAGCTTTATATGTGAACACATTTTTCCTTTTTAGTGTAATATCTCCCTAATCCCGGCATTTTGTTGATCGGGCTGCTCTAGTAATAAATCCACGTAGGACAAGAAGTGATGAGACTCGCCCTTGATGACGTCACTGGATCTGCTGTGTCCTGTAAATACTTAAATAGGCAGATACATATCGGCCCCCAGGGCATGTAGGAGCCTGCCTAATTGTGTGGGTATTACTGGAATGTTTTTAAATTAATATAGAATATTACTGTAGACCTGGATATTATTTCAGTGTTTATTCATATCCCAGTCAGTGTTTTTATATAAACAAAGATAGAAAATGCACAAGTGAATTAAAAAAAAGCAATTTCTCCTATAAAGTCTCCCTTTTTGGTTTTATTTTTTATCATATTGAAAATGAAATTGAGATTAAAAACACACAAACCTGTCACTGTAAATCGGGGGATTACCCTTCTTCCTTCTCACGGTCCTGGATGTGGCTGTAAGATGAGGCTGAGTTCACATGTCCAGTAATCGTGCGTTAGAACAGATCCAGCAGATCCACAATCTGTTGTGCAGACCATGGCTCTGTGTTCGGTAAACCAAACATCCCACTCCGACTCCTCAATATCCCTTAATCCGACTCCACCCAAAATGGACACAGACTCCACGACTCCGACTCCACAACCAGGGCTGTAAGCCAAACATCCGACTCTGACAACTCAATTTCCCTAAATCCACTAAAATGGACTCTGACTCCAACTCCACACCCCTTGTGCAGACACTACTATTTGCTGCTGGATCCGTTCTAACGGGTGATTACTGGACATGTGAACTTAAGGCCCCGTTACACCTTACAACATCGGCTGTGATGTCTGGTGCAATGCCGCGGGTGCACGCTCGCTTCCGACATCACAGCCTAGCTGTCACACGGCAAGGTGTTGCCAGTGACGGCGCTGCGATGTTACCGCAGCGATCGCTCGCTGGTCTGGGATCAACCCAGCAAGCGATACGCTGCAATGCAGCGAATAGGTGGGATCGGCTGTGACATCACTATTGCGGTGTCACACCAAACAATGCCGCAGGTTGTTGAAGTTGACAGATTTTCCTGCATGCAGGAAAACCTGTCAACTCTGACTTGAACAGCTATCGTTATTGAATCGTGCATTTACAGCAACAACGATGTCGTTTCAGCATTGTTCCTGACTTCACTTTTGAAAGATGTCTGAAACGATGTTGAAAGGTGTAACGGGTCCTTTAGCCTTACTTGCTGAGCAGATGTAGACAGTGTACAACACCTAAGTGGCTCTCCTTCGTGTACTTGGGTAGTGGGGGCTCCTAGGTGCTGCAGCTCAGCGCCTTATATTCACTTCCTAAGGCTGGTTTCACACTGGCATATTTTAAATTTTGTGTCTATCCATTTTAAAACGGATAGACACGGATCTGTTATGGCCTCCCATGTATTCCTATGGGCACGGATTGGTCCTAAAGTGACCATCCGTGTGTCTGTTTTTTTTTTTTTTTTTTCATGCACCCGGAATCAACTGTTCCAATTTTGGGCTGCCTTGATAAAAGCGGACACAAACGGACATAAACGGATCTGTATCTGTCAGTATGAAATAACATGGAGCTCTATGGAGGACGGATCCATTTTGCTGTACTGAGCAAGCTCAGAAGTGAGGTACAGCTCCTCCCACCGCTGTCTCTAACTGATGACAGGTCCGTTAAAAAAAAAAAAAATCACTGGCCATGGACATCAGTTGGCATCTGTCTGTGAAATCCATGCCAGTCCGTGTGGTTCCTTGTAATTCAAGGATCCATACGGAACTGCACATTTGCCAATGTGAAAGCAGCCTAATAAGGAGTTCAGGTGGAGCTCCTGATAAAGCAGTGCTTCTCCGTCTCTGTATAATGATTAGATCTGACTGAGTGCCCAAATGACTGAACAGTCAGGGTGGCAGCTGTCCCCACCAATCTGGAAAAAGGGGCAACGCTTTAAAGGGGCAACGCTGTGAAGAAGTGAATTGTAATATGTTGTTGCCTTATAAATACTGAGGTAAAATACTGACTAAATACTGAGCGTGTGAATGTGGCTAAATGCAGTTGTTCAGCTTTGGATAAGACAACTGGAAACGTTCTCGTTCAGGGAGTCCTTCATACTGTGAGTCCTGTGGATGCTGGTACCAACAGTACCAACGCTCATAGAAATGGCTGTACACTCACCATCAAGGCGGAGAGTTACTATAAGTGAAAGATGACACTGAGGGTACCGTTACACATCGCAACATTGCATGCAATTTCACTTGCAGTTTGCTGGTTGCAGTGAAATCATGGACACAGTTATATTTTGTTGCTGTGTACAAATGTAACAATGTGTCCATGATTTCACTGCAACCAGCAAATTGCAAGTGAAATTGCATGCAATGTTGCAACGTGTAACGCTGCCCTTAGGTATTCGTCTAGTTGTGCAACATAGCTCAGTAACACTGCAAAGATGGTGAGCGAGGATTGAAGTGTTAGACTGGTTTCACACTACGATTTTGCTAAATCCGATGCTGTCCGATAAAAATCGGACAGCATCGGATCCAAACTGATTCCTGCAATCGGATGCCAAATAGGCATCCGATGCCAACATTTTGCAGGATCAGTTTGGGCTGTCACCTAGCTCCCCCTCCTCTCTGCCTCCTGTCATCTTGCTGTCCCCCTGAAGTCCCCCTATTTTGCCCTGGTGTCCCCCTGCAGTCCCCCTGCTGTCCCCCTGTTTTGCCTGGTGTCCCCTGCTGTTCCCCTCTCCTGTCCGCTCCTCCTGTCATTTCAACATAACAAATCTTTATTCTCACCTGCCAGCGCTCCCCTGGCGTCTCAATCCGCTCCCGATCGGGTGTACAGGACCTGCGATGATGTCAGAAGTGTCGTCGGGTCACATGAGCGTTTACCGCTCGTGCTTGGGAGATATTCGCATGAGTCTCGTGCAACAGCTGTAAGGGTCGGGGGTACTCTGTAGCTGGGCCGGCTGGTTCTTTGGGAGGTCATGGTGGCTGTGGCCCAACTCTGTGGTCCTGGCCGTGCAGTGAAGAGGTTATTTACAGGGGCTTTTAATAGCCTTTTCGTGATGCCACCTGTGGAATTCGGGCAGGGATGGCCGATGCTGCTTTTTTGGGCCTTTGGGGCAGATGGTGCGGCAGCCGGGATGGTATCGCTCCCCACAGGTGGAGCTGGGCCTCAGGGACAGTGTGGTAGTCTATGGGGTTGATGGTAACGGTCGTTGGTGTGCAGGATAGTGTGCGCAGGAATAATCTGAACACAGAAGAGTGCAGTTTCCTTTACCTTTACTTGGCAGATGGTGGTGCAGTCTGGGGCACTGGTTACCAGGTTTTGGAAGGGTCTGGTCAGCCTGAAAGCCTTGCCAGGTGGGTTTGGAGGCCTTCCTGCTGCACTTCCCCTTTGGGTTCCTGCTGCTTGTAGCTATGCTGCGGCTCTGTTCCTGTGTGGTTGTTCCTATCCTGTATGGCAGACAGCACGAGCCTTTCACGGACACCGTCTTGCTGATGGCAGCTCTGGGCTCTCAATTTGCTGTGGTGCAACCAAGAGACTTGCAGCCTCCTGATCTCAAGATTTGGGTGCCGGGGATGTACAGTACCCGTGCACGCAAGGACTCTGGCGTCTTCTCAGGTGCCACTGTGTGGTGAGCTCTTATGCAGCGCCACTCCCCAGAGCCCTCTCCTACACGTCCTCTTCTCTCCCTGTTCTCAGACTTACTGACTTTCTAACCCTAACCCCTCCTCGCCAGAACCAGGGCAGCTCCCCTGAACTCGGGTGCAGAACTCCCCCTTCTGGCCTGGAGTCAGGTTTTGTTTTGGCTGCTGAGTGTTACCTAGTGTGGGGACCTCCTTTTGCTTCCAGGCATGACTTCACCCCCTGTGAGAGAGGCAATGCCACTTTGGCAACCGGACCACTGGAGGTGCCACACTCGCATGCCTTGCCCGGCTCCAGCCTCTCTAGTCAGGAGTGCATCAGCTGCTTGTGTTTCTATGCAGCTCCACGCTCCTGTCCAGAGAGCCGGTGGCCATGACAGTTGAGGCATGCAAGACTCATACGAGTATCTTGCATGCACCTTGCATAGTATGTTTCTGCCCTTAAAAAGAGATCCAAGAATGGAACAGCTCTGACCGAGAGCTAGAAGTGAATTTTGAATTCAGATCAATATTGTTGATATGGGACACAGAATCTAGGATGGCAGACATGTGGCTGCCCAAAGACCGATCTGTAGATCTAACCTAAATGGAATTCTGTCTGAATGCAAGATGTTAACATTTTGCAGCTGAATTTTTTTTTTTTTTTTTCAATTTTTTATTTTTTATTTTTTTATTTTTAATAAACTGAACCATACTAAGTCTTATCACTAATACATCTATAAAAGATAAAAATAAAATGTTGACTTTAGTACTCCTATTTTTTTTACAGCATAATAGCAAAGTTTTGTCCTGAGTGTTCAACTGAACCTTTCTCTGTATTTTGTCATCTATAGTTAAAATTTACTATACATCTACCTAAAAGGAGGCATACTTACCCCCATACATCTGCTTACTGCTGCTCCGTAAATCTCCATCATACTGGAAGAGATGGTGTCAGATGACTAGCCATATGACCCCAGACACCAGACCACCTCTCCATTTCAACAATAAGGTTTTGGGATGCCTATTGTCATAACTGGAGATCCCAGTGGACTGACGCAAGTCCCAATTCATCTTTCTGGGGTAAAAATGCTTAAAATGTCAACTGAAGTTGCTCAAATCTTTTGCCCCTTTTGACATTTTTCTGCCAGCCCTGGCCAGCACCACCAACTCTTGAACGGTTGGCAGAGCTCGGATGCAGCATGGCTAAGTGTGCACAACAAATCTATTATATACTTGCCTTGTGGCATCCGTCATCAACTTCCAAGGCGATGTCCATGAATCCCAGAATTGACTGCGCTGTTGGAAGTCACGCCATGTTGGCACAGCCATCCACCCAAGTGATGGGTGTGCCAAAATGATGCCCCCTGGCGGCGGTACAGACACCCGATGCTCCACATGCTGAACACCTTCTGCCGCACGCAGCCCGTCTCCCTCCGACTTAGCAGATGGATAAAGGTAGGAGAGGGGTAGCGCACAATAAGAGGAGAGAGACGGGGGAAAGAGACAGAAGATAGACAGGCAAAGGGGAAAGAGACAGTGCAGGGGAGAGAGCAAACAGGGGAGAGACAGGCGCAGGGTGGAGACATAGAACAGGGGAGACACAGCATGCAGAGATTCCCCTCCTGATGCAATAGCATGGGGCCCATATCTAGTTCTTTATATTTTATAGCACAAAGGTGGTGTAATTACAATAGAAATGTATGGTCGGCTGTGACTGAGGACAGGTGAAAGAGGCACGAGACACACTCCTGAATTTAACACTGGTCAGCAAGACTAGAGTATAAAACGCCATAATGGCTTGTACATTTGTTTCTTGCTTTTAACAATAGGCTTTATAGTATACTCACACAGCAAGAAACAAACTGTGCCTTCTGCAGTGTGTGACCCTCGCCATCCTACATACGTGCTGAGGATTCTCATCACTGCGACTCCTGCCATAAAGCCGTGTGCGTTCAGAGTCTGATTAGGATTGACGTTGGGATGGACTTTGGGTTGATCATTATACTGCTGTCGCTCCCCTTGCAATGATTATTGTGCAGATTTCATGTTGTCTGTGGCACTGTTTATAAAGGGGGTGAGTTATGTTTGCACAGCTCTAATCTCGGTCATTAGCCAGGTGGGGTACCCCTTTATTACCGGTACCTGTAAACCACATTGCTTCTCGCTCTCGTGTTGCAATCCATATAAAGAGGGTTTATAGATTTCTCCATGAGGCAATGGAATAAAGGCCGGATGTCGCTGACCCTTTATTGATTGAGCTATATCAGACCTGCTTGCCTTTTGTGATAAAAGGAATGGATGGTGCACAATGCTGATAATAAATGAGCCGCCATACTGCTCCTGCGTATTCAGGAAGACCGGACGAGAAATGCTATCACTTACTATTGAAATCTACAAATTGAAGAAGAAACACTGTGAATATTTCTTTGTATGTATATAATATACGATGTCTCTTGTTGGGATGTTATGCGTTTAATAAATTTGTTTTTGTTCTTTTATATATCTTAAAATGTGGCTGACTGTTGTAATCTGTCAAGTGCAGATCACATGCGTTTTTGATGTGTTTCCACATACAGTATGTTTTTTTTTTCACTCAGTAATGTTTATTGGTTTCTTGATATCGTATATTACATGGGTTACAGCATTAAGTATTCATTTAGTGTAATTAAAGTAGTATAATGTACAAGTACAATCAGTATGTTTTTTACGCTGAATTTCAACATCTAATATAAATCTATAAATGAATCTACGTGACCATATACCGCAGTGTAATTGACATGGTTTTGGATTTGAGCACGCTTCGCAGGTCAATTTATCCGAGTGAAAAAGAAGCGCAGTGGGCAGGAGATTTCTTTAAAATCCCATCCACTTTGCTTGAACTGTAAATTGCTGGGATTTGACGCAAAATACGTAGTGTCAAAAACTCATCAAGGGCACATAACCTTAGGAAGCTAATATGATGATATTGTAATGTACATTAGGAGGCTCATTACCCTAGTGGTGCGACGCTGCAAGGAAATCCGATTTATGCTGCATTTGAAGTTGGTGTCCATTGAAGGCCACTTTACACACACCAACTTATCTGTCCAACTTCTGAACAACATACTGGTTGCAGTGAAATCATGGACACATTGCTCCATTTTGTGACTGTGTACAATGGAACAATGTGTCCATGATTTCACTGCAACCAGCAAGTTGGTCAGAAGTTGGACAGATAAGTTGGTGTGTGTAAAGTGGCCCTTAGACGAGTGAACTCCTGCAACAATATGCTACATAGAAGCAGATTGGGTGTTGTTTAAGGAGACCATTAACCTGCAGATATAAGGGTTACTCTACAGGTAAATAGTGTTGTGAAGCTGTCCGGTGCCTGAGAGCCTCACTGGCAGGAGGAAAGTAACTTTATTACCCCCGGTAGCATTTGGCTTCCAGTCATAGGAATGGCGTCACTGTGGGTTTGGTCACCGCTCAGTGTATAGAGAACAGCAGCCGTAACCGTGCACTCTGCACTGACTGACGGCCGGCTCAGCATTAGATCAGCCGCCATATTTCTGCAGGTTAATAGTTTTGTTTTGTTTTTTGCATGACTGGTTCCTTTTAATCGGCAATTTAGAGAGGTGGACTCCAGATCCCATGTGCATGGATTGTTCGATGATTATTCTGTGTACTTGTGCTGTAGAGAATACATACAGTCTAAGAGCCTTTTTTTACTCACCTGTGACAGCACCACGGAGAGAGATCCATCCTTCAAGGACAGGAAACCTACAGGATAAAAGGGAGGTACTTCTTCAACAGTTGGTTTTATGTCCTTGCTGGATGAACCTCTGTATATGGTGGTAAGCAGCAGAAGGTCTTCCCAGGCCTGGCTGACTGATTCATCGCAGCACCTCCGTCCCTGCTATGGCTGGTGTAGGGGGTCCCAGAGAAGTGAGCGTGTGTGGTTTTCGTTTTCTTTGGACTCCAGATTTCAGATGTTTTACCTTCTTGAGAAAATTCCCTCCATGTCCCTCAGGTGGGCTACGTCACTGCTGGGTTCCATGACCATGTGCATCCTGGTAGTATTACAATTGCTGCCGTTCCGGCAGATGTTGCCGCATCTGCTTTGTAACGGCCCACTTGCAGAAAGCCTGCAGCAAGCCCCATTCATTCTCTATGAGACTTGTGGTCAGGTGCGGTTGTGCTGTATTCGGCACTTGCTAGCAGCGTTTGTTTTTTTGTTTTTGCCAAATCCGGCAAAACCGCACATGCCACAGCTGACCACAAGTCCCATAGAGAAGACCCATGGACATGTGGGGCCTGCCGGAGATAGACCTTTGTGAATCGGTAAAACAGTGGAGAGATCTTGTTCCTTAAATCCTAAAGAACATCCTCAGGTGGTGCATGCTTTCCTGACCAAGTGGGATTTCAACCTAGCATATGTTTTTCTACCAGTGATTCTTATTTCTGTGATCCTGAGGAAGATCAGGGAGGATAGAGTGAGGGTCACCCTAATAACACCATTTTGTTCAAAAAGGCTGTGGTTTTTCTGGCTAAAGATGTAGTCCGTCACCAATCCTTGGGTGTTGCCAGAGGTTCTGAACCTGCTCTCACAGGGGCTGGTTCAGCAGCCGTAAGTAGCCAGCTTACATTTAATGATGTGGAATTTGAAAGGAAGGTCGTTGTTAAGAGGGAGAGGGTCCCCCTAATCCTTTTTGTACCCTGCTCCAGAGAATGAAGGTGATCTATGGTAGAACATGGAGAAGCTTCTTGACCACTTCAAGAGCTAAGCTGGAGGATGGGGAAGCAGTCAACTCTATATTAGAATACCTTCAAAAGGGTTTAGAGTAGGGTCTCTTTACTAGCACCAAGGTATCCGGCATTGGCTTTAAGGGTTCTTTAGAACTATGATCTGGCAGGAGGCGTGGCCAGCAGCCCTATGGAGCAGTAGCCCCTACATAGTGCTCCGGTGCCAAATAAGCGACAAGGGCCCTAAAGTCTTTTTTAAGACTGGGACCCACTTCAAAGTCAGCTCACTCATACATCTAACTACAGTGGGCATCCTGCCCAAGTCAGAGACGGTTCAAGTGAGAAACCACCTCACAGAAGTCCCGGGACCGGACCTGGCTCTTCAACCCAAGCGCCATTCTCCTCACTGGTGAGTGCGACCGCACGCTCCTACAACCCTCTCCCATCCTCTTAGGAGACTTTTGAAATATCTCCAACCGGCAGGAGAAACCTGTAACCGGCCGTCCCGCACATACCTGGGCGCTCTCTGTCCGGTGCGGGTTCTAGATCCGCCACCGGAGTGAAGACTTAGACCTGCAGTGGTCTGCTGGAGTTAGTGACGGCAGCAGAAGAAGTGGGAAGCTCATTAACACAAGCGCTTCTCCTTCCCTCACATTAGACCTGTGTGCTTGCAGCCTGGATCAGTGTAAACGGAGAAACGCCGGTGGGACTATTTCTCTCTCTCTCTGGGGACAGTAAATAATACGTGGGCGGAGAGATACCTATGTTAATCGGCCCCCCTCAGATAAAGTAGCTCCGTCGGAGTAGAGGTGACGTCACCAGCATTAGAGGGCACCTGCACTCCTGCAGCCCATCTGTTACACTGCACAGAAAAGACCGGAGCCTGTGTAACTGGGAATTACAGTTGTTAACACTACTGAATTGAGGAAGCTGCAGAGCATATACCATCCCCCTCTCTTATCTTCATCTCAGCATCTCCTCCTCCCATACACTGAAGAGGGCACAATAAGGAAGCCCCATCTCCCACAAGCAACATTGAAGAGGATTTCTAATCACAAGCAAAATACACAATTCCAGCACTGACAGTTGCACAGATCTTGAAAATAGTATACACAAACCAACTAAAAGAGGGACCTTGAAACATTATAAGACCCCCAAGACATTGCACATTAACCTATTAACCACTAGGTGTCAGCCTGGTTACAGTTAACTGTTTCACTTATACAACCATTCTGATATGATTACACAGAATTTAAGATTGTCAGCTTTGTGGATTTAAAACAAAAACGTATTATTGCAACCAATAACTAAAATTGGACAGATAGGACTAGTTATCAGTTACCTCTAAATTGCGCTTTTCCTTGATTGCTTCTGTGTATTACCCACTGACTAACTCTCCTGGACTATATAGAAATCAGATCTCACAGCGACTACGTTACTTAGAGGCCTCTAACCTCTGACAGCGAAACTCACTTCTCATTTAAAGTTTCTACTCAGTGACTTGACTTTGTTAAACAATAATTGTTCACGCCCATCCAGACATAACAAATAACAAGATCCCACTATTCCACTATGCCCACAAAATCTAAACTGAGCTCAAACCCTCAGGGGATCGAAGCTGCAGGAGACTTACAAAAGTCCCCCTTGAAAAGTAGATTACCAACCTTATCACAAACTTCACAATCCATCAAAAAACATAGAAACAAAGAAGAGAACCAAGCCCTTAAAGATCATAAAACAAAAGATTGGGCATCTTCCATTGAAGAATTAGATGAAACCCCTATGAACGAAACACCCTATTCATCCTCTAAGCGAAAGGAAATGAGTACCCCTTCCAAAACCATACCAGATCCTACTTTGACCTCAGACACGGCAGGAAAAAATCAAGACCCAAACATCAAAAGTCCCGCCAGACAGAAACTAAAAACAGATAATACAGAGCTAGAACTCCTACTCACCTCAAATCCAAACCAACCACTGGACAAAACCTTTATGATAAACTTGTTCTCATCTTTCCAATCCAAGCTTGAGGATAATATGAAAACCCATCTAACAGAAATAAAATCAACCGTAGCCTCTATAGTCACGAGGGTAGACGAACATGACCACTCTATAGCCACACTTACGACAGCCTCTGCCACGGTCAAGAAAGAACAACACAAAATGAAAGAGGAAATAATATACCTAAGAAACAAAATAATTGACAGAGAAGACAGAGACCGAAGAGTCAACTTGAAGTTTAGAGGTGTCCCAGAGACAATTAAAAACCCTGATCTACCAGAATATATCATAAACCTAGCTAAGTCAACAATCCCAGGTAAACATGAGCTAGAATACTCCGTTGAGAGAGCTCATAGGATCCCCAAGCCAACAAGACTACCTGATGACATACCTAGGGATGTTATCGCGAAATTCTCGTTCTTTTCCACCAAAGACCAAATAAATGAATACCTAAAGAGAAATAAAACACTACCAGCCCCATATCAATCCATCAAAGTCTTCTTGGACTTCTCGAAAGAAACACTCACCAAGAGAAGGACACTCAGACCAGTTACTGAGGTCTTGAGAAACAATCACATCATGTACAGATGGAGTCATCCCTCCTCTGACGTCATCTTCTCCCACAAAAACAAAACCTACAATATTGAGGAAGTCGAACTTGGACTTAAAACATTAAAAAACTTACGAATTGGAGAACCAGGATGACCACGATAGGAAATAATAGACTTTGACACTAACCTCTGATTGGCACCATGGCCAAAACTTTAGCCCTGAGGAAGTTTTCCAACGGTTCTGTTGAACCCTTCCACCAAGGATCAATTCATTAGTTTTACGTTCGAGATTACGTTATACGTTTGAAATTTATTACATACGTGTTGTTACAAACTTAAATCCAAATTAACTCAACCCTTCTTCCCAAGTTTCCCCCCCCTCCTCCTCTCCTATTAGACTTGCAGAGTCGTATCAAACCTACCTACTAGTATACACTTATCAGTAATGTCCCACAACTATCTCTCACTTAATACAATTGGGCTCAACTCCCCACAAAAAACGTTTTTATGTGTGGAGAGAACTTAAAAAACACAATATAGACGTTGCGGGCCTTCAAGAAACCAGATTCAGCATTGACAAAACACCGAAATTCTCAAACCCACTCTACCCACATATTTTCTTATCATCAAACAAGAAAAAGAAGTCAGGAGTGGCCATACTAATAAAAGAGACAATTAAATTTGAAAAAAAAGAAATCATATCAGATCCAGAGGGCAGATTCATTATACTCAAATGTCTGCTAGACAATGTCATGCACACATTGATAAATGTATATGCCCCTAACTCTGGCCAAATTACGTTTTTAAAAAAACTACGCACTGTTAGAGAAGTACAAGAGGGTGTTCTGTACATGTTCGGGGATTTCAATGCAGTTCCGAACCCCTCACTTGACTCATCCAACAAAAACAGAAATTCAAATACTAAACTAGACCCATTAATGAAACAGGAAGAACTATTTGACGCATTTCGATGCCTCAACACTTCCTCAATCGAGTACACACATTTCTCGAATGTCCACAAGTCCCTAGCCCGCATAGATTTGATTCTTACAGACATTAACTCACTTAGACTTATTAAGACAGTAACCATACTTCCAAGGTCATGGTCAGACCACTCTCCCATTCTCTTCAAAACATCGCCAGGTCCCTCTCACAATCAAAGACGAGTCTGGAGAGCAAACTCGTTTCTCTTTTTTCATCAAAAATATAAAGCGGAAATAGAAAACTCCTTGAAATTATACTTCTCTGAAAATGACCTAGGGGAGACAACTATATCTACTATCTGGTCTGCACATAAAGCCGTTATTAGAGGACTATTAATCCAATTAAATGCAAGACACAAAAAAAATTTAACTGCAGCCACAGAAAATATAGTTAAACAGATAAAAGAACTTGAAGACTCTGTCTCAAAACACCCTTCTGAATCAACCATGAAAGAGATTCTTAAATTAAGAATTGAACTCAAGTCTTTACTAGACTCAGATTATGATAAAATATCCCGCCTATCCAAGTCCAACTACTATGTCTCATCAAATAAACCAAACAAATTATTTGCAAAACTTATAAAAATCCGTAGAGTCAAAACCACAATATCTCAAATAAAAAACAAACAGAATATTTTACAAAAACTCCCAAAAGACATTTCAGACACTTTTACTGAATACTACAAGTCCCTATATAACTTAAATCAAACTCACTCTGAACCAACTCCCACATCTAATAATATTAATTCATTCCTAGACTCAATTGAACTTCCCTCAATTACCAAGGACGACCTGGATTACATAAACTCTCCATTCTCCGAAGAAGAGATCATGAGCACAATTAGGAACCTAAAAAAACTCAAATCCCCTGGTCCAGACGGACTGCAAAACGAGTACTATATTACATACCAAAAAATTCTAACACCCTACCTAACTAAACTCTTAAATGACCTAACCAACCCCAAATCGCAACCCTCAAAAGAACTACTCCAAGCCACAATTACAATAATACCAAAAAATAAAGGAGACCCGGACAATGTATCCAACTTTCGCCCTATTTCACTTCTGAACTCAGACCTCAAAATAATAACTAAAACGATCAACACGAGGCTACAAAAAATTATCCCAAAATTGATCCACAGCGATCAGGTAGGATTCGTTAAAAACAGAGGTTCTGCCGACGCCACACGACGCACCATTGATTTGCTTTCCCATATGGAAAGACACAAGGTCCCAGCTCTCCTAGTTTCAGTCGACGCCGAAAAGGCATTCGACAGGGTCCATTGGGGTTTTATGTTCAAAACATTAAATAAATTCGGATTTAAAGGCAACATAGTACAAATTCTCAAATCTCTATACTCCACACCAACGGCAAACATTATGATTAACAATACCCTTTCTAACGCATTTCCCCTCTCTAACGGAACCAGACAAGGTTGTCCCCTTTCTCCATCATTATTCGACCTTTACATAGAACCTCTGGCTGAGAAAATTCGCATGAATAATCTCATAAAAGGCATCCATACCAAACCTAGAGAGTACAAAATAAGCTTGTTTGCTGATGATGTCCTACTTTCCCTCTCTGACCCCATTAATTCCTTAAGAAACCTATTCGCAACCATTGAGGAATTCTCTGCAGCTTCTTCTTATAAAATCAATTTAAACAAAACCCAGATCTTACATTACAATTTGGACCCCGAGACACTGGCCATAATTAAAAGCGAACACAATTTGAATTGGGATAGGAAAGACTTGGACTTCTTAGGTATAAAAATTACTTCACACACATCAACACTAATGGATCAAAATCTCGCCACTTTAGTTGCAACTATTCAAAAAGACCTCACACACATTTCCAAAACGGATTTGTCCTGGTTTGGGAAAATAGAGGCATACAAGATGTTCATTTTACCTAAGGTTCTATATATTTTCCGTTCTCTCACAATCCCAGTTAAAAAACTCTGGATAAAGAAACTACAGTCACAAATGACTTCCTTTGTCTGGGGACAAAAAAAACCAAGGGTAGCCAGAACAACATTAGAGAAGAGCAGAGCTAATGGTGGACTAGCCCTACCAAATATTGCAGCATACTACAACGCTACTATAATTGTTTTAAGCAGGACCTGGTGGGATGAATCACAGAAACCCAGCTGGTTAACTCTAGAAGAAGCAAATTTTCCGAAACACAAACTTAATTTACTTTTGCTCTCTCACCTCTGCGACAAGTCAAAAAAGCTCCCAAAAGAACTAACAACTAAAGCCACGATACAGGCGTGGAAACAACTCGCTGCAAAAGCTTTAGAAAACTCCCCTGTTTCCTCCCATGATTGGATCTCAATCGATATATTGACATTGCTGATCTCATCACTTAATATAGACCTATGGAAAAAGAAAGGAATCAAATTCCTATCGGACATCCTTGACAGATATAATTGCCTTATCTCCTTTGACCAACTGCAGTCCAACTTTTTTCTGCAGGACAAAGATCTTCAGATGTGGGAAAAAATTAATACCTACCTAATTAAAAAAAAACCGAACTTCCATCTACCACTAACTATCACACACTTATTTAAATTCCATCATAGTCCTATTTTTTGGACCACCAAAAACATCTACAAGTCGATAAACATGGACCATGCATTAAATAAAACCTCCAATCTGACAGCATGGGAAAAGGAATTAGGAATCTCTATTAACACTGAGACTATGAGCCAAACTCTATTGAACTTACCGAAAATGATTCCTTGTTCGACTCTATTAGAGACTCATTACAAATCGCTTACAAGGTGGTATTTCACTCCCCAACGCTTACACTCAATGAAAGAAGAAAATTCCCCACTTTGTTGGAGGTGCAACTGCGAAGTTGGTACAACTTCCCACATATTTTGGTTCTGCGAAGGCCTGAACGATTTCTGGAACAAAGTCCAACTTCTAGTATACGACCTCACATACAACTCTCTTACCCTAACTCCAGAGCTCATTACTCTCCTGATAGGTGCAGAGCAAATTCCTTCACAATTGAGACCTATTATAATCCACATTATACTTTCTGCAAAAACCTTAATCGCCTCATTATGGAGAAACACTGACGGCCCATTATTCCCAATTTTACTAGAAAAAATAGCTTCACATAACTCCCACGAATATGTCCACGCCTTGAGACAAAATAAGACAATCAAATTCTATAAGAAATGGGACACATGGAATCGGATCTTTCCTCCTCTTCACACTCTGAATGTACACTAATAGAAGACTCGAGCTCCACTTAATATATTAAACAGACAGACTCTGCTCTCACCCCCCCCTCCCCCTACCTTGCTATCCCTCCCCCCCTTCTTTTCCCCAATTGTTTTTTCATACTATCTACTTTGTTAGTATTGGACTAAATAGAAGATCTTCCTTTATTCTAATGTCGCAACCAAGTTGAAAGCTTAAGTAACTAACTTCCGAACTACAGACTCAAGAAGATCTTCCATCTGAAGAAAGAATGTGTTTTAAACAATTGTTATACTATACGCTATGTCCAACCTTTATAAATAACTTGCTTGTTATTAACTTGATATTAATTCTTATTTTTGTTCATGTTTAACAAAAGAATAAAAATATTTGAACAAGAACTATGATCTGGCAACTAACCATTGGGTGTCCCATTTTATTAAAGCTTGCTCTAGATCGAGATCTATTCCTCGGTCAAGTGTACCTCTGTGGGATTTGAATCTGGTTTTGGTTAGCCCTGACAGAATCTCTTTTTTGAACCCATAGGTTCTATATAAGGTAAGTTTCTCCTAAAGACAGTCCTCCTATTAACATCAGCCTGTAGGGTTAGCGACATTCAGGTCCTAATGGTAGATTTATGTTTCAGTCTTTTTTTTGGAGGATAGTCATTTTGAGGCCTAATCCAGCACTGGGGTCCTGGATTCAAATCCTACCAAGGACGACATCTGCAAGGAGTTTGTATGTTCTCTTCATGTTTGCGTGGCTTTTCTCCCACACTCCAAAGACATACTGATTGGGACCTTGGATTGTGAACCCCAATGGGGACAGTGTTGCTGATGTTTGTAAAGTGCTGTGGACTTAATGGTACTATATAAGTGAATAATTATTACTATTATTTATCTCCCTAAGTTAGTGATTTAGTACTTCCATCCTCTTGTGATCGCCCCGAGAATTACAAATAAGAGAAATTGCATTCTCTAGATCTTAGAAGGTGTCTAATTGAATACTTGTCGGTCACGGAGCCCTGGAGAATTGATAAGTCATTATTTGTCTCCTTCCAAGGTCATCAAAAGGGGCTTAGGACATCTAAATGTACATTAGCTAGATGAATTATGGAGGCTATTAGTCTAGCTTATTCTGTGGTCAGTAAAGCCTGTTCCAAATGGGTTGAAATTTCACTGTACAAGAGCCGTAACAACCTCCTGGACAGAGAGGTCCACGTGGCCATTGAAGAGATAGGAAAGGCAGTGACATGGTCCTCTCCCTATACTCTTATATTGCACTATAGGTTTGATTTGTCTTCCTCCTCTGATCTCGCCTTTTGGATAAGCTTTCTGCAGACTTTTCTCTCCCTCAATTATTATTCTTTGTAATTCTTATCATGGTGATGTCATGGGTGAGTGATAAATGCGTAATTACTTACTGGTCGTGGGATTTTTTGGAACACATTACAGTGCTCTTATATTCCCTACTGCCACTTTTATGGGTGATCCTTATTTTGTTTTTTTAGAAAAGGAACAAATTACATAATAAATCTGCTTATATAATTGTCCTGTTGCGTCTGTCATCGCCTCCATAGACTCCTGCGTCCAATTTGTCGTCCTATCACGTGTCTCCTGAATGGTCTCTAATTGGCAGTTGTAATAAAAAACACTGTGTGCGCATGCACCATGTCTTTTACCTGTGATAAATAGTGCAGCTGCAAAACGTAGCAAAAAACACGCGCCCCCAAAATTGCGGGTAATATGCGCTGTGTGAACCAGCCCTAAGGCCCCATTACACACAACAATATCGCTAACTGTTTTGTGATGTTGCAGCGACCTCGTAGCCGTGCCGCTGCGTGTGATATGTACCAATGACCAGCGATCAGATCGTTGGTAAATGGCCAGGACCATTTTTTGATCGTTGGTCTCCCGCTGGGCGGCCAGCATCGGCATGTGTGACAGCGGGAGACCAACGATCAAGGACCTCCCAGTGCCGCACAGTACACGCTGTGCTTGGTAACCAGGGTAAACATCTGGTTACTAAGCACAGCGCACTGGTTACCAGGGTACACATCGGCTTACTAAGCGGAGTGCTGCGCTTAGTAACCTGATGTTTATCCTGGTTACCAGCGTTCTCCTGCTTACCCCAGCGTAGCGGGACCTCCGCATCATGGGAATGAATACTTTGTTCTTTTCCACGATGTCGAGGTCGTTACACGGGTAGCTGATCACTGGTGAGTCTGCCTGTGTGACTGCTCACCAGCGATCAGATAACGATGTCCCAGCGAACCCCGATTGTTGGTTGGGTCGCTGGGACATCGTTATGTGTAACGGGGCCTTTAGTCTGCAGGGTAATAGCATTCTGAACCTGCCCATTAATCCCTGCTTTCGGGAGAAAATGAACTTTAATCCTCCCAGCAGCATTGTGGATTCAGTTATGGAGGTGGCAGCGGCTCAGGTTCAGTCACTGCACTGATTGACAGCTGCTCAGCATTTAACCAGCTGTCAGTCACCATGGGGGGGGGTGGTGCAGGGTGAAGTTACAGCTTCCTCTCAAACCATACACAGAGCAGTGACTGGACCCGCAACGGCACTTCCTCCATGACAGAAACCGGAATGGTGGCGGAAAGATGAAAATTAATTTCCTTCTGGCAGCGGTTTATGTGCATGTCCAGAATGCCATTACCACGCAGATACACCCCATATCTGCAGGTTAATAGCATTTTTTCCACATGGCAGGTTCCCTTTAAACATATTCTTTCATTGCAAATCCTCTATGAATTTAACTTGCCCAAAATCCACGGCACATTCCAGTAGCAGCGTGGTAAATGGGATTTTCCTAAATGTCGCTCACACTCTATAGAGAAATGTGGATGTGACATTGTCAGCCTCTATTTATACTGTGTCTCCCCCATTTCCACAATTAGTTCTGTAGCAGAAGTGATCTTTGTAGCCTTTATATTTCACTGCCTGGTATGGAAACGATTCAATCAAACTCTTCTTCAAAGAAGAGAACGATCCCTTTTGTCTGTAATAGTTTCTTCAGACAAACAATGTTCAAACTCCTATGTAAAGTGTGAAGCCGATATCCCGTAGAAAGAAATCGAGCGCGTTCTTCAAGCAATGTAAAGATTTTAGAACCAATAGAGGAAAAAAAACCTCTTCAACGCTCAATGTGAACACGTCCAAAGGGATCCAGACTGGCTGAAGAAATGGCGTTACTCAAGTTCATGGCTGTGTTCATACGTAGCGGGGTTTATTATTCTGCAGGAAGAAGCTGCGTTTTACAGGAGCGGCAAAAGTTATTGGATTTCAAAAATTTTCTGCACAGGATTTTTTATTTTCTATTTTTTTTTCTGTGACCTTGATAACTGCAGACCTTTTGTATATCTGCAGCATGTCATTTCTTTTAGGGTATGTGCACATGTGTTGGACGGTAGTGCCTCCAAACCTGAGGGAAGCTGCAGGTGAACGCAGGCGGAGTGAAGACGCCCTGTGCCCATGGTCTGCGTTTGGAGCAGGACCACTCTTCCCTGCATTCACCTGCTGGAGATCACTCCCGACTCCGCAGCAATAAAAGAATATACTGCAGAGATGCAGACAGCCGGCAACCTGCTCCGCAGCTGAAATAACGCTACGGTGCGTAGAAGCACAGTGAGCATTGGATTTCTAGAAATCCCATCCACTGTGCTTGTATTGTACAACCAGCATTATGGACGCAGCACAAACACTGATAGTGTACACACAGCCTAAAGGCCCTGTCACACATAACGAGATCGTTAATGAGATTGTTGTAACGTCACAGATTTTGTGGCGTAACAATGATCCTGCTAACAATGTCGTTCTGTGTGACACGCACCAATGATCTGGCCCCTGCTGTGAGATCGTTGATGGTTACACACTGCTCTGGATCATTTCTACGTCGTTGTGCTCCCGCTGGGATCACTACATCGCTGTGTTTGACAGGGACAATGACCAACGATCTCAATGCTACGCTATGGAGTGGCAATGCCCAACGACCTCGGTATAATTCTGGATCGTTGGTGAAGTCGTTGGGGACATTGCTGGTGAGATGCCTGTTTGACATCTTACCAGTGATGTGAAAAATGACTCACCAGCAATCTCTGCACATTATCGGGATCGCTGGTGCGTCGTTGTGTGGCGGAGCCTTTAGTGTGTTTGCAGTGGCTTTTTCACCCATACAAAGCAATGAGAATATGCAAAAATGCAGCAAAAGCTTCTTTTTGAGTGCAGCATTTTTACAGCCAAAAGCAGATTTTGGTTGCAGTGAAAGAACACTGCGTAGACACAAAACCGGTCTGATTTTGATCCGGAAGAGTTGGAGGAGTGAAACCCGTTTGGTATGCCATATGTCATGTGAGTGTGCATTGTATTTAGCAGCTATTATTCTACAGTCGTTTACAAGACCATTTACAGTGTTGTATGCTATAGAATGGTAATGTATCCAGAAGAAAAGGACATTGTATTGGTCAGTGTGCCGTCCTTCCTTTATTATTTTTCTCCCCTTGCACCCATTGACTGACTTGCATTGGCGAGTCTCGTCCGATATGTGCGGCTAGCTGCAATTGTTTCATATTTTATTTATTTTTCTCTCCCTCCGTTTGAATACAACTGAGGAATAATTCACAGATCAGCCCTGACACATTGACTCCCATGGGTCTGAGTGCAATACACGTGTCTGTTTTTATACACTAGTGGGAGTGAGCCATTAGTATTGTCATACGGCTCATTTGTTAATTCATATCCCCCAAAAAACCATCCATGTTCCTGTTCCCATGCACATTTTATTGGACCTATTAGGTATATTGCAGATAATATATCTCGTGATTTGATTCCACAGGAGGGCTCGTGGTAAAGCTGCACCTGATAGATATTAGTAGAGGAAATGTCATCACAACCTGCAGATGTGCAGCCTCCGGCTTTGTCTTGTAGTTTTTCCAGTATTCCTGTCTCAGCATAGTTGTTACTATTCCACTTTTTAAAATAAAAAAAAACTTTTTTTTTTTTTCTTTCCTCTCTGCCTTCTTTTAAATGACCCTGATTCATGTTACCCAAACCACAGACAGCAGAATTCAGCACCCGGCTGCAGGAAACCTGGTTTGCAGACCCGGCCGGAGACTATAAGACTATGTTCACACACTGCGTTTTTACGATATTCTAAACTTGCGTTTTTGATTCCCAGCAAATCCTATGTGATTCAGGGAAAAGCTGTGCACACACATTGGTTTTATTTCTTTGCAGAAACTGAAACCTGCGCAGGTTTTGCTGCATTTTGGAAAGAACGAGCATGTCCAGTTTTTTGTGTTTTTGCTGTGTTCTATTGGCAAAAACTGTGAAAAATGCAGCAAACCAAAACACTGTAAACTCGCAGCAAAAAACACTGGTTTTCTCCTGCCAAGGAATCTGGATTTACTCAAAACAGTTGGTTTTGCTGTGTGTGAACATATCCTAAGGAGAAGCAAGGCTAGTCCAGGACAAGGTCCTTGCCAGCTTCTCCCTGCTTTAAAGGGAACCTGTCACCTGGTTTTTGCCATCCCATCTGAGAGCAGCATAATGTAGAGACAGATTCCAGCGATGTGTCACTTACTGAGCTGCTTGCTGTCATTTTGATAAAACTGTTTTCTCTGCTGCAGATTTAGCAGTTTGGGAATATGCCAGACTACCAGACTAATGATAATCTTCAAATGATTAAACAGTGATTGTATCAAAACTACACTGAGCAGCCCAGTATGTGACACATCGCTGTAATCAGGATCTCTGGTCCTATGTTATGCTATTCAGAATCGGTTGCTAAAACCTGGTGACAGGTTCCCTTTAACATATGGAGAAGATCTGTCAATCACCTGGAGCGCTGTGGGGCGAATCCAGCTGGGGGCTACATTATACCAGCCTAGTCTCAGGCTATAGTCTATGGTCGGATTTCCAAACTACATTTTGTGTAATTATGCAGCCCTGCTCTGATTCCAGATACCCGTGGTTTGGTCAGCATGAATAGGGTAACTGGTTCCCTTTACAGAAACCATTGACAGATTTGGAAATCTCATAAAACTTGTAGTTGCAGCATCACGGATGTGATTGGGTAATGTCCTTCTCCTTTTCTCTGCCCTCATACTGTATGAAATAAATCCCTTGGAGTACATACTTGTAAATGTATATTGGTAATTTTTCTTTTTTCTTTTTTTTAATTTTTTTTAAACTTTTGGCCCCATGACCACAGCTGTTAACAAACTTTTTTATTTTTTTAAATTTTTTTACACAAGTTTATTGGCATGTTTCCATTGAATTAATTGAGGACCTCATGCAGTTTCCTCTAGAAGCAGTTGTAGGGTCCGGGTTTATGAGATGGAATCATGCGGATCTCCTAGTTGCACCTATTTGCTGTTTCAGGACCTTAAATCCACCTCTGATTTAAGTGAATGCACTTGAAAGTTTTTGTTTAGATTCATACAGAATTTGGAATAAATAGAAAAAATGTTATGAAATGCTAATGCCACTATTATGGCACATTAGGGGTGCAGGTGCCAGGCATGGCATAGCTGTTCTTGCTGGGCACAGTCCCCATTATCCTAATACTACAGTTTGTGAAACGCAGAGCTCACTGCAGACAACAGAGTATAGATTATAGATTATAGATCGCTGGATGTTTGTCTTCTATTCAGTGAACTATGTGTTCTCTTTCCTTCTCCGCCACCTCCCGGCTGTTCATGTGGGTCTTATGATGGAACATGTGAGAGCACACGCCGTCAGCCCTCGTTTCTTTTTTTCTTTTTTTCTTTCCCCTTTTCTCAATTAAACTTCCTGAATTCCGGGCATCAGATGAGACGGGCCCTCCAGTATAAAAACATCAAGTCCTTTTTAATTTTTTTCAGATCTGCAATGTTTTGTTCACATCATTATTTTTCCGTAACTTTGGAAGAATTTCACAATTATTAGTAAAGAAAACAAACCGCTCTTTTACATCCACGGAAAAGGGTCCCGGCTGCAGTAGTAGACACTTCCAATGGGTAAGAACAAGAAAAAAAAATAAAAATTTAAAGGGGGTCTCATCTACACCAAAAGGTGATATTAGGTCTTTCTTGGTAAAAGAAGCAACTTTGCAATTTTACTTTAATTAAAAAATCCTCTCTATTCTCAAGAATGGAGGTCGTTTTTTATTTCCGCAGTTTGAAACTTGTGCCAAGGTTACTGCCAGAGATGGCCAACTTCTTAGATATGGAGCGAGTTCCCTATATAGCAGAGATCTCAAATTCTAGGCCTCGAGGGCCTGTGATGATGTCACAAACCGATCAGCTGATCGGGTCACATGACCGGTTACCGCGGTAACCGCTCATGTGACCCGATGACGCTTCTGACATCATCACAGGTCCTGTACACCCGATCGGAAGCTGATGGAGACACCGAGGGAGCGCGTGAAGGTGAGAATAAAGATTTGTTATGTTGAAATAACAGGAGGAGAGGACAGGAGAGGGGAACAGCAGGGGGACATCAGGCAAACAGGGAGAGAGTAGGGGGACACCAGGGACAACAGGGAGACAGCAAGATGATGACAGGAGGCAGAGAGGAGGGGGAGCTAGGTGACTGCCCAAACTGATCCTGCAAAATGTCGAAATCGGATGCCTATTTGGCATCCGATTGCAGGGATCCGTTTGGATCCGATGCTGTCCAAATTTCATCGGACAGCATCGGATTTAGCAAAATCATAATGTGAAAGTAGCCTTAGTTGTATTGTTTCAATTGAACACTTACACCCAGTGTCCAGTAAGCCCTCCCCATTTCCAAAAAGCTTGCACCAGTTTCCAGTAGGACCACTCCCATTCATCTATGAAGATGCTGATAGAAGTGCATTGCACTGACTGAGCTGTCATCTCCTTCTCTATGCATCACTGTTCCAAAGCCACCCCGTGTAAGGGAGATGACCGCTCTGTGTTAGGGTGCTTTCACACTAGCATTTATTTGAAATCGCGGCAGATGCGGTGAAAAAAAACGCATCTGCCGCGATTACCGCATACCGGCTGCACTTGCGGCACAGTTGCGGCAAGCCCCATACAATGTATATGCGGGCTTGCGGCAAGTGCGGTTTTGGCCCTTGCGGCAGGTGCGGCCGCGAAAAAAAACGCCGTCAGCCGCGGTTTTTTCGCGGCAGCACCTGCTGCAAGTGCCAAAACCGCACTTGCCGCACCTGCCGCAAGCCCGCCTATACATTGTATGGGGCTTGCCGCAAGTGCAGCCGGTTTGCGATAATCGTGACAGATGCGTTTTTTTTCACCGCATCTGCCGCGATTTAAAAAAAAAAAAAACGCTAATGTGAAAGGGGCCTTAGTGGTGCGATGTGTGCACGATCATGTCCTTCACTGTGTCTAGGCTGTCACTGAAGTGAACCTCACTGCATCACTGTGCTGATGTCACCTCTCTATGAAGGAGAAGACCTGCACACACTGCAGCACTGACACGGAGCGGTCTTCTCCTTCACAGAGAGCGGCTTTGGCACGGTGATGTAGTGATATACAACTATAATTAGATATATATCATATTTGAAATATCACACATTATGCATAATTGTAAACGCGACTAAGGGAAATTTAAAATGGTTAATATGTATATTGCTACATGGACAATCCATTAATCATATGCATCTAATTATAGTTGTATATAAATTACGACACTCTGGAATTTCTTCTTGTTGCTTAGTCATACACATTGCTTTATGGTGTTCACGTGTGTAACTTGCGTTTAGCATGATTTTGTAAATTATTGTACATGTAATTATGGACACTGCATCTGTGTTTAATGACTTGAACTACACATGAAAAACCTTCAGGCAAACCATTGTCATGAGTAAGAAAGTTTTTGCTTTCGAAACGCGTCAAGTTAGGTCGTGCCAAATCATGCAGCTTAATAAGCATTTTATTTGAAAATGACAAAAAAATAATGTATCAGAGCTGGATTCCAGCTATCTTCATCATTCTGGTTTGTTTGACATGTTTCTTTACTCATCGCTTCCACATTTTGCTGCCTTCAGTCTGGATCTTACAGTGTGCACATTAAATAGGAACAAGAAGTCCATTCTGTATCCAAACGTTTGACCAGTGCTGTGCATTGCAGTGCTTGCTGTATAACTTGGCACGTTTGTTTGACATGTAATGTCCCATTTAAGCATGATTGATTGTTGAATTACTGTTCCTAGGAGCGCCTGTAACCAACTATTGACCTGTTGCAATGATTTTTTATTTTGACATATACCGTAGGTCATTACCAGCAACACATTCGTGTGTAAATTGAAGATTTAAACAAAGAAAAATCGAGTCCAGCTGAAACAGGAATGAAGTTATTCTTTTTTTATTTAGTAATAAAAATAGCGCACACAGAAGAAAAATTTACATACCGTAGTTGGCGTGACCTCAGTCGACTCAGTAATGATTAAGGTTGCTTAACGCAACCGAAACGTGTTGACAGGTCACGCCAAACATGTAAATTTTTCTTCTGTGCGCGCTATTTTTATTAAAAAATTAAAGAATAACTCTATTCCTTTTTGAGCTGGACTCGATTTTTCTTCATTTGGATTGCAAGGGCCAAGGCACCGCTGACGTCCGAGCTTCAGGTGGATTTGCAGAAAGCATTTGGGTGAGCTGGAATGTTCATCTAAACTGGAGATTTGCAATAACCTGATATTTTGCACTCACCAAATCGTACTCTGAATCGTTCTCGGCAGATTTAGTATTCTCCGGGCGCTCTAATCCGGCCAGTAAAGGTACCGTGTCACGGTACAACATTGCAGCGATGTCGGAAGTGATTCCTCGGGTGCGCGCTCCCTTCCGACATCGCTGCCTTAGGTGTCACACAATGTTGCAGCAGCTATGCACAACCCAACAAGTGATACGCATCAATATTGTTAATAGACGAACTCGCTATCGCCGTGTCACACGGAGCGATGTTTGCAGATCGCTGGAGCAACATCGCCAGGTTTACCAACATGTTTGTAGACCTGTCAACTGCGATCCAGCGATTTATCGCAGTTGTATTGTGCTGTTACACGGCACAACGCACCTGCGATGTCTCTGCAACATCGCTAAACCCGGGACTTTTGAGCGATGTTGCAGGCAACATCGCCTTGTGTGACGGTACCTTTAAAGGGCTGCTGCTCAGGTTGTGTATGTGGTCTCCTCTCAATGGGTCATTAGATGTTTTGGGAGGGGGATTTGTCAAGCATTACCTTGTAGTTGTGCAAATAAGTTGTGACTTTTGGTAGTTTTGTGCCTTCTCTGCCAACTTTTTAAAAAGTGTGTGGCACTTAGATGACTGGGCCTTTCACAGCCTGACATTATAGCTGTAATTTCCGTCAAAAGTGAAGTAGCTTTTAGCGCTGTTCTCCAGTCCATAACTGGAGTATGTTTCGCCTGGGCAGCTGAAAGAGCACACCAGTGAACTCTGGATTCTGGATCAAGACTTGGGGTACAAAGCCATGAATTTGGCAATTTCTTGCATACACCATGCCGTGACATGCCTGTTTTGCCACAATATACCTTTTTGACTACAGCACTGTAATTAACTTGTGGCTTGTGGTAATTTCAATAGCATTTTTTACCAAAATCTTCTAATTTGTAAAATAAACAAAAAAAAAAACCCCACACCTAATATAACCGTTCAAAACATATTGCAGCTGTCCCACGTGATTACATCTATGGGTGTTTTTTTTTTTTTTTTTTTTCCACCCCCATGAGTTTGCAATAATCTGTGGCAAAGAGAGAAATCCACGTGGCCGCCGTATATGTGAGAGTATCCTCATGTCCCAGCAAGGAGTGATGGTAATTTACACTCATTTGCTTATGTAATTACATGGACAAACTGGCTTTACTGAATTTCAGCAATTCAGTGAATGTATATCCTATAATTGTCTGTTGTAATTAATATCACCTGCTTATTAAACCAGGTTAAGCATTTTTTCCCATTGATAAAGTATATACAGCGAGGAGTTATTTACATATTTCTATTAATCATTGCCATAATCAATACTTCATTACTAATATTAAAGTGAATCTGTGACGAAAATGTAAATGTATTCTATTCTTCATCCCCTGAATATGCATCAGTTGGACATAACTATTGTTCCCCCTACATATTACACCTACAGAAGCTTTTATGATAGCCTACACTAATTCCATTGATATTAATATCGGGTTGGAGCTATAATGGCTTCTTCCCTTTTGGATAAATGGGCAAAAATTCTCAGACGATCCAAAATCTTGTAGAAAGTCCTCCCTGAAGAGGCCAGACTGATGATGGGGAAGAGGCGCAGTCTCTGTTCTAGTTTCATGGGGTTGAGGTCTCCAAACACCCCAACTATGTCTCTATTTAACTTGCTTTGTGTATTGGGGAGTCATGGGAACAGAAATTGGCTCTTCTACAAACTGTTCACAAGACATTGGAAGTTACAATTGTTGGTACATGGAGACATTGAACAGGCCATGTAAAAATAAAATGAAGATATGAATTTAATGGTGTTGTAAAGCTGCCTGGCCGCTGCGCTGACAGCCCCGATAACAGGAGGAGATTACTGTTAATTTATTCCTCCGACTTTGCGTCTTAATTTATTGCATATTATGCATCCTCATTTCTGAATACAATTGAAAAGAAGTTTGTGTATATTTCGGTTAATTCTTCTCCTCCTCTGTGCATTCGTGGACTCCTTGTTTTGCATATTTTTGTTTTCCCCCTATTTTGCCCTAACTTCTTACTTCACCCATTACTCTTCAATTATATTTTGATCTTATTGGAGAAATATTCCCTTTAAAGGTCACTTGGTATGGCTGCAGACTCCTCAATCCTCCCAGCAGTCGCATTGAGCGCTGCAAGGACTTGCGGCTTCTAAATTGGGAACGAAGCGCAGTTATGCGGTATGCATGTTCCCAGCCAGAGCCCCTGACTAACAGATGTGGCCTCACTTAATTCAAGTGTATGGAGCAAGACTGCTCTCACTAGACAGCCATTACCACTAGTCTGACGTGACTGCTCCGTACACTTGTATTAAGCAAGACCACATCCACTAGTCGGGGGCTCTGGCCAGGAGCATGCATACCACATGACTGCGGTGAAAGGACCCTTAGCTCTGGGAATGGACATAAGTATTTGATTGTTCCACTCCTGGTTTTGGCTACAAATACTGAAGTAAAAGACTTACTAAATACTCAGTGTGCTCGTGTGCATGTGGCCTTGCTGTTTGCTTTTCAGAAGGAGAGACCTGTCAGTCACACAGAGCCGGGCAGGTAGAATTTGGGAAGGAGACGCCCGGATGACACCCCTTTTTTTTCTTTTTTAGTTGAAGTGGCTACAAGCCTTTTAAGGTGATATTCACCTTTTATAATTATGAAATATTAATAACTTTGGTATGGTGTTGCAAGCAGATGGTGGACTCTGATCAGTCACTTTGTGTAAATGATCCTGTCATCTCCCCACTTCTGTGTATCGCATAGTCACCAATGATAAAGTACACCGACGATTACTCCTCATTGGTGTGTATGTGCACAAGATCCGGAGACACTGTCCTGGGGGTGCATTGTCTCCTCTCCTGCATGGACTCCCTTGATCGCCGCGGGTGAACACAGCCGCCTTGTGCCCATACTCAATGTCCTGGACTCTGTGTCCCTTCTCCTACGGGTACGCCGGTGATCTTCACAGGTGAACGCAGCCGCCCTGTGCCAACGGCCAATATCCTGGGCGCAGTGGCTTCTCTCCTGCTGGTGACCTCCATGGGTGAATGAAGCCACCCTGTGCCCATGGCCAATGTCCTGGGCACAAAGGCTTCTCTCCTGCTGGTGACCTCCATGGGTCAATGAAGCCACCCTGTGCCTGTGCCCATGGCCAATGTCCTGGGCCCAAAGGCTTCTCTCCTGCTGGTGACCTCCATGGGTGAATGAAGCCACCCTGTGCCTGTGCCCATGGCCAATGTCCTGGGCACAAAGGCTTCTCTCCTGCTGGTGACCTCCGTGCGTGAATGAAGCCTCCCTGTGCCTGTGCTTATTGTCAATTTCCTGGGCGCAGTGTCTCCTCTCATGCGGGGACACCAGTGATCTCCGCAGGTGAACGCAGCCGTCCCGTGTCCACAGTCAGTTTTCGGGGCACAGCGGCTTCTTCCTACATTCTCCTGCCGAGATCACATTCAACTCCACAGCAATGAATTGACCTGCTGCGGCCCGGAAGCCGCCACACATGTCCGTTTTACGCTGTGGAGTAAACAAGCACAGCGGCCATGAGATTTCTCTAAATCCATCCACTGTGCTTGTACTGTACAATGCACTTTGGACACAACGATAACACTACTTCCAAAACGCTACAAACACTGATCATGTGAACGCACCCTTATATTCTGGATAGTACATGCACCTCTATTTCCACATCGTTAGAGGGTGAACATTTTTTATTGCGACTTCTTGTCCATTGTGATGTATTTCCATGAAATGTTAGTAATTGTCTCTGCAGTATCAGCGGTCAGTATAACTACAAACGAGTGCATCTAATTAAAAGTGGCTCGTTATCGGCCTGCGCTCCGCTCGCAGTCTGAGCTTTTAATAACCTGCTTCTCGCAGGAATTGCCTTGAAAGCGCTTGTCTTGTCTCATCCTAATCTGATATTATAGACTCTGCAACGCTTTGAGGTTTTTTTCCGCCAGACAAACATAACTGCATCTCCCCCATAAATATAATTAGACCAGGAGAGAGATTATTTGGAAAACCCCTGACTATAGGACGCGGGTCTGGCCGTCCGCTCATTACTGCATTTCATTATAAACGACTTTAATGCTGCAGTTTTGGTCATTTATCGTCTACTGGAAAGTTTGTTTTTTTTCCTCACTAAAATTACTTTATCACCAAAGACATTATTATTTTACTTTGGGATCTCATATGGCATATTTACAAATGAGATAATTTCCTTGGCTTGTGTAGCAGTTGTGTCCATTGAAGTAGCCTTCAGAGATTTACCCAAATCTTGTTCAAATGTAATCTATGTAAGAATGGTTTCATACGGAGTAAATGTTCTGTCCAGATCGTAAATCTGCTGCTTTGCAGTAACAGGATTTTGAATGAATTTACTTAAAATCCTGTCCGAAAGCTGCAGAGAAAATAAACCAAGTAAATTAACCAACGCTGCAGATGTGAGATCTTCAGTCTGCTGATTTCCACTGCAGAGCTCCTCCAATCCCGCTCAATAATCTTCACGAGCTGATGTGAGTTTACAGATGTTATAATCTTTTTAAGGGGTTTTCTGGTGCTAATGTATTCTGCATCAGAAGTGAGAGGGGCTGATGATGTTACCTTCCGAAAAGTATGCATGATTCAAGTGTTCATTGCAATAAGTTAAGCGCACAATTCTTGCCAGTTGCGCACGTGTGTTGGTAGGTTTGTGTAGTTTTAACACATCACTGTCTGATAAAGAAGCATGCAGCACCAAATAACTTCCTTAAAGGCGTTGTCCAGCGCTTGGACATCCCCTTAAATGTTAAAGCCTTCTGAGTAAAATAAAAAGAAATCTGACTCCCCTGCTGCACTGGCTTAGTTTCATCAATGATGGCTTTGGCACTCTCAACGCTTGCATGAAATGATGTCACATGAGTGTGGCAGCTAAATCTTCAATTGCAGACTCTACTACTCTGACGTGGCGGATATTCACTCAAAAAATATTTAATGAGCGGCAGCCAATCATTGACAGCTCACAGGCTGTCAGCGGGTGTTCTGTCCCCATCTGATGGCTGTAAATTTAAGCGCTCTAATTACGAGTCCCTTAGATAATTGTATGCTCGGTACTTACCCCATCAGGGGCAACAGACAGTTTTCAACTCGATCACCACTGCAGCTGTAGTAAGACAGGAGAACACTGTAGTTTTCTTCCAAATCTTGTATTAGTCACAATAAACGATAGGTAAAAAGGAATAATCTGCACAGGGGATATACACATGTGTCTTCAGTAATGGCTTCTGCAGACTAACTGAGGAAGAAGGGGGGACGTCCAGTACAGACACAACTAAGGCAGCAACCTGGGGTCAAACTTAGTAGACAGTCAATCTACCTGGTAACAACAAAGAATTACTGATTGGAGGAAATATATAAATACAGAGAATAGGCATTATAGGTTGTTCCCATTCGTGGGACACAACAGCGGGCATGCAAAAATGTCACGTCACCCACTGGGAATAGTAGCGCCAACATCGCTGGAATGGTGTCGCTGCAGGGGTGAGTATACACTTTTCTTTCTATGGGACAGGTTGTGCAGTAGTAGACAGCCCCTGTTAAGTTGGTCATACATGAGACGACTTTCTGTCCTTACTCCACCATAGAAATGGTCACCCGGCCGAGCCTTCATATGTTTGAGGGAGCAGAAAGCGACTTTCAGACAGCTGCCATCAGCGTATATGATAATATAAGGAAGTACAAATTCCAGCTAACAATTAACATGTTGCATGTTTGGTGCGGACGAGAGTGTGTGATCTGTACGCAGGCATCTGCTGCGCACAGATCACATATGGGAGTGAATGGGTTAGCACGGTCATGCGCAGTCAAGCGCAGCACCGTGCGCTCCCATTATAAAGATAGGGGCTGGTGGTGCTGCGCTCACATTGCGGCTCCCCTCCACAGAACGCTGCGGAGGAGAACGCTAATGTGAAAGTAGCCTTAGAGCAGTTTTGGAATGTATTGACATTTATTTTAGTCAAACTTTGTCCTCTGTTTACAAAATAGAAGAAAACAGGGATGACCAGGATCTCATAAATGCAATGTGGTATCTGTCATCCACTATTGTCTGGCTGTCCCTACACCACGTGCCTGCGGCAGCCATATTTGCACGTCCATGTGTTGGACGTGCAAATATGGTACCCACCCACAAGGTCAGTGATGAAGTTTCTTCTTGAAAGCCCCGGGAGGAGAAGATGTTTCATACCGTTCCCCCAATACTCTCATCACCATGTCCTCTCTAGCTCATGTTGGGGGGACAGGTATGTGCTCTGCTGATACTATTGGATGAGGGGGGATTGCTGTAATTACTTTTACAACAATGCGAGTGATTTTTGTCCAGGAAACTCCTTTATTTTGGGAGACCCTTCTGTGGTCTGAGATGGGGCAATACTCATCGCACTTACTGCAAACCTCAAACCATGCGACTTTTATACAATTCTAATATAATATCATATATAGCTGCACCAGTCACTTATTAAGGTGGCATTATTTAGTATGGTGGTGAAATCTGGAAGATTAAAATGGGGTTTATATATTTAATTCTTGCATTTTGCTGGTTTTTATTCTTTTCAGTGAATTTTTTGTGTTCAGCGAACCTTGAGTTGTCTTCCCGGACTTCTGGTGGTGAGCCTAGTTATACACTGGTGCATTCCCTTTTCTTATGCCGCTTCCTAACTAGGCCAAATAATTGCTATTCATTGGCCTGGAAATTTTTTTTGGGGTTGGCACGGAGGATTTCAGAAGCCAGACAAATGGCACCTTGGCCACTCCAAAAAAAGACAATCAGTAGGGGCACGAAGAATGTTGCCATTTTTTCCCCACAAAAAAGAATATAAAAAAAATGATTAGGTTCATCACACTGAGACACGCCATATCTACGGTATTAGGTGACGGCTGCTTCTGAAAGGGCCATCATTCTGGGGTTGTATTCTAAATATGTCCATCTTCTGTTTCCGAGCTGCTACTGTCACAATGGTCTCTTACTGTGGTGACTTGTGACTGGTTTGGGACCTCTGTCTCATTCCTGTATTGAGACTTCATTTTAAATGTTTCTTTTCTTTGGCAGTGTAGGAGTTAACGTCAATTTCTGTTGCTGTCAATTCTCCTTAGTTCTTTCCAGATGTGGCTACTTTGTGATCCCTTCCATCTCCTTTATATGGTCACATGATGATGATTGAACTCCATTCCTGGCCTCACTACCTTAGATTCCACCACCACTCTGGAGAAGCTGATCGTTGCCAAGCCGTCTGCTGCCTAGGATTGTGACAGCAGGCGTAAAGTTGTCTTGTCACTTCCTTGTTTGTCTTTCCTTCCCTTCTTGTTGATTTTAGTGCAGTGGTTCGGACTAGTGCTCCCACCGGCCACCTTCCTATTGAGGGTTCACCTCAGAGCCGGCAAGGGGCTAGGTATCCTGCTTGGCGGTGGAGTGAAAGAACCCATATAGGGACAGTAGGTAGATCAGAGCCCAGCTTCAGGTGAGTGCAGGAGGTCTCCTCTCCCTCTTTCCCTACAAGCAGGGCCCTCCGTTGTATTTGTCCCCAGTCTGTTGGTCTGTGCGCCATTGTCACACACTGTATCCGTGACAGCTACATAAAGTTCTTGGTCGTGATTCTTCCCAATGTGAATGGGTGAGATGGGAAATGTAGAGGTTTGTCATTTTAGTTTTAGAACGTGTATAACGCCTTCATCTTTTCCGGAGACAGCGCCAGGTTTTATATTTACTGCTGGTGCATTTTTTCTTTTTCTTTTAGGATGCACAGGGTAAAATTGTGTCATAACCCTGGCATGTCTGGTGCAGGGAGCTCGTATGTATGCAGACAGAGAAGCTATCATTATAGTCTGAACGCTGCGGTTTGACACCGTGATATTCGAGCACGGCCTACCGCAGATATGATTATACGGGGACGCTGTTTTGTGTTCTGCCTGTGTGATATTTTTGTGGAATTCCACAGAAAACTAGTGTACGGATCCAGCTGGAAGGAAGCGCGGATTCTCATGTGCACAATTTATGGCTGACTCTAGGTCTGCAGTTCAACTGTTGTTGCTTTTGGACCTCACCGCCTTGGCACCGCTGAGTAAAGTTTCCAAGGATGAAGGGTTACCTAAGGCAACCGAAAATGTTTGCTCTGAGTGGGATAAATGGATAAATACATGCGGATTCACACTGTGCTTGCGGTAAACTTATCTTGTATGTGACGGCTCATGTACCTCAAAGGTATGTGTATATATATAATATACATGCACACACCTTTGATGTATATGACACACCTATGTTTGAGAATATATATATGCTGCGTGCAGAATTATTAGGCAAATTAATATTTTGATCACCTGATACTTCTTTTTATACATGTTGTCCTACTCCAAGCTGTATAGGCTTGAGAGCCAACTACCAATTAAGTAAATCAGGTGATGTGCATCTCTGTAATGAGGAGGGGTGTGGTGTAATGACATCAACACCCTATATAAGGTGTGCTTAATTATTAGGCAAATGCCTTTCCTTAGGCAAAATGGGTCAGAAGAGAGATTTGACAGGCTCTGAAAAGTCCAAAACTGTGAGATGTCTTGCAGAGGGATGCAGCAGTCTTGAAATTGCCGAACTTTTGAAGCGTGATCACTGAACAATCAAGCGTTTCATGGCAAATAGCCAACAGGGTAGCAAGAAGCGTGTTGGCCAAAAAAGGCGCAAAATTACTGCCCATGAATTGAGGAAAATCAAGCGTGAAGATCAAAAAACACAAGGTGTGCTATACTCAGGAACATGGCCAAGGTAAGGAAGGCTGAAAAACAACTGAACAAGAAACATAAGATAAAATGTGAAGACTGGGCCAAGAAATATCTTAAGACTGATTTTTCAAAGGTTTTATGGACTGATGAAATGAGAGTGACTCTTGATGGGCCAGATGGATGGACCAGAGGCTGGATCAGTAAAGGGCAGAGAGCTCCACTCCGACTCAGACGCCAGCAAGATGGAGGTGGGATACTGGTATGGGCTGGTATCATCAAAGATGAACTTGTGGGACCTTATCGGGTTGCGGATGGAGTGAAGCTCAACTCCCGGACCTACTGCCAGTTTCTGCAAGACAACTTCTTCAAGCAGTGGTACAGGAAGAAGTCGGTATCGTTCAAGAAAAACACGATTTTCATGCAGGACAACGCTCCATCACATGCATCCAACTACTCCACAGCGTGGCTGGACAGTAAAGGTCTAATGGCCGCTTTACACGTCCCGATATTGTCGTCCAACTTCGATAAAAAGTCACGTGGTTCATGTGTTGGCGCCGATATCGCTCGTGCGTTGTGTGGTGTGAATGTGTAATTCGATGCAATAACTATGCCAAAACGATATCGGGGGAGAAATGAGCAGACTCTCCAACTGCCCGATATTGGATGGACGATCTGGCAGGATCGTGCTGTGTGAAAGCCCAACAACGATTTGGAGCACAACTTCCCCTATTCACTCCCATGTTAAATGGTCGTTCCCTGGTTTGCGCGTACAAGGGGGCGTATAAATCGCAGTTGTGTTGCCTGCCGATATCTCCCTGTGATCTCCCCTCCTATGTGATCTTTTATTTCAGCCAAAAAAGTGCGCGCTCCCACGCCATTGTATACAACATCGAAACGATGTTGGGACGTGTAAAGCGGCCATTAAAGAAAAAAAAAAATAATGACATGGCCCCCTTGTTCACCTGATCTGAACCTCATAGAAAATCTGTGGGCCCTCCTAAAATGTGAGATCTACAGGGAGGGAAAACAGTACACCTCTGGGAACAGTGTCTGGGAGGCTGTGGTGGCTGCTGCACGCAATGTTGATCGTAAACAGATCAAGCAACTGACAGAATCTATGGATGGAAGGCTGCTGAGTGTCCTCATAAAGAAAGGTGGCTATATTGGGCACTAATGTTTTTGGGTTTTGTTTTTGCATGTTAGAAATGTTTTTTTTCTAAATTTTGTGCAGTTATATTAGTTTACCTGGTGAAAATAAACAAGTGAGATGGGAATATATTTGGTTTTTATTAAGTTGCCTAATAATTCTGCACAGTAATAAGCGGCCGTCACACGCACAGATATCTTGAAAGATATCGCTTGAACGCGCCAGATGAAACATCGCTTGAACGATGTCTGTACGTGTGACGGCAGGATACGACGAGCGATACATGATCAAATCGCAAGATCGAGATCTGAGCCCCGGACCTCAGATCTTGCGATTAACGATTTGACGATCTGCCTCATCGTGGTGTAGAACACCACGATGAGCGATCTCCCAGCGGCAGAGCCTATGCTGGGAGATGGTAACCATGGTACACGTCGGGTTACTAAGCGATGCGCGGCGCCTAGTAACCCGATGTGTACCATAGTTACCAGCGAGATCGCGGATCCACATCGCTGGTAAGTCTGTCTGTGTGATATCTCACCAGCGATGTGAGCGATATTGTAAGCGATTGCGCGTGCACGTGATCGCTTACAATATCGTTCAAGATATCTGTGCGTGTGACGGCCGCTATAGTTACCTGCACAAACACATATCTTCCTAAGATAGCCAAATCTAAAAAATAACCACCCCAACTTCCAAAAATATTAAGCTTTGACATTTGAGTCTTTTGGGTTGATTGAGAACAAAGTTGTTGATCAATAATAAAAATAATCCTCTACAATACAACTTGCCTAATAATTCTGCACACAGTGTATATATAATTACCCATCATTCAACGACCGTGCAAAGAAGTAGTTTTTTTTTTTTTTTTTACCTCTATAGATCAAGTTTACATCAGTGTAAATGAAAGCTGTATGACATGTACAAAGCAGATGGGCTTGATTCTTTTAATAGCATTTTTTTTCTCCTTATATTTGTTGCTGAGGTTTTTTGCCCCACATTCTTCCAAATATTGTACATTTTTCATGACTTTTGCGCTTTGTCTCACAAAAAGTGGCAAAGATTTGGACAAATATATCTGACATACATAAAATTAGCGGGAAACTGGAGCACGTGTTAGACAATTTTTACAAATTTTAATAAGGTGTCAAAGGAGAAATTGAGCAAAAATATCTGGAAACCCTAAACATCGCCATCATCAATGGTAACTAAAAACAAAAAAAGTATTGAGCCCTAGGTATAAAATTGGGTTGTTCTCATATTTCTCATATTCTAATATATATGGTACTTATGACATACAGGTGTATCTCGATGTTTTAGAATCTCATCAAAAAGTTAATTTATTTCAGTAATTCAATACATAAAGTGAAATTTATTATATAGTCATTACAAACAGAGTGATCCATTTCCAGTGTTTATTTCTGTTAATGTTGATGATTATGGCTTACAGCCAATGAAAACCCAAAGGTCGTTATCTAAGAAAATTAAAGTAGGGAGAATGAAGGTTGTGAGAGAGCGTATATGACCTAAATAGGTATCAGAGGCTTCACCTTGTGTGGTTGTGAGAGTCACAACCACTGTAGAAAAATAAGTGTGGATGCTGGAAGTTGATGAGTGCTTAGGCACAAGGCAAAAGGGAACGTTTTTCAGATTCTCAAACCTTTATTATTAGCTCCTTGTATGGGCCACAACGTATTTCGATAGCACGCAGGCTATCTTCATCAGGTAGATTGAATTACTAAAATTATCTTTTTGATGATATTCTAATTCCTTGAGATGCACCCTTTGGAAGCTATGTGAATGGACCCTGATACGTTTTTACAATTTCCAGTATTCCTAGGTCTCTTTCTTTTATTATCTGTGTAAACAAGACGATGTATGCACATAAAAACCTTCACTGATTAGAGAGAAGGAAACCTAGAAACAATCCCTCAGGAATGATCACACATTGTACACTGATGTAATGCTTACAAAAATAACATTGGAACACGAAGATAGAGAAGAATTAAAGGAAGGTCACACTGTACACACAGCAAACCTGTTCTGCTATGGAAGGCAATTTCAGTGAGGTTTAGCCAATTCTGGTCAGCTCACTGTACTTTAAGTGTAACTTTCATTTAAATTTTTATCTAATTATAATATAGAGCAAGTGTTTTTAATAAACTTTCAAATATACTTCGTAAGTGAAATCTGGAAGAAAACCTTTGGAAAAAAACTTCCAGAACATGTCCCCACTAGGCTGTTTCTAAACCTGACATAAGCTGGTTGTCAGTGCAGGCTCCTGTGATCTTATCTGACTCCTCTGTAGTCTCATTTGCTCTGCTCCATGCTATCGGTTTATGGCCCCAAACAGCTCCTGAGAGAAGAGAAGACATATCAGAGATCAGGAGCTGTGTGGAGCGATAAGCTGATAACACTGAGCAGGTCTGATGTGACTGCAGAGGAGTCAGATGAAATGAGAGGAGCTGTGTGCTGGCAGCCTGAGCTCAGTATTGTCCCTTAACCTGAGGTAAACTGAAATACACTGACACCACATCAGCTGTAGTCGCGAGCGTGAACGCTGTGTAGGCCCCCCCTTCCTTATATGGCCGTATTTGTGTGGAGCTGAATTTGGATTTCCCTGACAACCAGCATATGTCAGGTTTAGATATGTCAGGTTTAGAAACAGCCTAGTGGGGACATCTTGTGAAAGGTTTTTGAAAGATTTTCTTCCAGATTTTATTTATACAGTATATTTGAAGGTTTATTAAAATTGCTTGCTCTACATTATTATTAAACAAAAATGTAAACAGCGAGTACACTTTCAACCATCAGGATTTAGGCACGTAACCGCAGATTATGGAGCACCCATTGTAATTGTCCAATACTAACATAGTTTGTGATTCTTTACAGATCAGTTGGGATATGGTGCCCAAATATAGGACAAGTATGATCATACCAGACGCATGCTGACCTTTGTATTTATTTTATCTTGTGCATGAATGATTTTTGTGTTTTTTTTATTGCATTATTTTCTTTACTAAAAAAAAAAAAATATAGAAATTGTGGTTGCGGACAGCACATATTTTAGAAAGGTCTGGCTCTAAACCCTTTAAGTAAGGTGCCCAGGGAAAAATCGATATCAGTAGTGTATAATAACCCTGGCACACTAATATATGAAAAAATGATGATAAGGAGACGTCAACTCAGACTATCAAAGTTTTATTCAAAATAAATGTAGCTCTGTCCTTGCCGGTTCGACCACACAGGTCTTCGCAGAGGATACAGGAGCTGTGGCAGTGTGTACAAAATAATACAAAAAACAGTCTGTTCTGACAAATAATACAAGGAACAGAAAAACAATCCTTATAAGAAATGGTTAAGGAAAGTACAACTTATACGATATAAAAGACATTCAGCTGCAGTTGCAGTTTTTACATATCAAACAGTCGGGTATCTATACCCGTATAGTTAAACCCGTTACCATGATTTATTTATAGGGATTGGTGAATAATATACAGCGATATAGTATTGCCTCAGAGTGAAGAACGAGAAAGAAAGATCTTTATCATTCAAGTCTATATGCTAGAAAGTGCCATAGTGGGGTAGAAACCCCCCATTTGCCAGACCCGACACGTGTTAAAAGGTATATGGCTACATGGTATAGGGTTACTACCTGTGCTCAAATAAGATGTGGGATTAAGTGCAATCTCCTGTATAGTAGGAGTATACAGCACCTATAAGCATAAGAGGTAGGATAAGATATAGAAAACCACTAATATGGGGTTAAAAGAGTACATGTGAAAGGCAGGAAAATGCTACCTATGTCGGTGGTGTGGGATGAGTATCCAATTGTGGCCACTCACATCAGGCCAGTTCTGGCCAGTGATTAGTGCTGTTAATAGAAGGAGGAAAACTAATCAATACTAATGGTTTAAGGCTACCTTCACATTACGATTTGAAGGGAGCCGATGCTGTCCGATATAATTCGGACGGCATCGGCTCCCTTCTGATGCCTGGAATCGGGTGCCAAATAGGCACCCGATTCCGGCATAAAATCGGCGCCGGGCTGCAAAAAAAAAAAATAAATAAATAAAGGTTATTCTCACCTCCTCCCGAGCCCCCGCCGTCTTCCGCCATCTTCTGCCATCTTCTTCTAGGCTCCCGGTGGCTCCCGCAGGCTGCCGGTGTCAGCAGAGGTGTACCTCTGCTGTACACAGGACCTGCGGTGATGTCACAGTCACGTGACCGCGGGTTCACCATGGTGAACCCGCGGTCACGTGACTGTGACATCACCGCAGGTCCTGAACAGCAGAGGGAGCGCTCTGCTGACACCGGCAGCCTGCGGGAGCCACCGGGAGCCTAGAAGAAGATGGCAGAAGATGGCGGAAGACGGCGGGGGCTCGGGAGGAGGTGAGAATAACCTTTATTTTTTTTTTTTTAACACTTGTGCTCCTAGTTAAAAGCAGTTTTACTGTACTGAGCATGCTCAGTACAGTAAAACTGGGTCCGAGGAGACATAGATGTTTCCTCGGACCCTTCTCCATAGGGCCCCATGTTATAGGGATCGGACCTAATCGGATGTGCACTAAATGCCATCCGATTTGGTCCGATCCGAATCTGTCAGATTTTATTTTCGGTGCTAAAATCGGAGCAGGCTCCGATTTTAGCACCGATAAAATTGGACAGAATCGGATCGGACCAAATCGGATGGCATTTAGTGCACATCCGATTCGGTCCGATCCCCATAGGGATACATGGGGTCCGAAAATCGGTCCGATTTTTTTCGGACAGCATCGGAATTGCGAAAATCGTTATGTGAAAGCAGCCTAAGGGGATTAGTGTCTCAATATACAGGTAGTGCCAATAGGTACCTTAATGGCTGAGTGGTATGAGAGAGAAAACGCTTTCTGAAAGTATACTTGTGGATTGCACTGCGCACGCGCGATCTGTTTGCCCCACGGCGCACGCGCGGCTTGCGCTTCACCTGCGTTCCAACTTCCGGAAGCAGGTCTGTTTAGTCCCGCCTATCCGCGTCATAAGGACGCGGTTTCACAGTGCTCACTGCCACTCATGCACCAGCCGCCCAGCAGCACAGAGGTATAGTAGCGTTTCTTTCAACCTTGTTAACCCTTTGATTGATGCCTAATTATGCCAGTAACCATCTATATTCTACTTTCAGAAAGCGTTTTCTCTCTCATACCACTCAGCCATTAAGGTACCTATTGGCACTACCTGTATATTGAGACACTAATCCCCTTAAACCATTAGTATTGATTAGTTTTCCTCCTTCTATTAACAGCACTAATCACTGGCCAGAACTGGCCTGATGTGAGTGGCCACAATTGGATACTCATCCCACACCACCGACATAGGTAGCATTTTCCTGCCTTTCACATGTACTCTTTTAACCCCATATTAGTGGTTTTCTATATCTTATCCTACCTCTTATGCTTATAGGTGCTGTATACTCCTACTATACAGGAGATTGCACTTAATCTCACATCTTATTTGAGCACAGGTAGTAACCCTATACCATGTAGCCATATACCTTTTAACACGTGTCGGGTCTGGCAAATGGGGGGTTTCTACCCCACTATGGCACTTTCTAGCATATAGACTTGAATGATAAAGATCTTTCTTTCTCGTTCTTCACTCTGAGGCAATACTATATCGCTGTATATTATTCACCAATCACTATAAATAAATCATGGTAACGGGTTTAACTATACGGGTATAGATACCCGACTGTTTGATATGTAAAAACTGCAGCTGAATGTCTTTTATATCGTATAAGTTGTACTTTCCTTAACCATTTCTTATAAGGATTGTTTTTCTGTTCCTTGTATTATTTGTCAAGAACTGTTGTTTTTTGTTTTATTTTGTACACACTGCCACAGCTCCTGTATCCTCTGCGAAGACCTGTGTGGTCGAACCGGCAAGGACAGAGCTACATTTATTTTGAATAAAACTTTGATAGTCTGAGTTGACATCTCCTTATCATCATTTTTTCATATATTAGTGTGCCAGCATATATAAACCGTCATGCATTTGATTTGTTTTTAAAAAGAAGCTGCGACTTCTTGACTTTAAATTTTGCTAAGAATTTTATTTTTCAAGAAGATTTCAGTGCTGGATTTTTCTCCTGTTCTATTAAATTCTGGTGACTTATGATTATAGTGTGATCTCATTTACTCGGATGAGGGGCAGATGGAGAAAGAAAAGGTCCTCCATTGTGTCCATCTGTGAAAAATGTCATCTGAGTGCAGTCCCATGTTGGCATGGCCATGTGCACTCACACTGAATAGTGTCACTGTATGCCTCCCCTGCTCTAAGGCTATGTGCACACCTGGCTTTTTTGATGCGTTTTTAATCAATTCTTCAAGTGAGAACTCATCCCAGTAAAGTCGACGGGTTTTCTGAAGTGCTGGATCCACCTTCAGTTTTGTTTCACCTGCAGATTTAGGTGCAAAATAAGAAGCAACATGCTCATTCTTTGTGTGTTTTTCTCATAGACTAGATGATTGAAACAAAAGGGGGAAAAATGCACCTAAGCTGCTAAATCCGACTTTTGTATATCTAAAATCTCCAGCTTTTGCACCTTTTGCACCGCTTGTGTCCTCAGTGTGTAAAACTGTTTACAAGCCGCATACCCTTCTTAAGAGCAGCATCTAAGTGGTTAACCGGCGAGGGTCAGAGCTTTACCACTGTTGGCATTCCCATAGTTCTATGACGTCCTTCTGTGGTTAGGGGCAAGGTATTGTGCAGCGCCATACCAGAAGCAATTGCTAGACTGGCAGAAAAGTGCATCCGGTGGCAATTGTGCCTGCTATGTTGAGCTTCCCGTGTTATAAAATGTAGGCAGAGCAGTGTCGCCATCTTTCTATTATCTGACAATGGATTCATTGCGCTTTATTTCTAGTATATGAATAAATCATTTACATGTCTGATCAGCGGCTCCGTGTCTCTGACTCCAGAGTCGTCCTGCAACAATAGTGCTGAGCTCCACCATGTGCCCAGAGAACAGTGGGAAAGATACTGCAGGGCAGAGACTAACACAAAACAATGCAGATACCGTATATGACATGCCAGCTTGGTGCCATACTGAGCTGTCTCCTGACAATAACATGCTTTATTATCTGTTTATAATTGCTGAAAATTTCCCTTTTATTTTCCCAGCTGTATGTACTAAAGTCTGATAACTATTATAGAGGAATAACTCAAAGGCCTGGATTGTGCTTTGATAGTCCCCATACAGGGGGCATTTATCTGAGATATGCAGTTTACTGGCAGCAAAAGTGACAAAAGGTGAAGATCTGTATGGAAATGCAAGATACCTAAAGAAGATCGGCAATGAAGATTTTTTTTTTTTTTCATTCAATATGTATGTGTGTAACTTGGTAGTTAGCATTGTATGGTGGCTCAGTGGTTGGCACTGTATGGTGGCTCAGTGGTTGGCACTGTATGGTGGGGCTCAGTGGTTAGCACTGTATGGAGGGGCTCAGTGGTTAGCACTGTATGGTGGCTCAGTGGTTAGCACTGTATGGTGGCTCAGTGGTTGGCACTGTATGGTGGCTCAGTGGTTTGCACTGTATGGAGGGGCTCAGTGGTTAGCACTGTATGGTGGGGCTCAGTGGTTAGCACTGTATGGTGGCTCAGTGGTTAGCACTGTATGGTGGCTCAGTGGTTGGCACTGTACGGTGGCTCAGTGGTTGGCACTGTACGGTGGCTCAGTGGTTGGCACTGTACGGTGGCTCAGTGGTTGGCACTGTACGGTGGCTCAGTGGTTGGCACTGTATGGAGGCTCAGTGGTTGGCACTGTATGGAAGCTCAGTGGTTGGCACTGTATGGAGGCTCAGTGGTTGGCACTGTATGGAGGCTCAGTGGTTGGCACTGTATGGAGGCTCAGTGGTTGGCACTGTATGGAGGCTCAGTGGTTGGCACTGTATGGCGGCTCAGTGGTTGGCGCTGTATGGAGGCTCAGTGGTTGGCGCTGTATGGCGGCTCAGTGGTCAGCATTGTTACTTTGCAGCTCTGGGGTCTTGGGTTCAAATCCCACCTAAGACAACATCTGCAAAGAGTTTGTGTGTTCTCCCTGTGTTTGTGGGTTTCCTCCGGTTATATGGTTCGTCCCACACTCCAAATACACACTGATTCTCTGCAGCACATCATGCTGCATAAACAGATTTGCGCTGCCAACAACCGTGGCAGCCTGTACTCCCTAACCTATCAATTACTGATTGTTCTGTGTGCAGGGTCAGTGCTGCCCTCTGTCTAAACATATCAAACAACTCCAGTCAGCAAGCAGGTAGCTGATCAGTGGTCTTTGCATGCCACAATCTGTTCATTGTAAACCTCCTTTTAAATTGCCACTTGAATTTGGATTATATTTGTAGACATTTTGCTTAAAGCTTCAAAATTGGCAGGTACCACCAATCTGTGTGTAATGAATGATCTGTCCTAATGACTTGCTGTTAAAGTCGGTATTGGGATTTGATTTCATTTCTCCATCGTCACTAATGCATGTTCTGTGTATGTAGTAAAATTCTTACTGATTGCTGTTGTCTGCCGTTTTCAGCGCTGCTGTGTCTCTTGCACTACATATCTGTGCTGCAGTCTGACTGTATCCCTTCTTAAGTACCGTCACGGAGATTCGCGGATGTTGCGCAACGAGGCGTGCCTTGCGGCGAATGCCTGCGAATTGCCGCTTGACAGGGCGATGATAGGCGTGATGCCTGAGTAATCGCCAGTTCCAAATGTTGGAACTGCGAGTGCTCAGGCGATTTGCTATGCCCTGGTAACGCGCTCCGCATGTTACGCATTCCATCTATACATTGCGTATCGCTCGCTGTCTGGAACTCACTGGATAGCCGCGCAACTGCGGCACATCGCGAATTGCTCAGTGTGACATTCACGCGATTGTCAGGATCGCGTCCGCGATCCGCATATCGCCGCGATATGTCCTGGTGCGTACCTTTAGGTCACTCGCCTTAACGTACACATGCAGGTGCATGCAGTGTTTATCGGTAGTTTCTGCCCAGTTATACTATGGGCAGTTGACAGTGATTTTTTTTTTTTTTTTTTTTTCCCATGCTGATTCGCTGGGAAAGGCAATGGAGAAGGTGGAGACCTTAAGGCTGTGTGCTCATGATCAGGAATTGCAGCGTTTTGGACACAGCGTATACCACTATGCGTCTCCCCACTGCAGCGTTATTTCGGTGCTGGTTTCCGGACTTAGGAGTTGGAAGAGATAACTATTGGGTGCACGCATGGCGAAGCTGCCCAACACCTACCGCAGACAGTAAGTGCAGGGCGGCTGCAGTCTCCCTGTGCTCACATGCCGGTTCCCTCAGGTCCGGAGGCACTGCGTCCAACACGCAGTGCCTCTGGATCGTGAGCAAATGCCTTAAGTTTTCCTTTTCCTCAACTGTGATCTGATTCTCTTGCATGAAAGAATACACGCCCGTGTGACTCCAGCCTTATTGTTAGGCCGTAGTACTACTTGCGTTTACAATGGACGAGTGTATTCCAATATAACGATGGATTGCGCTCGCACCATTGTTAAACAATGAGGCAGTGTCCATCTGCAGCATGCTGTGATTGTCTGAGAGTCTCGGATCACTCGCACCCATACACATGTATGGATGTGAATGAAACCTTGCCCTGCGACATGTCATCCGGGTGCAGCACGATATATTTGAGGCTGACAATAGAGGAGATGGAGAGCTTAATCTCTCCCTCTCCTCTGCACCTGTGTTCCCATTGAGCCTGAGCCAAGTATCATTAGCATATCGCATCCGATGCTCTTGCATTACATGCCATACGTTACTGGAACCCAGGCCTAAGTCCTTGTCTGGACTCTCATGGACTTAATCTATTTGCCGACTGTGTGTGATTTAGTGCAGATTTTGTTGTGTATTTGGTGCGTATACGCAGGAGTTGCAGAACAGTGTAGCTAAGCAAGTATATTCGAACACCTGTGCCAATGCTGCATTTTTCATTGCGGGAATATCTGCAGCATGTCAATTATTGCTGTGGATTGTCCCACCAAAACGCAGCCTGCACAATGCAAATCTTGCTTTTTCCTAGTCGACACATAGCCTGACACAGAGAAGTGATACACATCAAACACTGGTGTGAACAGGCTGTTTGTCAAAGAGAAGTGCAGCAGTGCTGGGAATATTAGACTGTGACCGTTACCGCTAGCTATACCGGATTGTGTAGTACAAAAACCGTTCTGGAGTGGTGTTTTCAGTCCAGTTCACCTTCCATGAGAACCCTACATTTGTTGTATCCACTGAAAAGTTCCCGGCAATCAAAAGTTACAAGGTTAAACCCACAGCCGTTGTATTAGTTTTGTGTAGTGTGGTTACTTTCCAGGGTCTGCCCGCGCTCCTAACCCCCATCTACCTCAGTCACAATACTGCTTCATGCACTACCATGACACCAGCAAAGATGACACATGGATTATTATTTCCTATGTTGGTCTGATGAAGAATGGTGGAGTCCCGTACACTGAAATCTATTGTATGTATCCTGGCTGTATGGTCAGACTTTGATACATCCTAACAATGCACAATGTTCCTGCCACCGTAAGGGCCCATTCAGATTTCAGAGATCCTCTCTTACGAGAAATGACTGCGTTTCATTAGTGGTTTTGTTCGGTTACATCACATCTTCATCAGTGTCTTTCGAGTATTGTCTGAGTTTGATTATATTTTTCTCGGAAGAAAACACAAAAATTCTCCACCCCTCCTATTTCTGTCAGATGGTGTCCGGGCGCTGTCTGTCTGTCGTTTTCATTATTTCCCTTTACAGACCCTATATACTTTACTAGGCACCAGTGCAGGGTTCTGGTTATGATACTTATTTTTTTTTTTTTTTTTGAAGAAACACAAAATGCTGCCCTTTGTTATTCCTCTTCAAGATTGTCATCTCAAATGGACACCACCCACCCCCATCATTGTGAACAGCAGGGCTGTGGAGTCAATAAGCCGAACCTCCGACTCATCAACTTCCCTGACTCCGACTCCCTCATACATGCAGGTGTGTAACTATAACAGGTGCAGAGGTTGCAATTGCTCCTGGTCCCTGGAGCCTAGGGGGTCCCAAAAGTCTCTCTGGCCTATAGAAAAAGACTAATGCTATTAAAGATTTGCAGTAATTGGGGGCCCCGTTGGGGCTTTCGCATCAGGGCCATAAGATTCATGTTACACCACTGCATATATGGCTGATGTTTAAGTGATGCATTTATTATAGTACAATTTGAACATCAGGCTTTAATCATCATTTTGATACAATAATCTCGATATTGAGATCGAGCATAATAATAATACATAATATTCAGCACATTCTGCATTGAACAACTGTACCCAATTGATTATATATTTAATGAGTCTGAGTTGGTCCATTTTATACTGACTCCACCAAAAGGGGCACAGCCTCTGACTCCACAGCCCTGGTGGGCAGAGTCCCTTTAGCGCTCTTTCTATCTATCATTGGATGGATGTGTTTTTGAGTTACGAGGCTTTTTTTTTTTTTTTTTTGCTGAACTTCTGGGACAGGATTGTGATGATTTTCCCATTAAATTCCCCTCCGTCTTTGATTAGTTTTTTTTCGTCTTCTGCTAATACGGCTCCATTTTTCCTGGCAGCTTTGCTTGTGTTGCTTCCGCCTGGTGAAGTGCAGATGTCTCTTTTCCAGCCGCACCTGTATGTTATTGTGGAGGTAAATGATTAATTCTGTAATCCAAGCTGGGCCGTCCCCGCGGCGTGCACCTGTGGTGCTGACTGCTCTATATAGGCTCGGCCCATGATGTCACCGTCCATATAATTACATGCCTGCAGTGTGCACATTACATTTTACCATTTACCAGACGGCGGCTCTAAGCTTTTCATGGTGATGATAATCCAGGTGCAAACATGACTGTTTTTTCTAATTTTGCAGGTAACGTTTAGATGATGTTAACAAACACTTTGGTTTTATCTTGTAGCACAACAAGCTTTTGTTGCCTCTGGTAATGTAATATTTACACACACCACTTTATTAAACTATTTTTTACTTTTTTATACACCTGAAATGGCATAAAGGCTACAGATTGAACTTCTGCTGGATCCGTTCCTTTATTATCAGGATCAGCAGTCTATGTACTTCTGTGTCGCTTTACGTAAAGGCCCCTCCACATCAGAAGTCCCCTTTAGATGATACAATATCGCCGTTGATATTTTGACTTGTGGAGAATATGTTATGGAGGGCCCCACTTCTGTAACAGTGAGGGTATTTTACGTTGCGTTGCGATAATTGGCATCTGCAGCAAATTGGAAGAATCTTTTTGCAGCACGCTGTGCAGATGGCACGGGGTTTTTCCTCTTTCACGTGAATTGCACGGTTTGTTACTCACATGTTCGTCACAGAAATATGACAACTAACTTACTGTACGCATAAGGCTAAAACATTTGGAGTGTGGAAGTCCAATGGCGAGGACCGTTATTACTAGGAGGTCCGTCATACCGATCTGAGGGGAGAGGATTGCCAAAATTCAAAAACTAGAAATCTGCTTTGTTTTCTCTCCCCTCTAGAATCCATGCCATTCTTATCCATGTGTTGTCTGGTATTACAGGTTGGCCTTGGTCCCACCCCTGAGGGATGCTTAATTTATTTCTGATTCTTTGCAACTCCTTTTCCAATTTAACATTCATTAACCAAGAATCTTCAATAACACTAGTGCATAACCTCATTATCTTCCACCTGGACTACTGCAACCTCCTGCTCTCTGGCCTCCCCTCTAGCACTCTTCACCCCTACAATCTATCCTAAACTCTGCAGCCCGACTAATCCACTTGTGTCCCTGCTATTCCTCGACCTCTCCTCTCTGCCAATCCCTCTACTGGCATCACATTGCCCTGAGCCTTCAGTTCAAAACCTTAACCACATACAGAGCCATCCACAACCTGTCTACTCTTTAATCTAGTCTCCCAGTACTTACCTACATGCAACCTCCTATCCTCACAAGATCTCCTTCTATCCTCCCATCTGATCTACTTTTCAGAATACCACATACAACATTTCTCCTGTGCATCCCTCATACTCTGGAACTCTGTGCCCCAACACATCAGACACATCAGACTCTCACCAACTGTGGAAACCTGCAAAAGGAACCTGAAGAGCCACCTCTTCCTACAAACCTACAACCTGCAGTAAGCCTCAGTCCACCAAATCTCTGCACGACCATCTCTACCCTCTCCTACTGTATCCTCCCTCACCCATCCTTGTATACTATGAGCCTTTGTGGGCATGGGCCTCTCTACTCACTTGCTGTATCCTCACTCATCCTATGTAGACTGTGAGCCCTCGCGAGCAGGGTCCTTTCTCCTGACCTCCTATATCCTCACCCATCCCATGTAGACTGAGCCCTCATGGGGAGGGTTCTGTCCCCTCTCCTAGTGTATCCTTACCCATTCCTTGAAGACTGTGAGCCCTCGCGAGCAGGGTCCTCTGTCGTCACGTACTGTATCCTCACCCATCCCTTGTAGACTGTGAGTCCTGTCTGTCCAGATGGGCATGTGAATTCTGCAGTCAATTGCTAACTGCATGGACAAATAAGGCATCACTGCTGCAGATATTGATTGGCTGCAGCAGTCATTAACTGATGCAGCCAATGAGTGAAGCCATGATGCATTTTTCTTCTGTGCAAATGGTATTTGGCTCTTCTGGGCCAAACAAAAACCGTGACTGGTGGGGAACCCAGGCAATGTAGGGATTGGGAAGGTGGACATCATTTTATTTTATGATTTTAAAAAATTCAGTTTTGCTTTCTTTTTTCTGAGAATGAGGCCACTCCTTGTTAATAGAGAACAGACTGAAATACTCAGCAGTGCTGGAAAAAAGCACATGAAATCTATAATCCTGGACCATGCCTTCCATTTTTACCTTGATGTAGTCTGACCTTCAGAGCGTGGCAGGGTAGTGGAGACAGGATACCGATCCATAGACGATTTCCACGTATAACTTCCTGGCTTGTGTGGCTTCGTCCTGGATCAGATTCTCATGCAAGACGCACAAGACGGCTTATTGTTCATGAGCAGCAATTAATGCAGTCATTTGCTCCGAGCACAAGGATGGAAAGCGTTTTACAAGCAGATTTGCATCTGTCACGCTGGCTAAACAGCATGTTTTCTTGCAGGATCACACAGAGTACCGAGCTTTTTCCTGTGTAAAATGAGTCTGTACTGGAGGAAATGCTGCTGAGGCTGATATCCTGCAGGATGCTGCTTTGTGGTGACATCCTATACATCTCCTGGATCCTATACATTGGCCCCAGATTATTTGGCAATTGGAATTAAAGGATTCGGAAAATGTATCGTTCCAAGTTAAGGCTCTTGACTCCAGAGTTATACCACCCGGCCACCATCCATTATATATATACCGTATATATTATAATAATTACACTGGGGCACATTTTGAAACATTTTTTATGTTGAGTTAGGTTTTTGAGCTGATTTATACTAAAATTGGTATGCTGATTCCAAAAATGTAGTCAGTTTTTTTCTAGCACGTCAAGTTTTTCCTCCACAACTTACCTGCCAGAGAAGCACAATTGCACTGATATCTGTAATAAGACTTGTTATCTGATTACAGTTCGACTCATATAGAGCTACGTGGCATATGATAGTGTTAAAAAACATTATTTGTCATGTCTATTTCTTATATATTTCATTTTTTGTTCATATTTGTACTATTTTAAAAAAACAAAACACTTTTTAGGTACAGTAGTTTACATATTTTTGAGAAGACAAAAATCCTATAGTTCAAAAACTTGACGTGATAGAAAAAAACTGAGATCATTTCTGGATTCAGCATCCAAAAATTAATTAAGAACAGTTGTCTGACCTAACTCTTAAAAAATTGTGTTCCCCAGTGTTATTCATTATAGAGATAGGGACAGCCATGTGTACACCTATACGTGAAAGTTTGCATTTTTAGCCAGTGTGCTAGTTTGGTTTCATTTAGTGCCAGTGTGCAGCAGATCTCCTCATAGTTGATGTGTTTTTTTTTCTAGCTGGCACCTTTCACGTATAGGTGTCGCCAGTCAATTCTAACAATTAGTATTGCTATTGTTTTTGACTGAGCACACTCCCCCAGAACCATGTTAAAACCTCCATTTTATTGTAGCCCAGGTCCTAGACACACTCATACAACCAGGTTTTGCACCCAGTGACATATAACACTCATACATGCAGTTCTCATTTTATCAGGTCCTAACCTTGTGCCTTTGCTTGCAATGTGAACACCTTGATGTTGGTTATCGGGCTCACATGCTTTGGCCAGTGCATCAGTTAAGTTCTCTATTTTTTTCTCTGTAATTTTAAGCAGTTTCTGCTATGCCTGTTTGCCCCGTTCACACTCGCATTAGCTTTACACTAGTTTTATTTGTTCTGGCTTTCACGCCTCCATGACGGTGGGTCTCCACCTCTGAATTCTGCATCGTTGGTGGTCATAACATTGTGGCGTGTGCAGGAAGCCCGAGAGATCCCAGGAGGCAGATCACACATGTGAAGACCTGCTGCCATAGAGCACCAGACTGGATATTGGACCAGGGTCGTTGAATTGTTGTTGGTTGATATCCATACAAAGCATAAGCCAACAATTACATTGCGGGCCTATAGAGTTGATAGTGCTATGTTTTAGCCTTGGCACTCCTGCAGCTGTCACTACCAGTGATCAGACACTTGAGAGATCTACTAACATGCACTAAAATTCTGTCACAATTTGTGCCAAACAATTGGCATACCACATTTGGTTTTGGTTTTTGTGCTTTGGTTTGTAAACAACTGTCTGTGTCTTAAAATGCGTCTCCGATCACCATACTAAGCTAATCAGTAAGTGGTAGAAGGGAGCGTCAAACTGGATACAGCTTGAGCCACTTTCAGATTTTTGCTGAATTCACAGACTGAATGTCTGGTCAGTTTACACCATGTTAAAATAAGCGTGTTCTACATATATATAAATTGTGGTCATGAATGCAGGAACAGCTGATTAGATAGCGATATCTCTCATGCACAAGAGGTTATCAAGGGTTTATGTGCAGAAATGGGCTCCAATGTGTTAGGTTATGCAAAAAGAGTTTTACTAGAAATTGGGCTTTAATTTTAGGTTGAAGGTTTCCATGTGCCATTGAATCATTGTTCAATGGGTGCATACCCTGTACACACTGATCAGAGGAATAATTATTTGGGTATATCACTATTTATTTATTCCATGGCGCTTTACATGTGAAAGGGGCATACATAGACAAGTGCAATATACATGAACAGTACAAAGCACAGGCTGGTACAGGAGAGAGGACCCTGTCCACAAGGGCTCAGTCTACAAGAGATGGGTGAGAATACAGTTGAGTAGAGAGGACCCTGCCCATGAGGGCTCACAGTCTACAAGGGATGGGTGAGGATACAGTAGGTGAGAAGAGAGGACATGTCCTGTGAGCGCTCAGTCTACAGGGGTTGGGTGAGGATACAGTAGGTGAGGAGAGAGGACACTGCCTGTGAGCGCTCAGTCTACAGGGGTTGGGTGAGGATACAGTAGGTGAGGAGAGAGGACACTTCCTGTGAGCGCTCAGTGTACAGGGGTTGGGTGAGGATACAGTAGGTGAGGAGAGAGGACACTGCCTGTGAGCGCTCAGTCTACAGGGGTTGGGTGAGGATACAGTAGGTGAGGAGAGAGGACACTGCCTGTGAGCGCTCAGTCTACAGGAGTTGGGTGAGGATACAGTAGGTGAGGAGAGAGGACACTGCCTGTGAGCGCTCAGTCTACAGGGGTTGGGTGAGGATACAGTAGGTGAGGAGAGAGGACACTGCCTGTGAGCGCTCAGTCTACAGGAGTTGGGTGAGGATACAGTAGGTGAGGAGAGAGGACACTGCCTGTGAGCGCTCAGTCTACAGGGGTTGGGTGAGGATACAGTAGGTGAGGAGAGAGGACACTGCCTGTGAGCGCTCAGTCTACAGGGGTTGGGTGAGGATACAGTAGGTGAGGAGAGAGGACACTGCCTGTGAGCGCTCAGTCTACAAGGGATGGGTGAGGATACAGTAGGTGAGGAGAGAGGACACTGCCTGTGAGCGCTCAGTCTACAAGGGATGGGTGAGGATACAGTAGGTGAGGAGAGAGGACACTGCCTGTGAGCGCTCAGTCTACAGGAGTTGGGTGAGGATACAGTAGGTGAGGAGAGAGGACACTGCCTGTGAGCGCTCAGTCTACAGGGGATGGGTGAAGATACAGTAGGCGAGATGGTTTGGTGGACTAAGGCTCACTGCATTTTGTAGATGTGTTGGAAGAGGGGGGTCTTAGGGTATGTGCGCACTGGACGGTTCTGCATCTTTGCAGACCGTCATAAAACCGGTGTAGAATAGCAGAAACTGAGTTTTCTGACCTCAGCAGTGTCCTTCGTTTTTGTAGCGTTTTTTGAGCGGTTTTATAGCGTTTGTACAGCGTTTTATCGGCGGTTTTCCGGCGGTTTTTCTTAGCGTTTTAAAGCCAGTTTTTTATGCACTTGTAAGCTGGAACCGCAGGAAAAACGCTCAAAAGAATTCACCTGCTCTATCTTTGAAAACCGGTGAAGAAAGTGGAAAGGAGACACATAAAAACGTTCTCATGTGCACAGCGTTTTCTAAAATCCATTGACTAGCATGTTAATCCAACCGGTGGTTAGGATTAACATAAATTAACATAAAACTCGGCGGAAAACGCCGACTGAAAACGCTAAAAAACAGCTCAAAAAACTTCCAGTGGGCACATACCCTTAAGGTTCCTTTTGAAGGTTTCCACAGTTGGCGAGAGTCTGATGTGTTGGGGCCCAAAGTATGGGGGATGCATGGGAGAAGCCTTGTATGTGATTGTGGGGAATAGAGAAGAAGATCTTGAGGGGATCAGAAGTTTCATGCAGGTGAGTACAGTGAGACCATGTATGTTACTTATGTATGGAGGAGACGGGCTGCTGATGTCTTTGCGTGTGATGGTAAGAGTTTTGAACTCTTTGGGCAATGGTAAGCCAGTGAAGAGATTATAGGAATATGGGCTATATGTGATTATATACAGCTGTTACATGGTTGGACTGGCATCACTGGCACATGTAGGCTGGGCACCTGACACTTTTGCAGCTTGTTTTGTGATGTGTGGTACCATACAACTTTTCAGGTATATATAGCTCCCACACAAGTCTGCCACACTCCTGCACATATATATTATCTCACTTGGTTTTCTTTTCTAACAGAACACGTCTTGTTTGGCATACTAACGCAGATAGAGCGGTCTTGTTTGACATACTAACGCAGGCAGAGCCGTCTTGTTTGGCATACTAACGCAGGCAGAGCCGCCCGCTAATCTCTTCTATCTGTAGGCACCTATAGTGCTTGAAGGCTTCTGGCCCTGGGTTGCTCCTGGGACTCGCTTGCTTTTGCTCTCTGCTTTTGGGCCTCCCTTACTCACTTTCCTGCCTTTATAATCAGACACATGAAAAGTGACATTATCCCATTTACATTACAGAGTTCACAATTGGAAGAAAATGAGACTGAAGTGTTCTGCTGCCAGTGTGAAGATACAGAGCTCTTAAATGGTACCAATGTAGGTATACATAGTAGACAGTAGGCATAGACTGCTTCTTACCTGCCCTAGTTTTATAAACCTTTATAGTATGTGCCAATTTTCTTGGAAAAAAAAACAATTCTGAAAAATGTTAAGATAAATTATATTCTTAAATATTATATATATTTTTTCCTGTCATTCCATTTTAAATTGAAAATCTGGGTCAAAGCTGTGAAATGACAGACCAAGCACTTCTTACCTACCATTGCCCTTATTGCTTTGTCTCCACTGCTGGTTGATGGATCTACAGCAGGGACATCCCACCTCCAGCACGTGACCACTGCAGCCAATCACTGGAGTCATGCCGAGGACAATGGCACGACGCTGCGGATTCCTGACCCTACTGCTGCTCACGTACAGTATATGGGACATTAACACTGAGTTGGTTTAATTATTTTGGACATTCCCCAAAGTCTAAAAGTGTTTTGTCAACATCAGAAGTACCGTATATACTCGTGTATAAGCCGACCCCCCTACTTTTGCCCCAAAAATCTGGAAAAACCTATTGACTCGTGTATAAGCCGAGGGTGGACCCCAGCACAGGTATACAGCCCCCAGCAGTGTGGTATACAGGCCTCCCCAGTGGTAGTATACAGCAGCCCCAGTGGTAGTATATAGCAGCCCCAGTGGTAGTATATAGCAGCCCCAGTGGTAGTATATAGCAGCCCCAGTGGTAGTATATAGCAGCCCCAGTGGTAGTATATAGCAGCCCCAGTGGTAGTATATAGCAGCCCCAGTGGTAGTATATAGCAGCCCCAGTGGTAGTATATAGCAGCCCCAGTGGTAGTATATAGCAGCCCCAGTGGTAGTATATAGCAGCCCCAGTGGTAGTATATAGCAGCCCCAGTGGTAGTATATAGCAGTCCCAGTGGTAGTATATAGCAGCCCCAGTGGTAGTATATAGCAGCCCCAGTGGTAGTATATAGCAGCCCCAGTGGTTGTATATAGCAGCCCCAGTGGTTGTATATAGCAGCCCCAGTGGTTGTATATAGCAGCCCCAGTGGTTGTATATAGCAGCCCCAGCAGTAGTATACAGCAGCCCCAGTGGTATACAGGCCCCAGCAGTATATACAGCAGCCCTGGGGGTATACAGCAGCCCTGGGGGTATACAGCAGCCCCCTGGGGGTACCCAGCAGCCCCCTGGGGGTACCCAGCAGCCCCCTGGGGGTACCCAGCAGCCCCCAGGGGGTACCCAGCAGCCCCCAAATGCTGGCACTCACCCCCCATCTGCTTATCTTACCATCCCGGTCTTCTGATCAGCGCCGCTCCTCGGTGCTCCGTTCTTCATGCTCCGTCCTCCGTCCTCGCTGCATCCGGGATCTCTGGCCGTCGCACGATGACGTCATATGCCTGCGACGGCCGGGGATCCCGGATGTAGCTGGACGGACGGAGCACCGAGGAGCGGCGCTGATCAGAAGACCGGGATGGTAATATAACCAGCGGGGGGGGGCCCTTACAAGGGGGGAGAGTGGCAGCATTTGGGGGCATATATGAACTGCTTCCCCCTGCTGCTGATTGACAGGGCGAAGCAGTGCATATAATGAGCGGCCCCACGTGACGGGACCGCTCATAGAGCAGCCTCCCCCCGCCTCCAGCCTCCACAGCCCCCACCCGTATTGACTCGTGTATAAGCCGAGGGGGAGACTTTTCAGCCCAAATTTTGGGCTGAAAAACTCGGCTTATACACGAGTATATACGGTAGTCATAATTGCAAAGTGCTTGTAAAAACTAACAACTTGGCAATTTACGTGTTACCAAAAATCATGAGAATGGAGAACTTGATTGTGTCTGGCCACCTCTACAGTCTCAGCTGTGGCTGATCTCCTAGGTGAGGAGAGCAGTGCTTACAAGCTCATTGCCATAGATCCAAGCCCCTTCAGTCCCCCTATGCCTTTCTGATGATACAAAAGCAGCACTGCTGCCTCTTGTTAAATCAAACGAGTAAAGCTGGAACTATGGTCCAAACAGTCAATCATTCAGGATTGCACCGCTCCCCGGCAGGCAGGAGACTGTGGACCGGTGCTGATGACAATAGTGTAAGTGCTCGTAATTTTAGTATTAATGATTGTTCTCCTAAATAAAAAATGTAACGTCTGTAAATGTATCTCTTCACCTGACCATCCTCCAGTCTGTTCTAGAAGGGAGACAAAATGGCCTGTAGGAATAATTTATAGTGGCCTGGAAATCCTGTCAAAGGAAAGATGGTCTGTAGAGGTTTTACTGTACTTGGATCACACCTAGAAAGTGAATAAGTTTAATTTTTTAAGCTTCCTCTTGCCCTTGTAAGGTGGCATTTGTGTCTAGCGTTGACCTCCAGTAACAAGCCTTGGCTCCAGAGTCTCCATTGTGCATTGTAGAACAGATGCTTAAAATTAAATGTAGGCTTGTCAAGAATTGCTCCATGTGGGATGAATCAATTACGTTTTGGTGACTTTTTTTTATTAGTTCCTTTAAAGGGTATAGGCACCTTTTTGTGAACTTTTTTTTTTTTTTACTCTTCGATTAGGTTAAAAATTGATTTTTGCGATTAGTACAACATTTTTAATGACACCCCCTCTATTACTGGCTGCAGAATGAGTTGTCTGAGAATCCGTCAGTGAGCACTTGCAGACAGAGAATTTTAACCTCCTTTTATCTCTGTCTGATCTCTCAGCTGATTTAAGTCCACAACAAGGTAGAGCTGGTCATCAATCAGATTAAGGCTGGCTTCACACCACGGTGTGATCTGGTCCGGGATGATCCTGACAGCCCCGGACCGGATCAGCACACAGAACTGGAGGGCCAAATGTGCCCTCCGGTCCTGTGTGCAGCCGGATGCTGCTAATTGCTGAAACAGCAGCGTGCAGCCACCAGTGTCCGGTTCCCGGATCCTCCCGGTCCGGGGCAATCCGGCCCCATAGGCTCCCATGTTAGGGAGCGCCGGATTGCCCCGGCTCTGGGAGAATCCGTCAGAGTCCGGGATCCGGCAAATTGGGGAGATTTTTCTCCCCGGACAAAAAAAAATTATGCAAGCATCATTTTTGTGTCTGGAGAGAATAATCCGTATTCTCCCGGATTGTCCCGGAGTGATGAAACCGGATGGCAGCTCTCTGCTATGGGGCCAAAAACCGGTCCGGGGCTGTCTGGTTTACACCGGACAGCCCCGGATCAAAAAAAAACGTGGTGTGAAGCCAGCCTAAGTCAGGAAAAGGCATGAATTACAAGCTCCACGTCAAACTGAACTCTCTGATGAATCCTTAGCTAACTCATTCTGCAACTAACCCCTGACACTTTGGTGGGATGTGTTTTCATTTGAAGAATTGATTCAAAATGCATAAAAACGCACCAAAAGTGCTAGGTGTGCACATAGCCTTAAATAAACATTTTAGCCCAAAATGGCATCCTTTAGGTTTTATCTTGTAAATAAGAAGCCCTCGTAGGTTCATGTTGACACAAAGTTACGGTATGTAAAATGAAAAAAACACAAAACACCACGTCCTCAAGGCCAAAATAACTACATCCTCCAGGGGTTTATGAGTTTATGTAACGTTATATCCTATTTTTTAACAAAGAATGTGTCCTCTGTGCACAATTATCAGCTGTGAAGAATACATTTATACAACAGAACATGATGTTTTTCCTGTAATCTGTGCTTTGGAAAGAGGAGATCATCACCTAAAACTAGAAGTCTGTGTGGGAGGTGAATACATGGTGCCAGGAAAGGGCTGACATCTCACCTTTATAGCTGCTACTTCTGCTCGGGATAGATGCTTGCAGCACAGGATGGCTGTATATTTAAGCATTTATTCCTGTGAACAGATCTACAGAACTAATGTTGCTTGTGTACATAGATTTGTAATCTGAACGGTCAGAGTTTTGTCTGTGCCAGATTTTGCCCAAGTTTGTGGGCAATCTATTTACATAATCGTGAAGTCCCGTCTGTCATCCACTTCCGTCCCATTGTCCCCATATGACATGCCAGTGGTAGTCATATTTGCACAGCCACGTGATGGGTGTGTATATATGGAGCCCGCTAGCGGTACAGGTCCATTGCGCAGTACCAGCGGTGCTGATGACAACCCCTCAGCCACACATCACAACTGCACACGCCACTTGCAGCTCGACGCCCGCCAAATACAATGCTGAATGAGGAACTGGGCCTGTGCGTACCTCTTGCACGCAGTTGCTGACTACCGCCATCTTTGGGCACCTAGTTATGCTGCCGCCTCCTTTGTTCACCACAGAGCAAGGAGTAGGTACAAGGGGGGGAAGGGGTGCACAGAGATCACACAAGCGGAGGGGGGGAGTGAGAGCACACAAGGGGGGCACAGAGTGATGGGTGTGCAAATATGACGCCCACTGGCACATTAAGCAGTACGGCCAGCAGTGCCACCTGAAACTGCCACTTCTGACACATCACCGCCTGAGTAAGTGCACATGCGTATACCTGGCGCGTATGCACACTTATTCATGCACCACCATCTTTGGACACCACAGAGAGGAGAGACAAAGCGCACGGGGGGAGACAGCTTAAAGGAGAGAGCACGTGAGGAGAGAAGACAGCACACAGAGGAGAGCATACAGGGGGCATAGACAGCTCAAAGGAGAGAGGACAGGAGGGGAGAGCGCACAGGGGGGACAGCTCAAAGGATAGAGCACATTAGGGGAGAAGTCAGCACATGAAGGAGAGCACAGACGGGGGTGAGAAACAGCACAAGGGGAAAAGACTGCAACAGCGCCACAGCGCCTACCCCAACCATCCTGGCACAGACTTCCCGATGCAATCACATCAGGCCCATATCTAGTATCTTAATAAATAGAAAACTTGAGTGTTTATTAGAATTTCCCTTTCCCGAAATTTTTTCTGTAAGTTAAAGACGATCTGTGTGTTCTCCTCACAGGTCTGTCTGCTTTATATATTCCCTATGAAAATAGTTCTGTGGCACGTTTTCTTAAAATTCTTCATTTTACTGTTCCTCTTTTATTCCTGCTGGAAATCTGAGTAAACTTATAAATGTTTATTACTAGAGCTACTAAGTATGGCTTAAAATTAAAAAAATTAAAAAAAATTAGCCTATTATCCACTTGTCAGTCCCCTCCTTATGTTCCCCACCCAATCCTCTAATCACGCCTTTTTTAGCAGTTTATTTCTTATTACGGGTGGTGCTACTGATTTTTGCCCAATGTGGTCACGTGGGGTGCGACACATGTCATTAACCCGGAACAAGACAAAGTCAAATGGGAGCAATCTGAAGCCTGGACATAGGAGGGACAACAAGGGGTCAATGAGAGATGATGTATTCACAGGAGAAAACAAGAGTTTTTGTGCAAATCTAGAAAAACTTTATTTAATCGTATCAAAATTGACATAAAACACAATTTTCTACATTTAACAGGTGTGACTATATCCACAAAAACACTAATGACTTGGCCACTTGACCACAAATGGCATGGAAGCTATTGCTCATAATCATGACAAAAAACTATTGTGTAGATGCATCAAAATTGAAAAACCCCAAGTACGGGGGAAGGATTTCTTTACAAATAAATTATGTGATCAAATAGTAATAATTAGCATCACCTTAGGTTTTATTCCAGTGATGTAGTAGTATGGCAATATTGATTACCAAAGTAAAAAAATTCTCAACCCATCCGAACTGCAGCCGAATCAGCTCCACACAAGTATAAAAATTTAGACACTACGAATTATACCCACATGATGGTAACAATAATAAAATACATTGTCTATAGTAGATGTATAATGGTTAACTCGAGGTTGGGCCAAACAAAAGGACAGGACCGACACATACCTAGATTCACCGAAAAAGGACATTAAAATCAGCACTGAAAAACTCACCAAAAAATCTGCCAGGTACATATCCATTTCATTCAGCAGTAGATTGCCAGCTTCCCTGGGGGGCAAACCAGGTGTCGTCATACCGGTGCACGATCACCTGCAACCCACAGTTGGGGGCGGTTGTGGCACCAGCAACCAGCCATACTGTCAAGGAAGCGCCGGTGTGAAAGGCCCCTTAGACAGATTGGTCTTGCTGCTAAATTCCTGAACACAATAGCATCCCTGTATAGTTATCTCACAGCAAGGGTCAGGCAAATGGGTCTTTGTCTTCTACTTTCTCTCTACACAACAGCACACATCAGGGATGCCCTCTGTCCCCATTACTCTATTATCCTTATTGAGCACCTTGCTGTTGCTATAAGTCAGAACCCTAGTATAAAAGGGGTGGAGGTGGGTCAAGGTCACTACAAATCTGCATTGTTTGCTGGCGACTTGTTATTATGGTTTCCCAGCCCCGTATTGCCTTTCCTTCTTTAATTAAAGAATTTGAAGAGTTTGTGAGGTAAAGCAATTTCAAGGTCAACTTTACGAAGTCCGAGGCTCTTAATATTTCCCTTCTGATGTGGAGAAGGTACACCTCGAGGAAACTTTTTCTGTTTAAGTGGCAAAAGTTGGCCTTGAAATACCTTGGGGTTATGGTACCGAGTGATCCCACCCAGTGGTTCAACCCCAATTTTCTCCCTCTGCTGCAAAAAAAGCATAAAAGGCCTCAAGACATACAATAAATAACAGTTATGCTTGTTTGGCCGCATAAATGCGGTAAAGATAGACTTCCTTCCCCAATTTTTGTTTCTCTTTCTGTCAATCCCCATTGATATCTCTCCCACCTCTTTTGCGAAACTCTAGGCGGACATTTCGGGTTTCATTTGGGGGTCTCCTAGACCTTGAATCGGTGCCAAAACCTTACATCGATATAAACATTTAGGAGGGGCAAGTTTACCGAACTTCAAAGAACTACCACAAGGTTGTCATTCTGATGAGACTGATCGATTGGCAGTACCATAGGAAATCTAAACACTGGGTTGAGTTGGAACAATTGAATTTCACGATTCCCCTGGGGTGTGTGCCTTGGATTTCACCATCTGGTAGAGGTAAACTAGGCTCTGGAAATGAGTTAACTATAGCCTTGCAATTTTGGGACAGAGAGGTCAGAGCTGAGACTCTTTCTAAAGGAGGCCCCTCACTCCACTGTTTTGTAATCCAAGCTTCCCTCCGGCAATGCAGGCCACGACTTTCCTAAAATGACGCAGACACGACAAACTGCGTTTGTTTAATTTTCTCGGAGGCTGTGTGGTTTAGCCCCTTTTCACCTACTGGCTGACACCGGTACTAAATTATTATGGTTGGATTACGCCCAACTAAACTCATTCCTGGCTTCTGGAGGAGACTCGAGAAATGCTCAGTTCCCCGACAGTTTGAGGAGTTGCTTTTGTTGGAGTCCCCGCCCGTATGTTGTATCTTCTGTATGTACCGTATATACTCGTGTATAAGCCGACCCCCCCTACTTTTGCCCCCAAAAACTGGGAAAACTTATTGACTCTCGTATAAGCCGAGGTGTGGACTCCAGCACAGGTATACAACCCCCAGCAGTGAGGTATACAGCAGCCTCCCCAGTGGTAGTATACAGCAGCAGCCCCAGTGGTATATACAGCAGCAGCCCCAGTGGTAGTATACAGCAGCCCCAGGAGGTATATGCAGCCCAGGAGGTATATGCAGCCCAGGAGGTATATGCAGCCCCAGGAGGTATATGCAGCCCCCCATATCAGTATACAGGCCCCCCCTTGGGTAGTAATCCTGTAAAGGAAGAGATTAGTATACTTATCCCTCCGCTGTCCCGCTGCCGCTGTCCCGCCGCCGCCATCACGCTCCTCCATTTTCATCCAGCGTCTTCCGTCTTCTTTCGGCTTCCTCCTCTGTCGTGCAGGCAATGACGTCATTGCCTGCGACCATCGGAGGAAGCCGGAAGAAGACGCAAGAGCGCGATGGCAGCGGCGGGACAGCGGAGGGATAAGTATACTAATCTCTTCCTTTACAGGATTACTACCCAAGGGGGGGCCTGTATACTGATATGGGGGGGCACTGTATACTGTATACATTGTATAGAGTATACAGTGACTCGCGTATAAGCCGAGGGGGGGACTTTTCAGCCCAATTTTTGGGCTGAAAAACTCGGCTTACACGCGAGTATATATACGGTATACCATTCTGACTCATGGCGATGCCTTGATGGGGCCCAGATTTTTCAGAAGATGGGAGGAAGAACCGGGAGTGCAGATTTCTGGGACGGATTGGAAGAAAGCATGCATCCTGATACAAGCTCTCCATTGCCTGCATAGCGCAGGAGAGGAACTACAAAATTGTCTCACGTTGGTATCAATGCCCAGTAGACATGCATGCTGTGTTCCCCTCTGTCTCGGATAGGTTCTGGAGGTGTGGTAAAAATAGAGGCTCTATGCTACATATTTAGTGGCGCTGTATTCAGATCCAGCCTTTTTGGGAAGGGGTGTTTGACACATATCGGCGAATTGGTGGTTGCAAGGGTTGATAAGTCACCCTTAGTCGCGCTCCTATCTATTCTGCCAGGTTCCTTGAAATCGCAGAAAAAAGAACTTCTCCGCTTCTGCCTTGCAGCGAAAGTGGTCATTCCTAGACACTGGAAGACGACCCATCACCCTCTCATGACTGAGTGGCTGGAGGAAATGGACCGACTTTTTAGAATGGAAGCCCTTACGGCTGAGATTTCTGATGCTAGGGGCACCTTTTCACTCACCTGTAGTCCGTGGGTTATGTTCCTTGACTCCCCAGATTTTCAGGAGATATTTGGAGCCGGCTGAGGAGGTGGAAGTGGTGTGTGAGCAAATTACTGGACCACTACCTTTTAATAATCCTCCTGGTAACCTTGATGAATTAGCATTGCAATGCCCGAGTGACGTAAATGTTCCGGTTGACAAGTTTGGTAGCGTTTTAAGGGTAGCTCCCTTACCCATTTTACCTGCCCTCTTCCCCTTCTGGTTTCCTTCTATCCCTCTGACCCCTTCCCCACTGCTCTGTCCCTTTCGCTCTATATGCTTGTCTCTTTTAGACCTTTGTCTTACGGTTCCTATGATGCAGGCAGTTAAAAATGTTTCATTTTTGAATGTAACTGGTTTGAAGACTGTTGCCCTCCGCTGACTGGGCATGGGCGGAGAGAGTGTTTAACATGTTCCGCGGATATACGGTACTAGTTAAATGCTTTCATGTACAGATGCTATAGATTACTATTCTACATTTCACGAGTCACCTAGTATTATAGAAAAGAAGATGCAGACTCTTTAATTTGACACAATTTGATGTTTATTTTTGTGAAGTTGAATGATAGATGTTATACCAGCCCACAATTGCGTTGCTGTGTCAGCTGATGTTTTACTTGAACTACTTGGACATGATCCCTTTGGTATGTAATACCTGTCATATATGCTCTGTTATACTTTAATTTTGTTGCATAAAAATAGATTGAATGAAAATCACCCAAATTGAATTCTCTAAAATTAAGTTTTGGGGAAATTCTTATCAAATCATTTAGTTCTGAATCGATTCACTCATGTCATGTAAGGCTATGTTCAGACTCCTCTGTACTGGTTATATACACATCCAGTTGTTAGTTTATTTCTACGCTTGTAGCAGGAATATGAGAAGAAAGGCACTACATTGTGTGCAGAATTATTAGGCAAGTTGTATTTTAGAGGATTATTTTTATTATCAACCCAAAAGACTCATAAATATCAAAGCTTAAAGGGAACCTGTCGCCTCCAAAAAGCCACCTAACCTATAAAAACCATGTCCCTGCATCATCCTATGACCATTCTCACAATCCTTTTGTCTGCTAAATGCTGGCTGTAAAAGTGTTAAACGTTTTTATACTTGCTCATTATCCATTATGAGTAGGGACCATATTCCTTAGCCCTCAGGACGTGTTGCTTTGCTGCCTCTCGTCAGAAGATCGCGCCCTAATGGGTATGATCTTGTATTCATATTCTTGGCAGCTTCACGCTTGATTCTTCTCAATTCATGGGCAGTTATTTTGCGCCTTTTTTGCCCAACACGCTTCTTGTGACCCTGTTGGTTATTTGCCATGAAATGCTTGATTGTTGGGTGATCACACTTCAAAAGTTTGGCAATTTCAAGACTGCTGCATTCCTCTGCAAGACATCTCACAATTTTGGATTTTTCAGAGTGTGTCAAATCTCTCTTCTGACCCATTTTGCCTAAGGAAAGACCTTATATAGGGTGTTGATGTCATTACACCACACCCCTCCTCATTATAGAGATGCACATCACCTGATTTACTTAATTGGTAGTTGGCTCTCAAGCCTATACAGCTTGGAGTAGGACAACATGTATAAAAAGTGTCGTGATCAAAATACTCATTTGCCTAATAATTCTGCACACAGTGTAGTGATGAGCGAAACCGAACTAAAAGGTTAGTAACACGTACCAGACACCTAGTATCCATGCATGGACCCCGGACACTGACTTCTCAGGGAATTCAGTGGTACTGTTGGGGTTCAGCCACCTTTTATAGAGCTGTTGAAATGCTGCAGCACAGCCAATCGAGTAAGCTTTCCCAGTGTTGGCTCTTGCGATCCCATCACTGCCATACCGTGCCAAGCACTAGCATGGCTGTGCATGACTGGCACACATGAAAAAAAAATTGATAAAAATAATGTATAGCGTCCCCTGGATTTTGATACCCAGCGCATATAAAGCAGACAGCTGGAGACTGCAGCCCTCATCTGTGTGCTTCATCTGTGCTGGGTATCAAGATAAGGAGGACCCCATGCCTTTTTTTTTTATTTAAATATTTAAAACAAACTGTGTTGGTTGTCACCCCTCCCCTAGCCAATTGTGAAACCCAGCCAAGAAAAGGCACACAGCCGGGGGCTGGTATTCTTGTGAGGCCCACGGTTATTGAGCTCTCCTCTGCCTAAAAATAGCAGCTTGCAGCCACCACTGAATTGGCGCAACCATTAGATGCCCCAATCCTGGCGCTTCAGTTCATTGAGTTCACCTGAGGTTACAGCTGGAGTTCAGTTCAGGTGAACTCACTGAGGTCACCACTCTTATGGTGGGTTTACACACACCAATTTATCTGTTCAATATCTGAACAGATCTCTGGTTGCAGTGAAATCATGGATACATTGCTCCATGTTGTACACAGCCACAAAATGGAACTGTGTCCATGATTTCACTGCAACCAGAGATCTGTTCAGATATTGAACAGATAAATTGGTGTGTGTAAACCCACCATTACAGCTCTGGCTCAATCAGTGTCTTTCACAGGCCAAAGTGGTCGTTAACATTATCTAATGTGACCATGTACTGTGACCTTAAAATGTATCAGAGCCAGGATCATTGTGGGACTTTGTGGTGTGGATTATGGCGGTCCTGCAGGGATGTTCTGGGGGGGAGTGTTAAGTAACTATTTGGAGGGATTTTTTTTTTCTTTTATTTTTTTTCTTCATATAAAAGCAAAGTATTTTTACTTTTACTATTATTGGTGTAAATACAAAGAAATGAACACAACGCTGGAACACGCTGATGAAGCTGCAGTTGTGGGAGCAGTGACATTGTACACCTGAGGTCACAGTTGGCGTACCCACGGTACTTAGCTGTGACCTCAGGTGAACTCTACTCAGATGTTCTCGATGAACTAAAGCGCCAGGATTGGGGCAGCTAAAGGATGCGCCAATTCTGGAGCGGCTGTGGATTCCCATCTTTAAGCTGGGGATGGCCCAATAACCATAGGCCTCCCCACCCTGAGTATACCAGCCCCCAGCCGCCTGCTTTATCTTTGCTGGGTGTCGACATTAATGGGGAGGGGGTACACACCAGTTTTTTTAAATTATATTTTTAAATAAAAAAAAATTGGGTTCCCCAGTATTTTGATACCCAGCCAAGATGAAGAACACAGCTGAGCGTGCCTGGAAGCAGTGGGACAGGCATATGGAAACTATAATTCTCCTTCTTTAATCCCCATTTTGCTTCCTTTTGCAGCCCCCTAGTCATCTACGGGTTCACCCATCTCTACTGGCACGTCTCGTAAAACATTCATGTCAAATATTCCTACGTTTATTTTTTTCACCATGTTACCAAATGTGAATGACAAACGTATTTGTATTGTCCTTGGCCATCTGCTTGACTGTCTTGTAATATTCGAGAAGACCAGACAGGTGGTTGGGTGGGGGCGAGTGTAGGGGATGAGAAAGTTTTAACTAGATTATGGGATGCAGAGAAAGGGGAAAGGTTTTAAGGATTAAGTAAGCGAACGCCGCACACAATCGGTGATTAAAAATTGTGCGGAGATCTGACTCTGTAATCTGCAATCTTCTGTTCTCTTATTATTAAGGCTTCCTTTTATCATCTGCTTTAATGTAAAATGTAATGTTTTGTTCTTTCTGGACTTTTTTTTTGAGAATTGTATCACCTGTGTGGAGATGTCTGATAGAGTAAAGGTTATCATATGTTCTCATGTATATAGGAAATTCTACCTCCGTGTAAGTCTCTGTACACATCTGTGATGTGTTTTTCATGTGTAATGGCGGGTTTACACGTCGCGATATCGTATTACAATTTCAATGAAAAGTCACGTGGTTCAATCGTCGGAGGCGAAATCGTTCCTGCGTTGTATGGTGTGAACGTCCAATACGATGCAGGAACGATGTCAATGCGATATCGGGATCGAATGAGCGTGCTATTCAATGCCCCGATATTGCATAGCGATTGAAGCCGGATCGTGCTGTGTAAACGCCCAATTACGATGCGATTTCATACGTCACCCATTCACTCCCATGTTAACTATGCGATCCTGGGTTGGGAGGCGGAGACATCGCACGGACGTTGTATTCCGATATCGCAGCGTGTAAACATTCAATGCGATGCGGGAGGAACGTGCACGAATTGCGCGCTCCCGCGCCATTGAACTGCGATATCGGAACGATATTGCAGCGTGTAAACCCACCATTATAGCATTCTGCTAAATTCGTCTCACAGGTGACAATCAGCTACTTTTGAACCTTATTGGGGAAAGTTGAGTTCCTGCAGATATCCCTTGATTTGATGGTGGAAAAAAAGCACTGCATGCTAATGTGCCTGAACCTTTGACGCTGATGTGAATTTGGCTAAAATCTGTCAGCAGGATTTTGCTACCTCTACTGAGAGCAGCATAATGTAGGCAGAGACCCTGAATCTAGTGATGTATCACTTATGTTACTGGGTGCAGAGGTTCTGACACGGTGTTTTAGATTTAAAAATATTGGAATCTGAGAGTCCCCAGTGGTTGATACCTTTTAATGGATAACAGAAAAGATAGTAAATATAGCAAGCTTTCCAGACACTATGGACCCTTCATCAGGCTAATAATGACACAAATTCTGAAGACACACACATATATACATATGCAGGGTAGGATGATGTAGTGAATACGACAGGTGACGTAAACAGAAAATAGTAGTCAATCTTGGGAGGGGCTAGAGGAGCTGGGGAGGTAAAATCAAAGTTCCGAGATAAGGGGCACAGATTGTATTATTGTTGTATGACTAGTGGTTAGCCGAGACCTGAAAATTCCTCAATGAATGAAGAAAGCCATAAATCCATGTGAGACATTTATTCCTGCTTGAAGTGTGACAAATTTTTAGAAACATTTAGAAATGCCGCTAAGCTCAGAAAGCTGCCCCTGCCCACACCAGGCTCTCTATATACAATGTCTGCAGACAGATACTAATCAAAGGAGGAGGAGGCATGGTTAGTCCAGCAATGATAATCCCGGGTGATAAAGTCTTCACTATAAGTAGACAGGTAATAACTGACACTTCGGTGAACTCTCTGTCAGCCTCTATCTGCTGACGTTTCTATCTTCAGATCACATAGCAAAATACAGCTGACACATTCCTTCAAGAGTGCCATTCTGTTTTGTACAAATCCAAGGGGCTTTTTTTGCTCGGATAAAAGTGAATGATGTTAGCCAATCATCAAATTCTGATTGTCTATAGCAGTCATGATGCCACCAACGTATGTTGATGCCAGTAAACTGGCGGGTTATGAGTCACTGAACAGTGAGGGAGCAGTGCTGCCCATCTTCCTGAACACATTTAATAAGAGGTTGCCCAGTAGTGGACAATCCCTTTAAGGTGATCATACACAATACATAAAGGCTGCTACCTGACAATTCCCTGATGGTGGTTTTGCGGGAGATATCTCCCCCTATCTCTGGTGAAATAGTGTTTATGGTGAAGTCCAGTCCAATGGCTGTCGGCCAAACAAGCTGTTCCATGTGTATATTTTCAGTTTCACTAATGGGTTTTCTCAGGCAGAGGGCCCTTGATGTTTTGTTACGGTATCTGGACGTCCTCATGTTTGAGCTCCTCCTATCGGCCAAATGAAAGGACTGTGCAGAAAGATAACTTCTGAATTGGAGATCTAAACTCAATGTTGTGACCTGATCGCCCATTAATCTTCATGGACACTGCTTGATTTCTTCAGTGGAGCAGTTAGACGGGACCGCTCAACTTGCAGCACAGAAAACAATGTATAAATGCCTCTTTTCCAAACCTTTTACATTGCTAGAGGAACTCATATCTTGTCTGGAAAGTTAACTATGTGAACATGTCCAGTAAGGATTTCCATTTTTGATCAGTTTTGGGTTGACATGAAATAAAATGATCACGGACAGGGCCTATTTATGTGAATTGGCCTAACCTGTTCCATTTCACTAAAGTCTATTTTTTTTCAGTTGGATTAAAAAACATTGACCTCAATACTTCATTGAGTTTTCACCTGAATTCTTAGGTAAAACTCCTTGAAAGTCACGAAGTCGTTGTGCAAAACATTGGCAATTAACTCTCAAACAAACCCCGTCCCCCCCCCCCCCTTCAAAAAAAAAGAAAAAAAATGTCTGACAGCCCTGGGGTGGAGTAACACTTCTGGCAGAGGTTCACATCAGTTATAATGTGCCCCAAATTCATTACAGTGCACGTTTCTTAGGTTGTGTACACACCGATCCGGAATAGCAGCGCTATGGACATGGCGTCGTACCGCTGTGTCCATAATGCTGCGTTGTACAGTACAAGCATAGTGGATGGGATTTCTAGAAATCTCATGCCCACTGTGCTTCTCCTCTCTGCAGTATTTTCATCTGTGGTGCGGGATGTTGGACTTCCACATCTCTGCTGATTTAATGCTGCGGAGTCAGAAGCGGTCACCATTGGGTGAATGCTGGGAAAAGCCGCCCTGCACTTGACACCGATTGTGCGTACAGGGTGGCTGTGACCTCCCTGCATTCACCCGTGGCTTCCCTCAGGTCCCAGAGGCACTGTGTCCAACGTACAGTGTCTCCGGATCATGTGCACATACTCTTAATGAATTTGCAGATCTCAATCCAGCATACTCTTTAAGGCTGGTGTTGTATCCTATCTTAATCAATCCGGGCCTGGTTGATCAACTTTTCCATGTCCAGTCCAAACAGTAAATAAGAAGAAAGTAATTCCAGATCCAGTTGCTGTTGTTTTTACTTTGGTGTTTTTTTCTTTTGTTTTAAGCTATGGGCAGCCGCATTGGACCTTTTGGGTAACTGTACATTCATACACTGCAGTTTGGCGAAGTTGTTGCTGCTCCCCTGAAAATCTAGCATCATAAATGGTGCACTGTTTCTCCGCAGGTTGCCGTCATTCTGCATCCAGCACATGTGAAGAATGGTGGCTTTGGCCATATTGAAGCTGCCATGAGACAACTGCACTTCTTTTTATACAGATACAAAAAAGATATTTACATCCTTTATCATATTCAGACAGTTTGTGGCTTCACACTGCATTTTTGGTGATCTGTGTGCATCCGGAGACAAGTCAGTCAGACAGTGACCGAAGAGCAGGGAGGACGGTCGCAGGGGACCCTGCGGTCATGACAGGAGGGCATCTCTCAGAGGGAGGTGACCCAGACAAAGAAGGGGACACTCCAGGGCTGGTCGGAGCCGGCTGGAGAAAGTCCGGGTCAACACCGGTGAACTGGAACCGAGGCAGGCAGTTGACTGTTTAACCCTAACCGCAGACCGGCAGGCTGTGGGCCTTAAATTAGGAGCCACATCACCACAAGACTAAATCCCACCTCTGCCCCAAAGAGGGTCCAAGACACTAAAAGGGAGGGACTAATTACCGATGGCGAGAGAGTTCATCTTCTCACCACTCCCGTCAGAACCAGAAAGGAGTCAGAAGTACCTTGGTAACAGACCTGGGGACTGGCGAACGGGCTCTTTAGTATGGCTGAGAGCAGTGAGCCAAGAGCCACTGGAAGTAAAGACCACGAAAGTTATTGCAGAGACACCTCTGACAGACTCCGGGAAAGCCTCCAAAATCCACGGCTACAACCCCTGTTAAACCAGACTGTACCATGTACCGTATTCACCTGGTGCAAGTAAAAACTGTTTGAGCTGATCTGGTGTCTGGTCTCTACAGCATCACAGAGGTGAAGACTACTACTCCCCTCATCCACCCCGCTGCCCTGAGGTAAAACTCCGCCTGTGGGGGCTGTACTAACCAAAGCTGCATCACCATCACCTCAGCGGCCGGCTGCAGCGCTGGTAACCACATTATCAGGTACCACAGATGCCGTCACGTATAATAATCCCTCAGTCATTGAGTGTCCAGGGTACGGGACCAGGACCCGACCAGCCGTGATCCTCACTGAAGTAGCAACCTGTCCCGGTATCTGAGTACCCCCTACCCTGTCGACCGACTCAAATCACAATTACAGGACAACTTTGTGTGCTCATGGTAGTCAGTTACCTCTGGTGGGATTGACCGCTCACTGTGAATGTACAATCTATAGAGAACCTGGTGTGAGGAAGGGGGGGGGGGGGGGGGGGCACTCTCTCAGCTTTGATACGTGCCTAAAACTCAAGCTTTGATTGTGACAGAACTGCTGCACCCAGTAAGCGAAGTTAAATATCATCATTTGTTTCAGAATCTCTTCGCTACTTCATCTATTGTAGGCAGAAACCTGTAGACTGATTCCCTTTCAGCTACAGATATAGGAGCAGATTTCGCCCTTCTCATGCAAAAGGCGCAATGTGCGTCTCCCCCGCTCCACCTGCACAATGATATCTACTGCTACTGAGGTTATCGCTGTGAAAATTGTGTTCTTTGGGAACGCAGCCAAAGTGGCAAGAACCTGCAGGCAAATGCCACTCTGTCGCTGTGATTTTACAAAAAGCACAGCAGTTTCTGGGGGTAAAAAACAATGCAAATTGCATATTCTCAGCACACCCTTCATTTACACAGCCGCGGACAAAGCACAACGTATTTTATGGTTTTAACACAATTCCTATATGTGCTGCTCCTGGACGGCTCCTTATTCTCCTAATATTAAGAAACCATAGTAAGAAAAAACAATGTGAAAATCCCTGGCGTGAACTGGGGCAATGCTTATTTTGGGAGCAGATTTGTTTGCGGCACCTGTATCATAAGCCGGGTAGGTTTCCTGCAGCTGTCGCTGTAATCCCTGTGTGTACGGTTGTTGTGATGTTTTGGGCGGGTCGTGTGCACACCTGTCGCTCTTTGTCAGGTACTGAACGGTTCCTCTTTGCATACCGGCCGGGCTTGTCTGGCTTTGCGGTTTGGGGTCTGTTTGTATCGTGGGGTTGAGCGTATCTGCGCACGCCCTATTGGTAAATAGATCAGTGACCCGGTCATGGGGCTGCTTGGATTGTTGTGGTTCTCCTGTTGCTTGTTTATTTTATAACGCATTATAATGAATTTATTACTGCTGTCTTGTTAAATCTTAGCAGCGACTCTTATCTGTCAGCATGGACTACAACCCAAGATATGCGCTTACATGACTGTTAAACCGGTTTTCTGGGATTTTATGACTTTAAACTGTTCTTATGGTTATGCCTTCAGGACATTGACATCTACGTAATGATGATATCGCTCCACAAATCAGAACGAAATAGGAGCACTGCCCACCAGACAGCTGTGGCCCTGTTGGCGGCTTCTAGGACTGGAGTCGCTGACAGTCCAATATCCAATAACACTGAGATGTTAAAGGGAACCTGCCATGTAATTTTTTGTTATTAAACCACTGCCAATGTTATGTAGAGTACGTAGTGTTATTAATTATTTATCCCATAAAAGCATTTTAGATACTAACTTACAGATTTTCATTAGCTGGCTGGACAAACAGTCATCCGGCTGGTTAATAGTTAAGAGTTCAGTTAACTGAACTTGTAGCAATGCCAAAAATCAGAAAATGCTGAAAGGACCTGTGTAATGTCACGGTCATGTGACTATAATAGGCGGAGCTAAGTCTACATAGACCTTAACGATTTAGCTCGCTCAGCTCCCCCATTAGTCACATAGACTTGACATCACACAGGTTCTTTATAGAGAGCAGTCGGCATTTGATGTTCAGTGGCATATCTGTTAACCATTGACCCGCAGAATGACTGCTTGACTCTTTGTATATAATCGAGTATAAGCTGACCCGAATATAAGCAGACCCTAAGCATCTGATCACAGGGGCGGTGCACACAGCGATGTCATTGCCCTGCACTACTCTCATGATCGAATGCTGGGAGAGGTGAGCGAAATCATTATTTTTATTTATTTACTTATTTTTTTACTTGTGGTGTGTGCCAGGATGGGAACCATATACCATGATGGCGGATGGGGGGGAATTTAACGACTTCAATGCTGAGAGGTGATGGACAGGGGATATGTACACTGAGTGGGCCCACATGAACCTCCCGCTCCAGCCTCTGGTCACAGTCTCTCTCCCCACACAGAGGAGACTGCATACCTTGACTCTTAATCAAGGTTATAGGCCCTGTCACACATAACGAGATCGCTAACTGGATTGTTGTAATGTCACAGATTTTGTGACGCAACAACGATCCCGCTAATGATCTCGTTATGTGTGACACGCACCAACGATCTGGACCCTGCTGTGAGATCGTTACACACTGCTCTGGATCATTTCTGCGTCGTTGTGCTCCCCCTGGGAACGCTACATCGTTGTGTTTGACAGGGATAATGACCAACGATCTCAATACTACGCTATGGAGTGACAATTCCCAACGACCTCGGTATAGTTCTGGATCGTTGCTGAATTCGTTGGTGACATCGCTGGTGAGATACCTGTTTGATATTTTACCAGCGATGGAAAACGACGCACCAGTGATCTCTGCACTTCGTTATCGGGAAGGCTGGTGCGCCGTTGTGTGACGGGGCCTTAAGCCGAGGTGGGGCTTTTTCTGCACAGAAAATGTACTTATACTCGAGCATATACAGTATCTAAAATGCTTTTTTAGGATGAGCAGAACACTAAATGATCTAAATAACATTGGGGGCGGTTTAATAACAAAAAAGGATAAGGATGTTCCCTTTAATTGCAGACTTTTACATTTTCGGGTTTATAAAATTGCAGACAGTGTTTCATGAAGCCTCTTCCACTTGAAAGAAAGGGATGTTTTAACTACGGTATCTGGGAAGAAAATGTGTGAACTTACTCTTGGATTCTGCATGGGGATTTACAACAGATTTTCAAGGGGTTCTTGGAAAATCAGTATTTGTTGCACAGTTGAACAAATCCTCTTTTCTCAGCAGCTAGGAAGACTGAAAACTGAATCTATTTTTGCAAAAACTGGATGCATCACAGTTATAGCAAGACTGCGTTTTGTCTAACACATCTGTATAGGAGGTCTGGATATGTTCGGACACTTACATTTTCACCCGGATCCGGTGCTTCCGGCTTGTCTTACAACCACAGTTAGGCTGCTTTCACATCTATGATTATTGTAATTCGCGGCAGATGTTGGCGCATCTGCCGAATCTATCGTGTAATGGCTGATTTGCAGCACCGATCCAGCAAGTCCCATACATTCTCTATGGGGCTTGCAGTCAGGCGTGGCAAGTGCGGTACTGCCGGATCTGGCACTTGCGGCCAAAAAAAAAAACTGCTGCTAGTAGCGTTTTTTTTTTTTTTTTGCGGTGCTGCAAGTGCTGGATTCAGCAATAACGCACTTGCCACGCCTGACAGCAAGCCCCATAGAGAATGAATGGGGCTTGCTAGATTGGTGCCGCAATTGGCCATTATGCGGTAGATCCGGCAGATGCGCGACATCTGTCAGGATCTGCTGCGAATACAGTAATCGCACATGTGAAAGCAGCCCAACTGTGGTTTTAATTCAAGCCGAAAGTGCCAGATCCGAATGAAAATGTAAGTGTCCGGACCTCCTATACAAATGCATTAGGCAGAACGCATTGATGCCACAAGTGTGACAGATACTTTTTTTTTTTTGTAAAAAAAAAAAAAAAAAAAAAAAACTGAATTATGCCGTAATTGCCTAACACAATGTTCATGAAGTTGAAGTTCAAAACTTCCTGTTTTCCTGATCTGCCGCAGCTGAACGAAGCTCTGATGCAAAAGTATAAGGTTCTAAAACTGCAACGTCTCTATACTGGAAGCCGGACTACCGGGAGAAAATGGCCGTGATTCCTCTCGGCAGCCTCGTGCTTTCAATCATAGAGGTGCATCTGGAGCTGCTTCATGTGGCTGTAACTTCACGGCGGCACTGACAGCAATGCTTCAACTACCGTACTTGCAGAAACTTAGGCCTCGTGCACACGCTGAGTATTTGATGAGTTTTTTACCTCAGGATTTATAAGCCAAAACCAGGAGTGGATAATTAAATCCAGAAGTGGTGCAGGTGTTTCTATTAGACTTTTCCTCTGATTCCTCCACTCCTGGTTTTGTCTACAAATCCTTGAAGTAAAAAACTAGCCAGGCTTTCACTTCGGCTGCCACCCAGTTTTAGAATGCTGTTAACCTTGAGATTAACTACACGTCTGCAGAAATATAGCGTTTGTTTTTTTTAATCTATTTTTACATGAAAAAATTAGCAAAACCATGGTCCAGTGGTAAGGTGATTTAGGCTTCAGGCCAGAGTTTTGCAAAGCTCCTCATCTCCAGCTCCTCTTCTGAATAGACTTTCATATCCACCAGTGTTCTAATTTTGATCTTTTCATCTATGGCCATTGGCTCTACAACTATGTGATGTGCACTGTATGGTGAGGGATTACTAATACTGCACACTGAGGCTGGCAGGACCTGTGGACTGTAGTCATGTGACCCTTATGATATCACAGGTCCTTCTACCCATGGAGACTGCACAGATAATGCAGTGCCAGTCTGTACTTTGTGCTCAGGTAGCCCCTGACCCAGTAGTACAATGCAGGTGCTTCCACCCCTTCTCTCTGGTGCAGACTATCAGAATAGCTGGAGTGGGAAGGATCAGCCCATCCACTTCATGTTCTAAACTGTGGTGGGGTGTGTCCTTTCTCTACTATGTGATGCCTGCTTATGATTGGTCAGTGTCATACAGGGAGAAATGCATGCTCCTGTGGACACACTGACCACACCCCCTTAGACTTAACAAGTGTTAACTCCTTAGGTGCAAAATACTTTGCTTGCTAATATCTCTGCAATGGAAAGACCAAATAAAAAAAGAACTACAAAATGATTTTATTCTATTTAACAGCCTCTATTATAGTGTTTTTGGTTCAACATGAAAAATTGGGTGATCCTCTAAAAAGACATTAAAAAAAATATCCAATGACAGGTCGTCATTATGTCTAATTTGTACCTTGTGTAGTGTTGAAATATGGAGGCTGTTTCCTTGTGACTGTAGGAGATGTTCATATATGGCTGTCTGCAATCTTTATATATTATAACGTTTGTAGCTAAAGGTTATAGCGACGCTTCCCTTCCCGGTATCGTCTGCTTGTTCAGGCCGTTACTTGGCTACCAGTGTTTATGCTCGTTACATTAAAATGTAACCACACGCTCCAGGCAGGCGTCACACTGTACATAGTTTACTGAGATGTTAATTTTATACGACGGGTGAAATAACAGCAACGAACTATACATACGTCACGTATAATGATTTTTCTTCTGGGTGGAATGAGAAGAGGTGACAATGATTCCTAACAACCGGAGTCTCCGCACTCAGTCTTCATAGTCTATCTTCCCTGGACTTTGCACCTAAAGTGATGTACTTTGTCCATTGCTGTAATCAGACCCAAGAGCTAGTTTGACTTTTTAAGGGCCCACATTAAACCAGCTAAAAATATTGCGCCATTCTATGGCTATTTTACTTGAAAAATACATATCAGAAACTAGATAGACCTTCTAGTGGGTTCAGCCCTTCTGGTGTCTGTTCCATTTGTCTTTTGAATTAACTTTGTGTTCCTTGAAAGGAGCCCGGATACAGAATTACATAAGGGAGGTGTTAAATGGCACTTTTTTTTTTTTCCCTTAAAAAATTCTTAGTACATGTGAGCACACAACACAGGAGGAGAAAAAAAATCTTTAAAAAAAGTGCAAGGACTGAGGGGGATGAAGCTGCACTGAGAACGGGCACAATCCTGGTGAGATGTGATTGACCTACAGTGCTGGACAGAGTCCAAGCATCACATTAAGAAGATCCCTCCCAGACGTCAGTGGAGACAAATAATGCATATTTTGGGTCTTTTTTTTTTTTTTTTTTCCTTTGTCCCATTTCAAATGCATACTTTATGACCCTAAATATTCCTTTAAACCCATGTTCCCCAACTCCAGTCCTCAAGATCCACGAACAGATCATGTCTTTAGGATTTCCTTAGCATTGCACAGGTGTCTGACTCCTTACTGATGCAGGTAATTAAATCATACAAATAGTGATTCAGTCCACCATGCTGTGCTTGAACTATAGTATGATTGGGCATTCTTTCTAAGACCTCCATATTTATTTAATTTTTCCTTTTGAGAGCCCAAACTCTTATCACTGACCAGTTCTACAGGCTTCATTGCTCTGTTTAATCAGCTCGTATGTAAGCATGTGTAGGTATATAATTTAATAATGACTTGCAACATATGCTCAGATTCAAGCATTTTGGCAGGAGGCCCAGCTTTATGCTCGAGTGCATGCTGGCTATACATGATTATGTTTATGGTGTGTCCAGAAAAGGCTTGGTATGTGGACAGACTACTTATTTTTATCAGCACTATACAATGTCCTTATACAGTATATATTGTGTATACACTGCTGTGTATATAGGATAGAAGAACATTAAGATGTAGATGCTGTCTTGGCTTCACTTTTGCTTTCATGGTCCATTCATCCTTTCTTGGAAACCAGAATTGATCTATAGAGTGAGGATAATGCACACCTCTACAGGCCTTTGTGATCTCTTATCGGATCTGTTCTGCTTTTTGTGTTCTTTCAGTAGCAATGATATTTTTCCAGTGTTGTATGAACCTATTATTAGGGAACATTATGACGTAAACTTCCCGTTTTGGCTAATTCACACAACCATAAATCACTTGCATCTGGTCACTCGTAGCACAGTCACATTTGTTGGCACAATCACAGATCTCTTGACCCAAGCTACCAGCAGCATAGTAATATATACGTAGAGACTTCACTAGGGTCAGGAACTGCGGACAGCATATATGGCAACTCTATAGCTTGTTAGTTTAGCTTTACTCTTCATGTTCGCGTCGTTAGGTATACAATTTGAAAGGGTAGGATTCAGATGTCCTTCCAGCTGTTCATAGACTATAAGCACAATCTCATTACATAATGCCTGCATCGTTTTTTTGGGGGGGTGTTTGTCCTTCCTGCAAGGCATTTTGGATCTCACGTTGTGCTGACTGGCTAGAGACTTAAGTAGCTATACACTGTGAATTAGATGTACTGATGTTAAGCTTAGTGTGCTCTCTTGCCCAACTAGGGGTCTTGGGCTTGTTACTACGCCGCACTTCTTCTCGTGATTTTTACCACGTTTTGCAGCCGCCCTTTTTAGCGCCGGTAAAAAAACAACGCTACCTTCACACAGCGCTTTTTCTTACGGCCGCGCTTTTCCCCCAAAAGCGCAGGGGAAAGTGATGTCACACAGGAGCAGAAATAATCCTCTCCCCGTGTGACATGTATGTTTAGTTTCGCTTTGGCAGTGCATAAACATACACTACTAAAGTGAAATGAAAGTAAGACACCGTATATACAAAAAAAAAAAATGCTCCCCTCTCCGCCACCTGTCCCGGGATGCGAAGCGTCCTTCTCCGATCACGACAGGACCTGAATCAGCTGATGTGGTAACCCGGTCAGCTGATGTGTCATGTGACCTCATCAGCTGAGCTGTTTAAATCACCTGCAAATATCAGTTTGGTGTTGGCGGGCAATTTAAACCAATCAGCTGATGATGTCATGTCACGATCAGCTGATAGCTCAGCATGAACTGTGATAACCTTTCCCAAGTGGTGCTCAGCCTGTGCCTGCTAGATCTCTACCAGCAGACGTGTTTTCTGTAGTAGAGCTGAAGATCTCGTTTGGACTACGTCTGAGGGAGGAGGATTTTTTTAGTTAAAGATTGAGTCACTAATTGTTTTGTTTTATTTGTAATGAAAATTTTTGTCTCCTTTTTTTTTTTTTTTTGTCTTTACTAGAAATTCATGGTGGTCATGTCTAATATTGGCATGACCCCATGAATTTCGTGCTTCGGGCCAGCTGATAATGGGGTTAGGGAGGGACAGCTTTTTATTATCACCCAGTGAGCCACCCGGCACCAGGGCCCTGTAAGAGCTGGATACAGCACCAGAAGATGGCGTTTCTATGAACGCGCCCTTTTCTGGGGTAGCTGCAGACTGCGATTCGCAGTGGGGGGAAGAAACCTTGGGCCACCCTGTGCTATGGATTCCAGCCTCCAGGTGCCTAGTTGTACTTGGCTGAACAAAAAATAGGGCGAAGCCCCATGTAGTTTTTCTTTTTAAATATTTCATATCTTTGGTTCCCAGACGGGTACAAATAGGCAACCGGGGTTGGGAGCAGCCTGCCTGCTGTACCTGGCTAGCATACAAAAATATGGCAAAGCCCACGTCAAATTTCTTGGGACAAAATTCATTAAAAAATATTTAATACATTTATAAATAAAACCACTAACACATAAAAATATGGTTATGGTTTATAAAAAAATGTGTGGGCTTCCACTGCATTTTCTGTTGTCAGCTAATAATCAGCTACTGGCTGCTAATCACCACAGCTTGGTGTTACCTTCACTGGCAATGGAAAAATCAACAGAAGGCCTTTTTTAAAATAAATGAATTAAAAACAAAAATGACGTGCACTTTGCTAGACTTTGTATGGCAGCAAAAGGTAACCCAGGCCGGTGAGGGCTGGAATGCTCAGCGTAGTAAGGCCCAGGCGTTCTGGGCCCCCATGCTGAGAATTGCAGCCAGCAGCCGCCCCAGAATTGGCGCCTCCGTGAGAGAACTGGGGGCTACCCCCGCTCTTCCAGCTGCCCTGTGCGATAGTACACTGGGTAATAATGGGGTTGGTGACCGCTTTATTTGCAGCTGACACCAAGCCCCTATTGCTATGTTAGGCTGGCTTCATAACACGGCAGAGTCCGGTCCGGGGCTGTCCGATGTAAACCAGACAGCCCCGGACCGATTTTTGGCCCCATAGTAGTCTATGGGGCCGAATGGCAGCTATCTGCCATTCGGTTTTCATCTCCCGGTGGAATCCGGCAAAAATTGGATTTTTCTCACCGTGCACAAAAACATTGCTTGCAATGTTTTTGTGTCCGGGGAGAAAAATCTCCCCAAAATGCCGTATCCCGGATTGCCCTGGTCCGTGAGGATCCGGGAACTGTATACCGGCGGCTGCACGCTGCTGTTGTTTCAGGACCACGGCTAGCTCCCCGCGGTCCTGATTCATCAGCAGCTGCAGCTGCGTCCGGCTGCACACAGGACCGGAGGGCACATTTGGCCCTCCGGTTCTGTGTGCTGATCTGGTCCGGGGCTGTCGGGGTCATCCCTGACAGCCCCGGACCCGGACTTTGCCTTGGTGTGAAGCCAGCCTTAGCTGTCAATATGACAGCTGGCCATTAGCAATAGTGAAAAACATTTTCAAAAAAACTAAACAAAACCACATTGAAAGAAAAACATTTATTAGAAATAAAAAAACAAACAAACAAAAAAAGGCACCTCATTTACCAATTTATTAAATACCAACCAAATCCCCCCAATGCACTCCAGGTCGTGTGTCCCGCGATGTCCAAAACGGATCCACAGCTGATCGGTTCACCACCGGCATACCAATCAGCTGATATGCCAACCGGCAAACCGACCAGCTGACTAAGTCAGCTGATCGGCCGCTACATCAGGTGATCAGCTGGTCAGCTGACTAGGCTTTCCAGTCGGCATACCGATCAGCTGACTAGTTAGCTGACTGGACGATCACCTGATGTACCGGCCGGTCAGCTGATAAATTTACCGGCGGCACATAGCGGAAGCAGCCCTGATGATCGGACGACCTCACCCATCCAGTGGATAGGTGAGTATGATGATTTTTTTTTTTTTTAAACTTGCTTAGCAGTGTACGTACAGGCACCGGAGGTTTGCAGCCCAATGATGCCTGTATGTACACTGATAAACTGCCAGGACACGCACGCACACGCACACACACACGCACACACACGCCATACATCACACACATACTTACCACCTCGATGAGGCGACCCACATCAATTGTCATACGATGGAATGTGCTTATCTTTACTTTACACATGTGAACAGACCCAGGTAACACAGGAATATGGAATTCCAAAATGGTGGAATTTCCAGTTCCTGTTTTTCCTGGGGGCTGCTCCAGTGTGACATCACTTCCTCCAGATCCCCCTGTACCCGTTTTTATAATTGCTGGAATTGCACATCGTGTGAACAGTGATGCGCAATTTCAGCGGTTATAATGGGGGCCTATGGGAGAAAGTGCGCGTTAAAAAGCACAAACATTTGACATGTTCATTCTTTTTATGCACGTGCTTTCGGCCCCAAAAGCGTGGCGCAAAATGACGCGGCGTCTGCAAAACTAAAAGTCCATTCACTTTGCCGGTAATGCCGACACGCTTTTAGGGCAAAGCGCAGTGTAAAAAAGCGTGGCAATGACGCGCCGACTAAACGAAGTCTTGTTCCAACAAGGAGGGCCGAAATAAGATGACACGTGTTTGTGGAGGTTAGTTGGTGCTGGAAATTGGACGGAAGAGGACTAGTGCTGAGGCCAGAACCTGAAGCTTATGGATGGTCTATAGAGTTTGGAGCTGGATACATGTGCTACAGTGTGAAGGACTGCACTGCTTTGTTTCTGATCTGTTTTAAGCAATGCACAGGCCCTCCAAAAAGAGGTGTTCAGAAATGCCGCTAATAAAAATGGATCTTTGCAAAATGAAAAAATTATGAATGCAAATGGATACTAACGATCGTGCCCATAAATGGATCCTTCCAACAGATCAATTTGATTTTGTTTTCTATTTTTGTCCTTTTTTCTTTCTTATATTCAACTATATTTCTTACAAACAGATCCAAGCGGACAGCATGATTTCATAGGAGCGCGCTACCTTTTTGGCTGGTCTTAAAGCAATTTTCCCATACCATTTATTCCACTGTGCTGCCTATAGTTAGATATGTCACATTGTAAACATGTATACCACTTGGTAATTTTTTTTTTTTCGCTTTATGATCTAGTCCACTGTGTACTTCAGGACCACTAAAAACGTAATGGCTTCTTTACTGATAACCGGTCCCTTTTGTTTTTGGCATACACCAGGCTTATGTGCCTATGGATATGTTCGCCATATACATTTTTAAGGCCACATTAATATGTGAACAGACCCTAACATGTAGTTACCAGCTCTTGTTGGTTTCTTAAGTCTTTTTTATTCTGTAGGCTGATTTTTGTCCCTGTTGTTGCTGTCCTGCTGTTGTTTTTTCCTGTTTCTTTCCCAAGAGACAGAAGTGGAAGTCCCAGCAAATGTGTTCCTCAGACAAAGGCATTTTAATGAATTCTTCATATTTCGGGAATCTTAAAATAGTTATTGAGACATGTTTGATGTTCATTGGCTGCAGGCGCCACATCTGATGCTTCTAATGCCTATAGAAATGGCTCATGTGTGTTAAGCGCTGAAAGACCCGGGATTTCATTTCAAGTTTTATTTTGTTCACTCCCAATAGAGTGATGATAGGGGAGAATGTCAGGGGCGGACCTACCGTGGTGCAGCTGGTTTAGCTGCACCAGGGCCCCGACCGGCTAGGGGACCCTCAAGCCTGCAGGGGGCCCCCAGCCGACCCCGTAACCGATGTCAGAGGAGAGGAGGGTCAGGCTCCCAGGAATGCAAATGCTATGCCTGCTCAGCAGCGCAGGTAGGAGAGCCGCATCAGCAACAACCGCCACCCCGTCCTCGCCGACGGCCGCCAGCACTAGCCCCGACAGCCGCCAGCACAACCCCCGGTCCTCGCCGACGGACGGCAGCAGCTTCCCCCCCCCCTCCTCAGCTTGGCTGCTCCAGGCCCTGCGGGCTTTAGGTCCGCCACTGGAGAATGTAGTGTGAGATGGTCCTCAGCAAGAGATGCTGAATGAGAATGATCCGGCTGAAAACATACAGGTGGCACCTGAGGACCGGCGTTAGGGAACACTGATCTACAGAGTGTCAGATGACACTCACCTGTTCAACTCAAGTCTATAGGGGCACAAAAATAATCGGATCCTGTTCCAAATATCAGTATTATTTACGTTTTTATGGATGCATTCTGTATTAACCTAAGAAACTATAAGTGATCATGTACATTTTAAAGTGCTGATGTATAAAACGATATGTCACACGGACGTGTAAAAAAAAACATGAAATCGTTCACGTTTCTAGATTAAACTCTGATTGTTTTTCATCCGCTCTTCTTACCCCGGCCTAATACTTGTGGGACAGGGTAAATTTAATTAATGCAAAAATGTTTTCCTTCCTTCCTTATACCGTAGTAGATCTATTCATTGCATACTTTCCTGAGGGTTATGCAAAACCAGTATGTGTTGCAAATTGAAGCTCGAATTATAAAGCCCCACTCCAGGTGGTTTCTTTTTTCCCCGTATTGGAGTGGTGCTTTAAATCTGAGCCCCCTGCCCCATGTCATATACTCTTCTACCGCGGCTTCATTCTTTTCTAGCATTGCTCCAGTTCAACGGTGCCATCTTGTGCATGTAACTTCTGACTGCCTGGAAGTATCTTTGAGAACAAGGATCCCATAGAGTTGTATTGAGTTGTGACCTCTGGTGCGCTAAATGAAACACTGGCACTACCGGCAGGTCACAAATCACAGGAGACCAACCATAGCCAGACCGGTTAAAACAAAGAATTCAACAATGTGTCACGTGTCAAGCTCCTGTGCTTTTTCAGCTTCATTATGTGATGTCGGATACCGTTGGTCATTGTAGCCCAGAACCGTTTGGACATTCCTGTAGCCTCTGCTATTACAGGGCATTGGCAAACCATATTGGGTGACGAGGAAATCTACACCAATTCTTATAAAGGATAGATTCTCTATTTGAAGAATGATGTATATATGGTGTATAAACCACTGAGTGTGTTAGACACGTCCAGCAAATATCAGTAAAAAAAGAGCTGTAGATAAGTGTATAACGTGCCGTGTCTGCTGTATTGTATAAGGTTGGTATAGGGTTGCACTTTTTTGGGTAGGAGAATAACCGTCAAGTCTGTAACTATAGATGGCCAAAATAAAGTAATTATTTTCCAATATTTCGGCACATGGTGTGAGTCAGGCAGCGCCACCGAAACAAGTGGTCGTAATTCTTTTGAGATGGCCGTAAGTGCCTGGTGCTCTGGCTTCACCAGTTACATACTCTTCACATTCATTTATGGGAGCTTTGTTATACTAGAGGTGAACGAGGAGTAATATTCTGATCCGAAAAAACCCTTACACCAGGATTTGGATACCTCATGTATATGAGAGCAGCATAATGGAGGGGCAGAGACTCTGATTCCACCAATGTATCACTTACTGGGCTGCTTGCTGCAGTTTTGATAAAATCATTGTCTTCTATGCTTCTAATCTGGCAGTTCTCTGGTTGTGAGCTCTGTATAAACCACCCACACCACTGGTTGGCAGATTTCTTTCTATCAGTGGCAGGGCCAATGTTATGCCTTATAATTACCCTGCTCTGTGTAAGACAGTTGTTAGACTAGTTAGTCCTGTAGTTATAATCTCCTGCTGATAAAACAATGACATTAAATATTGTGCAGAACAATCAGGGCACTCAACCATTACAGTGCTAATAGTCTCTTTTTTCTTCTCGCCACGACAGCACCCACATGAGAGAGGGGATCCGCCCACCAGGACAGGAAACCTACAGATAAAAAGGGGCGGTCCCCCTCGCTCCCTCAGTTTGGTTTCCTGTCCTGATGGGAACCTGCAGTAATGGCTTACCTGGGTTCATCAGCCTCTGTGTCGGTGTCTGTGGGAACGGCAGGGCCTGGAACGCCAGATGCAGCGTCGGGAAGTCCTGCTTCAGGCTCTCCCCTCGTCTGAGGATGGATGTCATGAGGTCAGCGTGCGACGTCTCCCTGACTCATGGGAGCGTGGTGCAGTTGGAGCAGTCTGCACTCATCTAGGACCTGGCAGCCTTGTATGGGTAAGATTTCGGGCTGTGGGGCCGGCTGCTGGATGTGGCGGGCCCTGTGCCTCCTGGGGGCTGGGGCTCTGGGGCGGTGGCGTTTCGCCGCCATTTCGCGGGGGGTGCGGGCTACGTCCATAGCGGGCGGGCCTGTGCTTCCGGCGGGGGGGGCGGGGCGTCGCGGCGCCGGGGCTCGGGCCTCTGTGGGGTACGGGTGTATCGCTGCAGCCGCGGCGGTCGGCGGTCTGGGGCCTTCTGCGCCGGCTTCCGGGTCGCGCCGGCGCCTGCGCACTGAAGGAAATCGCTCCTGACCCGGATGTACGTCTGAGTACTGCCGGGGAGGTGGCCCCATTGCTGGGTCTTGTGATAGAAGGTATTTCAGGGCGGTCCGGTTCTCAGTGGGGCCGTCCATGATGTCTTCTCCTGGGGCAGGAGGGCTGCATCCACCGGATGGGGACATGCAGCCAGCCAGCAAGGCACGCAGCACCAGTAGCCGTGGCAAGGATGCAGGTTCTGCGGAGAGAAGTGACCGCAGTAAGCCTGGGACACAGTCTTCTCATGCTGGCCCTACACCTCCTGAACCGGCTAAGAAAGCCAAGAAATTGAAGCATAAGGAGTGTGCTCTTTGTTTGCAGCCCCTTCCTGAATCCTATGTTAAGAGGTTATGTCAGGCTTGTATAGCACAGACATTGCAGGACGAATCCTCAATTAAAACTGCTGATGTCCGGTCCATGATCCGTGAGGAGCTGCTTTCCCTACGGGAGGTGGCGGACCATCGGGCTCCTTCCTCCAGGTCTAGGATACATGTGTCCCCTTGTATCTCTTCACCAACGGGTAGTCCGGCTGGGTCTCCAGGGGTATCCAGGTCCCGGTCAGCTTCTCCGGGATCCTCGTCCTCGTCCTCTGATGATGAAGGGAAGTCCTGTTTTCCCCTGGAAAGTGTGGACGCTCTGGTCAGATCCATTCGTCAGACAATGGGGGTGCCGGATTGTAAGGAATCTCGCTCAGCACAAGATATAATGTTCACGGGTCTCTCAGAGAAACGGAGACGCTCTATTCCCGTCGTGGGGGCCCTCAAGGATCTAGTTCGTCGTGAATGGGATAAGCAGGATAGACGTGGTTCCCTTCCTTCTTCTTCCAAGCGGAGGTATCCTTTCGATGACGAGGATTTGACGGCTTGGTCGTAGGTTCCTAAGGTGGACGCAGCGGTCGCCTCTACATCAAGGCGTTCCTCGCTCCCGGTTGAAGATGCAGGCTTGTTGACTGACCCACTGGACCGCAAGGCGGAGATGCTGCTCAAGAGGTCTTGGGAGTCCTGTGCTGGTGCCTTCAAGCCGGCTATATCCGCTACCTGTACGGCCAGGTCTCTGTTGGTCTGGGTCGATCAACTGGAAGACCAGATTAAATCAGGGGTTCCCAGGGATAAGTTGTTGTCTTCTCTGCCTTTGATTCGGGGTGCCTCGGCTTATCTCGCGGATGTTTCTGCGGACTCCCTGCGCCTGGCGGCTCGATCTGCGGGATTGACCAACTCTGCTCGTCGAGCCCTGTGGCTTAAAGGTTGGAAGGGTCGTTGGTCTGTGGATGATTCCTCGGACTCTTCAAACTTGCGTGAATTGAAAGCTGTCTACCTGGCTCTTCGTCATTTTCTCCCACAGTTACGCGGCAGACATGTTCGGATTTTGTCGGACAACACCACGTCAGTGGCCTACATCAACCGGCAAGGCGGTACTCGCTCTCAGACTCTTCTGTCTACTGCAGTGGCCATTCTCACTCTGGCCGAAGCCAACCTGCTGTCTCTCTCGGCCCTTCATGTCAGGGGGGTCGACAATTCCACCGCGGACTTTCTGAGTCGCCATGCCCTTCACCAGGGCGAATGGGTCCTCTGTCGCCAGACTTTCCGGAAGATTGTTGCCCTGTGGGGGCTTCCGGTCATCGATCTGTTCGCCACTCGGGCCAACCGGCAGGTTCCCCGGTTTGCCTCCCTGACTGTGCGGGACTCTCCGGAGATGGTGGACTCACTCCAGTTTCCTTGGACCTTCAGTCTCGCTTATGCGTTCCCGCCGATGAACTTGCTTCCGGTGGTGATCAGGAAGATCCGAGAAGAGAGGGCGAGGGTGATCCTCATCGCCCCGTTCTGGCCCAGACGACCGTGGTTTTCTTGGCTCAGAGCGATGTCCATCTCAGATCCCTGGATTCTTCCCGCTGTGCCGGACCTACTGTCTCAGGGTCCTTGCCGTCACCCTCGGGTGAAGGGCCTCCACCTGACGGCGTGGAACTTGAAAGGAACTTGTTGAGGTTGCGTGGCTTCTCGGACTCCCTTATCTCCACTCTTCTGCTGAGTAGGAAGGCAGTTACGACTAGGATTTATAGTAGGGTCTGGAGAAAGTTCCTGGAGTTCCATACGGCTCCCTTTTCTCCTGTTGTGCCTATTCCTTCTATACTGGAGTTCCTTCAGAGAGGCCGGGAGTTGGGTCTTTCTGTGAGTACCCTTAAGGTACACGTTTCTGCCTTGGGGGCATTATATGGTTGGGACGTCGCGGGAGACCGTTGGGTTTCTCGTTTTATTGCAGCTTGTGGGCGCAGCACCCCTGTTCATATTGCTCGGGTGGCTCCGTGGGATTTAAATCTGGTCCTGGACGCCCTGATGGGGGGGCCTTTTGAGCCCATTGAGGATGTCTCCCTTAGGTCCCTGTCTCTCAAGACTGCCCTATTAGTGGCCCTCACTTCAGCTAGACGGGTGGGTGACCTCCAGGCTTTGTCTATCGATCCTCCTTTTCTGTCCGTCTTTCCAGATAGGCTTGTCCTGAAACCAGATCCCTCCTATCTTCCTAAGGTTGCTTCTCGGTTTCATCGGAGTCAGGAGATTTTCCTTCCTTCCTTTTTTCCTCATCCTTCTTCCCCAGAGGAACAGCGGTTCCATACGCTTGATGTCAGGAGATTAGTGTTGCACTACCTTGATAGGACCAGCGCTTCTCGGCAGAGTAGGGCTCTGTTTGTGTCCTTTCAGGGTCCACGGAAGGGGTTTGCTGTTTCTAAGAGCACATTGTCTAGATGGATCCGAGATGCCATCTGCCTGGCCTACTCGGTGATGGGTCGCAGTCCTCCAGATGGTGTCCGTGCACATTCTGCTAGGGCCATGGCTTCTTCACGGGCGGAACGCGCCGACGTCTCCATTGACTCTATTTGTAAGGCTGCGACTTGGTCGTCTCCTTCTACCTTTTATAACCACTATCGTTTGTCTTTGTCTTCTGACTCTGACTTGGCTTTCGGGCGGTCTGTCCTCAGCACTGTTGTCCCACCCTAGTCTTGCTCTCTGCAATTCTCTCATGTGGGTGCTGTCGTGGCGAGAAGAAAAGACATGATTACTTACCGGTAATTGTGTTTTATGGAGTCCACGAGAGCACCCACTCACTTCCCTCCCTTCTCACGTTTTTTGTTTTTTGCGTGATTTGCTTCACTTGCACCGTACTGGGGTTGTTGGGTTGATCGTTGTTCTGTATATTGTTGGATATATTCTGCTTCTCTTAACTATGCGGTTCCTCTCATGCTCTGTAACACAAACTGAGGGAGCGAGGGGGACCGCCCCTTTTTATCTGTAGGTTTCCTGTCCTGGTGGGCGGATCCCCTCTCTCATGTGGGTGCTGTCGTGGACTCCATAAAACACAATTACCGGTAAGTAATCATGTCTATTCCTGGTTACATGGTACAAGTGGCAGTGAGGTGGGTGGAAGACAGCGGACAACGGCCCGTTTCGTGCTGATCAAGGACTTCAACTGGTCCTGAAGTGAATGGTATCAAGAAACCAAAGTCTATAGTAGTGCCCGGTTCCTGCTTATGATAAAACAATGATCTTATTGAAATTGCAACACACAGCCCAATAAGGGGGCACATTGTTGGTATCTGGGTCTCTACCCCTATGCCATGCTGCTCTTCGATTACGTGGCAAAAACCTGATGACTGGTTTCCTTTTAAATGAACTATAACCAGTATCAAATTTTTGGTTTATTCATCCATTATTTCAAGGAAATTTATATTGCAGTGGGGTGAACCACACAAAAATGGCTTTGTTTTCCTGTGCAAAAGCTCCAGGAGATGGTGGTCTGATCCCCGGGTATCAATAGATTATCCCCTATTCTATGGATAGAAAATAACTTGCTGATCCCTGGGGGTCCAACCACTGGGAACCCCAATGATTCCTGAGAATGGGGGTGTAGTACACAGGAGCTCTGCTGAGTCCCATTGTGGATGGTGCACATGCTCAACCTGCACTCCATTCATTGTCTGGAGCTGCCAGGGAAAGCCAAGTGTTGTCTGTCACCCGATTGTGCTGAGCCCTATATTTTAGGATGGGAATAGAAGTTTGTATCCGTTATACAGTATAACAGGCTTATAACAGATCAGTTTTAGGACTTTATTACATGACCTAATTCCACAGACAGGTCCTTGGTGAAAATGTTATCTACATGTTAACTCTTTATTGCCCTTGGACAATGTGACCGGAGGGGTTTCTTCTGTTATAGGGTCTTCAAATTCAGCTGAAGCCTGAAAATAGTTTTGTGGCTGAGCGTAGTTTACGGCTTGTAAAATGTAAAATCTGCCCTTTGTGCCATCACTTCTGACCTTGTACTAATAGATGATGATGCCAGCTGTGGAGGGTTATGTGTTCTGTCTGTATCCTGCCTGAGATTAGTACAGAATGTCCCAACACTTATTCATATCATTACCTTGTTGCCTTTTTCACACTATAGCCATGCAATATTAAGTTCATAAGTTCTCTTTAGCTGAATCGTGTAAGGAGGAGCACGAGAAAAGAAAGTGATGGGTATTGTCCCTAAATTTAGTGTCTGGGAGGAACAATCTGCTTCTCATAGACATCTGTGGGTTCTATGAAGGTTAAACAGTTACAGCATGTGCTCAGTAATGTCCATTAACTTGTTGCCTTTTTCACTTTATGGCCATGCAATATAGAAATTGTTCATAAGTTATCTTTAGCTGATTCATATAAGGAGCACGATAAAAGAAGGCGCTCAGCATTGTCCCTTAATTGTGTCTGGGAGGAACAATCCGCTTCTCAAAGACTTCTGTGGGTTCTATGAAGGCTATATGCTCAGTAATGTCCATACATTTATTTGGACTCCATTATATTCAGTAGAACCCATAGAAGTATATGAAGTATTCACAGTATACTTAAGAAAAGTAAAGAGAAAAGCCCTTTAAATTTCACCCATTTAGTGATGTTCCAAGGTGAACAAACATGGTTGACACTGGGAGGTAATACAGGAGGATGTGTATCTATCAATGGAAGGGCTGGGAATGTATTGTGGTTGGCACTGTATGTGGTGGATAGGGGTTGGCATGATGTAGCTGCACCGTTATATTGGGCACACAGTAGCTGCTACTATCTAAACTCCCCATAGTTGGCATCAAAGGGAACCTGTCATGTTCTTTTTGCCCACAATGTTATTTAGCTCATCATTACCCTGGTTTAAAAAAAAAAAATCCATGTATTTATCATAAAAAGGACTTTAGATGCTTATGGGTTTGCAATAGGTACCTGCCCAAACAGTCGTCATGGTGGATACTTCAGGGTGGCATCAGTCGCCTCAATCCACATGCAGTCATGTAGTCACATACCCCTCCATTGTAATATATTAATATTACTGAAGGACCTGCAGAAATCACTAATGCTGTAGAGGGACCTGTCTTCATGTCACAACCATGTGACTGTAATAGGCAGCTCTAATCCTACCTCTCCATTTCAGGCCTGCCTAGCTCTGCCCATTAGTCACATGGTCCTTTGGTGATGTTAATATATTACAATGCATAGAGGTGCGAAGTTCGTTGAAAAAACTGCATGACTGAACCAGTATTGACGTGATGATTCCAGCTGAAGTATCACCCCCCATGACTGTCGTACAGGTGCCTGATGCAAACATCTAAGTATCCACCTCCAGACTTGAAGCAGCGAAGAACAGAGAGGAAGGAGACCATATGTCTAGGCTGGCGCATTAGTGCTTTGCGCCACCGGACCTGGACGATGGATTTTTTTTTAAACCAGGATAGGCCGCTTTCACGTCAGCATTTTGCTGATGTTTACAGCCGATCCAGCAGATGGCGACACATCTTTTGGATCTGCCACCTAATGGCCGACTTGCGACCCGGATTCAGCAAGCCCATGGCATTGTCTATGGGGCTTGTGGTCGGTTGCGGAAAATGCGGTTCTGCGGATCCGGCAGATCTGGCACTTGCGTGGTTTTTTTTTTTCGTCGCCGGATCTGCTGGATCCAGCAGAACCGAACTTGTCGCACCCGACCTCAAGCCCCATAGACAATGCATGAGGCTTCCCGGATTCAGGCCGCAAGTTGTCCGTCAGGCGGCAGATGCAGCGTCATCTACCGGATCGACAACAAACATCAACAAAACACTGATATGAAAGAAGCCTTAGTTATAAAGGGTGCATGCTCTAAATTTCATTGGGGTCGGTTTGAAAAAAGAAAAAAAAGCCCTTGACAGATTCCCTTGAAACATCTCGACTGCTGTGGACTGATATGTAATTGAGTCAGTTTCTTTTCTTGTGTCCAATGTCGGCCAAAGAGAAGGAACCATGGCATGTGATGTCTGCCAGGAAAGGTGTAATGCTATCAATATATTACAGTACACTGATATTATAAATTGGGGGTGCACAACCTGCAGGTCGGGGGCCACATCCAGCCTCTCTGGCACCCCCATATTTGTGTCTCTCTGTTCAGGACTCCAGAGAAGAGATGCTTTGTATTGATGAGTCTCTTTCTTTTGTAGATTGACAGATGTGACATACTTTGCTGCTTACTTCGCTCTCATGAACTACAATAGAGATGGCTGCACTTTGGAGGGATCATATTGTTTCTTTTTCCTGGATGAAGAGTAGTAGGACCCTATTCTCCAAAAGACATGTACAAGGCAAATGGCCCCCTATATAAAAGATGATAATGCAATGCTTAGGCTGCTTTCACATCAGTGGTAATCGCTGATTGCAGCAGTTGTGGTGAAAAAACCGCAACTGCCGCGATTACCGCATAACAGCCGCACTTGCGGTTCACTTGCAGCAAGCCCCCATGCAATGTCTATGGGGCTTCCGGTAAGGGTGCGGCAAGTGCGGTTGCGGCACTTGCGGCAGATGCGGCTGCGAAATAAACCGCGGCTGACAACGTTTTTTTCGCGGCCACACCTGCCGCAAGTGCCGAAACTTCAACTATACCGCACACTTACCGCAAGCCCCATAGACATTGTATGTGGCTTTCCGCAGGTTGAACCGCAAGTGCGGCCGTCATGCGGTAATCGCGGCAGTTGCGGTTTTTTTCACCACAACTGCCGCAATCAGCGATTACCGCCGATGTGAAAGGGGCCTTGGCTGCTTTCACACACTGACATTTTCATCTTGATGCGGCAGATTTACAGCATCTGCATTTGCGGCACACTTGAGGCAAGCCTCATGCATTGTCAATGGGGGCTTACGGTAAGGTGCGGCAGGTGTGAGCATTAGGCGGCACTTGTGGCAGATGCGTTTTTTTTTTTGTCCGGATCCGGCAAAAACGCCAATGTGAAAGGGGCCTTATTTAGGTTTTGTTACGGCCCTTTGGGAATCCTACAATGTATGGCTTTCAGACCAAAATAGGGATAGGCACTGCTGATGTAAATGTTTTCTACTTACATTTCAATGGAAAATCTCGCATATAAATACGTTTTATTTTTAGTATATACCCTATATTAGTACTTTGTAATTACAATGAGACTTCCGGGCTGAGGCAGCCACATATGACATTCTCTAGGTTTGCGGAGGAAACCAACACACTATATGGATCCCACCCCCAACTATAAGGTGTTATTAGAATATTTACTTTGTGAAATGTGGTTAGAAATTATTAAATCCACAACGTCTATCACGAAATTCTCAGAATGACTGATCACAAGTTCTGAAACCTCCGTCGTTTAGAATAAAAAGCTGCTAAAGTTTTATTAAAGATATAAATCTGTTGGCTGTCTTACTACATCTGAAAGACATCGGCAGCAGCAAGGGGTGATCTCAAGACTTCTTCAGCAGATTATTACCGGTGACGGCTGGGGGTTTTGTTTTCTGAGCCCTATGAAGCCTCTCATTTGACCAGAGAATAGACACTGCTCTAACCAGTATGGTTTACTCCTTCAGCATCATATTAGTGTCTTCAGTATAACTTGATTGTTCAATGAAGAGATATATGTTGTACCTTAGGTCTGACTGACTCATGTGCAGCAGCTGTACACTTTAGGCCCTTATCCACTTTAACCCCTGGAGAGTCAGGCAGGTGTAAGGATGCAAATTGTCTCTTCAGGGAGGAAGAAGACAAACTAGTACCTCCTATTGGAAGTAGCAATCCTAATGGTGGGTTTACACACATCAATTTATCTGTTCAGTATCTGAACAGATCTCTGGTTGCAGTGAAATCATGGACACATAGTTCATTTTGGCTGTGTACAAATGATACAATATGTCCATGATTTCACTGCAACCAGAGATCTGTTCAGATATTGAACAGATAAATTGGTGTGTGTAAACCACATAAAAGTTAAAATCGACAATTTAACAAGCCTTGCAATATGACTTGGGAATAATAAAAAGTCAATTTGCAAACATGGTGTTCCGGGGCGTTAGCATCTCTCCTACCCAAATCATCTCTTGTACTTTGTGCTGATGAGGGGCAAAGACTGGAGATCTAGCAATATAAGGAGTCATACATGAAATGTGGGAACAGCGAGGGAAGAAATTTAATTAAAAGGAAACAAGCCTTTTTGAGGCTATGTGCACACGGGGGGCGGGTTAGTGGCGGCGGTGGCTGGGCGGACCCGACAGGAAGCTCCGAGCTGTCCACCGGCTTCCTGTCGGGTCCGTGCTGCGGAAGACGGTCGGGTGTGCGGCGGTGCACAGCGGTTTTAGTGGCGTCGGTTCTGCAGCGGCTGGAAGCAGCACATGATTCTGCTTGCAGCCGCTGCAGAACCGGCCGGATTATAGGACATGCACATTCTTTGCTAACCCGCTGGGAACCCAGCGGGTTAGCAACGGATGAGCATGTGTAAACCGCCGCTGTGTGCACAGCGGGTGTCGGTTTACATAGGTTTCAATGTTAATCCAAACGCCGGTTTGGATTAACATAAATTTACATGAAATTTATGTAAACCAACCGGCGGTTTACACACCTAATCCGGCCCTAACCCGACCAGTGTGCACATACCCTAAAGGTTTCTGGTTTCGGAGAACATCTTTAACCCGGTTCCAGATATTTTTTGTTTTTGCTCCTGGGGGGTAGGCTCACTCACAATTTATGTAAGAACACTGCATGAATAAAAAATGGGATCTAAACAGGATCCAGGAGCAGCTTGGTAGTGAGCAATGCTTTTTTCAGCAAGGCTGTGACCATGTCTCAAGGCAAAAGTGACTCGGATATCCATTTGCCAGGGCGAAGGATAGACTTCTCAAAAATAACGAATTATTGAGTCTTTACATAAACGTAAAGGGGATTTCACAAAGACAAAGTTCATTTTAATCAGTACGTCTTGGAGTAATAATAAGTTCCCTAATTAAATGTTAAAAAAATTATTATGCCAAGATAAACTTATATATGTATCCCTGCTGTGTACTGTGTAATGCATGTGTCTGACTACAGGGACATGGTATGATCATACCACATCTCCTATGCTGAGATAATCTTATATATATGTCCCTGCTATGTACTGTGTAATGGATGTGCCTGACTGTACAGGACATGGTCTGATCATACCTCATCTCCTGTGCTGAGATCTTATATATGTGTCCCTGCTATGTACTGTGTAACGAATGTGTCTGACCATACAGGGACATGGTCTGATCATACCACATCTCCTGTGCTGAGATAATCTTATATATGTGTCCCTGCTATGTACTGTGTAATGGATGTGCCTGACTGTACAGGAACATGGTCTGATCATACCACATCCCTGTGCTGAGATAATCTTATATATGTGTCCCTGCTATGTACTGTGTAATGATGTGCTGACTGTACAGGAACATGGTCTGATCATATCACATCTCCTGTGCTGAGATAATCTTATAATGTGTCCCTGCTATGTACTGTGTAACGAATGTGTCTGACCATACAGGGACATGGTCTGATCATAGCACAGCTCCTGATGTGGTAGCACTCCACAATAATATGGAACAGTGTTCACACAGTGTGTTTTTTGTGCTGCTTTTTTACCTTGGTTTTATTATAATGTATCCTAATCTAATCCTGTTTTTTGGATAGACATTAAAACCTATGTGACTCAGGGAAGATCTGTGCGCACACATTGGTTTAGTTTCTTTGCAGAAACTGAAACCTGCGCAGGGTTTGCTGTGTTTGGAAAACAATGAGCATGACAATTCTTTTCTGCGTTTTTGCTATTGACTGCAGCAAAAATACAGGAAAAACGCAGCTTAAATTGCACAAAAAACACACAACACGCAGGTAAAACGTAGGAAACCTCCGGCCAGGAAATCTGGAGATAGTGGTAGAAACCTGTACGGGTTTTGCTGCATCAATAACATCCTGTGTGCACATAGCCTATGGGTGTGTTCGCACACTGCGTATTTGCGGTTTTTGGGCTCCGTGTTTTCCTTGGTTTTATCCTAATCTAAATCTGCGTTTTTGATTACCAGCAAAATCTATGTGATTCAGGGAAGATCTGTGCACACATTGGGTGTATTTCTTTGCAGAAACTGTACAGGATTTGCTGCGTTTTGAATACAATGAGCGCCAATTATTTTCTGCAGTAAAGTCGCTGGTAAAAAAACATAGATTTTCTCCTGCCATAAATCTGGATTTACTAGAAACCCCAAGGTGTTGCTGTAGCAAAACCTTACGTGTGTGAACATAGCCTAAACATTCTCTAGATTTCTTTTGTGTCTTTGGAGTTTCCACCTTCCATTCCCTTTGGCTTGTACCGCTCAGTGGAGGGCTGATGTTCCATAGGGCGACCGTGGTGAACAATCTGCTTCTGCCCTCTAGTGGTGAACATCTGAATTACTTTTTGCTGATATAAAATAACAAAACAATGATTTTGCCTTCTGGCAGCCTTGTACTTTTGCTTCTTTTTTTAGCTTTATATTTGCCCAGCGCTAGTTGATAAACACTGTTATGTGGGTTGAATTGCAGTTTTCATCACAGCCATTCACCAAGCTACAGTTGTGGCCAAAAGTATTGACACCCCTGCAATTCTGTCAGATAATACTCCGTTTCTTCCTGAAAATGATTGCAATCACAAATTCTTTGGTATTATTATCTTCATTTAATTTGTCTTCAATGAAAAAACACAAAAAGAGAATGAAGCAAAAAGCAAAACTTTGATCATTTCACACAAAACTCCAAAAATGGGCGGGACAAAAGTATTGACACCCTCAGCCTAATACTTGGTTGCACAACCTTTAGCCAAAATAACTGCGATCAACCGCTTCCGGTAACCATCAATAAGTTTCTTACAATGCTCTGCTGGAATTTTAGACCATTCTTCTTTGGCAAACTGCTCCAGGTCCCTGATGTTTGAAGGGTGCCTTCTCCAAACTGCCATTTTTAGATCTCTCCACAGGTGTTCTATGGGATTCAGGTCTGGACTCATTGCTGGCCACCTTAGAAGTCTCCAGTGCTTTCTCTCAAACCATTTTCTAGTGCTTTTGGAAGTGTGTTTTGGGTTATTGTCCTGCTAGAAGACCCATGACCTCTGAGGGAGACCCAGCTTTCTCACACTGGGCCCTATATTATGCTGCAAAATTTGTTGGTAGTCTTCAGACTTCATAATGCCATGCACACGGTCAAGCAGTCCAGTGCCAGAGGCAGCAAAGCAACCCCAAAACATCAGGGAACCTCCACCATGTTTGACTGTAGGGACAGTGTTCTTTTCTTTGAATGCCTCTTTTTTTCTCCTGTAAACTCTATGTTGATGCCTTTGCCCAAAAAGCTCTACTTTTGTTTCATCTGACCAGAGAACATTCTTCCAAAGCGTTTTAGGCTTTCTCAGGTAAGTTTTGGCAAACTCCAGCCTGGCTTTTTTATGTCTCATAATAAGAAGTGGGGTCTTCCTGGGTCTCCTACCATACAGTCCCTTTTCATTCAGACGCCGACGGATAGTACGGGTTGACACTGTTGTAACCTTGGACTGCAGGGCAGCTTGAACTTGTTTGGATGTTAGTCGAGGTTCTTTATCCACCATCCGCACAATCTTGCGTTGAAATCTCTTGTCAATTTTTCTTTTCCGTCCACATCTAGGGAAGTTAGCCACAGTGCCATGAGCTTTAAACTTCTTGATGACACTGCGCACGTAGACATAGGAACATTCAGGTCTTTGGAGATGGACTTGTAGCCTTGAGATTGCTCATGCTTCCTCACAATTTGGTTTCTCAAGTCCTCAGACAGTTCTTTGGTCTTCCTTCTTTTCTCCATGCCCAATGTGGTACACACAAGGACACAGGACAGAGGTTGAGTCAACTTTAATCCATGTCAACTGGCTGCAAGTGTGATTTAGTTATTGCCAACACCTGTTAGGTGCCACAGGTAAGTTACAGGTGCTGTTAACTACACAAATTAGAGAAGCATCACATGATTTTTCTAACAGTGCCAATACGTTTATCCACCTCCTTTTTTTATGTTTGGTGTGGAATTATATCCAATTTGGCTTTAGGATAATTCTTTTTGTGTTTTTTTTTTTTTTTTTTTTCATTGAAGACAAATTAAATGAAGATAATAATACCAAAGAATTTGTGATTGCCAATCATTTTCAGGAAGAAACGGAGTATTATCTGACAGAATTGCAGGGGTGTCAATACTTTTGGCCACAACTGTATATAAAACTGTTTCTGCTAAAGCTTTTTTTTTTTTAATTTCTGGTATGTTTGACTTAGTTTTATTTTCTTGGACTCACACAAAAGAACATCTGATTGGATATGGAGGATTATTCGCATCAGACAATGTGTGTGGGATTTCCTGGGATGAGCAAGGCCTTAACATGCTTAGCCAAATATCTCCATAAACCATCACCTGTCTAATCCGGGGCGTCACTGATGGTTTACTGTATCATGACCGAAGGGAACGTGACTTGTATGGCCTCGGTCAGATGGGATTTTTTTTTTTTTTTGCGGACACTTTTTGAATAAAAAAGCAAAAACAAGACGGCAGGGGGGTTTACCGCCACGGGCACGTGCTCATCCTCCCCGCTCTGCCAGGTTCACTCCTGAAAGCTGACATTTTGGACCAGCTGCATAATTGCACACCTCTATCCCGAACTGAGCGCTATCCGATGCTGCTGGCAGGGGCAGCTTTAGCGCTGCAGCACGGGAGAAGTGCTGGGGCCCGGAGGCTGCTTAGATCCAGCAATCCAACATGAGCAGGCTGGAAAGCAGAGGCTCGGCAGACTGAGACTACAGGGTGGCCGGTAATATTGACAACGAGATGTGTGCTACATGTACCCCTGACGAAGCCTGTCCAGGCGTGACGCATAGGGTCCTCGATCTGTGCTCCTCTTGGCATACTCAACATCCTTGGAAATATGGTTAAGTTATCTTATACTATGATTGAAAATGCCATTATAAGGCATTATTATTTGTATATTGTACCATTTGCACTATATGTGACCCCTAGTTGTTTTTTGTCTAAGGTTGGCTTCACACCATGTTTTTTTGCTGTCAGACTGTGTCCAGTGTTTTGCTGGATGCATCGGACATAGCCTGACAGCTCCGCACAAACAGATCCAGAGGGCAAATATGCACTCCGCGCCTGTTTTCCCACAGATTCGGCACTGCGCCTCAGCTGCCATTGTCCAGTGCTGAAATTTCAAAATCGGGTCTACCAGGGAGCTAGCAGTGGCTCTCAAATTTCTGATGGGAGTTCTCCAGGTGCTGAAGTTCAGCGTTGGCCGCCGCTGAACTTCAGCACTCGGCGTCCGGGAACCGGATCTGATTTTCTGTCTGATCCGGCATCCATAGACTCCCATGTTAGGGGGCGCCAGATCGCACCGGATCCAGGAGGATCCGATTTTGTCAGATTTTGGCCCTGGACACAAAAACGCTGCAAGCTGCTATATTGTGTCCGGGGAAAAAAAAACTAATTCTGCCGGATCCTCTCTGACAGCAGGGAACCGGATGGCAAATCAGAGCCATCTGGCGCCATAGGAATACTACGGGGCCAAAATCTGATCCGGGGCTGTTCACACCGGACAGCCCCGGATCCCTGAAACCGTGGTGTGAAGCCGGCCTAAGCTTGACTATTTCTTGGGCTAGAATTAAGGTAATTATAGTGTGGAGTTCCATTGGTTCTCCCTACTACATTTTGATATGTGTAATATCCCTTTGTATCAGTTAGACACGGCCGTTTATAAATCGTAGACTGCTGTGATTTTGGCTTCCGAGTGAAAAATCTGATCCGATTCGTTCCGATTAAAATAAAATGGTAGTCTATGGGGATCGGATGGAAAATTGGATCCAATATCACATCCGATTTTCTGTATTGAGCATGCTCAAACTCCCAGACCACTCCCAAAACCTCCCCTAGCCCTCCCCCAGAACTCCCTCAGTGGGCGGATTTCCGTTTAAATTGGATCCATCAGAAAATCGGAACGATGGCATCTGATGGCATCTGATTTAGTGCATCCGATGCTGTCTGATTTTCATCGGACAGCATCGGATTTAACAAAATGGCAATGTGAAACCAGCCTTAGTCCACTGTGCGCAACATAATGAAGTTTACAACCCCATAGCACTATAGCTAAGCTCCCTGGATGTGGACAACCGAGAAACCTTGAAAGGTTTTAATACAGGATTGTCCGGCTGGTGAATAAGCAGCCAATATCAAGCTCCAAAGAAATTCAAGCTGTCCTGCAGGCTCAGGGTGCATCAGTGTCAGCATGAACTATACGTCCACATTTGAATAAAATGAAATGCTGTGGCAAGAGACACAGGACCACCCGACTGCTGACACAGAGACATAAAAAAGCTACACTGTAGTTTGCCAAAATGTATGTGAGTAAGCCAAGATACTTCTGGGAAAGCGTTTTTTGGACAGATGAGACCCAGTAAAGGTACCTTCACACACAGCAATATTGCTAGGCAATTTCACTGGCAATTTGCTGGTTGCAGTGAAATCATGGACACACTGTTCCATTTGTACAAAGCAACATAACAGAACAATGTGTCCATGATTTCACTGCAACCAGCAAATTGCCAGTAAAATTGCCTAGCCTAGTGTGTGAAGGTACCTTTAGAGCTTCTTGGTAAAGTACATCATTCTACTGTTTACAGAAAGCAGAATGAGGCCAACAAAGAAAAGAACACAGGACCTACAGTCACATATGGTGGAGGCTCAAGGATGTTTTGGAGTTCTTTTGCTGCCTCTGGCACTCAATGATGCCACTGTGTGCAAGACATCATGAAATATGAAGCTTACCAAAGGATGTTGGTCACAATGTAGTCACCAGTGTCAGAAAGCTGGGTGTGTGTCCTAGGTCAAGGGTCTTCCAGCAGGACAATGACCTTAAACATTACTACAAGAAACCCCTAGAAATGGATGGAAACAAAGCGCTGGAGAGTTCTGAAGTGTCCACAATGAGTCTGGATCTAAATCCCATTGACACCTGTGGAGAGATCTAAGGCTGCCTTCAGACTTGCAGATGCCTCCGCAGCGTTTTGCAAAGGCATCTGCAAGTATCTGCATGCAGACTGCGGCCCCTATGTTTATAATGGAGCGCACGGCGGTCTGCAGATGCTTGCAGACCGCCGTGCGCTCTCATTGCCCGCCATTAGTGATCTGTGCGCAGGCGGATGCCTGCGTACAGATCACACACTCTCGTCCGCACCAGGGACGCGAGATGTTGCGTCCCTGGTGCGGGCGATAGTGTGTGATTTGTGCGCAGGCATCCGCCTGCGCACAGATCACTAATGGCGGGCAATGAGAGCGCACGGCGGTCTGCAAGCATCTGCAGACCGCCGTGCGCTCCATTATAAACATAGAGGCCGCTGTCTGCATGCAGATACTTGCAGATGCCTCTGCAAAACGCTGCGGAGGCATCTGCAAGTCTGAAGGCAGCCTTAAAATGTGAGAGACGTGGAGCAGTTTGCGGAAGAAGAGTCCAAAATTCCAGGTGAGAGGTGGAAAAAGCTGGTGATGGTTATAGGAAGAGATTGATTGCAGTAACCAGGGCTGCGGAGTCTGTAAGCCAAACCTTGGACTCCGACTCCCTCGTACACGGCTCATGTTTAAGTAATGAATTTATTGTTGTACAATGTGAACATGAGGTTTTAATCATTATTATGATATAATAATCCCAATATTGAGATGGGACATAATAATTCATAATATTTAGCGCATTGAACTACTGGACACAATTTATTATATATTAGACTCCACAGCCCTGGCAGTTACTTTTCCAAAGGATTTTACAACCAAAATAGAGTGAAAATATTTTGTCCGGACCATTTTTAGAGTTTTATTGATAATTATTTTTTTTAATTATGTCCAATTTGCCTGTCTTTTTTTTTTATTATTCTCTTCTGTGTGTTTTTTCACTCCGCACCAAGGAAATGAACCTATATAACAAAACATGCAATAATTGCAATATTTTTCTGGGAGAAATACTTCATTTTCTGGAACAATATCAAGGGTGCCAGCACTTTCTTGGTATCAGACTTCGACAACAATTGATTAGTGTTATGAATCTGCTGTAGAGCAAGCAACACATTAAGACACATGTGTAACATAATGCAGTAGGTGTAATAAGCCCCACTAGCTTTCAGTTCTGGGTAATTGATGTGCATTACAAGCTTCTACCAGCAGAGGGCAGTGCTAGGTTTGCAAATCAGAAACTACAATAAACTATCAAGAATAATAATAATCCATCTGCTCCTGGGAATGTAACTGTAAGGAGCTGGAGCTGGTGCTTTCCCTGAAGGAAATGACAGATAACGGGGAAAAGGATTTTTGTTCCATAGCAAAATGAATGGGGAGAATAAAACACACCTTAGGTAATATCTTTTAGCATTTTGTATGTATAGATTAAGAAAATATATGAAATCCTCAGTGGGTTACTGCTACAGGACGTGTCACTCATCAGAGCTGTAAGGAGATTCAGAAATAACAGGAAAACGTCATATTTTGCTAATGACATCTGTCCTCTGTGGCAAGTAATGAACCCAGTCTGGAGACCCTTCTCATCCCACAGGAGTCTCTACATAGTAGGGGATGATCGAGCTTTCTTGTGTTTGTCTTTTTTTTTTTTTTTGTTTTAAATATGTATTTTTCTGCCACCTTCCTTTAAAAATAATCTACGATATATGCAAGAACTGCATCAAAAGGCAAAGTGTTTTTTTTTGTTTTGCTTTTGTTAAATGCACCTTCTTTGTATGGGACATTGTTACTCTTCCTGCTCAAATTGTGAAATTCTTTGGGGATTTTTTGTTTTGCGTTTTTTCCAAGCAGAAATGTCTTATGTGAACTTAGTGTATTTCCTCAACAATAGGAAGATAATTATTGAAATGATCAGAAACCACTTCATAATCCACATTGGAAGCTGAATAGTGCACATTGAGGTTGCACTCACATCCGCCGTACACCGACCTCTGGAGTGCCCTTCATTCATACACCCATCAGTTTTAAAATAAGATCCATGTCTGTGATACGTGAGCAGGTCGTATTCTCGTCACATTTGTGGATCAAACTCTGCCGTTAGGGTGGCTTCACACTGGCGTTTGTGTCTGCATGCTGATGGCATGCAGACACAAACGCTGTCAAAACCAGTGTCTTTATGATGTGTCCGCAGCGGAGAATGTCCGCCTGCGGACACATCACTAGGGAGCCCGGCAGCCAATCGGCGCTGTCCGGGGGCGGGCCGGAGGAGGAGTTCAGCGCCGGAGATCTCCTCCTCCCGGCCGCCGGTAAGCACCGGGACCTGTCGGCGGGGAGTACAGCTGATCTGACAGCTGTTTGAATCTTCCCGCGCTGACACCGAGAGGAGATGTCGGCGCGGGAAGATTCAAACAGCTGTCAGATCAGCTGTACTCCCCGCCGACAGGTCCCGGTGCTTACCGGCGGCGGGGAGGAGGAGGACAGCAGTGGCTCAGCTGATCTCCCGGTGGCAGTCGGTGAGCTCCTGTGACATCACCGCCGGCCACTGGGAGATTTTTCAATGGGTCCGCAGCGTTCTCCAGCGCTGTCAAGCGCTGAACACTGCGGACCCATTGAAGACAATGCAGGTTTTGTGCGCTTGGGGACGCTTGCCGATTTTCCAAGCTCCCTGAGCGCACAAAAAATGCAACATGCTGCGTCCCGGGCGCGGATGCTGGACACCGGAAGGAGCAGATATCGTCCGCATCCGCACCCGAATGCAGCAAACGCGGGCACTATGCGTTCCTATGTTAAACATAGGAACGCAGTGCGCATGCGTTTGACTGCGTATGGGAACGCAGCATACGCTGCTTTCCCATACGCAAATGTGAAGGCACCCTTAGTCTATGGGGTAAAGGTATGAGATATGGAACATAGACTTTATACTTCAGGTTTTTCATCTATCTTTCATCCTTTCTACCTGATCCATTAAGCTGTTGGTAGTAGGCAGCATGAATGACACAAGTCCCTCCATACATGATAACCTGCCGATATCGACGTGTTCAACTGATAGTCTAATGTATATGAGGCGCCGGCCATCTGATGGTCAGCCGAGATGCTGATTGCGCCTGTCAGATTGCCGACTGTTTTTGTTCCCCCAGAGATGGTGAAAGAGGGATCGGTGGCTTTCTCATGGAGCACAGAGGACCGCTCCTCTGTATGGGAGTGTTGGCCGATGTATTGTTCACAGCCTTCTAAGGCCGGCTTCACACCATGGTGAAATCCGATCCGGGCTGACAGCCCCGGACCAGATTTTGGCCCCATAGTATGCTATGGAGCCCGGATGGCAGCTATCTGCCATCCGGTTGCCATCTGTCCAGGAGAATTCGTGAGGATTTGGATTGTTCTCCCGGGCACAAAAATGCTGCATGCAGCATTTTTGTGTCCGGGGGAAAAAAGCTGATCCTCCCGGATCCTCCCGGTTCGGTGTGATCCGGCGCCCCCCAACATGGGGGTCTATGGCACCGGAAGCCACACCCGGGAGCCAGATGCCAGGTGCTGAAGCTCAGCACCGCTTGGCGCTGAGCTTCAGCACCACTGAGCTGTCCCCTGCTGACAGTTCAGGAGCCGCGATCCTGAATTATCAGCAGCTACGGATGCAATTGAGCCATGCGGCTGCGCACCGGACCGGAGGGCATAATTGTCCCTCCGGTTCTGTATTCAGATCCGGTCCGGGGCTGTCAGGTTCACCCCTCACAACCCCGGATCGGATCTGGCCGTGGTGTGAAGCCGAACTTATCGGTGTTCTCCAACCGTCCAGGAATTTCAGGACACTTAAAATTTATGGACAGAGCAAAAAAAGTGCCTTGTTTTTATTTTATTTTATTTTTGAGACATTCATGATTTGTTTTGAAGCTAAAGACATAAACATTGACTATAATTATCAGTTTACAGTGAATGCGGCTGATGTCTTCATATCCAAATTATGGCTGTAGACACAGATCACTTCTCATAATGATTTATTATGGTTTTACAAAATGTGTTTATAAAAACATAAGTCTCTGATTTTTTTTTTCTTAGCTGTGCAGATAACGTAAAAAGTGAAGTTGTCATCAGTGTCTGGTCTTTACTGGCCACTGGGATCCCTAAATCAGACAGGGACTAGTGGGAAGGTGCCGACTTCAGTCTATGATGCAGTGATGTTATAATGACTCGGTATCTACATCTTCTGATCTTTTTATCACTGTCCGGGCTCATACAGACGACTTTATTTTCTGTCGTGACAAAATATCGGATTGCACTCTGATCAATGTCATTCATTTGGCCCATGCACATGTCCGATTTTTTTTCTATTTTAGATTTTTCCCTTCCTGGGACTCTGTGTTCTAGGGGGAAAAAAAATTGCAGCATGCACGATTTGCCTCCGTAAATTGGATCACACTCGGCCATTCAGGTCTATCGATCTGTGAAAAAAATCGGACTGCAGTTTGACATCAGGACATCCCCCCCCCCCCCCCCCGATCAGAGTTTGATTTACATAACTTGACTATTTTCCTTGGATAGAGAAAGTATGGTTGTGATCCAAATTTTAGGCTGGTCTCACACTTTTTCAAATCGGGCAAGATCAGGTTTATCAGCAAAATCCTGATCCTTTCAGATTCCAGTTTTTTGCCCATCACTTTAATGATGTCAGGTAGAATCCGGTCACTTCAGGCTGTTACCTGAATTGTCACCTGATGTTGCTGAAAAACCTGATCTTCCTTGATTTTAAAAAACCTAAAGTGTGAAAGTAGCCTACTGGCCACGTCCTATGCATCAATGTAATGAGCGATTTTGTTAGCGATCACATGCACGCGCGATCGCTAACAAAATCGTTCAGATGGCTGGTGAGCTGTCACACAGGCAGACTCCCCAGCGATCAATGGACCAGAGGCATCGTGGAAACGATTTAAATATCGTTTCCACAATGTTTTGCTCCCACTGCCAGGCTGCGGTAAGCGGGAGCAGGCTGGTCTCCAAGGTAAACTGTGGGTATCTAGGCAGCGCGCGCTGCCTAGATTCCCCATGTATACCTTGGTTACCAGCCTTCTCCGCTCACCGGCTGGTATCCAAGGTACATAGTGGGTAACTAGGGCCCCTAGTTACCCACTGTGTACCTTGGATACCAGCCGGTGAGCGAAGAAGGCTGGTAACCAAGGTATACATCGGGTCTCAAGGCAGAGCGAGCTGCCTAGATACCCGCTGTTTACCTTGGAGACCAGCTCCCAGCGCTTGCAGAGAGGCGCTGGGAGCTGGCTTATTGGTAGTCTCCCGGTGTCACACGCAGCGATGCTGCATGTCTTCCAGGCGACCAACGATAGATTTGAGGTTTGGTCCTCAAATCAAACGATGAATGATCAGACGACTGATCGATCATCGTTTGCAGTGTCACACGCAACAATGTCGTTTTGACATCGTTCAACCGTCACAAAACACGTGACTTTTGAACGATATCTGCAACCGTGAGACGGTTCCTTTAGGCTGCTTTCACATCAGCATATCTTGGGATCCGGGGGCATGTAGGAAAAGTCTGTATGCCCCTGGATTCCCCCGCAATGATAAACTGAATGCTCCCGAAATCCGAATCCACCCGGATCTGGTATCCGGATGAATCCGTGTCTCATAGATCCCCATTCAGATTTTACCCGTGGTGCCCTGGATCTGTGTGGATTCAAGCGGTTCACTTTTTTTTTTTTTGTTTTTTTTTTTACGGAGACCAAAATCGCAACACGATGCAGATTTTGTCTCCGTGAAAAATCAGTGGACCCCTACATCCACCCGATCCGGGGTGAACCGTACTAGCTGGATGCACCCGCGAGTGTCTACAGCCCCATTCAGAGTCAATGGAGCCGAAAACTTACGCGGGTGCATCCAATTTAGGCCGGATTCACACAGATGCCAAAAAACGTCAGTGTGAAACCAGCCTTATACTGACTTGTATTGCTTTTGTTGATTACCTTCTTTGTTTGTGATTTTTCTAATTAATTTGAATCAGGCAAATGTCTCACAAAAGAGCGAGGAAATTAAAAAGCCGTCAACTTAATTGTCTTCCTGAGATGAATGCCTCTCCTGGTATGACTGGCACATTGGCTTCCTGCACTTAGATACTCTTCACCTTGTGTTCTTGACGTGACTCTACAATCGGGATGTAATAATTTTGTGGAGTTTATCTATAGTCCCTACTAGTGGTGATGTGGAGTCTGAAATTGCCCTTACCCCTCCACTTTTCATAAGTAAACAAGTAAAGTGCACGTTTCGGTGTTTTTATGTCTACCTTGTCAACATTATGAAAAGTGGTTGGAGGTTGACCTTTATTAGAGCATGTGCTCACGATTGTTAGGCACTGAGTGTTGGACACTGTGCCTCCGGACCTACAGGTAGCCACATGGAGACCGCAGCCACCCTGTGCCCACCTGTGCGGTGGGTGCTTCTCCCTGCATTCACCCACTGGATATCTCTTCTGACTCCTCAGCATGAAATTAACATGTGGCGATGCGGAAGTCCACAAGCCAGCACCACAGCTGAGATAACGCTGTGGAGGGGAGAAGCACAGTGAGCATGGAATTCAATAAATCCATCCACTGTGCTGGTAATGTACAACGCAGCGTTCTGGACATAGCGGCAATACACTGCATCCAAAACGCTGCAATTCCTGATCATGGGCACACACCCGATCTGTGGCCTAATAGATTTACCGTAATTAGAAAATAAGTCTTGTCAATCATTGCAGTCCGTCCATTTCTAACTCTGGTGCACGCCTGCTGAATGTTGTGGGAAATTCATTAAAAAGTGTGCGCCTCTCAATGGATTTGGCGTAGTGGACTCTAGATGCAAATGATATATCAAATGCCAATCCTGGTTAATTGGAATTATTTTTAGTAGAGAAAGAGTACAATGCCTTGCAGAGACACCATATCACCCGCCGGCCCTGGATGGCGCCATGGTGCAGAGCATGGACCAGCCTGGCTCCACTCTCCATCCCGGGACATGAAGGAACTTCCAGGCTTTTTGCTTGATAAATAAAAGAAAAAAAAAACTAAATTTTGGTTAAATTTGTGTTAATCCTGTACACAGCTCTTATGCAGCCTCATGGTTCTCTAAATGGTTGAAAACTATGTACCAATGGATGCTGCAGTCACATTTTGCTTCCTTTTGTCCCCCCTTTTCATTCTGCCTGTTGGGCCCACGTTAGACGCACACTTTTTTTTTTTTTTTCATTTTAGAAATAACTCCACATTTGTCATGGGTTGATACTATGTATTGCAATTCTGCTGTATTGAAATAAATAAGATGAAATTGCAATACCAGAGGCAACCTGTGGACAGGCGTAGCACTGTTTATAAAGAAATCCATATATTTTTTTTTCCTAATCCTGTACTACATCAATGATTCATTATTGCCCTTTCCATGCATTTGAAGTGGACAGTAATTATGATCACATGGTAGTTACCAAATCTGTTTAAACCCCTTGTATACACATTGGGTGGGTGTCGGGCAAACAATAGTGCAAGCAATTCATACACATTAAGGGGATGTCACACGCGTCGATATCGCTGTCAATGTCGCTCATACGTCACGGATTTTCAGTCGCTCAAGCGACGTAAGGAGCGACATTGAAGCGTGTGACCAAGCGATGCAACCAGCGATGTCGCGATCGCATCGAGTTCACTGCCAGACGTAAAACCTGTCACTCATTCGCTCAGTAGACCTTGTGCATCGCTGCGTGTGACACTAAACTCAGCGACGTATTTTCTATTTTTACACGTACAAGCGACTAAATAAAATCGCTCGCAAGATGGCGACATCACCGCATCGCTGGGTCATATTGACGCGTGTGACATCTTACCTGCGATAATTCCACATCGCTCGGGCGATTAATAATTTGTGACACATGAGCGATATTGCGGGCGACATTGACACGTGTGACAGGCCCTTTAGAGTGAGCTGCTGCCAGGCTTTGTGGCAGCGACTTACCACCCTGCTGATCCTATACACATAGCACTGCCAATTTTGGCTGACTTTAGTTAGTTGGATATGGGGGTTCATTATAGTATGAATGGGGGGCCAAACTGGTTCCGTGCAGCACACAGCGTCCGAGCCATAGGGTGACATATACGCGTCTATTTGATCCTGATGTGAAGAATGCTCAGTGTGTGGTCTTTCTATGTTTTTTGTTTTCCCTCCTTGTAGGACAGGTAGCCTGCTGCTCTTGTGCACCTCTTTGAGGTAGAGGAAGATCTTCTGGGAAAATGCTTTTGCTTCGCCAACATTTTGTGACTTTTAAACTGGCCCTAAAAGTACCTCGAGTTATAGGGGTTGTCATAAATTTTTGGCATGAACGCATCTTCTCAGCTACGCTGGCTTCCTGCACGCTGTGTGTGCCGCGCTCCTGAATCACAGCTCAGACTATTGGCATTACACACCCTTAAGGCCCCGTCACACACTACGATGTCCCAGCGATCCCACCAATCATCAGGATCGCTGGGACATCGCTATCTGATCGCGGAGAGCTGTCACATAGGCAGACTCACCAGCGACCAGCAAAAAAGCTGGTAAACAGCGGGTAACTAAGCAGACGCTGCACTTAGTATCCCGATATTTACCCAGGTTACCAGCTCCTAGCGTGTGCTGTGCAGTGCTGGGAGGTCGTTCATTGTTGGTCTCCCTTTCTCACACACGCCAATGCTGGCCGCCCAACAGGAGACCAATGATACAATAATGGTCCTGGCCATTAAGGCCCATTACACAGTATGACATCGTTAACGATATCGTTGCAACGTCACCGGTTTTGTGACGTTACAGCGACGTCGAAACAACATCATTGTGTGTGACACATATCAATGACCAACGATCAGTTCGTTGATTGTGCAAGAATGGCCAGGATCGTTATTTTATCATTGGTCTCCTGCTGGGCGGTCAGCATCGCCGTGTGTGACAGCGGGAGACCAATGATCAACGACCTCCTAGCGCCGCACAGCACACGCTGGGAGCTGGTAACCAGGGTAAACATAGAGTAACTAAGTGCAGCCGTCTGCTTAGTTACCCGATGTTTACCCTGGTTACCAGCATTGTCGCTGATTACTGGTGAGTCTGCCTGTGTGACAACACACCAGTGATCAGATAATGTCACAGCGATCCCGATCGTTGGTGGGATCGCTAGACATCGTAGAGTGTGACGGGGCCTTTATTCCACAATCAACAAACTTGTTGTTGATACGTGTCTCACACAACGATGTCGTTTCAACGTCACAAAACCGGTGACGTTGCAATGATATCATTAATGATATTATAGTGTGTGACGGGGCCTTTAGTCCAAATTGTGCTTTCTCCTATGGTCTTATACGAGGCTTCAGAGCAGTGTTTACAAGCCTCGTAAGAAAGCGCTTGTATGCACTGCACTCATTCTGCCATAAGTAATTAACAACATTTCTCTCCACTCTAGAGAACGTTGTTGCATCCTACTAAAAGTATTTATCAATTTTGCCAAAGTAACAACATGGGAATAAACTTCAGAATATTTTAATACTGTCAATGTTATCAGTAGAGTTTGGGTCAGGACTGTGTCTGGATTATAGCACTGCGCTTATAGGAATATTACACAGGATTGCCAAATCCAAATGATGAATGGCACTTGTGTTTCAGGAGTTATGTAACCCACACCCGCTGCCTGCGGAGGGCAGATCCCACATAATATGTATGTGATAACCCTATTTATAGATGGTGGAGGACTTAATGTGACACATTTCTGTAAGGAGATGATATAGGGCTTATATTATAGGCTCTGCTGTAAGGGTGTCATTTACTATACAATTAATTTTAGATGTCCTACTTTATTTTATATCAGATTTTTGCCTCCTAGTCTTATATGTTGTGTTGTATAAATATTAGGACTATGTATATGTGAAATAAATACAACTATTGGGCCCAAACCAGGAGCATGCAAACACTACATGTTGGATCCGCATGCTGATTTTGGACTACAAATCCTCTTGTTTTCAGCAAGATGAACCGCTGCTGGAGGAGATGGGAGAGCGCCCCCTGCTTAACCATCATTTGATCACCAGCCATCCAATGTGTATGGGTACCCGAATTTGTGATCTCATGGCTACAGATTACTGGAGGATTTTTTTGGCTTAGGTTTAAATGTTGGGCTTTGGGTGCAGATTTTATACCCAGATCAAATAATAAAACACAGCTAAATTCCCATGTATTACACATACCAGCTGGGGATCACAGAATATAAGAGTATACAGACATTACAGCCAAGGATCACAGCTGATTCTTTCTGTAAGGAAATACATTTTATTGCCTCTTTAAAATCTTGTTTTACATCACAGAAAGAATCAGCTGCGATCCTCAGCTGTGATGTCTGTATACTCTTTTATTCTGGCATCTCCGGCTGTAATGTCTGTATACTCTTATATTCTGTGATCCCGATGTAATGTTGTATACTCTTATATTCTGTGATCCCTGGCTGTAATGTCTGTATACTCTATATATCTGTGATTCCCTAACTGTAATGTCTGTATACTCTTATATTCTGTGATTCCCAACTGTAATGGTCTGTATACTCTTATATTCTATGATCCCTGGCTGTAATGTCTGTATACTGTCTTACTTCTTCCCCTGTCCAGGAGCTATGGTATATCCAACCTGTCCCTGCGTGTTGGACACATACATTACACAGGGGCACATTTATAAGAATATCTCAGGACGGCAACAGGTTTTTTTTTTTTTTCTCAGACTTAATTTTATTCTAAGAGCCATTAATTAAAAAGTACAATTGTTTGTGCACAACTCCTTTAATGAGGATGTTCTGCGATGAGCTATTAGAGCCAGGAGCCCCTTTACTGTTTGCCTCAGGGTCCCCTGATGTCAGCACTGTCTGCACAAGGGAAAAATTAGTGCGACATTCCCATGTTTTCATGATGCCACGTGTAGGAGGTACACAATGTCTGCAGCTCAAATTGGCAAATCAAGAAGTGCTGCAGCTGCCTGCTGCTTCCCAAAACTCTAAAACAATGGTTTAAGGCTGCGATCTGGACAATAATTGATGGTGATCAGTGGATCCCTGTGCCGGTGGTATGTGGGGCAAGATTGGTGAATGTTCTGTATTAATTGTGCCTGTTTTCTTTCCACAGGAGGCGGACAGCGGGGAGGATGAGTGTCGCTCTCAGCCCAGAAGGTAACGTGCCCTATGACTTCTCAAGTTGTTTCTTGCCATTTATGAAGGTTCCTTGTTGCTAGGTCTGAGGCTCTGCTCCATTGACGGTCCACAATATATATATATAATTCTTTCCTCGTTGGTTCAGACTTTCTTGCTTGTTTGAGTGAAAAGTAGCAGGAAATTGCAACACCTCTAACTTTTAAGCAACCGTGAGAAATGTCCATCAATTCCTGTAAATGTAATAGTAAGCCGCTCAGTTTGTAGATAATTACAGGTTTTCCTCCATTTCCCGTGACGTTAATGTCGGGCTTTAAGGGGATTTATCACCTCCACCTCTAATGTGGAAACTTCATTGTGAGAGCCCTCCCGGCCGGGCCGTGCCCTCACACGTGGCTCCCTGAGCTTTCCTACATGACCCATTACCGTACTGGAGGGATGTCTGCTGCTGTTGAGTTTGATGGTCTATTAGTGCAGCTATGACAGAGGTGGGCAGCACCACAATGTGTCACCAGTCCGAAACGGCAAATTAATGGTAAGATCGGTAAACATTAGTATAAAGGGGTTTATTCCACTTTGGACAATTATAGCATAAATATGTAAGGAATGCAAATCCTGGTGTATGACAGAAGTGGCCGAGCCGATGTGGACAACACCAGTGCTAGTAATGAAAATAGCAGATTTCTGTATCTCCTAGAGAAGTGAATGAACACAGGTGAGCACATACCTATGCACATCTCCATTCATTCTCTGATTTACCATGCCATGATAGGCCAGATTGTAAAACCCTTTTAAGGCCCTATCCACACTAGCACAAACAGCCGACAAGAGCAATAGCATAGTGGTTCTGACGCCAGGGCGGTGGAGTCTGTAAGCCAAACCTTCAACTCAGACTCCTCAATTTCCCTGAATCCGACTCGGACTACACTAAAATAAACTCCGACTCGATAGCTGGTAAGCCAAACTTCCAACTCCTCATTTTCCCTGAATTCGACTCATTGAATGACTTCAACTCCACAGCCCTGGCTGACACCCTGCTAGTCACTATAGATCTAAACGGATCTCCAGCAATGGGCGAAACGTTTTGATGAAGTTATTGAGATTATGAACAACTGTCCAACTTTATATTAATTGGCTTAGGAGGATGAGAAACTAATCAAGCTCCCTTTCTTGGACCGGCTCTTCTTGTCTGCACCCGATGAGGTTTGCTGCCAGTGTTTCTAATGCTGCACGAAGTGCCAAGTGTGGAAATGATCACTGGGTCACATTTCAGTGTAATTTTTCCAATAGTGGCAAAAACAATGTTCTAGCAGACAATATCGTTGATTGAGGTCCACTTGTTAGTGTCGGGGAGGAGGACTCCGCGTTGCGTGTTGGTGTGATGAGTTGGGTTCCTGGTGTCTGGTTCATACTTCCGTTTTGTCTGGGTTATAAGAAGCCTTCTCAGCATTGAGGCGTGATTGTGTTATCAGTACACGCTGTGCCCGACCACAACATATCTTACACAATAAGGCTGCCTTCACACTTGCAGATGGATCTGCAGCGTTTTGCAGATGCATCTGCAAGTGTGAGCATGCTGACCGCGGCCCTATGTTTATAATAGGGCGCACGCGGTGTGAAAGCTCTCATTCACTCCTATATGTGTACTGTCAGCAGGCGTATGCCTGCTTACAGATCACACTCTCCCGCCCGCAGCATGGACGCTACATCTCGCGTCCACAGTGCGGACGGGAGTGTGTGATCTGTCAGCAGGCATACGCCTGCTGACAGTACACATATAGGAGTGAATGAGAGCTTTCACACCGCGTGCGCCCTATTATAAACATAGGGGCCGCGGTCAGCATGCTCACACTTGCAGATGCATCTGCAAAACGCTGCAGATCCATCTGCAAGTGTGAAGCCAGCCTAACACTTTGTTTCCGGTGGAGCTCACACTGTGGATTTCTGCTGCTTGTTTGGGTATTTCTATCCAGGTGATAACGTTGGTTTCTTTTACATTGTCCAAAGTTCGGGTGTGACACAGAGTCCTCATATCTAATGAGTAACATGATCAGCGTATGCATTTCTGTGCTTTCAGATTATTCTATTATCACAGCTTTACCCAGAACTGCGTTACAACAGTCCAAACTGGGCAAACTGGAAGGAAAAAGCAGGATGTGGTCAGATGTTTTGGGCTGTTTGTAGATTTTGGTGCACGTTTTGCAAAAGCTTCATTTCGAGATGAGAAAAGTCTTAAAAGATGACGGCTGATACTGATCCAACATCGATTTATTCAATGGCCTGATAGTTATCCATTTGTTTTGCCAGCAGCCACTATTGCACCTTTTGAAGGGTTTTCCAGTTGCTGAAAAGCGCGTTTTTTGGTAAAAACAACAAAAAAAAGCAACTACTTTACTCGTCTGCCCCAGGCCCAACACTGAGTCTGTGCTGCCTCTTCTCCTGTCTGGTTGCAGCATTGTCAACAGCAATCAGTGAGTTCAGTGGCTCTGTCCTAGACTGCATCAAGAGTCTCTGACTTCACTGATTGGCTGCAGCGCTGTCAACTTGATGTCAGCGATTATAATTACCCTGTTTCCCTGAAAATACAACAGTCTATTATTTTTTGCTCCCAAAGATGTGCCATATCTTATTTTGAGGGGGTGTCTTATTTGTCCATGAAGAAGAATTCATGAATTCATATTTGTTTACAAAAAAATGAACATTAATCATCCCCTTGCAGCCCCCAATACATCATCGCCATCATTCCTTTGCAGCCCCCAATACGGTATCCCAATAATCATCTTGCTGCCTTCAATACGGTATCCCGATCATCCCCCAATAAGGTATCACCATCATCTCCTTGCAGCCCCCAATACGGTATCCCCATCATACCCTTGCAGCCCCCAATACGGTATCCCCATCATGCAAAGACGTAGGGAGACACACACACACGCACACGGACACACACAGGGACACACATACAGGGACACACATGCATACACAGGGACACACATGCATACACAGGGACACACACACACATACACACATACAATACATACATACATACATACATACACACATACACACATACATACACAGTGACACACATACACAGAGACACTTCTCACCGGTCCGCCACTACATTTCAGTGCCGCTCTCAGATGCCTGCAGGTGTCCAGGTGTCATTGATGCATGTCATCCGGCACCGTTCTCATCTACCTGCCTAAGATGACATAAGAGTACAGTGCCGCTGTCCCGTCCAATTACAGGCCAGGAGTCGCCTGGGCAGCCAGTCATAGGCCAGAAGCTGACGTCATGTGCCGACTGGCCTGTGATTGGCCACTGGGTAGCTCCTGGCCTGTGATTGGCCACTGGGTAGCTCCTGGCCTGTGATTGGCCAGGACTGCAGCGGGGAACAGCGAGACTACAGCGGTGCCGCTCTATATCCATCTTCGACACGTGGAACAGCGGCGGTGGGGGGGGGGGACTGGAGGAATCAGAGCTGCATGCCTAAAGTATGTCTTCTTTTCGGGGGGTGTCTTATATTTACAGGCACACTAAACCCCCCTAGTACGTCTTATTTTCAGGGGGCGCCTTATTTTCGGGGCAGCACTGTAGTTATCCTGGGAGCAGCAGTGGAGACTCTGCTGAACCTGCGGAGGAGGAGTGGAGCCACAGGTGCTGTTTAATCAAACTGCAGTTTTAAGACATGAGTTTTCCAAAACCTGAATTACTGAATTAAAGGGTACGGGGTAACTTACTGAATGTTGAGCCCCTCAGAGCTCCTGAAAGCAAGTGCACCTCCACTCCATTCATTCGCTATGGTTGTACTGGAGATGGTAGAGTACAGCCCCCGGTGACCTCTGCCAGTAACAGTGATTATATGGAGGGGAGGTGCACATGCATGCTCGACCTCTGCTCCAGTCACAACGCTCTTCTCTGGATCGCTATTGGTTCTTGTAGTCCGATACCAGCGATCAATAAGTTAACTTGGTACAAACTTTTTAATGGGTTAAATAGGAAAATGTAGCTGCTTTCTTTCATAGGCCATACTAGGCCTGTCCATGAGTTGAAAATAATTTCATTGTGGCAATGTGGTCTAGGTAATTCTGCCTAGGTTTCCCACCAGTGTATGCCTGCTGCATTCAGGGAAGGGGTCCCCCATGTCTCTAGCTCCCCTGTGCACTGAGATATACACTTTATAAATCTTATATTTACTGAGTCAGGAGGGCATTCTTATGGAGGCAGCGCTGGCACGGAGATTTTTCTCTGCCTCTGGCCGTTCTGCGCCGCCTCCTGCTGCTCTGTTCCTCCTCATTATTGTGTCCGCCCCCTCCTCGCCTGCACCTACGTCTAAGCTTTTGTTCTTATGCAGGCACACAGCGAGGACGGGAGACGGCGGCCGACATCATGGCCCTGCAATGTGCCTGCGTGAGAGCAGAAGCTTAGATGCCAGCGCAGGCGAGGAGGGGGGTGGACACAATAAGGAGGAGGAACAGAGCAGCAGGGGGTGGCGCAGAATGACTGGAGGCAGGGAAAAACCTCCGTGCCAGCGCTGACTCCAGAATAAGGAATGCCCTCCGGGCTCACTAAATGTAATATTAATAAGGTGTATATCTCAGTGCACAGGGGGGCTTGAGACCTGGGGGACCCCTTCCCTGAATGCAACAGGTATGCTGCATTCAGTGGTGCATCTAGATTGCCATGCACCAGGGGTGTGACAGGTCGTCTTTAACTAAATAGGAAAGGATTCTTTACAGTTAGAGCAGTCAGACTGTGGAATGCTGACCACAAGAAATGGTAATGGCAAATACTAGAACAGGAAAAAAATGGCTGGATGATTCCTGAGCAAAAATGGCATTGTGGGCTATAGATAATTTAGTACCAGAATGTATAATTGGTGGAGAAAGGTTGAACCTGATGGATCTAGATCTTTTCTCAACCTATGTAAACTATATATGCTTAGGGTGGGTGTTCAGAATGGTTTTCCCTTACCCCATGGTCACGCTAGAGGTTATTTTTTTTCTGATATCTCCTGCAGTTTGTCAGACACCTAGGGATTGTTCTACCAGCTTTGAGTACTTGTTAGGATATATGCTCACGGTCCGGAGGAGCTTCGTGTTGGACGCAGCTCCTACGGACCTGAGTGAACCTGTGGGTGGCAGGAAGGAGACCGCATCCACCCTGTATTCCCCATGTGCGGCGGGTCCTGGGCGGCTTCTCCCTCTGTGCACCCAATTTCTAGCCACTTCCAACTCCGCAGCATGAAATTAAACATGCTGCAGAGGAGCGGAATGCCGGCAACCCGCACCGCAGCCGTCAAAACGCTGAGGTTTGGTTAAGCATAGTGGGCATGGGATGTCTACAAAACCCATCCACTATTCTGATACTGTACTATGCAAGACGCTGTGTCCAAAACGCTGCTTATACTGATCAGGAGTATGCATCCTTAGGAGAAATTAAATGTCAGTGATACTTTTCTGGGTGAATATGTGCCTCATAGTGGCCATGCATCTCAGGTACCTGGTGGCCGAATGTGAGTGTTCTCAGAGGGAAGTGGCCACTAAACTTCGGTGGTGGTGGTTGATCATCTTTGAGAACAATAGGATCTGACATGTTGAAATTAAACATGAACACCCCTTGTTTCCTCCATACTATTGGGACACCACTACACCAAAGTTTGGCAGACCGATCTGCTGGCCCTGGGCCCAGCTGCCTCGTCAGTAGTCCACTCCACTGTGACTGTCATACTATTTGCAGATATCTTTGCTGCCTATCTTGATTTAGTAGGGCCAACTATGCAAAAACAAATGAAGGCTGGAAGTGGTGGTAGTCGGACCACAGCGAACCCCCGAACTACTGAAGTGGTCGTGTCTGCAAATCCTTGTCTTCAACTCCTCCTCATTCATAGTAGATGATCTGCCTAATCAAATGAACTTGGCTGGTTTCCTGAGCGGCCACAAATGAGTATGGCCATTGTAACACTACAAATAAGAGGCAAGAGGCATAGATAATGAGACTAATAAGGTTTTGCTTTTTTTGTTTTAGTGGGTTTAAAGTTGTTGTATTTGTTCAAAGGTTTTTACTGTTGGGAGGAAACTGTATAATGAACATAAGGCAACTGAAGAGCATTCTTAAATCTAATTAATTTGTGGTAGGAGATAATTGTTCTGTGATCTGCGGATTGCCCCTCATTTGTTCCTCCTAAGGATTGTCGGACAAACTCCCGTGTGAATGAGGTTTATAGGGAGTTTACTATTCCTTTCCTCAGTGTTTCATAAGGCCTCGTAAATCTAACCTTCACATAAAAGAAAGTAGTAAACTACCGTCAATGATAAGACAATATCTGTTTCTTTTTATTTTCCATTGTCCTATATGTAAGCGGATTTCTCTTTGATCCCCAAATTGCTTGGTAATGATAAGTTTCCGCTGCTGCTCGGTCGGGTGTGGACGAGGTGGACGTCCTGCACCGGCTGGGTATTAGGCAGATCATTGCTCTTTGTACAGTATAGGAGTAAAGCTGTACACTCGCTTTTGGCCATACTCTTGCAATCTGATGCCAGACACTATAATCTCTGAACGTGCAGGTGAGACATTATTTGCATGTCAATCTTGATATGAAGAAAATAGATCTACTGTTCAACATCACGTGCCGTCACCAATTCTCCAGGAGGGCTTAAGATATAAACACATTACAATTGGCCTCCACACTTTCATATCAAAGGTGTTTTCCCCAGGATATAGAATTGAGGAATAGTTCTTTAAAATGGGTTCTTGATGGGTGGGGAGTAGGAACGTGCCCCCAGTATTGATGACAAAAATGGGTCCATGGACAAAAGTGTAGCTGCTTTTTTGTGAGTCCATCATCCTGGTGCCCTCAACTGTCAAAGAAAAGTAACCAGCTGTATTCTATCTCAAAAATCCTCTTAAAGGGGTTGTCCAGGATTTAACAATTGACTATTATCCATTAGTAATTGGTAAAAATGTCAACTTTGTAATTTACAAAAGATTCAGAAGATGTTTCTTAAAGGGAACTGGTCACCAGGTTTTCTCATTATAAACTGCAGCCACCAGCAGTAAGACCTTTATATTCAGCATTCTAGAATACTGTTTATAAGTACCCAGGTTGATCTGCAAAACATAAAATAATGATTTTACTATTCTCTCCTACGTGGCGGTCCGGCCGATGGGCTTTGCTGGTGTTGATCCAGCACCTACTCTATAATTGCAATTGCTGTGCCCCTTTCCTGCTTGGTGTGGATGATGCATTCTACATAGTCAATACAGTGTCCTCTGTTGCACTCCTGTGCACGCACACTTTTCTCTGCCAAGTGCAAGGACTGTAATGCTAGGGAAAAGGTCAAGGAACATCTGCGCATCGTGCTCTACAATACTTTGCTCTTCCTTCAGCAGGGCAGAGAGTGTTGCACAAGAGCGCAATGCAGGACACTTTTTGGAAAACAAAGGATGCGTCATCCATATGAAACTGGGAAGGAGGACGGCGATCACAAGAAGAGAGGAGGTGGTGGATCAAGGCCAGAGGCACAAATCGAACTGGACTACCCCATAGGTGAGTATAATAAAAGGTCTTTTTTATGTTACACAGATCAGCCTGGGGTCTTATATATAGCATTTCAGAATGAGGTGTATAAGGCCTTACTGGTGGAGGCTGCACTTTATATGGGAAATACCTGGTGACAGATTACCTTTTTAATGGCATCGTATCGGAGGACCAAAGTCCTTCAGATCCTTCAGTTTAGACACCTGAGGAAACTTGTAAAGTTCTCGCATAAACACGTGACCTGGCCTGAAAGGTCTTTGCCCCCAAGCTGACTCTTCTCTGTGGGGGCAGTGCTGCTCAAAAATAAAAATCTTACCGTCCCTCTTTCTCCCCCTTCCCAATCATTTGAAAGAATTGACAGTCTGGAAATGTGAAACTCTCTAACTCTGCATGGAAGAAATAAGCAACGCGCCATGCTATCTCCGAAATCTTTCATTTTGCTGGTACATTAAAATGTTACGTGTTTTTGTGATAAAGTGACAGCGCGGTGTGCAGATGGCTGTATACTAGCTATTAATCCTTTGCTGGATGTTTGCCTCTACATGTGCATCTCTACATCCTGAATTTTTCCATCGTGTTATAGATTGTATTTGCATTGCTAGAATGACTGTCTGCTACATGTCTCAGTATCTGTTTACGTTCTTTAGTTTTATTCACTTACTTCCTCGTAGAAAAAAACCCCTCTTAACATGCCTTGTCTGTCTTATTTAGCCCTTGGAGCGGATGGCCTTTGCTTATAGTATAAGGGTCACCTCAACATTTCAACACCAATGTTAAGCCTAAATTAACTTCAGGAAAAAGATAAAAAAATATTTTCTCAAAAACCAGATTTCCATTCATTGTTTTGTATTTAACACAACATTTTTACTGCGACCTACGTTTTAGCTTGACCACAGGTTCCTCATTTTTAGCAGTGAAATTCTATAGAAATCTATTAAGGTACCGTCACACAGGGACATATCGCCGGCGATGTTGCCGGGGATCGCGGGAGCGCGCATCCCTGACAACATCGCCGGTGAGATGTCACACTGTGCAACTTACCGGCGATGTCGCCGGCTAGTTGCCGCAGATATCGCTCGCTGGGTTGCCCAGCAACCCAGCAAGCGATCACTCGCAATGTTGTACATAGGCAGAATCGCCCGCAACATTGCAGGTCGCCGCATTACACAGGGCGATCAGGCAGGATCGCCTGAGCAACATCGCCAGGTTTCCCAACATTGTTGGGAAACCTGGCGATGTGACTCAGGCGATTCATCGCCTGATTATCGCCCTGTCACACGAGGCAACTCGCCGGCGATGTCGCCGCAACCTGGCCACGCCCCTCAGTTGCCGGCAACATCGCCGGCGATATCTCCCCGTGTGACGGTACCTTTAGAGAATTCACCAATTTCAACCGTGATCACATCAAGGTCACTTCTAAAGCAGTTCTGTGGCCAGATTGTAAAAGAAAAACTGTACATACAGCAAGTGATTTAAGTATTGAACACGTCACCAACTTTCTAAGTAAATCTAGTGATGTGAATGCCCCACCAGATGTCAGTAATAACCCATCCAATCAACACAGTCAAAGAAATCAAACCATAGACGTCCATAAATTAAGTTATTTGTAATAACTAGTAATGACACCGGGAAAAAGTATTGAATACATGAAAGGAAGGAGAAGTGCAAAAAGCCATGGAGAGTCTGACATCAGCTGAAATCTATCAGTAATTAGAAAGCAATCCTGCTCCTTAATGAAAACTATCAGGGCATTGTCTACCTGTCTGTTATTATTTTCATTCTTTTTCTATGATGTCAATGTTTCCAGCTATAGTGTGTCTTCTGACGGTCTAACAGGGGTGGTATATTGTGACAAGGGAGAAGATGATTCCTCAATCTCTATCATTCTACCTGAAATTCCTGGATGTTATCTCCATACATATAATTATAGGTTCACTTCTCAGTTGGACTCAATATAAAAACAAAAAACATTTCTACTCAAGTCAAAAGGAGCTTTTATATGAATACCTTTTTCTGAGGTCTCCATTTCATTGTTGTCCTCCTGGGCTGAAACTGTTGGGTAATGTGATCATGGAGTCGTGTGTTCTTACACCCTCCGGGGCAGGGTTGGTCTGATGCCCAACAGGCTGTCCACATGAGAGCTGTCAGTCGCTACAGACTGCTATCTCCCCTGTTTCCCCCGTATATATTGGTGCTCACCACTGAAGATCTTTAATGTCCTTTCATAGAGGGGAGACTCCTCCTGGTAGTGGCTTTTCATTGAAGTAGAGTTGGTTGGCCCCACTGACATGAAATAGTCGCCCGGTCTTGCCAAAATGTCAGTTCTGCTGCCCTTCATTTATGTGTGAATGTAATGGAGATTTCCGGGCACTAGCAGCAATGCGGGTTTTACTTATAGAGCCAGGTCACCAGCTGTGAATTTTGCTCAATCCAAAGAAATGCAGATTTATATAAAACGAGTTTATAAGGAAAGGATGGCACTCACCAGAACATCAACTTCAATGTGCAAAGTTCTTTATTCCATTATCCGGAATGTGGGGTTACAAGCAGTGCAGGGTGGACTACGGGCGCTCCATTTCACGTGTTAACGCTTCAACGGGTCCGTTGTGCCATCCTTTCCTTATAAGCTCGCCTTCACTTGTGTATGCAGCCCTTATCTTCCGACACCTGTAGGTTAGATGCTGAATGGCAGTGATTGGGTTCACATTTATATGTCAGGATATGATTTGTGTTTTTATTATGCAGGAATATCAAGTAATTTATGAGAAAATACTTAATTTATTACCGTAATTTATTTTTTGGACACTGCCTCATACAAATTAACCACAAAGAACAGGTTTATCTATCTAATATATAAAGCTGAATGTGTGTGTGTGTGTGTGTGTGTGTGTGTGTGTATGTATGTGTGTATATCCGGGATTGTCCTCTACACCGTCGCAACTACAGCCACAAAATTTTGCACAGTCACACGTCTGGACCCCGAGAGCGTCATAGGCTATGTTTTGAGGCGAATTTTTAACCCTGCGCGTTCCAGTTCACCAATTTTGCTCCTATCTACATAATGGGGGAAAAAGTGAATGGAAAAGTGTTGGAGGAAAATCATGCACACAGAGTAACAGCAAGTGTATAGTCGCTAAGGTGCAGCCCCAACATTGGATACACACCACGCACCCAAACAAACACACACAACACAGAGACACCCCCCCCCCCCCACAGGGACACACACACACCCTATAGAGACACATGCATTCACCTCACAGACACACACACACAAACCACAAAGAGACACGCACAACACAGAGACACTCACCCCCCCCCAAGGGGACACTCACACACCCTATAGCGACACATGCACTCACTCCACAGACACACACACACACCACAAAGAGACACACACAACAAAGACACACACCACACAGACCCCCCCCCCCACAGCGACACACACACATAGCCACCCTATAGGGACACATGCACTCACCCCACAGGGACACACACACACAAAGAGACACACACACACCACACAGACCCCCCCCACAGGGACACATACACACCCTACAGGGACACATTCACTCACCCCACAGGGACACACACACACACACCACAAAGACACATACAACACAGATACACACACACACACACCACACAGACCCCACCCCCTGCAGGGACACACACACATTCACACCCTACAGGGACACATGCACTCACCCCACAGGGACACACACACCACAAAGACACACACAACAGAGACACACACCACACAGACGACCCCCCCCCCCCCCACACACAGGGGCACACGCACATTACACACACCCTATAGGGACACATGCACTCACCCCACAGGACACACACCCCAGGGGGACACACACCACACAGACAGACACAAATGTGCACAAATCACCTCACACAACTCACCTCATACGTGTGCTATCTTTAATTTCCAAACATAAACATCTGATTAAAAACAGCCAATGTGCAACACATGTGCCATATAGGGAATTAAGGCAGATGTCAGTCACATGAGCTGTCTATTATGTGTATGTGTGAGGTAACATATACTGCCCAGCCGGGGGGAGGGTTTACTGTTGGCTGGAGATTTATTAGGCTGCCTATAGCAATCAATCACAGCTCAGCTTCTATTTTCTTACAGGTCATTAATATGACATATTCAAATTCTATTTTGTTATAGCTAACATCAGTTATTTATTAACCCGGACGTAGCCAGGTACTACAGCTAGTAAAGTATAAATTGTACCAAGGTGTGTGGAGATTTTAACTTTTTATTTTTGGGGGACCAGGGTACATAACATTGCAGACCTAGATTACTGGTTGCTAGCATTACATAATGATACAGACATGGGGTGATCTCGGATCAGAAAAACCTGGTGGACAAGCCCTTTTAATGGTTTCCAGCAGTGTCTCTTATCTTGGAATAGAACAGAAACGTATTTCAATTTGTAGTAACGTTAGGAAAAATTTCGGGCTGTGACTGTAAGCTGGAACCAATATTAAAGAGGTTTTCCACTACTAATGTGATCCCCTTTCCTTTGTCCTAATTAAGCCTAACTAACACTTTCTCAATATCTAATATTCTTCTACTACCTACCCTGCTCCTGTAACCTTATCTTCAAGAGGCCTGTAAATACCTATATTGTTGCTGTAGCTTTGAGCTTTCCGGGTTAGAGACTGGATTTGGACAAACTGAGCAAGGCATGTCACTGGTGGGGGCAAGGCTGCCTCTCTGTGGGTAACAGCAGTTTGGGTGTGCATGTCCAGATTACTTCACTATTCCCTGAGCCCAAACCAGTGATGTGCCCTGCTCAGTTTGTCCAAATCCGGTCCCCAAACTGGAAGGATCAAATTACAACAATAAAGGTATTTACAAACCTCTTAGAGATGATCCTACAGGAGCAGGGTAGGTAGCAGAAGTAAATTAGGAAAGTATTAGGAATAGGTACGACAAAAGAAAGGGGATCGCAGTAGTAGTGGAAAATTTCTTTAAGGTTGGCACCCCTCTCGACTATAATATGTGAATGCTATTGATATCTCATGTCATTTGGGGAGTGCCAAACAGTCTTAGCTTGTGCTACACAGAGATGTCTGTCAGCATCATACCCTCCCTCTCCCACCCTTTCTATATTGAAATGAAATCACATGTGCGTTTACTTTATCATGTATGCTATTGGAGCAGTTTGGGTTAATTTTATAGTTCATTTCACATAAGGAATAAAGTTATAAATGGATAGTCGCCCATGTCAGTCTAACCATGGTGATCTTTATTATTATTATTATTATTATTATTATTAAGTATTTATATAGCGCCATTAGGTTGCATGGCGCTTAACAAGTGAGAGGGTAGACGAAGACAAGTAGTAAAACGACAACAAATCAGTCATACGGGTACAATAGGGCAGAGGATCCTGTCCGCGAGAGCTCATAGTCTAGAGAGGGTGGGGAGTGAGACAGTAGGAGGAGGCGAGGTGAGATGGTGTAGCGGATTAGGTCTCGGTGTGTGTTATAGGCTTGTAAGAAGAGGTGGGACTTCAGGTTTTTCTTGAAGGTTCCCAGGTTTGGGGAGTGTCTGATGTGGTGGGGAGGGAGTTCCAGAGTATGGCAGAAGCACGAGAGAAGTCTTGTATGTGGTTGTGGGAGGTGGAAATGCGGGGGGTTGAGAGAAGGAGTTCTTGAGAGGAGCGCAGGTTGCGCAAGGGGAGGTAACCGCCGGAGACCAGGTTGGAGATGTAGGGAGGGGACAGGTTGTGTATGGCCTTGCATGTCAGGGTTAGAGTTTTGAAGTGGGATTGCTGGGGAGTGGGGAGCCAGTGGAGGGCTCGGCGGAGAGGGGAGGCGGGGGAGTACCTGGGAAATAGATGGATGAGTCGGGCAGCAGAGTTGAGGATGGTGCGGAGAGGTGCAAGGGAGGAGGTAGGGAGGCCGGTGAACAGGAGGTTGCAGTAGTCCAGGCGGGAGATGATGAGGGCATGGACAAGTATTTTAGTCGTGCTGTGGTCAAGGAAGGAGCGGATACAGGCAATGTTTTTTAGCTGGAGTCGACAGAGAATTAAATTATTTCTTTCTTTGTTTCCTTCTGTACAGAGATTGTAATAGCTCACATCAGTCCATGTCCCCGATGGGGCTTATAGTCTAATTTTGCAAACTGTGTGACTTCCCCTGACACAGTTCTTTATACCTGGAGGAAGGACAGGTATAATAAATGGCAGACAATTAGTCATCTTATGTATTTGTCTTTTATATCCTCATATTTCTGCTGACTTTCATTCTACCAGATGAGACCTGAGGTTGAACTATGTATACTTGCTGAGGCCTGGCATATCCTTTACAGTCTGCCTGCAGTCTGGGTCATGAGTTATGTAACAGAACAAGTCCAATCACGGGGCCATTATTCAGCACATAAGAGATCGTAAAAAGGATTAATACATATGAAATAGACCTACAAAGAATGACACATTGTCTTCTACACTAGGAAGATATACAGACGGAGACTTACACTTTTTAGCCGATCCATGGGAAGTTATTGATTTCAATATAAATGGAACCTGTCATCTGATCCTTTTGCCCGTGGTTCAGGCCGTATCAATCAATCTGGATGCACAATTGCAGCCATGTTTATTTCACTCTGAAACACTGTGGGTGGTGTATTTCAGAAAAATAGTGAAAAGTCCTCCAGGGACTATGTTTCTCAGGGGGCTAGCACAAGGAATGGTCCCTGGTGATTTTCACTCACTCCCTTTAGACTAATTATGTAGACGTGGTGGTCTGTCCCTGTCTCACTCCCTTTAGATTAATTAAACCTGGTGTTCTCTCCTCCGTACCGCTCCCGACCGGTGTCTAATGGGAGAGACTCTTCACAGTCCAAAACGGGAAATGGCTGGGAGGAGCTGCAGATTTGATCACAAATAAATGCGTTTGCTGCGGTGGCCTGCTGATGCCAGTTCGTCTCCATTCACATCCATGCATTCTTTGTGAGCGTCAGGACGCTTGCGAACGAAGCAAGCATCCTCAGAAACACAAAAAATGAAACAAATTGCGTTCAAAGGGCGCCGAGAATAGACTCCTCCAAACACAATGAATGCAAACGCAGCCAAACGTGGGTACCACATAGGGATGCAGTACGCATGAATTGTATTTGGCTCTGTCACGAACGCAAATGTGAAACGGCTTTACTAGATATGGTGGTCTCTGCCCACCTCACTTCCTTTAGACTAACTAGTCTGTGTAAGCACATTTATATGCCACCAAGGACCTGCTTAAGCCTAGGCATCTGGTTCCCAGTTTGGCTGCCACTGGTGTATGGATTTACTATCTGGGTAAAGTTAGAACTGCTCATAAATTGTGGCACACAGCTAAGAGAAGGACCCAAATATTTTGCCCATGTCTTGACCCTAAAATCATGATGCTTACCCTTTCAAAAGTGTATAGAAATGACCTATAAAAGTGATTTTTCAGTCTGAAAATTGATTTGTAATTCTTGCCATAAACTCTCTGTAACCCCATGGTAACCACTATTCCATATTTTTGTGTGTAACGTGATCAGTTACTCATCTCTTGACTAACTGCATTGGGAAACCCAGACAATCTGTACATGGCAGATTGGCAAAAGGCTGGCACACCTTTAAAACAGCTGGCAGGGAGCCCAGTCCAGTTTTGCTCCATCTGTTAGACTTGACTCAGCACGCTGACTTCTCACAGGAATGTCCCGCACCCTTTTGACTTGACGTTAAGGCAGCATAAAGGAAAAACCCTCTGTTTTGGGGTCAGCACAATTTTTAGAATAAGCTAAACAAATGCTGCATACCCTCTATCATCCAGTAAAACACTTGTGTGTTTTCTCCTGGAACTAGACTGTTCCCTTATGTTTTTTAAGGGTTTATTTAACAACCTGTTGCTAGTGGACATTGGGTGCCAAAATGTGGGTGTTCTCGTGGGAGAGCCGAAATGCAACTGAATCAGTCCACTTTAATGCCAGAAAATAGCACAGCCAATTATCGCTGCTACGTCTGAGTCATTGAGTCGTTCAATTACTAATGCACACGATCAACAGTTACTTGGCCTCGTCTATGATGTAAATGTCAATCCTTGGTTGTCACTGGCCTGTTCAACAAAATGTGTCTCTTTATATATACTATAAACTAGGCTCCTGAGGTTTGGAAATTTTGTTTTATTGGAGTCAGTAATTTTGGTAATTTAGTGGTTTTAATTACGGTAGATAAAACATAACGTTTAAGCAAATCTTGTGCTTCGAGCAGTTTACTCAAACCAGTGAATGATCAGCCATGATCGGGGTCTCGTGCCATAGACAAAAAGTCAACCTGAATGATTACGGTTTCAACAGACATCAGTTTTTCTTCAGCTATTGCAAATGATGGGATATAGTTTTACTCAACCAATATAGTAAAAATTATCCCTCTCAGATGACTTGTGTATGGCCAGGTTTATTCTGTGGCCTATGGCTTACTGTATCCTGTCAACCTCTGTTAGGCCATGTGCATGCATTCAGTATTTGGTTAGTTTTTTACCTCATTATTTGTAGCCAAAACCAGCAGTGGGTGATATATACAGAATTGGTGACGTGTTTCTATTAGACTTTTCCTCTGATTGTTCCACTCCTGGTTTTGGCTACAAAAACTGATGTAAAATACCGACCTGATCCTCAATATGTGAACATGGCCTAATAGAAACATGTCACCCCTTGTGTATTTTTCATCAACTCCTGGTTTTGGCTTAGGCCGGTTTCACACCACAGCAAGCTCAGGTCCGGGCTGTTCAGTGTGAATCCGACAGCCCCGGACCCGATTTTGCTGTAATGCAGCCCTATGGGGCCAGATGGAGCCGGATGGCAGCTATTTGCCATCCGGTTTCCATCTGTCCGGCAGGATCTGTGAGAATTCGGATTTTTCTTCCAGACACAAGAACGTTGCTTGCAACGTTTTTGTCTCCGGGGGAGAAATAACCACAAATTGGATCCTCCCGGATCCAGCGCCCCGTAACATGAGTGTGTATGGTGCCGGATCGCTCCGAATCCGACATAAAATCGGATCTGGGAGCCAGACGCTGGGTGCTGGAGTTAAGCAGCGAGCACTGCTAAACTTCAGCACCATCAGCTGTCCCCTGCTGTGATTTCCGGTCCGCGGCAGCGATCTGAGGGATCCAGCTGCAAACCGGACCGGAGGGGTTCTGTTTCAAAATCGGGTCCTGGGCTTTCCGGTATAGACCAGACAGCCCCAGACCTGATCACAACATGGTGTGAAACCGGCCTTACAAAAACTGATGTGGAAACTGACCATGTGAACTTAGCCTTAGACCATCATTACATTATGCTAAAAGCAGATTAGTAATTTGTGGAGGTTGGCACCTCTGGAGACATTTTTTCCCATTAAATGTCTGTATTTGGAAATAAAAAAAATCCTTTTTGCAGTTCAATTTCACAAAAAATTTGCGCTGCTATAGGTACAGTATAAGGTATACAGTCGGCCCCTATCATTTTTAATTATGGTTAATAATGAATGTTGGTGTACTGAGAAGGATGAGTCTATTTAATCATAGTTGGACCCTCTCAGAATCTACATAGTTTTTAATGCTACAAAGTTACCCATGAAGTTTGGTAGCATTACCATATTGTTAGGCTAGTTGGTGCAAGTGAAGACTACACCGTAAACGGTATGGGACACTAAACTGATATTTTGCCGAGGTAGTGTTTTACCTGACCTAAATATGGCGGAGGCACCCAACCTTTCTTACCTTGAGACATTCAACTCTGAGAGAGTTGCGAGCCACATCCAGCTCCAACCCCTCACAATGGTGCCCACAGCCCCCATTACTGGTATAATGACAACCAAAGCTTTTCCACAAAAATCAATTTGACAGTACAGCAAGATCCAGGGGTTCCTACAATAGTCACCATCTGGATACCTTCTCTTTATAACGGTTTGCTAGACCTGGTGCATGCATCAAACTGACAGACGACCATGAGCCAGACATTACGGGCCCGCGAGCCAGAGGTTGGGGACATCTGGATTATTGTAACCTAAATGTTGCCAAATTTGCACAGTTTGTTCACACGCTGTGTTCCTGTTGCATTTTTTAAGGGCTAAAAAAGGGTATAATGCTGACCGCACTTTTTTTTCCCAGCCGCAAGTGCCGGATCGTGGCAATACAGCACTTGCCGCAAGCCCCATAGAGAATGCATGAGGCCTGCCGCAAGTGTACCGCATGTGCGGCCGTTAGGTGGCAGATGCAGTTTTCTGGCCAGATCCGGACAGAAACGCAGATGTGAAAGGGGCCTAAGGCTGCTTTCACATCTGCATTTCTCGGCAGTCGCAGCAGATCTGGCATTTTGCCGCATCTGCTGCAAGCTGAATCACTTGATGCAAGACTGCGTTCAGCCCGATTCATTCCTTATGGGAGTTGTGACGAGTCAAACAAACACTGATAGCAGCATTTTTTTCTGTTGCCACAAGTGCCGAATTGGCTGGATCACGGTAAAACTGCAAGTACCCGGCATGTCCGCTAGTCCCATAGGGAATAAATTGGGGCCTGCCGCAAGTGAGCCATTATGCAGCGCATGCGGCAAAACTGCCAGATCTGCCACGAATGGTGAAAACCGCTGATGTTTAAGTAGCCTAACTAAAAAACACTTGCGCTTTTCCTGATGGCAATGTTTTTTGCAGCGTATTTTTCTGCACTAAAAACCAAACGTGTACTCATTCCCTTAAACAAGCTCTAGAGAGGTATGAGCAGGGCTGGACGCCTTTATATGATACATCCTTCCCATTCTGGCTTTTAGGTTACATATAATATTAAGGAATAATAAATCCGTCAGTGATCACATTGTTTTCACAGATCTGAACATGTCTGTAGATGTACAACATCACGCCAGTGGACGGTGTTTGATATTAATTGCTACAATTGTTCTATGTCTTCCTCTTTGTCCTTATTTCCCGTCTTCATGACAAGATCAGGGAAATACCAGAGTATTAGTTTACTGGTAAATGACTAGAATTGTCGGTTTTAACTATACTCTTCCAGAAACCTTAAACTAAAATTGGCATATATGCAAAATGTTATTAAAAAAAGAAATAAAGTAGTGTGAACGTTTGGGGGTAGCACCAGAATAGCCATGTTTCTGCCCAGACCTTTAAATTATCTTTTCTCAGAAAAACCTGATTGTTTCAGAAAAAACAGTATACCCTCCTGCAATTATACAGCCGGGCTCTGATTCATGCTGCCTGTGGTTTGGGCAGCATGGTACAAGTGAGTTTTCCTCCTGGCCACAAGCACACGTTGAGTATTTAATTTTTTTATCTCACAATTTGTAGCAAAACCAGGAGTGGGTGATACATACAGAAGTGGGGACGTGTTTCTTTTAGACTTTTCTACTGATTGTTCCTGTCAAGGTTTTGACTGCAAATAATGAGGTAAAAACTTGCCAAATACTCAGTGTGTGAACATGGCCTTAAAGGGGGCAATTATTATTTAATATGCATTGCTTATATAGCACCAACATATTCCGCAGCACTTTACGTAAATTATCACTGTCCCTATTGGGGCTCACAGTCTATATTTCCTATCAGTTTGTCTTTGGAGTATTGGAGGAAACCAACACAAACATGGGAAGAACATACAAACTCCTTCAAGTTGTCATCATTGGTGGGATTTGAACCCAGGACTCCCAACACTGCAAAGTAACCGTTCTAACCACCGAGCCTCCATATATTGCTAACCCCTGGGCCACCGTACAGTGCTAACCACTGAGCCATCGTACAGTGCTAACCCCTGAGCCACCGTACAGTGCTAACCCCTGAGCCACCGTACAGTGCTAACCCCTGAGCCACCGTACAGTGCTAACCCCTTGAGCCACCGTACAGTGCTAACCCCTGGGCCACCGTACAGTGCTAACCCCTGAGCCACCGTACAGTGCTAACCCCTTGAGCCACCGTACAGTGCTAACCCCTGGGCCACCGTACAGTGCTAACCCTGGGCCACTGTACAGTGCTAACCCCTGGCCACTGACAGTGCTATCAACTAAACCACAGTACAATGCTAACCCCTGAGCCCCTCCATACAGTGCTAACCACTGAGCCACCGTACAGTGCTAACCACTACACTATAACCACAGCCACCATACAGTGCTAACCCACTGAGCCACCTACAGTGCTAACCCTGACCACCGTACAGTGCTAACCCTAGCACCTACAGTGCTAACCACCGAGCCACCACGTACAGTGCTAACCACTGAGCCACCGTACAGTGCTAACCCTGACCACCGTACATGCTAACGCACTGACCACCATACGTGCTAACCTTGATCCACTGCTACCATCGGTTGTTCCTGGACTTTTGTTCTTGCTTTGTTTTGTTTTGTTTTTGAAGGGGCTAAGAACTTATTGCCATGTAGTTGCTGACTGCCTGCCTGTTCAGCCTGGCGCCGATCGCATACTTTTGTTTGATAGCATTGGTTCTTCTTATAGGTTAAAATCATTCATATCCTATTGATGGCTACTGTAGATGGTGAACTTTGCCTGAGCTAGCTGCTGATCAGAGCTCGATTGAGGCGCTAGTACTAATCAGTCACACAATGTAGCAGAAACCTGAGTCATAAAAACCTAATTATCAACATGGTGTGGACAATTTATTGATTCTTAGTTTCAGCTCTTTGCACATCACGTGATGAAACATCTGCTCTATATACATCTTTTCTAGATTGTAGCATTAGAAAGGAGGAAATGTAGTGGATGTCTTGCATTCCTTATCATTTATGGTAATCACCGATTAATCCCAGTGTGATGTGGGCACTGGAGTCCGCTCTATTATGTATACGAGTCCTCAATATTCATAAATTGCTTCTTCTCCCTTTGCCAATGACTGGACACCTTCTCCTTATTCCTTAGGTAAAATATCGGAATAAATCTGTCAAGCAGAAGCGATGGGGAAGCACATCTTTTCTGCATATTCCAGACTTCTACTGCAATGTAATTTACTTTAAATGCTGCAGCTCATCTCTGCATAAGAGAAGCGATCGGACTGTGCAACACTGAGGCGCCCTGGGGCCAGTGTAAAATAAAGAAAAAGTAAAAGTTTTTAAAAGTTTGAAGAAAAAAAAAAAAAGCAAAAGTTCAAATCGCCCCTTTTTGCCCCATTGAAAATAAAACTATTTAAAAAATGCACATATTTGGTATTCATGCCATTCAAAAATGCCCGATCTTTCAATATATAGAAATCAATAACTCAGTGCTGTAAACTACATAACGGAAAAAAGTCCAAATGCTAAAATTACTTATCATTAGCCGCCGCAACATTACAATAAAATGCAATAATGGACGATCAAAACAGCGCATCAACCCAAAAATGGTATTAGAACCATCAGCTCAAGACGCAAAAAATAAGCCGTTACAGCCCCAGATCCCAAAGAATGAGACCGCTACAGGTTGTGGAAAATGGCACAAAACTGCAATTCTTATTCTTAAGAAATTTCAGAATTTTTTTCACTATTCGGATAACTGTAAAAGTATACATGTTTCAGTATCTACGTACTCGTACAGACCCGAGGCATCATATCGGCACGTCAGTTTTACCATATATTGAACACTGTGGTTAAAAAAACAAAATTGTGTAATTGCTCTTTTTTGCAATTTTACCTCACTGGTAATTTTTTTCCCCTTTTCCTGCACACTGTATGGTAAAATGAATGATGTCATTCAAAAGTAGAACTTGTCCGCAAAAACAAGCCCTCATCTGTCTATATTGATGTAAAAATAAAAAAGATGTGGCTCTGGGAAGAAGTGGCGGGAAAAAGTGGAAAATCACCCTGGGATGGAGGGGTTAAGGGAGGCCACGCCCATGTAGTCATCTGGCCGGAGTATCCATATCGTATACTCGCGCCTTTAAATATAGTCATTCAGCTCTAATTACGGTACTGTCCTAAAATTGTCTACTGTAAATGGGAAATATAATAGTAAGTGATGAACAATTACAGTACAACAGAGGCTCTGTCTCTACTTCATGCTGATTGATATTAAAGCCCCATATACACTTTAGGTGTCTGATGGCTGAACAATGGCTTGGCAGATTGTTCATCCGGCTATGTTGGCTGGCTTTTCCCATACACAGGAGCGCTCACTATGTCAAGTGCTCCTGTGTTCTCTATGAGACAGCCGCTGTTGTACATCTCTGGTGGCGCTTATCCCAGAGATACAATGTTGACAAAATTTGACATACCAGATTCTAAACTCTCCCTACAATCAATTGTCCACACAATAGATTGTCGGATGATCCTGGTGTTATCGGTGGGCTCGGACAATTCCAATTTCATCCATTCAGCTATTGTCGGATTATTGGATACCATGTGAACCATTTTCCTCCAAGCTTCTGTTAGTCACAGCCTCCTTCAGTTCTGATGCTCATTCCTGTGTCTGCCATGATGGTGTCCGACCAAACAGGTCTTCCTCGACCTCTACTACCACTGACCATACCAAACGTCATGTCCTTCTCGAGGGAATTTGCTCTCGTCACATGGCCGAATTAAAACGGTTTCTGTTTTATGACTTTTCCTACCAGGGACGTCTGTGGATTGACACATTCCAGAACAGCCTTATTTGTGATTTTGGCTGTCCATAGGATTTATAGGAGTTTCCTCCAGCACCATGGTTCAAAGGAATCAATCTTTCTTTGATCACCCTTTGTCAAGGTCCATGTCTCACCCATACAACACAATTGTGAACGCAATGGTGGTGACCAATCTTTGGTGGTGATCGATATGTCCTTGCATTTCCACAGTTGCTCCATGTTCATCATTGCTGCACGTCCCATTGTCAGCCACCACTCCATTTTTTTATTTTTCGTATGGCAAATCAGAATAAGAAATAAAAACCCGCTGATCATCACTGCTCAATTGGGTGGAGAGCTATCCAATAAATCATCTGTAACAAATCTGTTGCACATAAATATTCTTTTATTCTCCAAACTGGAACAATCACTTATACTCGCACGAGTCTTGCATGACTCACCTGGGATGGCCAATGGCTCTCTGGATGGAATAGTGTCAGCTGTATGTGTTTCTATGCAGCTGATGCACTCTAGTCCAGTTCTGGGTGAGTCATGAAAGACTCATGCGAGTATCTTGCATAACACTTGCACAGTGTGTTTCCAGCTTTAGGGTACTGTCACACAGAGATATATTGCATGCAACTCACTGGTTGCAGTGAAATCATGGACACATTATTCCATTTGTACACAGCCACAATATAGAACAATGTGTCCATGATTTCACTGCAACCAGTGAGTTGCATGCAATATATCTCTGTGTGTGACGGTACACTTATACTGTGAGTCTTGCTTATCTTAGCCCACAACTTCACCAGGTCAATTTCTAGCTGCAGAGCTTTGTTTCATTGCCAATTGTGAATGAGTTGTCTCTCCTGATTTCCTCGATCCTGAAACAATTTCATGGCATTATATTTCAGTTTTATTGTATAATTTCTGTAGTGAGTGGAAAACACCAAAAATTTAATTAAATGAAGATTTTAAATTTTCCTCTAAAACAAATAAACTTACTCCATTGTTCTTGGCTTCTACAGGATATCTACACTCTTAATAGCTTTATAGGAAGGAAAGTTAAAGGGATTTTCCAGTTGAAATAAATTATCAGCCATTCACTAAATAGTTGTTAATTAGATTGGTGTGTGTCCGCTCTGGGACCCCTGTTGATCACTAGAATGGGGTTTTCTCACCTGTTTTACCTGCCATCTGCAAAAGTTCAGCCAAGCTGAGATGAAGCAAATGGTCATGTACTTTGACCCTAAGGCTGGCTCACATTTGCGGACCCTCCACAGTGTGCTGCAGAGGGAATCCGCAAGCTGTCCGCAGCCCTATTTTTATAATGGGAACGCACCGTCTTGCGCAGGTCTGCGCATGACGTGCGCTCCCATTCATTGCAATATGTGATTTGCATGGTCGCGTTCCTGGTGCGGACGAGAGTGTGTGATTGTGTGTGATTTGTGCGCGGTATCCGCCTGCGTACAAATCACATATTGCAATGAATAGGAGCGCACGGTCATGAGCAGACCTGCGCATGACCGTGCGTTCCCATTATAAAGATCGGGGCTGGCAGCGGCTGCAGACAGCTTGTGGATTCCCTCCGCAGGACGCTGCGGAGGGTCCGCAAATGTGAAGCCAGCCTAAATTGGACTAATATTGTTTTGAAGGCAAAAGGTGGTTACACCACATATTAAGATTTTTTATTAATTAATTCATTCATTCATTCAATTTACATTTTGTTAATACTTGATAGATTCCAAACTTTTTTTTTTTTTTTTAATCTAGTTTTTGTTGGGTTTTCTCCAGGGCTGTGGAGTCGGTAAATCAAACCACCGACTCCAACTCGACTCCTGAATTTCCCTGGCTCCGGCTCCTGACTCCTTTGACTCCGACTCCTTCATTCATGGCTCGTTTTTAAGTGATAAAATTATTGTAGGTCAATGGTAACATTAGGCTTTAATCATTATAATGACATAATAATAAAGATATTTAGATAGAACATAATAATAATTCATAATAATAATATTCAACACATTCTGCATTGAACTACTAGACCCAATTCATTATATTTTAGGAGTCGGAGTCGGAACATTTTCTACGACTATGACTCCACCAAAATGGGCAGCGACTCCACGACTCCGACTCCACAGCCCTGGTTTTCTAAAAGATCAAAAACATGTATTGCAAATGATTATGAAGAACATTAGTGTAAGATTACATAGTTATGGAAAGCTGTTTTGGATTATCGTTTCTCACCTAGAAAACAGGTAGATAAAATAATGAATAAAATAGATATTTTATAAACCTGTTTATATTTATATCAACTACTAAATTTTTACATGTGAAATTCCCTTCTGAGGTGGGGTAAGGGGTTGTATTAGACTCTATAGGGTGGGTATTACAAGGGAATCCTTTTTCTGTGACATGGACTCCAGTCACACACACTTTTTTTTTTTTAAATATTTTTTTAAAGTATTCTTCCTTTAAAACATTTTTTCAGTTGCCTAAAATATTTGCACAGTACAGAAGGCTGTGATGGATGCCATGGTGCCACCTACCACCTGTATTGGAATCCATGGTGGACTTCCCTATGTACACTAACTGCTATTCTGTTTTTTCCCATACTTCCTTTTTGATGACTCTTTGAGAATGCTGGGATACTCAAACAAAGTGTCATAAGGGGGCAGAGCTGTGCTCACTTCTGCAGCCTCTGCTCCCTCCATTACACAGAGTCATTAGTGACCCTTGTTTCAGGGGCTGGGCTAGTTTGTGCACTGTGCGATCTGCACAGTGACGGCGCATTTTGTTGTCAGCTTAGGTCAACAGTAACAAACTGAATACCTGGCATGCAGAGACCAGCACTGCCACCGGAAGTGACGTAATTGGTCTGTGCACATGGGTCTTTTGACACACCACCCTTTGGTGGTGGTGTCATTACTGGTGGTCTGAGCCAACAACAGAGTGCACTGTCATTGTACACATAGCACAGGTACTGGCCCAGCCCAGAAATGAGCGGCACTGATGACTCTTCATTTTAGGTAAGGGGCAGAGGCTGTGGCAGTGACCGCCACACTTTAAGTATCCCAAAATGCACTGTGATTCTCAAACAAAGAATCATCAATAAAGTAAGTACTGAAAAAATAGAATTGCTGTTAGATAGGATGTTTTCAATGGAAAATAGTTTAGATTGTGACACTAAATAGATGGGGATTGAGAATGCAAATGGCTTTGCCTTCAGATCGCCCCTTGAACATGCAAGCCACGAGCTTTTCAATAGTTTTCATGACCTATACATTAAACGGACGCCATTACAGCCCAATGTGTCATGATTCCGTGTCAGTTGTGTGTTGGATTCATGTGAAGTCTTGTTCAGTCAACAGACATGCAAAGCAGATCTTCTCTTCCCTTGGGTAGAGATGCTCGGATGGTGACCTATTCATGACGTCTGGGTTACATTGCTTCCCAGGACCCTTTGTGTACATTGTTGGAAGGTTTAAGTCCGGAACAACAAAATCAACCCAAGAAGAAGGTTCTAATTATTTCTTGAATATTTTGTTATAGACTTCCTTCTATCTTGCTGTCGCCAGCTGTAATCCTCACTCCTCCTCAAATTCCATCTTGAATCTGTAGTGTTTGTGACGGACATATTTTCTGGATCATAAGTCGCTCTGGCTGCGCTGTATCGCCTGGCTTTTTACCCTCAGCCTTTTCCTAAGAAACATTGAATTACTATGAATAACAATATTGTTCGGGAACCAAGAGGGAAGAAATTTTATTTAACTTAACCTCCAATGGACTTGGCATTGTATGGGAGAGCTGCAGTAGTGTTCAGCAGAATAGGCTTTCCTCATCCACAGCATGCTGCTTATTAATTATATTTTATTGCATGGGACTCTACAAAGCACTGGCAGTCATTTGTGATCTGTTTTTAGTTCTCTTTTTACAAATATTGGTCATGGCCTATGAACTTCTCTCCCGATTCCAAAAAAAGAGGTTGACTTGTCAAAGTTTTCATACCCCTTGGCCCCTTTCACATACGCGTTTTTGAAAAATGCGGCAGATTTACCGCATCTGCCAGCTAACGGACGCACTTTGGCCAAGCCCCATGCATTGTCTATGGGGCATGCAGTCAGGTGCGGCAAGTGCGGTCTTGCCGGTTGCGGCAGATGCGGCGCTTGCGGCCGCGAAAGAAACCACGGTCAGCAGCGTTTTATTCGCGGCCGCATCTGCCGCAGCCGCACTTGCTGCACCTGACTGCAAGCCCCATAGACAATGCATGGGCCCTGCTGCAAGTGTGCAGTACGTGCGGTCATTAGGCGGCAGATGTGAAAGCAGCCTTAGACACCATTATAGAGTGACAGGTCTTTCTCTATATACCTGTGCATGGAGAGACCTGTCACTTCAAGACAACGGGCAGGGAGAAGCCGCTGGGGTCCCACTTGTCCGACTATAGTCTCTCATGTAGCTGTGTCCCCTGCAATTATTAAACTGTTTTTTCCTGCAACACCACAGTGTTTCATAGTTAAACATATATGGCTGAAATGACGAAGCCAGAGTCTGATACATACCTGCTGCCCAATCTACAAGAGTTATCAGCTGTCGGGTTCACTTTTTAATGTGTTCTTTTTTCCTTCTGCTTCTGGAGAAAAATGGAAGATAAAATATAAGTTTTATATGCACTTGGACTATTGGGGGGAAAAAAATGACCATATTATAGTTAGTAGAGAATGTGAGAATCTATTTGCAGAATCCGGCCCAGCGTCCACAGCACTGATCTTCTCCCGACCCAGCGGCCACGTCACTGATCCGCTCTGCCCCTGTGAAGCGCCTACTACCTGTATGCATTCGCATCACCTCTTTTGATCAGATGCCCTGGGGCAACATCAGATGTGCATCATGCTGCTATGATGATAATGTGCCAGGCCACATACTCACAGGAGTCAGGGATGCCATCGGGCAAACAGCACTTTGCAGGGATAGACGTTACGGATGTGGCCACTGGACCAGGTCCTGTAAATTGATCCAAACCACTTCTAATATTTAGTGGTGCCTACACATCATAGTACAACTATGGATAACCATTTTGTAGTAGTGCAACTCTCCTTATTTGCGTTACATAACGGAAGTGGTAACTTTGACACAACGCTTCCTTGACACACACATGTGCTTGCTGCCTTTCATACAATCAAGTTATTCTAATGTAATGTCCCTTGCCCATGGTACGCCACACTATCCGCCTCCCATGTGCTGGGGCCAATGTTCAGGAGGAGTATTCTGCCACATACACTAGTGGGTACATCAAGCATTGTTGTGTCTATTCATACTAGTGTCATGGCTTCTATAAATAATGCAAGACAGTGGGAATAGGCAGCAACAAAACTATAAAAACGTCTGTAAATATGGAGGAACGAACCTAGAAGGGAATATATCAGCAGATTACCTCGGCCCCCCAACACACCATCTATTTATATGTGCATGAAGCCCTTTAATAGACAAGACCAGCAATACATTATATGACCAATCTGTTCCTCTTTTATTGAGAAATCAGGGTGTCATGAAAATGAATATAGCTCATGATTTTTTCTGCAGAGACAGATCTACTCCCTCATCCTTCCCCCCTTTTTTTTCTAGCTGGTTTGTAAGTAGCTTACAGAGGAACACTGTTGGCCTTCCCCCACCCAAACTATTTACGATGGGTCGTAAACCAAGAGCCAGAGCTGGACAAACCAGTCCAAACCAGTCTTGTTTCTACCCAAAGAACCCAAGTCCTTTGTCTAAACTTCCCAGTGGTTTCAATATCGAATTTAAGACGACCCGATCATACCACAAACACATAATGCATATTTTCAGATTCGTCATCGTGTTTTGCATTCAATGATGTGTTCCATACAGTCGTACAACGTTCAGGAACCTGAGAAGGGATTGCTGCCACCGTAAATAAGACAATCACGTCATATTTGGTATCAAACTTCTCAGAATAACCTGACCTGAAATATGAGTTATAAATCATAATTGTGAGACGGCCCCACCCACAGATATGGAAAATGGGGACTTATAAAGCATTGTGAAAGAGGAGGGGTTAGTGGACAAGCCCACAGGGAGGTGGTCACTCCAAGCGGTGGGGGCCACACACTCCCCCCGGTTTAATAAAAGCAAAGAAGGGTTTTTGGGTCTTTCTGCTCTCGAGGTCTGACAGTCAACACCAGCTAACTGTCGACAGAATCTACCCATCCAGGAGAAGGGCCTCCTCCAAGAAACTGAGTACCAAGCCTGACTAGGTCTGAAACTTTCATACTTATTCCTTTTATTTTATATAACTGTTATTCATACATGTAATATTGTCTCTGATGTAATATCTTGTAATTCTTTTATATATAGTCACTGCCATATTTCGGAGTAAACTATTTTAATTTACTAGTCTCGATCTACTTGTCCTATGAACGAGATCTCACGACCTCCCTGCGCTCTTTACGCTATCGCACAGGTGACCGATCCACCTGCAATAGATCGGTGGTGGCAGAATACCGTTTTTGTATTTATGTGCTATTGCGGCCTGGGGGTGACTGGATCGAGGTATATATACGTTCCTGGCAGGAACTGGTGGTATATATACATCCTGTCACATCACGTGCCGCAGTAGACAACATAAATTAGAGCAGCTGGGCACCTTTCTTATCCTCTGGCAATACCGGATTTGGCCAGCAGGCTAAGGGGGCGCCAGAGAGCTGCAGGTCCTGACTAAGCTAATCGTGACAATTGGTGGCAGCGGTGGGATCATAGGACATTAGTGATCTGGTTTGAGCAATCATTCCTCTCACTAAAAACTTGCACAGTTCTTACAAGAGCTCTGCACAAAAGTTTTGAAGATCGAACTCAGTGGTTATTAGATCTGAGACAATACTGTGTGTGTAGCAGTTACCCCCCCCCCCATCTTCGTTTTTCTATCCTATCTTTGATTTGGAAACCATGGTCTTGGTTGGAGAGCTCGGTTACGGCCAGATGAAAAGGGACGTTCTAGTGGGAATATGTACGGCCAACGGCATTGACCCTACGGGCAAAACCAGAGACCAAATGGCTGCAGTGCTGGCACGACTTGAAGCAGAGCAAGCCCGTCACCAGAGCGCAGTGAATGGAGAGGCCAGCCAAAGCCATGCCCGTGCTGATGTACAGCGTCCGGCTGCAGAGGTCAGTCAGAGCATGGACGGTGTTGCTGCTGAGCCATTCCCTGTGGATGTAAGCCAAGTCCTACAAGGTGTTCCTGTAGGGGTCCCACCTGTAGACGCATGCCGCGTCAGCGACCAGGTCAGCATGGACCCCTACCTGCAACTGGCCTTACAGCAATATCCCGCTGAGGATTCCCAAGGACGCCTGCAGCTCATTCAGCAATACCGAGAGGCTGCGAGAGCCGAGCGAGAGGCTGCAGAGCGGCGAGCCGAGCGAGAGGCTGCAGAGCGACGGGCTGAGGCCCAAGCTCAGAGAGAGCACGACCTGCGGATGGCCCAGCTGGAAAGGCAGTCATCTACCCCATTGAACTCTGAATCAACCCGTTCAACCACCTTCCAGCCGAATTCCAAGCATTTCCCTGTGCTGGATGACAACGGTGATCTGGACATTTTTCTGAGGGGGTTTGAGAAGGCGTGCTTACAGTACCAGCTGCCGAATGACCAGTATGCCCCGTTCCTCATTGCAGCGTTGAAAGACAAAGCGCTGGCGGCGTTCGTGGCTCTTCCCCGAGAGCTAGATGGGAACTATGAGGCCATTAAGGAGGCTCTAATCCAGAGGTTCCAGCTGACTCCTGAGGTGTACCGTAGAAAGTTCCGGAACCTCCAGCGTGGACCACACGACAGCTACAGTGATGTGGTCCACGGGCTCAGAACCAACTTTGAGCAGTGGATTCAAGGACTGAAAGTGACCACCTTTGAGCAGATAAAGGATCTGATGGTGAAAGACCAGTTCCTGCATCTTTGCCCCACGGAGGTGCGACAGTTCGTGATGGATCGGGAGCCACCAGATGCGAACAAAGCAGCGCAGATCGCGGACACCTACGAGGCCAACCGGAGACCAGAGGGACGGAAGCCGATCATCACCAACTGGAAGGGGGGTAAGCAGATGAACACCACCCCTGCCCCTGCCAGCCGACCTTCTGGAGGCCTTGGCCCCCCTGCCAACCCCACTCGGCCGGTATCTGATCTCCGCAAGTGTTACTCCTGCAACCAGACCGGTCATCTCAGTGCCACTTGCCCAGAGAAGCAGAGGAAGAATCTACCACCCAAGGCTCCAGGGCAGAAGGCATCAGTTTTTTTTGTGGGTGGGTCGGTTGGGAGGGCCTGTGAAAATTTGCAGTCTGTCACTGTGGGGGACACTGTCACTGTGGGCCTCAAGGACACTGGGGCCGAACGAACCCTCATCCGACCTGAACTGGTGTCCACGGAAGAGTTTATCCCAGGAAAGACTCTGACTGTCACCGGGATTGGGGGCGTCCGCTGTCCCCTGCCAATGGCCCGGGTGTTTATTGATTGGGGTGCGGGGAGTGGGGTGAAGGAAGTGGGGGTGTCTGAAAACTTGCCCACAAATGTTTTACTGGGGACTGATTTGGGGAAAATGTTCGCTTATTATGTCCCTGACTCCCCTCCCCGATCTGATATGGTTAGAAGGTTAATGCTAATGATGGGAATGTCAATGCTTTAACTGAAGATGTTGATGATGATGATAATGATGTTGATGATGATGATGTATCAGGAGGTACAGGAGAACTCAGCCATGTCACTCTGCGGGGTGATATTGCTGAGGATCCCTTACCAGGAGCAAGTGTTAGTGCTAAGGGTGATGGGAAGAGCCCAGGGCCCTTGAAGCAGGGAGTGCCATGCAGCTGAACAGTGTCACCACAGACAGTGACATGGCTGATGGTAGCTGCCCCATGATGAGCACTGCTCCTAAGGTAACAGGGGATGATGGGGAAGTAGTACCCACAGCCAGACAGGCTGATGGGACGGTGTTATTCCCCGGGGAGACGGCCTACATAGCCGCCGTCACCCGCAGTCAGAGTGCCCAGAACGCCAGGAACCCCCTGCCTTCTGGACCCTCCTCAGCCAGAGGAATAACCGAACCGGTTCCGGACCCAGAGCAGGTCCCAGAGAGTCCCGAAGAGGATGTGGCCTTAAAGTCCCTCCTGGCTGCCTCCAGCCAGGAGTTTCAGGCAGCTCTGCATACAGATGCTAGCCTAGAGACGTTAAGGATCCTCGCCAGTAAGCCCCCCTCCGAGACTGATAAGGAGAGGGTATTCTGGGACCAAGGGAGGTTGTATCGGGAGACTGTGCCCGGTACACCCCAACAGGATTGGCCTAGAGAACGACAGCTGGTCGTTCCCTACCAATTCAGGGATGAGTTGTTGCGGATTGCCCATGAGATCCCCTTGCTGGACACTTGGGGGTTAGCAAAACCAAGGCCCGGTTGTCGCACCACTTCTATTGGCCCAAAATGGGGACAGATGTGAAAAACTACTGCAGCTCCTGTATCACGTGTCAAAGAGTAGGAAAGGCAGGGCCGGCTCCTAAAGCACCCCTGAACTCTTTGCCAGTGATAGAGGAGCCTTTCCAGCGGATTGCTGTGGATATCGTGGGACCACTGCCCATACCCAGCAGTTCTGGAAAGAAGTACATCCTCACTGTGGTAGACTTTGCTACCCGGTATCCAGAGGCAGTAGCTCTGTCTTCAATTAGGGCAGATAAGGTGGCGGATGCCCTGTTGGCCATCTTTTCCCGAGTAGGATTTCCCAGGGAGATGCTTACCGACCAGGGGACCCAGTTCATGTCTGGCATAATGAAGGCCCTCTGTAAGAAAATGCAGGTGCAGCATCTGGTATCAAGCGCATATCATCCGCAAACAAATGGTTTGTGCGAACGCTTCAATGCCACCCTCAAACAGATGTTGAAAATGCTGGTTGAGTCCCAGGGACGCGACTGGGAACGTTACCTCCACACCTGCTATTTGCTTACCGAGAGGTCCCACAGGCCTCGACAGGGTTCTCTCCCTTCGAGCTCCTGTATGGCAGACGAGTCCGGGGACCCCTTGGTTTAGTAAGAGAATCCTGGGAAGAGGAGCAGAGCACCCCAGGAGTGTCCATCGTGGAGTATGTCATGCGTTTCCGTGACAAAATGCAGACCTTGACGCAGTTGGTGAATGTCAACATGGCGCAAGCCCAGGCTGACCAGAAGCATTGGTACGACCAGAACGCCCGTGAGCGGACCTACCGAGTGGGTCAGATGGTGTGGGTGCTGGTCCCCGTACCAAAGGACAAGCTTCAGGCAGCCTGGGAGGGCCCTTACGTCATTCACCAACAGCTCAACTCAGTCACCTACGTGGTCACCCTCGACCCCGAGCGGGGTAGGCGGAAGGCCTTCCACGTCAACATGATGAAGGCTCATCAAGAACGTGGGCCCTGTGTCCTACCGGTCTGCAACCTGCCCGAGGATGTGGAGGAAGTTCCCCTCCTGGACATGTTGGCCCAAGCGAAGGCCAGCGGGACCATTGAGGATGTGGAGATAAGCACCTTGCTATCCACAAGCCAGCGGTCTCAGATGCGAGCGGTGTTGGAATCCTTCCAAGTCATGTTCACCAACATACCTGGAAGGACGGCGGCGGCGGTCCATGAGGTGGACACCGGTAGTCATGCCCCACTCCGGCGGACAGCCTATCGAATCTCCGACGAGGTGCAGCACGTCATGCGCCAGGAGATCGATGAGATGCTGAAGTTGAGAGTGATTACCGAGTCCAAGAGCGCATGGGCCTCACCTGTAGTCCTGGTGCCAAAGAAGGACCGGACCACCCGATTCTGTGTGGACTACAGGGGGCTCAACGCTATCACGGCCTCCGATGCCCAACCAATGCCTCGCATTGAGGAGTTGCTGGAGCGGTTAGCTAGTGCAAGCTATCTCTCCATTATGGATCTGAGTCGGGGATATTGGCAGATTCCCCTGAGCCCTGAGGCCCGGGAGAGGTCAGCCTTTATCACCCCCTTTGGATTATACGAATCCACGGTCATGCCATTCGGCATGAAAAATGCCCCGGCCACTTTCCAGAGAATGGTTAACTCCCTGCTCCTGGGACTGGAGAGGTACGCGGTGGCGTACCTGGATGACATTGCCGTCTTCAGTCCCACCTGGGGGGATCACCTCAAGCATCTGCGGCAGGTGCTCGGGCGCATCCGCCAGGCAGGCTTGACCATTAAGCCAGGAAAGTGCCAGATGGGCATGAACGAGGTCCACTACCTGGGGCACCGGGTAGGCGGGGGCACGCTGAAACCAGAGCCCGGGAAAGTGGACGCTATCGTGTCCTGGCCCACCCCCAGGACCAAAAAGCAGGTGCTGTCCTTCTTGGGCACTGCAGGGTACTATAGGCGCTTCGTGCCAAACTATAGTAGCCTTGCGAAGCCTCTCACAGACCTCACCAAGAAAAACCTACCCCATGCAGTCAATTGGACCGAGGCCTGCGAGGTCGCCTTCCAGGCTCTGAAGACGGCCCTGAGCAGTTCCCCTGTGTTGAGGGCGATTGACGGCAAGCAGCCATTCCTAGTACAGACTGATGCTAGTGAGTTTGGCCTCGGAGCTGTGCTCAGCCAGGTCGACTCCAGGAACCAAGAGCACCCAGTGTTGTACCTCAGCCGAAAGCTCCTCCCGAGGGAAGTGGCCTATTCCACGATAGAGAAGGAGTGTCTGGCCATTGTATGGGCCCTGCAACGCTTGCAGCCCTACCTGTACGGGCGCCCCTTCACGGTCGTGACTGACCACAACCCCCTGAGCTGGCTGAACTCCCTGTCCGGTACCAACGGGAGGTTGCTACGCTGGAGCCTCACGCTCCAGCAGTACGACTTTACCGTGCAGCACCGAAAAGGCAGCGAGCATGGCAATGCCGATGGGTTATCCCGGCGGGGAGAGCCCACAGGGACACGCTTGGAGGAGTACCGAGAGGTTCTTCCTCCATAGCGTCATCGAAAAGGGGGAGGTGTCATGAAAATGAATATAGCTCATGATTTTTTCTGCAGAGACAGATCTACTCCCTCATCCTTCCCCCCTTTTTTTTCTAGCTGGTTTGTAAGTAGCTTACAGAGGAAAAACTGTTGGCCTTCCCCCACCCAAACTATTTACGATGGGTCGTAAACCAAGAGCCAGAGCTGGACAAACCAGTCCAAACCAGTCTTGTTTCTACCCAAAGAACCCAAGTCCTTTGTCTAAACTTCCCAGTGGTTTCAATATCGAATTTAAGACGACCCGATCATACCACAAACACATAATGCATATTTTCAGATTCGTCATCGTGTTTTGCATTCAATGATGTGTTCCATACAGTCGTACAACGTTCAGGAACCTGAGAAGGGATTGCTGCCACCGTAAATAAGACAATCACGTCATATTTGGTATCAAACTTCTCAGAATAACCTGACCTGAAATATGAGTTATAAATCATAATTGTGAGACGGCCCCACCCACAGATATGGAAAATGGGGACTTATAAAGCATTGTGAAAGAGGAGGGGTTAGTGGACAAGCCCACAGGGAGGTGGTCACTCCAAGCGGTGGGGGCCACACACTCCCCCGGTTTAATAAAAGCAAAGAAGGGTTTTTGGGTCTTTCTGCTCTCGAGGTCTGACAGTCAACACCAGCTAACTGTCGACAGAATCTACCCATCCAGGAGAAGGGCCTCCTCCAAGAAACTGAGTACCAAGCCTGACTAGGTCTGAAACTTTCATACTTATTCCTTTTATTTTATATAACTGTTATTCATACATGTAATATTGTCTCTGATGTAATATCTTGTAATTCTTTTATATATAGTCACTGCCATATTTCGGAGTAAACTATTTTAATTTACTAGTCTCGATCTACTTGTCCTATGAACGAGATCTCACGACCTCCCTGCGCTCTTTACGCTATCGCACAGGTGACCGATCCACCTGCAATAGATCGGTGGTGGCAGAATACCGTTTTTGTATTTATGTGCTATTGCGGCCTGGGGGTGACTGGATCGAGGTATATATACGTTCCTGGCAGGAACTGGTGGTATATATACATCCTGTCACATCACGTGCCGCAGTAGACAACATAAATTAGAGCAGCTGGGCACCTTTCTTATCCTCTGGCAATACCGGATTTGGCCAGCAGGCTAAGGGGGCGCCAGAGAGCTGCAGGTCCTGACTAAGCTAATCGTGACACAGGGTTTAAGTTTATTTGAAAATGATGGTGAAGCTCTATTGTTGATCTGAAGCTTCTGACACTTCGGCTCTGTTCCCAATCCGGCACCGCCGCCTCTTGCAGATAATGTGGAATAACTTGCTGATTGATGGAGGTCTGACCACTTGGATCCCAGTGATCCTGAGGATATGGTTATGGAACCAGGGAGCCAGGCTTTACAGAGCCCCATCTTCATTGAAGCAAAAGTGTTTATGTTCGATGTCCACTTTGCTTTATTCAGCTTGAGAAAACAAGTGCAGATGTCTATTTCTGGCAAGTCCCTCTAGACAGTCAATGGAGTGGATTTTTAGCACATGCTCCTCTGCTTCATTAAAGATGGGACTCTACAGAACCTGGTTCCTCTGTTCGGGAGCCATGTCCTTAGTATTGCCAGGGGATAGAGTGCTTGGCCTCCCAGCGTTCAGTAAGTTATTCCCATTCCTGTGAATTATTATTATAGCGGCATTCATTCCATTTACACGTGAAAAGGGGTATACATAATAACAAGTAGACTAAATATGATCTGATACAGACAGAGAAAGGCCCCAGCCTGCACCTCCTTTCTGAATTGGGAATAACCCATGGAATCACCACTCCGGCGTTCTTGTATTTTTTTATCTTACCGCAGAAATCGTGCCTTAATTCCCCCCTGACTTATACTCCCACTCCGGTGCTATCACTGTCATTCCAGTCGGTCTTCTACCAGTTTGTGACCTCTTGGCAGCTCCACTGTTTAATGAAGCGCACCAGAGGTCACAACTCCTTGGTAGTTGTGACATAGCTTCTGACTTCCGTCCATTTAGAAGTTGAGGTCACCAGATGGCGCCGGGCTACCGGATCGGCACCGGTTTAAAAGTTGAAGTCTTCAAACAGAGGCTGGGCAAACATCTGTCTTTTAGTGAATCCTGCTTTGAGCAGGAGTTTAGACCAAATGACCCGGGAGGTCCCTTCCAACTCCACCATTCTATGATAAGATGTCGATTTGATTGAGTATGGGCAGGGATCTTAGTTTAAAAGCTCCACTCAGCGCTGGAGAAAAAGAAAAAAAAAATGCTAAGAGTGGTGCTTCAATGGACATCTGCCAGGAGGACATCCGAACAGGCCCAATGATGGACATAAACCATTTATGTTGCGATAATAACTATTAACATAAAGCTTCCAATGTTATCACAAAGTCTGGTGGCCGCAGGTCTGTCCCTAATTATGGTCAAGTGAAGCGTTGCCATCGTCATCTTTTGTGAATTCAGTTGAACACTTATCGGCTACATACCTGGCTTGATCTTTCCTCGTTACATAGACATGTCACTATATTTGGTGATATTGGAATGTCAGTTTTGCACCTGAAGTGTTGGTGTCGGTATCGCCTGTTTTGAGCTTTAGACCTTTCACTTAAATCATAATCTCTGTATAGATGTTCTATAATTTCTGTCCTTAGATCATACAGAAGAGACAATTTGTCAGGAAGGTGTAATTAAGATGATATCTGATCAATAACAGGAAATGCGAGTTCTGTGTCCCCGGATCCATGATTCACTGTCTGAGACGTAATCCTCTATTGCTGTGTACACGGCGTCCACTGACTGGTTAATTGCTGTATCAATATTAATTATTATTTCTAGGTAAGGTTGGCTGTCCAGGGCTGTCTTTGTGACTCACGGTACAGCTCTTTGTATAGTTTGTATAGGTAGCAGTGGATTAATGAATATGGTTACATAATGGATCTATACCTTTCGATATGGGTGGACAACAGTCTCTTTGTTACCTCAGTTACCTGCCTATACTATAATATGATCATTCTATGCATATGAAGTAGTTTTTCCTGCAGCCTGCTAATGTTTTACACAGGACAAGGAAGATTTTTTTTTTTTTTTTTTTTTTTTTTAATAAATAAAGCTTGTGTTAAAATCTTACACCCAACAAATGAGCGGTTACTTGTTCATTGGATGATCGCTGGCCTGTTTTGGCAGGCCGATTTATCCTAGATCAGAGCTATCCTCTCTAGATTATTATTATTTATTCCATGGCACTTTACATGTGAAAAGGGGCATACATAGACAAGTAGACTTGTATATGAACAATACAAGGCACAGACAGGTACAGGAGGAGAAAGGACCATGCCCGCGAGGGCTCACAGTCTACAAGGGATGGGTGAGGATTCAGTAGGTGAGGAGAGAGGACCCTGCCCGCGAGGGCTCCCAGTCTACAAGGGATGGGTGAAGATATAGTAGATGAGGAGAGAGGACCCTGCCCGTGAGAGTTCACAGTTTACAAGGGATGGGTGGGGATTTAGTAGATGAGGAAAGAGGACCCTGCCCGAGAGAGCTCTCAGTCTACAAGGGCTGGATGAGGATACACTGAGAGGGTAGGGCTGGTCATGCAGTGGTATAGTGAGTGGACTGATGCTCACTGCGGGTTGTAAGCTTGTCGAAAGAGGTGGGTCTTCAGGTTCCTTTTGAAGGTTTCCAGTCTGATGTGTTTGAGTAGAGCGTTCCAGAGTATGGGGGATGCACTGGAGAATTCTTGTTTGTGGTTGTGGGAAGAAGAGATGAGAGGTGAGTAGAGAAGATCTTGAGAGGAACACAGGTTGTGTGTAAGTACATATCAGGAGACCATGTCACAGATACATGGAGGGACGGGTTGTGGATGGCTTTGTATGTCATGGTAAGGGTTTTGAGAGGAGAAGGGGAATAACGGGGAGACAGGTGAACTAGTCGGGTAGCTGGGTTTAGGATAGATTAAAGAGGTGCAAGAGTTCTGGAGGGGAGGCCAGAGAGTAGGAGGTTGCAATAGTCTAGGCGGAAAATGATGAGGGCATGCACAAGTGTTTTTGCAGTTCCTTGGTCATGGAATGTATGGAGCCGAGAAATAATTTTGAGTTTAATTTGGCAGGAGGTGTCAAGGGTTTGGATTTGAGGCTTGTAGAAGAGGGCAGAGTTTAGGATTATCCCGAGGCACTGAGCATGTGGGACTGGGGAACATGTGCAGCTGTTGACTTTGATGGTTAAGTCTGGTAGGGAGGTAGAGTGAAATGGGGGAAAGATGATGAATTCTGTTTGTCCATGTTCAGTTTTAGAAAGCTAGAAAAAAAGATGAAATAGCAGACAGACATTGTGTGATTTTGGTTGGTGAGGAAGCAATATCAGGTCCAGCGATTGGCCTCTAGATGATGATTGCAGTGATGCTTCCTGGATCTTGTGTCCGATACAACCTCATTCACTTCTAACTAGGTCTTTGAGTTCCTGGCGTGGATGGTTTGCCCACTTCCATCACGCCTGTCTCCATTTTGAAAGGACGGTCCAACGTACAGAAACTGATCTTTCACTTTTATCCATTGGCATACATATTGGGCTCACCTCCCCGTAGGCTTTCTAAAAATAGAGAAATTGAACACTCTGGTCTCCTCACAGGACAAAGATTTGTATCAATTGTTTCACTAGTTTTGTAGTTTTGTTTTCCTTTAGAAACCCTCTCAATGGGCCATAAGGTCTCATTCAGACAGAGCTTTTGTGCTCCATTTTTGTTGATCCGTTTTGGGTGCAGTTTCTGCAACAAAAACGGATCCTCTTTTTGCAAAAAGGCATCACAAATGCAGGATCCGATTGTGTTACTTTTTTACTCTGTTTTCGGGGGACACAGAAAAACACAGACACACACTCTTTCTTATCCTCCCTGGAGATCCCATGGGATCTTGCTTCCGAGCAGTGGCAGGACCTGCGGGTAGTACGAGTACTTACAGGGCCTTGCACCATGTGACTCTCAGGCTGAGTCACATGGGCAAGTCACGTCAGTACCGTACATACAGGTCCTGGTGATGCCCAGAAGGAAGACTTTGCCGGGGATCATCCTGGGATCAGGGAGGGTAAGTAATGAAGTGATGATGGTGCAGAAAAATTGAGTAATAATTGATGCTCCTTTTTTCTAGATGTGCCTTCTGCACCACTAATGTAGCAGTCAAAAACGCTGATGTCTGTACAGCAAATTAAAAATTCCATACACTTTGCTGGGACTGATCTGATCTGTTTTTTTGTGCAGTTTAAAAAAAAATGCAGCATCAAAGACGCATAATAAACATCCAGTGTTATCTTGAAGTTTAAAAAGAGCTCATTACGTTATTTTTTGACCGCAGCGAGACGACTGATCCCCAGGTGGTGGAAGCGGACCAGACGTCCATCTCGCTCAGAATTAGTTTCTGAATTCAATGATATCTGCAGGTTGGAGGAGTTTGCCTCTCAGACCTTGTTGGATGCTGAGGGTGGGGCGAGATATTGTGACCTGTGGTCACCCTGGATTCCGTACAGAGAAACCTGGGATCTTGAAATCTGGCTTTCCTGACAGGAGTGAGAGGAGTCAGATCTGTGTTTCTGGTCTGGTTTAATCATGGCTCCATGGCTATTATTCTAGAGGTTAATGGGTATATTCACGTCATTTGTGTCATCAGCGTACATGCGGCAAGATTAAAACACTTGGCTTCCCCCCTTCCCTCTATCTTCATCTTTCTCTGTTTTTCTCTCCTCCTATCCTTTTTGTTAGTATAAGGTTAGGGATTCACCCTTGTGAGTGTCTCCCCCAGTTACGGTTTCAGACTATGCTTTATTTGTTTCACTTAGGCTGCTTTCACATCATGATTTTGTTTGATCCGTGGCTGTACGTTGTAAATCGGACAGCCACGGATCCGATTTGGCCGCCATGTTATCCTATGGGGGTCGGATCGGATTTTGCCTAATTGCCATCTGATTTTGTGGGATCCGATTTGTGTCCGATTTTTTGCTGGACCCAAAATCGGAGACTGCTCTGATTTTGGCCACAGAAAAAAATCGGATCCCACAAAATCCGATGGCAATTAGGCCAAATCCGATCCTCAGCCTTTAACATGGGGGCCTATGAGCGCGGGTCCGAGGAAACAGCTGATCATTCCTCGGACCCGATTTTAGTGTACTGAGCATGCTCCGTACAGTAAAATTGCTCCTAACCCTCTAATTTCACTTCTGCAATGTAAAATATACAGTGAAATATAGTAAAAGAAAGAGTTAAAAATAAAAAATCTGCATGCTCACCTATCCGGGATCCACCGCTGCCTCCAGCAAGGTCCGGGTGCTTACAGGACCTGCCGTGATGTCACAACCCGGAGCGTCATCGGGTCACATGACCGCAGTTACCTAAGGCTGCCCACTGAGATTTTGTACATTGACTGTTCTGCAACTGCACTCCATAATAATAAATTACTTTTTCAATTATTTTTAACAAAAAAAGTAAAAACACTGTTAATTTTAAGGCCCATCTTTTACATTCAGCAAAGTTCTTGAACTGCAGGCAACATTTTAAAAAATGTCACAAAAACCCTCTAGGAAACAGTGAATGTGGGTGAGAGAGCTCTGCCTTTCTTTTGAGATCAGACACCCGGTGCTGCCATGCAGGCGGTGGTTCAATATGGACGGACGGATACCTTTACCTCCTTTGCTTTGACAATATAAAATGTGTTTATTCTCCACACTCATTACTTTACCTGGCTGTAGTTATGTAACATAACTAGTTATACTGCTTTCTATTGCTGTGCTGAGACTAAACATTTGCATGTATGATGCAGGCTGCTGTTTTCTGTTACCAGCCACTGATATTAACATGAAAATATTCAAAACAATGCAGAAATATGCCCAGAACACGTTCACAGTAATGGAGCTGAGCCGTAACCCACAGACAGGTGTTCCACTGATCTAGAAGATGGCAGCAATGCTTCTTGAATTCTAATTTCTGGGACTTGCATTGGGCTGTGTGCACACAATGCGTTTTGTTTTTTTTTAAACACGTTTAAGTTCCGCATGTAAATTCTTATGGTAGCAAAATCAATGAGAATTCTGAAGTTTTTTTGTACAAGTTGCTTATTTTTCTATGGCCGATTTGGTGCATAAATAAATCTGCAGCATTTCAATTCTTCCAGCCTTTCTTTATCCTTGAAAGCAAGAAAAACGCACCAGAAATGCATCAAAACACACCCAATATTCCTGCCAAGAGATGAGGATATACATAACCCAAAGGGCAGAGACACACTATACGAGATGCATGCAAGATACTCGCATAAGGCTCGCATGACTCACCCATCATGGCCCCTGCCTCGGAACAGGATCACATCAGCTTGCTTGTGTTTTTATGGAGCTGACACGCTCCTCTCCAGAGTGAAGGCGGCTGTGTCAGGTGAGTCATGCAAGACTCGTGAGTATCTCACATGCATCTCGCATAGTGTGTCTCTGTCCTACTGTAATAGTCTGCCTAGGATTTGCCATTAGTCTGTGGTTAGTCGGGTGCACCAGGGGTCTGACATTTGTACGTCCACCGTTCAGCTGAATTCCGCTGTTCCAATATTGCTAAGCAGGCACAGCGCCACACATTTGTTAGTGCCCATCCCTGGTATTGCAACAATGTCCTATTCACTTGATTAGGACTTAACAGCAGGTACAAAATGAATGGAGATGTTCCTGACAATCAATGGAGGGGCCAACTCAGAGGACTCAAACAGCTGATCTGGGAAGGAAGGGGCTGCAGTCAGACCTCCACCCATCTGATAACGAAGTCTGGCCTAAAGAGTCCTGGGAAAAACCCATTTAATGGTTAGGGTCCTGCTAATACATACTTGGGTATTAATATAGGTTCTCCAAGATCCATTTAGAACTTTCTGAGGAGCGGGATTATCTTTTCCTGATCTTTACATCTGGTTTATTACAGTGTGATCTGCTGACGGAGCGTTACTAGTATTTGCACCTCTCCTCTACATCAATGCTAGATCTATTTAAGGTCTGTCTACTTTACATGTGCTATTACTATGCTGGAGATATCTTGGGCTCAGTTGCAATTGAACACCGAGAAGGCTGAAAGTCCTTAAAATATATTGGGGTGAATATAGTAAGCAGATTTTTTAAAAAGTTTCCTTTACAGTATGCAGTAACAGGGCTTTAGTTAGATAGTGGATAGCAGATCCTTAGGACTGATGCACACAGCAGTGTCTTGAATTGGTTAAACAGTTTCGGCTGATTTGTGCTCCAGTATTGCACTGTATTACCGTAGGACACCTTCACATATCCATGTAACAGGTTCTTCCATCTTGTGCGTACATATTCATAGGTCAGAAGACCCCGCAGTCCGGCTGGGTTCTCCGATGTGAGAATGGTCCATATTACACGGATGTGTAAAACCGGTCTTATAGAGACATTCTCCTTTTGGGGCATTGAATTCATCCTGATGTAGTGGATGTGGCTGTAGTATGACTGTGTGTAGAAGTGGATATGTGCAAGTGTTTTACACAATTTTTTTCTCCCTCAAAGGGAAACTCCAGTGAGAGAAAACTTTAGTACAGTTCCTGACCTCCTACATGATGAAGCAGAGCTGTACACTGCAGTTCTAGGATCTATAGATCGCTTATAAATCAATAAAATCCTACCTGATCCTCTGCTCTGGCCCCCACCTCATGAAACCTAGAATCTTCAGCCTGAGAGCTTCATTTTGCTGGTGAGAACAGGAGGTGTGTCAGGGACGTGGATGCTGGGAGCTGGAGGATCATCCTACATTCCAGTGAGGAGTGATGATGATGATCCATTGAAAGTTGGAGAGATGAGAAGATATCCTGTTCCTATAGGGAAGGGGAGACCATGCAGACCTGAATTGATAAATATAATGATTTGCCTCTGCTTGCATCCTCACAATAACAGTACACATTATACATCATCGTACAGCAGAGGATCACAGCATGTATTTGTATCTGCTTGGTGACATGATTGCTATTTCAAGCCTGCCCCCCCCCCCCCCCCAGTCACTTAGGATGGTATATCAGCGACTGGATTGAATGTGTGAGCATGGGGTCGGCAGCCACGCCCCCTCCCTATACAGAAATGTGAGGTGGCGTGAATGTAGGCTGATCCTTAAAGGGACCCTGACCCCTCCAAATCACCCCCAACTCTATTAATACCTGTCCCTGCACGCTACAAGATCATTAGCAGCAGTCCTTTTCTGTAACAAATCTGTTCTGTAACACTGTGAGAAACGCCATTATACACTTACATGTCAGGGACTTCTTCACACTGAATAAGTCTCACAGGGTGTTCCCTGTGAGACTCTAAACCCTCCTGAGCAGTGCATTATCATGCCCCAATGGGCGTGAAAACTAATCCTAGTCCTCCTCGCCCTTCTGCATGGGCGTAATAGCCGGTGTGACGTTATTTGCGTCACATCCGGCCCTGGTGACGTGTGTACACCCTTTAGATGTAAGCCGCCCTCACCATGCGCAGATCAGGAGACGACCGATAAACCAGCTCCCAGCGCCTCTCTGCAATCGCTGGGAGCTGGTATCCAGGGTAAACTGCTGGTATCTAGGCAGGTCCCTAGTTACCTGCTGTGTACCTTGGATACCAGCCGGTGAGCGGAGAAGGCTGGTAACCAAGGTATACATCGGGTATCGCAGTTTACCATGGATACCAGCCTGCTCCCGCTTACAGCAGCCGGGCAGTGGGAGCAAGATATGGTGGAAACGGTATTTAAATAATTTCCACGATGTCTCTGGTCCACTGATTGCTGGTGAGTGTGTGACAGCTCACCAGCGATCTGAACGATTTTGTTAGTGATCGCGTGTGCATGTGTTCGCTAACAAAATCGTTCATCAAATTGATGCGTGTGATGACACCTTTAGTTTTCATGAGGAGGGGGCCAGAGCAGAGGGATATGATTTCATTGAATTATAAGAGATCTATAGATCCTAGAACTGCAGTGTACAGCTCTGCTTCATCATGTAGCGGGGCAGGAGCTGTACTAAAAAGGTTTCTCTCATTGGAGTTCCCCTTTAATTTGAAGGGTTGGGGCTGAAAGGACCCTGAAAGGACTTGACAAACTGCAGATCTCAAACCTGCAAAGATTTCAGACATCTCATTCACTTTGCTAAGGCTGGTTTCACACTAGCATATTTTGGGATTCCTCCGCAGCAATGAAACTGGATGCAACAGGGATCTGGTGGGTGATTCTACACATGCGCAGTTCATAGACAACAGACCAGAAATCCAGATTCACCGGGATCCATATGAATCCATGACTCATAGCCAACTATTCAGATTTAACCCATGGTGCTCTGGATTCGGGGGTTGACTTTTTTTTTTTTTTTTTTTAACGGAGACCAAAATCACAAGATGCTAAGATATAGCTTTATGAAGTTTAAAAAATGTTGCCGACTGGGTGTTACCTAGCTTGTCCTCCTGCAGTGTTCATGTGCCTGTCAGCCTCCTCTCCCCCCCTCCCCTCAGTAAAGCCCTGCCCTTTCAGCCTCGTCACAGGCTGCTGCACGGAGTCTCATTGTTTATGATAACAGAAGGCAAACCTGAAAGCCTGAAACCTGAGAGGCTGAAAGGGCAGGGCTTTACTGAAGGGAGGGGGGGAGAGGAGGCTGACAGGCACATGAACACTGCAGGAGGACAAGCTAGGTAACACCCAGTCGGCAACATTTTCTAAACTTTATAAAGCTATATCTTAGCTTCTACTAAACTGTTTTTTTTTAGCAAAAACGATTGCCCCAAATGTGTGTGCTGGGTGTAGGGACACATATTAACAGTCTGGGGGGGGGGTCATTTGGGGGTTGTTGGTTCCCTTTAAGTTGTCTACAGTCCCAGCTGCCTTGGATAGAATACAGTTTATTCAGGGGAGATTTCTAGTGTTCCCCAATAGCAAAGGGGGTATGGTTTTCAAAGCCAAGTGACCACCTTTCACATTTTTATTAGCTTTCAATATGAAGTAATGACTCAAGACAGGATTGAGCTTTCCTATGGTAAGCACTTTCATTGTCTGAAGACGCCGGCACTTTTGTTGCAAGACTCAGCTTCCCTAGAAGAGTAGAATCAGTGCCTGCAGAGTATGCATACTGTCTTACTGGAAGTGAAAGCAAATGTCTGGTTTTCAGATGTCAGGAACTTCAATAATAAGTGCAACAAATTCACAGAAAGACTTGTAAAGCAGAAATCTACTTCATGTAGCCACATGAACTATAGACAACAATAGTCTTTAGTTGAGTGTTGTATGATCTGTGCAGGGAGGGGGAGGAGGTGAGATGTAGCCATTAGTGATGGGCGAACCCGCCGATGCTCTGGATCTGCGGACTTGCCCAGACCTTTTTGTAGAGTTCAGGGCCAAAGGTAACTCGAATTTGCGTCCGAACCCCGAGCTTGGACTTTACAGTTAGGGAGGGGGGTAAAAGAAAACATATAATTAATAAACATCATCATTATTGTTACAGGGTCCCGCCATCTCCCTTCCTGCCGTCAGTCGCATCTACTTCCGGGGCTGCTCATTAACTTCCAGGAATATGCACTGCACTCGTGTAAACCCCCCCCCCCCTTCCCCCACACTCTGACATCACCGTGAGCACTGCCATAAGCTTAGTGGTTCTCTGCAGTGTTCGTGGTGACATCAGAGTCAGGGTCACATGAGTTCACGATTCAGCGGTGAACTTGATAGACCTCTGTCACGGTACCCAGCTTGGTCTGAGCCTGCTTGTCACTCCGAGCAGATGCTTTTCTATGTAGAGCGATGACGCAGAGCTGAACGAGTTCTGCCTGTGGATTACGTTGGAGGGTGGGGGTTCTTTGTAATTAAAGATGGAGTCCCTAAATGTTTTTTTTTTTTTGTAATAAAAAAAATCTTCTTTTCTTTTTTTTTTTAACTAGAAATTCATGGTGGATGGGTCTAATTTGGCATGACATCATGAATTTTAGATTTAGCACCAGCTGAAAATACAAAGCTATTATTAACCCCATTACTACCCAGCGTGCCACCCCCCCACCACCCTCATCAGGGCGGCTGGATGAGCCAAGTAAAGTGCCTGGAAATGGCTCTACTAAGAGTGCGCCATTTTCAGGGGCTGCTGCTGTGTTCAGCGTGAGTGGCCCAGAACATATAAGTATAATGGTAATGTTTATGAATCATGTGCTTTGTTTTACAGCCCCCGGGCCCGAACTGTAACACGGATTTCCGAGGGAAACCCTTGTTTGGGATCTGTGCATGAACCCTAGGTGTTAGGAACAGACGCCGAATTTCACAGTAAAGGGCCTGTCACACGTGTCAATGTCGCCTGCGATATCGCTCATGAGTCACAAATTATTAATCGCCTGAGCGATGTGGAATTATCGCAGGTAAGATGTCACACACGTCAATATGACCCAGCGATGCCATCTTGCGAGCGATTTTATTTAGTAGCTTGTACGTTGTCAAGATAGAAAATACGTCGCTGAGTTTAGTGTCACACGCAGCGATGCACAAGGTCTACTGAGCGATGAGAGACAGGTTTTACATCTGGCAGTGAAACCTGCGATCGGCGATCAGCGACATATCGCTGGTTGTATCGCTTGGTCACACGCTTCAATGTCGCTCCTGCGTCACTTTTACGTCGCTTGAGCGACTGAAAATCCGTGACGTATGAGTGACATTGACAGCGATATCGACGCGTGTGACATCCCCTTTAGGGTTCACCCATCACTAGTAGGTATCCCATATTACGAATGACGATCTCATGTTATCGGTATATAGATGATTGCTAAAAAGCTGCAAGATTTTATATTTATATTGTTAAACCTTTTTTTTTTAAGAATAGATCATTTTGTGATAATGAATCATTCTATATTAAATTTAGAGGATTGCAGAAATATACATTCCTGCAGCAGTGGTGTTTTGTAGGCCTATGAGTACGAGGTTGCCAGGAAATTTAATGCATTTGTGCTGCAGACTCATCACAAGACTACAGACAAGACATAATCGCTTTTTGGCCAAAATTAACCTCTCTCCTCCTTGTACACAGTAAATTCAGTAATGTTAGAGTCTAGTTAAAGCTGACTAGACAGGTGAAGTTGGCAGAAACTCCTGATTTCCACTGAATTGTCTGAATATCTGAATTGCATATTGACCTTTCCATTGGTCCACAAATCAGGTTGCCAGGGAAAGGGGCATTGTTCATGCTCAATATTTGATTGTGTTTTCCTCTGTTCTCCAGCAAAATAAGCAGTTATTAGAGGGAAATGGCGATGGTACTCTCCGCTTTGCCCAGCAAAATATACCACACATGCATGCTCAAATGAGCTGAGCTAGCTTGTTCATACTGAAGCATTTACCTTATACCAAGCTAAGAGTTATTAACTTACTGGTGCAAATTGCCTCTTTAGGGAGGAAGTAGATCAACTATTGGGCCACCTATTGAAAGTAGCAATCCTAAAAGTCTAAATTGACCCTTTAACAAGCCTTTCAATATGACTTTAGGGTTCTGATCTGCCTGCGTTTCGGGTGAGTGCTCCTTGTCAGTGCAAAGTATGAGCTCTAATCTGGCTGTATGAGAGGCTAAAACAGGGCCTAAGGAGAAAGCGTTAACTTAGTGGTGATAACTTTTGGAATGGCAGTGGGCTGATCGCCAGGACAGAGGACTTTCAGGTGTTGCTGCTCTTTTGAAGATCTTTGTCACTGATGGAGATGGGCATGACTGAATGTAGTACTGGTGTACATATTCTGGCCACTGGTTCATTGAAACTGTGTACACTTGTCACTTATTCTGGCAATTTTTGAGTTCTTAAGGCCTGGTTACACATAATGATGTTTCAGCGACCCTATCAACGACCCGACCGGACCGGGATCGCTGGAACATCGGTATGTGATCACTGGTGAGATGTCACACAGGCAGACTCGCCAGCGATTCCTCAGCGCTGTGCCGACACCCGACGGTCACAGGGATCTGTCGGGTGTCTCGGGCGCAGCATGGGGATCGCTGGTCGTTTCCCCTGTCCCACATGCCGATGCATGCGGGGCAGCGGGAGACCAGCAACTGGAAAAATGGTCCTAGCCATTTCGCAACAATCAAGCGATCAGCGAGCTGATCGCTGGTCATTGCGGCATGTCACACGCAGCACCGTCGCTCGCTAGGTCGCTGCAACATCACAAACCTTGTGCATGTAACCCCAGCTTTAGTGTTCAGATCCCTATGTGTCTTTTGGAATTAATCTACTAGACTTGTGGCCAAAGAGTCTCCATCTCTGGTGTAAGTCCTGTAACTACTATTTATAAATGGCATCTTTTGGCTGGTTTCACACTGGCGTTCCCCTCGACAGTGTTCTGCGGAGGGGAATCGCCATGTGAGCGCACATGTTTATAATGGGAGCACACGGTGCTGCGCTTGACTGCGCATGACCGTGCACACCCATTCACTGCCGTATGTTATTTGTGCACAGGCGGATGCCTGCGTACAAATCACACAGTCTCGTCCGCAACAGGAATGCAACATGTCGCGTTCCTGGTGCAGATGAGACTGTGTGATTTGTGCACAGGCACAAATCACATATGGCAGTGAATGGGTGCACAAGGGCATGCGCAGTCAAGCGCAGCACCATGCGCTCCCATTATAAACATGTGCGCTCAATGGCGATTCCCCTCTGCAGAACGCTGTGGAGGGGAGCGCCAGTGTGAAACCAGCCTTAGAGAGGAAGAGGAATTGAACTCTAGCGCACCTATTGGAAGTAGCAATACTAAAAGTCAATATTGACCCTTTAATGAGCCTTGCCATATTACTTTGGATAAAAGGCAAATCAGAATATCAATTTGCACATGTGCTTTGGGGTGTTGCTCCTCCTCAGTGCAAAGCTTGAGATCTGATTTGACAATATGACAGGGGTATGTCACTTTCCACAAAGGCAAAAGTTACAGTTTTGACCCCTGTAAATACAGAAGATGGGCATATATTAGGTGTGCAATACATCCTTTCTGCTCAGTACACAACTTCTACATCTAGATAACAGAATGTATGTTTCCTGTTTTGCACATAGCACAGACGGCGTCACGCTGGGTGTCGTATGAATCAGAATAGAGGTTGTGGTTGAGGTGAAACAGGAAGAAGAGGCCGATATCCACATCCATCACTGAACAAACAGTAGTTTGAATATGCAAAGGGGGCAAATTGTGCTAGGAAAACAAACCGCATGCACACCTTTAATGGAAGCCCCATCCATATGCAATATTCTGACTTTATCTGCTGATATATGATCTGCCTGTCCTCCCCAGATAGTTTATATATTCAGCAACTGGTGCAAAGTATATTACCATCAAAAAATGTAGCTGTGATTTTCATTCATTCTCTATACTGGTCAACTTGTACAAACTGCCCAAAGTGGGAAAGTTAGAAAAGACTATGCAACAATATTTTATATTAAGCTGTTTCCCTAACCTCAGACTATATATTCCCACACAGAAATATTGCTCCTAGTGTATTCCCACACAGTACAGTATATATTTCTTGGCCCCGCAGCGATAGCCATACACAGAATGATGCCCGTAGAGAGGGCTGGCTTGAGGTTTTCGTAGGCCTCACGCACACACAAACATATATACCGTAGTTATGTACACATACAGGCAGATGTACATATTTGAAGACAAATTCACAAAAAATGCATATAATTATACATTAAATATATACACAGTCACACTGACATACATAGATGCACACACAGATACATTAGAGAGATTTTTAATATGGAGACACCGACAACAAGCCTCACTCACCTCCCACTTGTCTCCGGTCCAGCTCCTCCCGGGTAGGTGGCTGTGCATGTGCGCTGCTTCATGGTCGTCACTTTAACAGACATGGCTGCACACCGTGCACTGGCTGTTAGCAGTGATGCTGCCGGGCTGGCACTGCGCCTTTAATTCTGCTTGTGTGTAGGCCTGGCAGCGTCACTGTTAGCAGACAGAGCCGCACAGTGCAATCTGAGACTTCTGTATACACCCCCATAGCATGATGCTGCCACCACCATATTTCACTGTTGGGATTGTATTGGGCAGGTGATGAGCAGTGCATGGTTTACTCCACACATGCTGCTTACAATTATCACCAAAAAGTTCAATCTTTGTCTCCTCAGACCACATAATTTTATTTCTCATAGTCTGCGAGTCCTTCATGTGTTTTATTTGTAAACTATATGTGGGCTTTCATATGTCTTGCACTGAGAAGCTTTCGTTGCACCACTCTGCCATAGAAGTCTGACTGTTGGAGGACTGCAGTGATAGTTGACTTTGTGGAACTTTCTCTCGTCTCCCTACTGCATCTCTGGAGCTCAGCCACAGTGATCTTGGGGTTCTTTACCTCTCATTAAGGCTCTTTTCCCATAATTGCTCAGCTTGGCTGGACGGCCAGGTCTAGGAAGACTTCTTGTGGTCCCAAACTTCTTCCATTTAAGGATTATGGAAGCCACTGTACTCTCAGGAACCTTGAGTGCTGCAGAACGTCTCTTTGTAACCTTGGCCAGATCTGTGCCTTGCAACAATTCTGTCTCTGAGCTCCTTGGGCAGTTCCTTTGACCTCATGATTCTCATTTGGTCTGGCATGCACTGTGAGCTGTGATGTCTTGCGTAGACAGGTGTGTGCCTTTCCAAATCAAATCCTATCAGTTTAATTAAACACAGCTGGACTCCAATGAAGGAGTGGAACCATCTCAAGGAGGATCACAAGGAAATGGACAGCATGTGACTTAAATATTATTCTTTATTTATATAGCACCATTAATTCCATGGTGCTGTACATGAGAAGGGGTTACATACAAAATTATAGATATAGGTTACAGTAAACAAATTAACAATGACTGGTACAGAGGGCAGAGGACCCTGCCCTTGTGGACTTACAATTTAGTGTCTGAGCAAAGGGTATGAATACTTATGACCATGCGATATTTCAGTTTTTCTTTTTTTAATAAATTTGAAAAAAAAAAAAACTGAAATATAGATATTTGTGCAGTCAAGATGGGGTGCAAAGTGTTCATTAATGAGAAAAAAATGAACTTTTTTTAATTTACCAAATGGCTGCATTGAAACAGTGAACATACAGCCCTGTGCATTCAGCACATATCGGTACAAGATCATATATTGTGGTTACTCAGTCCAGGGAAAGTCTGGCTGTTAAATTGAGTGTGAAAGTTACACAAGAGTTAGAAAGTCCCACCGTACATAGTATGTAGCCGGAGAGCCTTGTGTTATTTTGTGTTTTTACTCCATGCGGTTTACAAAATCCATTTCTCATACATTTTATCTTATCTTCTCTCCACATGAGGAGGCAGCGAACCCTGCCCTGAAATGTTCGAGTATCCTCCCATGTGTAGAAGTGCAGTCAGACCACAGTATCTCCAACCACAGAACGCTTTTGTGTTACTAGGTGTCATATGCAAAAGCACAATCATACGCAGGAGACAAGTCTGTGTTTGTGCTTTATGGTTAACAATAAGAGGGTCATACATGGGGGCAAACATGCAAGGACAAAGGATTAGGCTATAATGGGACCTGATATCGCACTGAACTTGCGTGTTTTATTACAGGTAATGTAGTTATTGACTTAGTGATGTATGAACACGTAACTTCAGCCTCAGGCCAGAGTCATGTCTTGAGGTCTGTAAAACACAACCTGGTGTCTCCACAACTCCATATTACAGAGCCATTAGAGGGCCGCGAGGAGGCACATGGTGGTCCTGGGTGGCCTCATGTAACAGACAGTCCATGAGCGAGACAGGTACTGATTATTAGCTTTTTTGTAGTTGTATGGTTGTGTCCCATTTATTTGACAGAGGCCAAAAGTGGGTCCTGTTGTCAGGGTGGAACAAGTCGTCGTCTTTTGCTTTTCCTATTGTGTAAAAACTTTTCATTTGCTCTGGCAACACTTTTTTTTACTCTTTACTTTAGTATACATCAAAGGCATGTTAGAAAATGCTTCTAAATATCCCTCCACCGTAAAGACTGTAAACCAAAGTCTGTTCTTCAAAAGATTTTCTATTATCCTCCTCAACCTTCCCTGTGTAGTAAAAAGCCTTCAAACTTGTGTGGGGAAAAACTCCTTGAACTTTAGAGTCAGAAGTTGAAAGTTTCCACATTTCACCTGATGCTTCGTTATTTGCAAGATTGAGACACCAACGTTGTGTTCTTATTATAGAACTGTAATGGAAACCAAGGAGTCGGCAGGATTCCTGCCCTACTGGTGGCCAAAAATAAGTCTTCATTTCCGTTAAAGTATTTTGGACAATTCCATTTTTCACAGTTTGTTCTGACATAAAGGCCTATACGGATGTGCAAAGGGGTTGTGCCCTGCACACTTTGTCCCCCCTGTGATTACACGTGTTTGGTAACCTCTCTGCGCTTCTTATTTCCTCTAGAATCCATTACTTCCTACAAGTCACACTGGTTTCATAGTTTTTATGGGAGTGACTAACAAGACAGGATGTGAGCAGATAACGTGGGGTCATAGGGCTGCTTACACAGAAGAATACCCCTCATTTCTGAGTATTAAAGCTTTGTCTGCCATGAAGTCGTCGGACAGGATAAAGTGCCGGAAAGACTCAGCAGATACATTGAGTGATAATATTGGAGACCTTCAAATTGAATGTAGTTATGTTAAAGCATGATCCCTGCAATCCTCCCTGTGAGGAGACAATGTTAGGAAAATCATGACATGGTTGGAAGGCTGGCTTCACACTTGCAGATGCATCTGCAGCGTTTTGCAGATGCATCTGCAAGTATCAGCATGCAGACCGCGGCCGTGGTGTGAATGCTCTCATTCATTCCTATATGTGAGCCGTAAGCAGGCGTATGCCTGCTTACAGATCACACTCTCCCGCCCGCACTATGGACGCGAGATGTTGCGTCCAAGGTGCGGGGCGGGAGTGTGTGATCTGTCAGCAGGCATACGCCTGCTTACGGCTCACATACAGGAATGAATGAGAGCATTCAGACCGCGGTGCGCCCTATTATAAACATAGGGGCCGCGGTCTGCATGCTGATACTTGCAGATGCATCTGCAAAACGCTGCAGATGCATCTGCAAGTGTGAAGGCAGCCTAAGTAAACCTAGTACTGTTATGTTTTACTGGCCTTCCGATTGATCTCGAGCCATGGCAACTTGATGGATGAATGCTCTGTAGGAAGATGGATCTTGTGCAGCCTAGATAGATCCACCAGGGTCTTTTCCACCATTATCTTGATATTATCAAGCCATTGGGTTACTGGTCTTCCTCTTCGCCTTGTACCTTCTATTCTTCCTATCACGATGTCCTTCTCTATTGATTACTATGAAGTGCCCAAAATCTGCAAGTCGTAGCTTGGTGCTCCTTGCTTCAAGTGACATGCCTGGCTTGATTTGTTCCAAAATTTGGTTGTTTGTTCTTCTTGCCTGCCATGGTATTGATAACATCCTTCTCCAGCATCACATTTCTAAGGCGTTGATTCTACTCTTGATTCTTTATCGTCCATGTTTCACTTCTATATGTTACTACAGGAAAGGCCAGACTATGTACGAGCCGTGTCTGTTTACAGTGAAGAATTTCTTTATGTGAAGACCTTGTCCAGTGACTTCATTGTTGACTTGCCCATAGCCATTCTCTTATTGACTTCTGGTGTCATCTCTACATCTTCAGTGATCATTGATCTGAGTAGGTTGAAACATTTTACCACTTCCAGTTCGTTGCCGGCCGTCCATCACAAATGTACTCGTCATACCATGCAGTACTTAATATCTTTGTCTTCTTTGTGTTGCGTTGCAGCCCATGTTCGAGCTTTCCATCTTGACACTACATACTACATACAAGTCCTTCATTCCATCTACACTTGTTGTATTGTCTACGTATTTTAGATTGTTGACGATTCGTCCACCAATTTTGATCCCTTCTTCTTTTTCAGCAAACTTCCTAAATAAAGCTTCTGCATATAAATTAAAGACAAATGGTGACCGGATGCAGCCTTGTTTGACACCTCGCCTTGGTATAGTTGACGGAACAAAAATAGTGCTCTTTTTGTATTCTTTTACCTTTTCCATTAATCATCTCCTGTTAGCAATTACATCTCTTGTTCCTCTACCTTTTGTGAATCCTGCTTGTTCCTCCGGTAGCTCAGTGTCAAACGTGTAGCTGTCTTTGTAGGATCTTCAGCAGTATTTTGCTGGAATGAGTATGAGCGCAATAGTCCATTTTTTTAGTTCCCACAGTTGGTAACCTAGTAATCAATGCAAATAGTGTCTGCTCCTGAAAATGAGATGATCGGTTCGGGAGACTCCATTCCAGTGATTAGGTCAATGGTACCTTGGAGCTAGACAAGAGGACCCATATTTCTTGCCTTCATGCGTCCCAGCTTGGTATTTGATTTGTCAGATCAACATGATCCACAGATGATGTTGCGCAAGCCCCACTTTGGGGATGCCAGAAAGTAAGATATTTGCCGGCCTTCCGTCTATCTGGATCGTACAGTTGACCTTGACCAGACACCTGTGAATTGATTTGCTCATCTGTACTGGAAATCCAAAGAAATATGTACTTCAAAATATCTACTGACAGAGAAAAAAACAGGACGAGATCTTGATATGACCAGCATTCAATTATTTCAAAGCAAAAACTTTATTTTTTCTTTACCCATTACACGGAAGAGCAAGCTATCTTGTGTATAATAAATACATTTTCAATATCAAATCATTAGCGCTGTGGAAAGTCCTAAGGGTGGTTTTACACTAGCACTCTTCTGCCCTCCGGCGGAAACCGGTTGCTACCCGATTCGATTTGTCTCCAATGATTTTCAATGGGGACTTTGGCACAAGCGGTTGCATCTGGTTTCTGCTGGATGCGGCAAACTGTTTTTTTTAACCACCAACAATAATGCAATATATATGTTTTCTGGGGGTTTTAAAAAACCAGACCCGACTGGTCTAGTGTGATCCAGCATAAAACAAAATGGAAATCAATGGGCGCTGGATCCAGTTGTGCTGAATCAGGCAGGATCCGGTAAAACTGGATCCAACACTGCCTACTGAGCATGCGGGTCTCACTAGACGGTAGATAGACAAGACAGACACACAGATAAATAGACAGTAGATAGAGCTCACCTGTCTCCGCTTTTCTGCTGCTTGCTTCCAGGGCCGCCCATTAATCTTCATGAATATTCACTGCACTGATCGGCAACAGTCAATCACAGACGCTAAAGGCTCCGTTACACAGTACGATGTCCCAGCGATTTGACCAACGATCGGGTCGCTGGGACATCGTTATGTGATCGCTGGTAAGCTGCCAAACAGGCGGACTCACCAGCGATCAGGACCAGCGAGAACGCTGGTGTCCAGGGAAAACAGCGGGTAACTAAGCAGAGCGCTGCGATAACCGATATTGATGAGGATGATGATCTTTGATATTGATGATGCAATGGTGATGATCTCTGATGATGATGATGATGATGATCGATGACTTGATGAGGATGATGATGATCGATGACATTGCTGATCAATGATATTGATTATGATGATCGATGATATTGATGATGGTGATGATCACTGATGATCGATGATGAGGATGATCGATGATATTGATGAGGATAATGATGATCATATGACATGATGATGATCGATGATCGCGATGACGATGATATTTTTTTTGGGGGAGAAGTGATCTGAAAAAAATTATATGTGAACACAGCGTCCTAGACTATAGTGGGTACGTATATTACATGCGGCCCAATAGCAAGTGTATATTGTAATGTATGAAGCATTGTTTATTTCCGGTATCCCATTTTCCTTTTTGTACTGTCTGTATATTTGCCGCCTTTATCCCGAGCATTTCTCCTCCCCCAATCATACAGTATATTGTGTGACCCCTGTGTGATCGGACTCGTCAGTCACTAGGATAATAGCCCTTTGTGATGATCACAGGCCGCTGCGCGCTCTATATTAGTTGAAGGGGGTGATAATTGACAATAAGTGCCGTCTGCTGATTGTGTTAACAGAGCGATCTGCTCGGTATCTCTCACCACAGACGTCTGCATAGAGGACAATATAACAGTTATCAGTTAGTTATGGAGTTATACTTTGTTACTGACTCCATAATGTGTAGTTTATCTCTCTGGCTGGTTATACAGATCCACCAGTGTTTCTTTATAGATAGCGGTGTGTTTTCTTCTGCTAATTTTCCTCCTGTTTGTTTCTACAAGGTTAGTGGTCCATCTTCAGACCTTCAACACAAATGGCCGTTGTTGCCATAGCTGCCAGAACGACCGTTCATATTAAAAGCTGGCGTCCTGTTGCTATGGACAACACAGGCATTATGGGATTTTAAGTGTGGCCTACTGGGGACCATATTCGTTCATAGACTATATTTGAAAGCCTTTAAAGCTTTTTAATTTCTATCGTTTTATCACAGCCATCCCCTTGTGTGTGTCATGAGAGATGACCGATGGCTCGTATCCAAAAATCCCTTTGCAATTTGGTTTCCAGCTAATGAAATCAACATGTGAAACTGCACTGAAATTAGTAGTAATGTACGTAATGCTATGTGTTAGATGTGCCTGTTTCTTGTTTGGAACTCCGCCATCACTAAGCCCATCTGTATCGGTACAATTGGCTGTATGCGGATAGTCCACGTACATGGCTTTAGGATCTATAAAAATCTGGCAGTGACGTCAGTCCTGCATGATGTGTGTCAGCCGCTCTCTCCAAAGTTTTACTAGTCAGACATACAATGGATGAATTAAGTATTTGATCCCTTGCTGATTTTGTAAGTTTGCCCACTGACAAAGACATGAATAGTCTATAATTTTAAGGGAAGGTTAATTTTAACAGTGTGAGATAGAATATCAAAAACAAAATCACATTATCTAAATTATATAAATGTATTTGCATTTTGAAGAGATAAATAAGTACTGTATATACTCTAGTATAAGCCGACCCGAGTATAAGCCGAGGCTCCTAATTTTACCCTCCAAAACTAGGGAAACTTATTGACTCGAGTATAAGCCTAGGGTGAGAAATGAAGCCAACTCTCATCATGGTAAATGGTCCCCCATTACTGGTATATACCGTAGTCCCCCATCGCTGGTATATAGGACCTCCATAGCTTGCATATTGCACCCTCTTCACTGGTATACAGTCGTCCCCCCGTCAGTGGTATACAGTCGTCCCCCCGTCAGTGGTATACAGTCCCCCCGTCAATGGTATACAGTCCCCCCCGTCAGTGGTATATAGCGCCCCATCAGTGGTATACAGGCCCCATCACAGGTTACTGCCCCCCATGAGTGGTATACAGGCCCCCTTGAGTGGTATACAGGCCCCATCACAGGTTACTGCCGCCCATGATGCCGCACACCTTAAAATAACAAAGCAGTTATTCTCACCCTCCGTCGCTCTGTCACAGCTGCCTCCTCCGGTCCCTGCTTCTTCCTGCTTTCGCCGGCTTCTATTGCTATGACGTCATCGCTCCTGCGCCGGTGACATGACATTTTCTTACTATTGCACCAACAGTTGTCTCCTTCTCACTCAGCATCTTAGGCTACTTTCACACGCTGCACTTTTAATCTACTAATTGCAGATCCGCTATTGCAGTGAATGCATTGACGTTAGCTAACCCAGCCAAGTCAATGCATTCACTGTTTTGTATTCATATGCTGTGCTTTTTACACTATAGCAAATTGTGGGGTATTGGTTTGTCTTTTGGTCCAAAACACATAAGCTTGTGAGCCCCTACACGGCTCCCCACATGTCACAAGTCCTATCCACTAAATTCTTATCTAGAGTGAGCAAAGGACACAAATAGAAAATAAATGTTCTTACCACAGCAGATTCAGGTCAGACGACCATTACACTCATTGCTGTGTGCCGCTTTGCCCAGGTTAGAAATGAAGGCACTATGAATGCAAGACACCAGCCCCAATCACTAGCAACCTCCTTTCTCACAGAGGGAGTGACCACTGGTTGTCCTGCAAACACAATGGGATTCATATAGGGTGCACTGCCTAGATACCCGCTGTTTATCATAGTTGCCAGCGATGTGGGGGTGGCTCCCTGGTCACTGGTTGCTGAGGAGATCTGCCTGTTTGACAGCTCCCCAGCAACCAGGTAACGATGCACCCTACAGGATCGTTATCATTGTTGGGATCGCTGGTGCGTCGTTGTGTGTCACGGGAGCTTGTTATTCATTTTTTTCAGTGATTACAGCACAGAATTAGTTCAGAGATTGTTAGGGATGTAGTAGGAAGCTGCAGGGACAGGTAGTGATAGGTTGGGGGGCATAAACTAGCTGACAGGTTCTCTTTAAGGACTAGAGTAAGATTTCTGACATAGCTCCTGAAGGCGCACGCCACTTGTCAGATCCTGATTCATGAAGACACGTTCACTTCTCTATGAATTGGGAGTGTCTGACTTCACGACACTCCATCAACATCAGTGAGAGGATCTCCAGTTTTGATGAATCAGGGCTTTTATTTGTGGAGGAGAGCTGCTTGCCACTTGTGACCCACAGATTACATGCATTGCCTTGCTATGGCCTTGAGCATCTTCTGTTTTCTGGTATACATCGCGCACAATGCTGGTAAATGTAGCAGATTTTACAAAAATTCATCCACATGCAGAAAAAAAAACCTGAAAAATAAATTGTTGAATTAGATTACTAGTGCACATTGTGTTACAATATTCTGCAAATTCTCTCCGCTTGTAGCCAGGGCTGTGGAGTCGGTAGAAAATGGACCGACTCCGACTCCTAAAGTATAGAATACATTGGGTACAGTAGTTCAATGTAGAATATGCTAAATACGATTATGAATTATTACATTCTATCTGAATATCTTCATTATTGTATCATAATGATGAAAGCCTGATGTTCACATTGTACTACAATAAATTTATCACTTAAACATGAGGCTAGAGGAAGAGAGTTTGACCCTGAAATGTCACATATACACCTGATGGCCCAATAAAGGTGGATTCCAAAGAAAATAAGGAGTGCAGCAGTGCCTTTCTTTGGTATTATATTATTTTAAACATGAGCCATATGAGTCTGAGTCTGAGTCTGAGTCTGAGTCTGAGTCTGAGTCTGAGTCTGAGTCTGAGTCTGAGTCTGAGTCTGAGTCTGAGTCTGAGTCTGAGTCTGAGTCTGAGTCTGAGTCTGAGTCTGAGTCTGAGTCTGAGTCTGAGTCTGAGTCTGAGTCTGAGTCTGGCGACCTCACAGCCCTGCTTGCCAGTGCATAGGTGAAAGGACTGCAAATCTGCAGCATTAGCGTAGAGAAATCCAAATCCTCATGATTTTGCCACCGTGGATTTTCCACTTCTGAATATCTGTCGTATATTTCGTTTTGGGTGGTTTTCTTGCCTGAGAATTTCATTAGGAAAGTAGCATTCTTAGAACATTCATATTGATCTTCATAGACCAGCCCATGATGTGACATTTGTAACTGGCCGACTTTTGATCTCTTGAGAAAAATGTCTTGGGGAAATGACCACCTGGGCAGCCAGCATAAGTATTCAGCACCTCTATGCAGGTATTCATGTACTGCGCCCTGAGTGCACCTGTGTATTCGTGTGACTGGGCTGTAATCCTCCGATTTCATTCTCTGATTCATTGCGAGGTGCTGACATCACAGCATCTGTGTTTATTTTTCAGATAGGCGGTCTGATTGCGGTGTACAGACCAGACGGTTATTCTTTGGTACTGTCCTGTACTGATGGCATCGCTGCACCTCCTTTTGATAGGTTAATTACCACCGACTCCATAAAGGATCTAAAGCCCCGACTGTAAACAGAGTTTTCTTGCAGGGCCAGTTGTAGTTATCAGTTTACATGACAGATTAACAGGATTTTGGCCTTGTGATGTTGTGATTGCTGTGTGACGTCTGTCTGCTTGGCACACAAGCAACCCAGAAATCATACAGAGGTGGCAGCCGTTTCATGTGTTGTAAAAGTTGGCATCCTTCATTGGCACCTATCCTGTGTAGTGCGACACTGACCAAGAGATCTGTGCCACCTCACAAGGTGACGGCTTAGCAAGATCTGGATGTCCAGTTCACACCGGCACCACACACCAGGCTGAAGAGCTTCGTCATCTGAATTTTGGAGCCATCACGGAGTTTGGTAACTGAAGACTAAGCCGTAATAAAAGTCTGCAAACAACACCCGAGCCATCATGAGTAGGACGTCTCGTTATATAATCAACATATCACATTTGATTTTTACAGATACCACGAAAATGTATTTGGTCATATACCGTTTAAACTGTTGCTCTATAAATATTGGCGTTTGGATGAAAATCACCAGGGTTTTGTGGTGAAAATCGGGTGATTTTTCATACACTCGATTGAACCCAACCGAAAGCAGCAAGTTAATTAGAGAATGTGACTGGTGGCCAGTGTTTGATTGGAGAAAACATGCACCATGTACAGGTGCATCTCAATGAATTAAAATACCATCAAAAAGTTAATTTATTTCAGTCATTCAATACATAAAGTGAAACGCATATATTATATAATCATTACAGCGTGATCCATTTCAAGTGTTCTGTTAATGTTGATGATTATGAAATGAAAACCCAAAGGTCATTATCTAGGAAAATTAAAGTAGGGAGGATGAAGGGTTAAAAACTGCGCTGCCATATTCCACCAGGCATCAAAGGGTAAATATAATATTGATTTATTAGTGAACGCATTTCAGGCCTCCCTGAAACATGGCAATATGATAGTGATTTGTCCTGAGGAAGGATCCAGGGAGCCCTAGAATGCTAATTGACTAATAAATCATTATTATATTCACCCTTCGATGTCTTGTGGAATACGGCGGCACAGGTTTAACCCTTCATCCTACCTATTCTATATGCACCACACTGGGGACCGCAGCAGCCTTGACTTGCTTGTTAGTGCTTAAGGACAGTTTTTTTTTTTTTATATAAATCCTGGATAACCCCTTTAATGGATCTGTTCTCCATAGACTTTCCCATGTTGAAAAAAAAAAAAAAAACGGATCTGGCAGACATCATTCTTCCAACAGATCTCTACAGGATCCGTCCTAACGTACAGGATGTCTACAGAACATGTGATCGCCAGCCTATGCTGGATCCCTGGTGAAACTTTCCCTGATAAACATGGCCATGATCACACATTTCACAATCAATGTCACTGGCGGATTTTGCTTGAAGACTTATTGCTGAAGATATGGATTTCACCTTTCCCTATGACAAAGCCCTTGATAGGGCGAAACCTGTAGAAATCTGTATAGTGAAGTATGTGTTCAGTTTCATCCAGGTATTTTTTCTCTGCAATGTGTAAATGGGGTTTTGAAAACCCAATTCACTTACCTTGTACTCTGAAATTGACGTACATTTAATAATAATAATAATAATAATAAAACTTTATTTGTATAGCGCTAACATATTCCGCAGCGCTTTACAGTACATTTGCCTTGCACAATCCAGAGTACAAATGTTGACAGTGTAAACCTGGCCTTTGCAAGACACAAGTCATAAGGATTCTATAGCCCTAACTTATAATATGTCTGTAAAGGTTATGGTTTAAGGGCATAAAAAAATTAAAGTTTGAAAATAGCAAAATTAAAAAAAATTGGCAATTTTTATATTTTCAGAAATGCAAATCATATAGCCCAAAATATACTACCAGCATGAAGTACAAGGTGTAAGGAAAAAAGCTGGGAATCGCTGGGACCTGTTGTGTTCCAGAGTTATTCCATATAAAGTGACACTTGGTCAGAATTGAAACATTTGGCCGGGTCAGGAAGGTGAAACCCAGGGTCAGAGCAGAGGGGGTAATGATTTTACTGCAGGTCAGTAGATTATGCAATATCTCTCGCCAATCCCTTCTATGCAAGATGCTAGAGATTGGGCTATTAGGTCATCTGAAACTCATGATTCAGTCCATAAGATTACACAGAACTGCAGCCTATGTGTTCTTTCAAGGATGAATAATTGTTAAATGATTCCCAGAAGGAACAGACGTCCTTATGTTACTTGATCGTGAACTGGGTGTAAAATACCCCCTGTGATTTATGTTTGAGTATTGTCTGTGCTTAAAGGGCCTGTCTCACGTACCGATGCTCCAACGATCCCAGCAACGATCCTGAGTTGCTGGGATCGTTGGAGCATGTGTAATCTGGTCGCTGGGAGCTGTCACACAGACAGACTTCACCAGCGACCAGGGACCATGGAGCTCCCCCCACATCGGTGACAGCCAGCACAGAGCTGGCTGTCATCCTGCACCCTGCACCCCTCCCTCCCGCACTTCAGCACCGTGCACCTCTCCCTCCCGCACCCCAGCACCTTTCCTCAGTGCCGCGGGATACACAGTGTGTATCCGGCGGGCACTAGGACCGCACGCCGCGCGGCTGCATTCATGCAGCCACGTGACGCGGAAGCAAGCGCTGGCAGAAGCGTCGGCAGAGGAGCGTGGAGGCAGCGGTAAGCTGGCTCCACAAGCCCCCCCAGTGGCCCCAGTAGTCCCCCCCCCCCAGTGGCCCCAGTAGTCCCCCCCAGTCCCCCCAGTGGGCCCCCCGCTGGTAACCATGGTTACACCAAGTATCTAAGCAGCGCGCGCTGCATTGTTACTGGTGTAACCATGGTTACCGGCCTGTGAGCTCGCTGATCGTTCTTCCCGCTGGTCACACACGCCGATGTGGGCTGACCAGCGGGATGTCCAGCGACCCAAAAATGGTCCTGGACACTTTGTAACGATCAGCGACCTCTCAGCAGGGGCCTGATCGTTGGGAGCAGTCACACATAACGAGATCGGTAAAGAAATCGTTCCTACGTCACAAATAGGACGATATCGTTACCGATATCGTTATGTGAGACCTAAGCTTTACACATTCTCCCACCTGATGGTATTTAGACTGCAGCCAGAGATTCTGGGCAGATATACCCACATTACTACATACCAGCCTTTCTACAGGAAGAAATAATAAAAAAAAGTCTGCTAACTAAACTAATGTTTTGTTGTTAGACATCATTGAGCTGAATAATATGTCTGTAAGTGGTTGGATTCTTTTTCAGCATTAATGTGGTGGCTCAGTGGTTAAGTGTATGGTGGCTTAGTGGTTAGCATTGTACGGTGGCTCTGTGGTTAGCACTGTACGGTGGCTCTGTGGTTAGCACTGTACGGTGGCTCTGTGGTTAGCACTGTACGGTGGCTCTGTGGTTAGCACTGTACGGTGGCTCTGTGGTTAGCACTGTACGGTGGCTCTGTGGTTAGCACTGTACGGTGGCTCTGTGGTTAGCACTGTACGGTGGCTCTGTGGTTAGCACTGTACGGTGGCTCTGTGGTTAGCACTGTACGGTGGCTCTGTGGTTAGCACTGTACGGTGGCTCTGTGGTTGGCACTGTACGGTGGCTCTGTGGTTGGCACTGTACGGTGGCTCTGTGGTTGGCACTGTACGGTGGCTCTGTGGTTGGCACTGTACGGTGGCTCTGTGGTTGGCACTGTACGGTGGCTCTGTGGTTGGCACTGTACGGTGGCTCTGTGGTTGGCACTGTACGGTGGCTCTGTGGTTGGCACTGTACGGTGGCTCTGTGGTTGGCACCGTACGGTGGCTCTGTGGTTAGCACCGTACGGTGGCTCTGTGGTTAGCACCGTACGGTGGCTCTGTGGTTAGCACCGTACGGTGGCTCTGTGGTTAGCACTGTACGGTGGCTCTGTGGTTAGCACTGTACGGTGGCTCTGTGGTTAGCACTGTACGGTGGCTCTGTGGTTAGCACTGTACGGTGGCTCTGTGGTTAGCACTGTACGGTGGCTCTGTGGTTAGCACTGTACGGTGGCTCTGTGGTCAGAACTGTACGGTGGCTCAGTGGTGAGCAGTGTACGGTGTGGCTCAGTGGTGAGCAGTGTGCGGTGTGGCTCAGTGGTGAGCAGTGTGCGGTGTGGCTCGGTGGTGAGCAGTGTGCGGTGTGGCTCGGTGGTGAGCACTGTGGTGTGGCTCGGTGGTGAGCAGTGTGCGGTGTGGCTCAGTGGTGAGCGCTGTTGCTTTGCAGTGCTGAGGTCCTGGGTCCCAAATCCCTCCAAAGACAACATCTAGAAGGAGTCTGTATGTTCTCCCTCTGTTTGTGTGTGTGTTTCCTCCAGGTTCTCTGGTTCCCACACACCAGAGACCTAGTGATCTGGTATGTAGACTGTGAGCCCCAATGGAGACAGTCATGTTATATAAGCAAAATATAATAAATAATATTGTGAAGTATGATCAGTCATGGGGAAAAATACGTATAGGCCCCAAACACAATAGATTCCTTGTGATAAATCCTACACATATGAAACCAGCCATAAGATACTGAGTATTTGCCGTAGATTCAATAGTCAGTGTTACCTAACCAACAATATAATTTTGTATTTTAACAGCCTGGCTATCTCCTCAGTACAATGGAGGGAACCAGTGCTCAGAAATGTAGGATTAAATCTTATCAGATCCTTTGCTTTCCCAGGGGATGAATGGAGCCATATGTGTGTGACAGAAGACGCTTCCCCCTTAGGCTAAGTTCACACAAGTGTTAATTCATGGGCCAGTTCAGCCCTCAAATTGTGAATGTGACTACTCTGTTGTCCCCTCTGCAGATGGGCACGTGTCACAATGCCCCCTCATCACAAAAACAATGAGACTGGTGCAGACTTGTGTATCCCCACACACATGGGCTGATGATGGCCAGCTGGGGCCACAATTAAACTAAGGTGCAGGTAAAACCACATATGACACCATACTTTTACTAAGAAAATCACTTCAACAGTAAATGGTTTTTCTTCATTCAGAATATATTGTGTCTGTGTACACAACCTTGTGATCTCTTGACGATGTCTTAGATCTCTTATCTCCAGGGCTATGGTCAATCAGAATGTCTGTCTCCAGACTGACAGATGTGATCATCACCCTCTTAAAGTCTACACAAAGACTCTTCCCTGTGAAACCTCTTTTGAGAAGGTGCATGCCTTTCTTTTCTTTCTATCCTCTATGCATTACTGTCCTGTAAATGATCCTTCCTCCAGGCAAGTAACATATCACGTTTATACACACAGTGGATAAAACCCAGGTCTTTCTGTAGCTCTCCGCAGGTAGTTCTTGCCTCTTGGGAAAGCTCTTCCGTATTAGTTCTTTTCATCCTGTCTGAACTCTTGTAGGCAGCACCTGGTCATGGCTGGTTTATGGTGAAATGTGGTTTTCCACTTTCAGATTATAGCCCCAACAGTGCACACTTGAACTTTCAGTAGTTTAGAAATTCTTCTGTAGCCAATGCCATCAGTATGTTGTACAATAAGACTACTTTCACACATCACATTTTTTCATGCCCCTGGGATCCTGGTTTTGCAGGTCGAAAGGACAGATGGGATTGGTGCCTATTGATGCCATTTCGTGACAGGTCGCTGATTTTACAGATCGGACACGAAACAGCTGGAGCAGCCGAGCCTGCAAAGCGCAGGCAACAGGGCACTTTACACTTCATACATACCATTGCGAAGTGAATAAAGAAGCAAGTGTTAAAATAAAAATCCTCACTCTCTGCGAATTTGCATCTATCTCCGAGGCTTAAGGACCTAGATCAGCTGACGGATGGGGCAACCCGACAGCTGACGGTCATGACTGCATAGCGGTTTAAATCACCCACCAGTGATTTAAACCTCACTGATGTGTCATTGACAATCAGCTGTCGGTTGTCCGCTCGGTCAGCTGATCTAGTCCTTAACCCCTGAGATAGATGCCGCCATTCGCCAGAGAGTGAGATTTTTATTTAGCACTTGCTTTCTTACTTCACTTCCTCAATGTTGTATATACATTGGAAAGTGAAATTACACTGTAAAGACGTTTTAGTACGGCATGCTCAGTACACTAAAATCAGGTCTGAGAACGATTGTTTTTTCCCAGACTTGCGCTCCATAGGCCCCCCGTGTTATTTGCCGTGGACTGCGCCGGATTCGATTGTGTCCGATTTGGTGCCCTGTGCCAAAAATTGGAGCAGTCTCTGATTCTGGGTACAGCAAAAAATCGGACACAATTGGATCCGTTACACTTTGGGCCGTAGAGGACCAATCCATGCCCATGGGGATACATGGGGGCCAAATCGGATCCGTGGCTATCCGTTTTACAATGGATAGCCACAGATCCTCAAAAATCGAGATCTGAAAGCAGCCTAAGGTTGCAAAGGTCCTCACTGCTTTTACCCATCAAGAAATGTTTCTTGTGTGGTACCGTGATAATGAGACACCTTTTTATAGGCCATCAGTTGAACTAGCTGATATTTTTCATGAAGTGCCAGGATTGATTTGTACTCTATCCGGGACCAAGTGTCTCTAGGTCTGCGTCGCTGCGCGTTTCGAGATAATACTCAGCTCCTTCCTCAGGCATTCCTGAGGAAGGAGCTGGGTATTAGCTCCGAAACGCTCGGAAAATAAAGCCGAAGATTACGTGTTTCTGATATTTCATTGGAGCAGCGGCGCGGACCTAGAGACACTTGGTCCGATAGAGTTTCACCCCCACGTTGTGGAAGTGCGGTCCCTGCCGCGGCTGCTGTGTTTTGAGCGATCAAGCTGGTTGTGGGCTTCACAACTGAACCAGGTGAGCAGTTTTCATACTGTATGGGATTTGTCTCCTAAATTAGGATAAGACCCTAAGCGCATTCTCATTTTTTAGGATTGATTTGTAATTACTGATAGATTTCAGCTGGTGTCATGATTTTCCAAGCCTTTTTGCACGTCTCTCTCGTGTGTACAATACTTTTTCCCTCTGTAATTTCACATAATTACTCACAATTTAATTTTTGGAGTCTATGCTTTGATTTCTTTTCCTGTGTGGATTGGATGGGTCGTTACTGACATCTGGAGAGACATTCATGTCAATAGTACATTTAGAAATGTATTTTACTTAAAAATTGGTGACGTGTTGAATAAGTTTTTCACCCGCTGTATTAGCCTCCATTTGTCACTCGTCATGTGAACCAACTGCGTAATTGCTGTAAGTGTTCCTTCCTGTGCTGTCTCTCAGCTCTATTTCTCCAGTTGTGATCTTTTTCTTGGTAAGTGTCTTATGTTACAGAACTGCCTGGGGTGCTTTATTGTGATGGAAACGTGCACTTTTCACTAGGTGCAGCCACAGAGACTATGAGAACCTTCCATTGTCATAGCAGAGTAGTGATGGTGTATGGAGGCCAAGCAATGCCTAGAGTCGGGTGGAAATTTCATCTGATGTAGAATGAGCAAGTAAAGAAAAATGTGCAGAGTCTTCAGGTACAAGTTAGAGGATTTGCAGCTGTCGCTCAAAGACCTTGCACCTCCACTTGAACCATGACTGGAGACTTTTCTCATCTGAAACTTAGCAAGGCTTTCTTCACACCATTAATGTAGACTATTTTTACTACTGAACTATTAGTCCGATATATACCGTAATCTTCCTATAATACTCTATGGCAACAAAAGAGCTTGTCCTTTTGAATTAAAGGGGCATTCCAGTAAAAAGGGAACCTTTTTATCACATTCATGCTGCGTGAATCAGACTGGCTACATGATTGTGGGCAGGTATGTTCTACTCTGAAAAAATGGGGGCCCCCTCTGTCAGCCGGAGGTCTCTTCTCTGTCCTGTCCGCACTCTATACGTTTCCTTCTGGCTGTGACAGAAAGATGGGAGTTCTCAAGACCCTCATTGTGGGATAAGGGGAACCCAAACTTACTGAACAGTCTGCCTGTCCAGTGTTAAAGGGAACCAACTACCAGGATGTTACCGCCTGTAAATCAGGGCAGCAGGTGATTGACGTGTGCAGCATGACATCACTTCTTTTTTTTTTTTTTTTTTTTTTTAACTCCACCCCTGTGGACTTGTCTTTCTGCTGTTAGCCAAACAAACCCCCTGGTGAGTATAGATGAGAGGGAGGGGATTCGGCTTACAGCAGAAAGACAAGCCCATAGGGGAGGAATTGAAAAAAAATAGTGATGTCGTGCTGCACACGTCAATCACCTGCTGCACTGATTTACAGGTGGTTACATCCTGGTGTATGGTTCCCTTCTTTAGGCTGGAATACAATCACTTACCATTACTGTTTTTAAAGCCTGGTCACTTTTTGAAATCCTAGTTTTTTCAGTCACGTGGGCGTGGTCTTAACTTTCCTCTGTGGGAGTCTTCTTGAATACAACACCCAGTTGGCTAGATTTACAAACAACAAAGAGAGAACCATATATTAGCATTGAAGAGGTGTATTATTATTATTTATTTATAGAAAGTGTATGAAGAAAAGAAAAAATAAATGCCGCTTTGGCAAAACTGCAGTATTTACCGCAAGTAAATTTAAAAAAAAAACTATGCAAAAGCACATTAATAGCAAGGAACAAGTCTTCTTTAGGGCCTTATTTACATGAACATCTGGATCATGAAATCAATGGGCTTACACCTAAGGGGATTCAGATTCTGTACAGCAATAGAGGAGCCTTTGCTCTTAAATTCACAAAAAATAAAATAATTGTTGGCATTTTCAATTGGATCTTTGGAGCAGCCCATGACGATACAATCGGACAGTGTTTGATGGTACCAGAGATATATACATATATCTGCACCAAAGCTGTAGACTCAGCAGCTTAATATTTCATATGAAGCCTATGTGCTTAACTATATTGTTTCATTTTAGAAGGAAAACACAAATCAAGCTTTTTTTACACCACTTTTTTATATTTTGTAAATGGCTTTTTTTTCCTTTTGGTACCGTAATGTAAACTTCATCCTGTTGTAGTTTGATGTCCAGCACACGTGTTTAAAATCCAACAATCGTTCTTGTAAATCTGTTAAAATATAGAAGGTTTTCTGTAAGTGTTTAGAGTCTGACTCTTAAAGAGGACCTGTCACCCCCCCATGCGGCATGGCAATCTAAATGCAGCACTGAATGCAGCATGTCTGCTGCATTCAGGGAAGAGGCGTCCCATGTGTCTGTGTGCTGTGTACTCTGAGATATAGGCTTTGTAAAACCTATGGTGCCGTCACACAGCACGATCTGGCCAGCGATGTCGGAAGCGATGTGCGGGTGCCCGCTCGCTTCCGACATCGCTGGCCAGCTGTCACACAGCATCGCTGCGGCCGGCGATGCCGCAGCGATGCGGGCAGTGACATCGCTCGCTGGGCTGTGCTCAGCCCAGCGAGCGATCCGCAGCAACGCTGCGGTATAGGCTGGATCGCCGCCGACATCGCTCTGGCGATGTCACACGGCGCGATCCAGCCTTATCGCAGGTCGCCGGTTGACAGGTTTACGGTTCTTCCCGTAAACCTGACAACCTGCGACCAGCGATAAAACGCGGTCGCGCCGCTCGTTTACACAGCGCGACGTCGCTAGCGACATCGCTGATGCGTCACTTTTTCGGCGATGTCGCTAGCGACGTTGCCAGGTGTGACAGCACCATTAGAAGCCATGGAGATAGTTGCTGTGGCTGGAGTGAGCTTGATTGACTGTGGCCATTCCATCCCCTTCTGCCTCTCTGTACTGTTTATGCTTTGTCAGGACAGGACTCTGGAGCTGACTTAAGAACAAATGATTTGCATGCTGAGTAACAGAGAGGAGGAGGGTAGAGCCTGCACAGCAGAGGCAGCACAGGGAGGCAGTGGGGGGATGGAATGGCCACAGTCAATCAAGCTCCCTCCAGCCACAGTGACTACCTCCATGGCTCCTAACTAAGTTTTACAAAGGCTATATCTCGAGGCACACAGACACATGGGGGACCCCTTCCCTAATTGCAGCAGACCTTCTACATTCAGTGCTGCATTTGGATTGCCATGCAGCAGGGAGGTGACAGGTCCTCTTTAATCGAAGTTAGATCGGCTCAAAACGCGTCAGTAAAGCTCTATTAACTTCTATATTTTAATGGATTTACTAGAAAGAATATTGAATTTTAAACCTATGTGTGCTGGACTTCAAACTATCATTGGACCTTATTAAAGGGGTTGTGCCATGAACAATTATACATTTTAATAATAAATCTTGTAATAAGTCAATAAATAAGTTCCACAATTGAATGTATTTAAAAAAAAAAAAAAAAACCTTCCTGTCCGGAGAAATTCTTCTAAATATGCCCCTGTGTGATGAATGTGTCAGACTATGCAGGAACCACAGCTCCTAGGCAAGAGACGAAGTAAGAGTATACAGACATTACAGCCGGGGATCACAGAATATAAGAGTATACAGATCTATTACAGCTTAGGATCACAGAATATATTAGTATACAGACATTACAGCCAGGGGATCACAGAATATATCAATATACAGACATTACAGCCAGGGATCACAGAATATATCAGTTGTGAGGTAGCGCCCCAGGGGAACCCGCTTGGCACGGGGAAAATGACAGCAGCGACTACATTTTCTAACGGATAACATAACACACAGTAGTTTATTTAACGCCATAAACCACTGGTAACACACAACACCCTTTACATTTTCACATATAAAATGCACATTAGTACATTACATAACATTATAATACAGGACATTAGACTTACATTTTCCCCAGAACTTCAAGGCGTCACCCACCGACCCTTGCAGACCTTAGTCTGGTTCTAAAGACGGCTATCACCCTGACAGGGATCTTTCCCCATCCTGCTGTAGGGATCCTCAACCTACTCCTAGGGAGTCTCAACCCACACTGCATTATACATCACACATGGCACTTTTCCATAAGCCATCACATCCATCACACGTGGCATTTTTACATAAGCCATCACATAGTCAACGGGACCATATCATGACTAGCACAGTCAGTCCCAAAGTTGGCTACACTTATGACCGTCTGGCCCTTGAGCCATCCTCTGTCCTTAAATCACACATATGACCGCCTGGCCCTTGAGCCGTCTTCGGTCCTCATCACTGGCTGACATGTACACATCAGGTGCACCGACATGGAGCTGGCAAGCTCCCTTCACTTCCCCCACCGGGGACGGATCACTTCCAGCACGTCCTCACATGGCAGCTTTCTGGACTTCTGACTCCCATCATCCTCTCTTTCATTCAGACACCTGGCAGGTTCTTATCCAGGCTGCCTCACCCACAGCTGCAACCCAGTGAGTCAATCAGCACATCTCACTCACACACAGACCTGAGATGTGATTAACCCCCTGTGCACAATTCAGGTTTTGCCCAGCAGAGCACTCATACACACAGGTTCAGACACAGCCGCTCATTAGGCTCATGAAAAAACCCAGATCTTCAGCACTCACACTCAGCTGTTCACTCAGCGCATGAAAACCCTTCAGCTGTTAACCCCCTGTACACCGGACAGGTTTCACACAGCACACACAATCAGGAAAACCGGCCCATGTGAACAGAGACCTGCATTGATAACCCGTGTGATGCACCCGGCCAGGGGCAACATCACCACACAGTATACAGATATTACAGCTGGGGATCACATACTTTACATGTCTGTATACTCTTATATTCTGTGATTCCCAGCTGTAATGACTGTATACTCTATATTACTTCCCTCTCCCTACCCAGGTGCTGTGGTATATCCAACCTGTTCCTGCATGATTGAACTCATACATTACACAGGGGCACATTTATAAGAATATCTCTGGACAGGAACATTTTTTTTTTTTTTAACACATCCAATTGTGGAACTTATTTTTATTCTAAGGCCCTTTCACATCACGATTTTTTTCCTGTTCGTGGGGATCCTGTTTTTTGCAGGACCCCACAGACATGAACGGACAGACCTGGATTGTAAACTTCAGATGCCATTTCTGTGTCCGGATCCATGATTTTCATAGATCCAGACACTGAAAGAGCTGAGAGGAGCCCAAGCCTGCAAAGCTCAGGCAAGCGGGGCTGACTTTCACTTTCGCAGTGTATGCATATACATTGCGAATGTGAAATTAAATAAAGCAATGGTTAAAATAAAAAAAAAATCCTCACCTCTCCGCCATGTGTCCCAAGATGCATTCATCTCTGATGGCTTAAGGACCTGAATCAGCTGATCGGGCAGGGTGGGGCAACCCGATCAGCTGATTTGTCACATGACTGCAACAGCGTGGAGTAAATGGGCCACCCGCTCGCTGATCGGTTTTGGCTGGGCGCAATTTAAACTGCTCACCTGATGCGGTCATGTGACCAATCAGCTGATTGAGTTGCCCCGCCCCGCCCGGTCAGCTGATTCAGGTCCTTAAGCCATCAGAGATGAATGCATCGCAGGACACATGGCGGAGAGATGAGGATTTTTTTTATTTTTAACAATTGCTTTTTTTAATTTTACTTTCGCAATGTGTGTATATACATTGCGAAAGTGAAATAACATGGGAACAGAGCAGTTTTAGTGTACAGAGCATGCTCAGTACACTGTAATCGAATCTGGGAAACGATCCTGTTTTTTTCCCGGATCCGTGCTCCATAGGCCCCCATGTAATTTGCCGCGGATCGTGTCTGATCTGATTTGGTCCCCTGTGCCCAAAATTGAAGCAGTCTCAGATTCTGGGTACATCAAAACATCGGACACAATCTGATCCATGACAATTTGGACACAATCAGATGGCCATACAGGACTAATCCGTGCCCATAGGGATACATGGGGGCCAAATCAGATCCGTGGCTATCAGTTTTAAAACAGGTAGCCACGGATGCACAAAAATCGTGATGTGAAGGGGGCCTGAGATATATTCATTAAAAATACATTTGTTTCTTGTACGACCCCTTTACATTCATCTGGAGCCTCACCGTCTTTGTGTGTAGACCGCCACCTATCACCTGCAGGCTGGATCAACATATAAACATCAAGCTGGGTCGAGCTGTGTCTAACAATACTATACATCCACATTGTTAAACTGTGCTCCCTCCCTAGGGCTGCAATGATACCCTTCCATAATTTTGAAGACCATCAGTTCTGTTGTATTTCCCATCTGTCTTTCCTACATATTGTCCAATTAGTATACCCTTCAAGAAGCGGTGAGGCAGTACCTGGGCTCTGGTTGTGTTGGGGCTAAGGCTATGTGCACACGTTGAGTATTTGGTTGCAGAAAATTTCTGCATCTCCTGGCAGATAAAAAAAAAAAAAAAAGAGAGAAAAAAAACACCAAAAGCAACGCGTTTTGGTTCATTTTTGCCTGCTTTTTTTTTTTTTTTCCTTCATTATAAGGAAGTTAGTGGAAGGAAGGAGTGAAAAAAAGCTGAAAGAATTGACATACTGCAGATTATTTTTTGCACCAAATCTGCAAGATAAAGATAAACAATATGCGTACAAAACACATCGAAATTCTCATTGACTTTACTGACAAGGATAGACATGCAGATTTGTGCAACTGCAGTGGAATATGCACTGTGTGCACATGGCCTAAAACAGGATTGCCCTCTGGAAAATCAGTCAAGACTGTCAGATGTAACTGAGGTTTATCTGGTAGTTTACGAACATTGTAAATGTCACATTTCACTAAAGTGTGGAGTTTAGTTAGTTTCTGCATGTCTCTTCATTGTGTGTGAACTCGCAGATAAACATCACATTGCTGCTGCCCATCATGTGTGCACTGCATACGCCCACCATGTGTGCACTGCATACGCCGACCATGTGTGCACTGCATACGCCGACCATGTGTGCACTGCATACGCCCATTGTGTGTGGACTGCATGCGCCCATTGTGTGTGGACTGCATGCGCCCATTGTGTGTGGACTGCATGCGCCCATTGTGTGTGGACTGCATGCGCCCATTGTGTGTGGACTGCATGCGCCCATTGTGTGTGCACTGCATGCGCCCATTGTGTGTGCACTGCATGCGCCCATTGTGTGTGGACTGCATGCGCCCATTGTGTGTGGACTGCATGCGCCCATTGTGTGTGGACTGCATGCGCCCATTGTGTGTGGACTGCATGCGCCCACCGTGTGTGGACTGCATGCGCCCACCGTGTGTGGACTGCATACGCCGATCACCAATTGCTTGTTTTACGTAACCGACATAAAACTCTTAAAAAGTGCACACAAACGTAATATGAAAGTTATATGAGATGAAGGATATAATGAATGGCGTGCATCAGCGATTACATGCTAGGACCATGGAGAAATATACATGTATTCTTATTACATGATGCAAACTTCCTGCGTATTCACAAGAAGGGCAGTACAGGAAAACTTACACAAGATGCCTAATGACATATAACAATAGCGTAGTGAAATATCTGCAGTCATGTAGAGGCTTGAGATCTCCCTACAGCACCGGTATAGATGAGAACGCCCCTAATGCCGGCTTTCTCCTGTCCTACTATTCATTAAATATAATGATCATATAACCAGCCCTAAAGGGATTTTCCCATGAAGAAAGTTAATTTTAATCAATAGATCTTGGAATAATAATACTTTCCACAATTGAATGTTTAACAGAAATGTTCCTGTGCTGAGATAATCTTATGTAGGTGTCCCTGCTATGTACTGTGTAATGGATGTGTCTGATCATACCACATCTCTTGTGCTGAGATAATCTTATATGTGTGTCACTGCTATGTACTGTGTAATGGGTGTGTCTGATCATACAGGGACATGGTCTGATCATACCACATCTGCTGTGTTGAGATTATATGTGTCCCTGCTATGTACTGTGTAATGGATGTGTCTGACCGTACAGGGACATGGTCTAATCATTCCACATATAGGCCGGGGAGGATGAAAGGGAGTCTAGATAAGCGCTATTTGACAAATTGTAAGGAAACAAGAAAGAAAAATCACAGCCAAGTTGCAGCCCTACGATTATGACGTCAGACGTGTACGACCTGTGGACACAAATACAGCAGCGTCGACATAGGACGCTCGTCTCCCTTTCGGGTGGATTTTACCTGTAGATTTGCAGCTAATTACAGAACCAATGAATTGGTTGAGATAATAATATAATATGTATTGTTTTGGAAAATCCATACTGAATTTGACGTGTTCTGCGTTTTCAAACTTGCAGCATCAGTATCTGATGTGGATTGTAGATGGATCTCTCCTGCAGTGTCAGTATCTGATGTGGATTGTAGATGGATCTCTCCTGCAGTGTCAGTATCTGTTGTAGATTGTAGATGGATCTCTCCTGCAGTGTCAGTATCTGATGTGGATTGTAGATGGATCTCTCCTGCAGTGTCAGTATCTGATGTGGATTGTAGATGGATCTCTCCTGCAGTGTCAGTATCTGATGTGGATTGTAGATGGATCTCTCCTGCAGTGTAGCAGTGGTGAATTTGCAGCATAACCAACATGTCTCATGTAGGGATTTTGCTGCGAGTTTGCAGTGAATCATTGGACCTGTTTTGTGGAGTTCTTTTGCCCCATGGAATAAAAAAAAATGCAGCGTTTTACAATAGTAGCAAAGTGAGCTTTCTAAAATCTTAGCAAATTCTGCTTATTTTTTCCTTGCTTATTTGAAACTACGAAGCATCTTTTCATATCCGCAGTATGTTCATTCTTTCAGTTTACAGCTTTCTTCACTTGTTCGTATGTAAAAAATTACCCTAACTTAAAGGGGTTGTCCGGGCTTTTGCTATAATTCATATGTATGTCTAGGCTAAAAATATATTGACAATTTGCAATATACTTGCTATCAACATTTTGCAGGGTTTCCTAGATATAACACATTTGCGGCTGGCAGGGAACGTCTAGGGGGCGTGTTTGTGCATGTAAATGGATAGTGGTCATTTCCACCTACTCTACAAACACGCCCCCTCCCCTATTCCCAGTATGGCCAGTAGCCCCCAGGGCTCCTATAGCCTGCCCCCTCCCCATTGTACACTATTCTTAGCCACCCCCAGGGTTCCTCCTGTCCGCCCCAGCCACTAATGTCACCACCCACCCCTCTGCATATAGTGGTCCCCATGGCACTGATACAAGGTGCTGTGAAAGCAATCCGGCACACTGTGTCAGTGCAGCAGGGACCCGCTGCATGTGTTTGCCGCTCACCCTGTGTGCATTGGAGATGAGGTCCTTCGCCCGGGTCCCTGTGCTGTGAATCCGGGGTCCGCAGCCTGGATCTGTGCTGTGTGGAGCCGTGCCCGATCTTTCCAGACCTCCAGTTCAATAGAGCGGTATAGAGAGGACCGCTTCATCAGCTCTGTGATCTATTGTACTGGAGGTCCACACCAGCACTGGTCCCTCTCCTGAGATATTTTTATGCCTTCACTAGTTTATTTTTGAAGTTCCAAGGTGCGGTGTTTGACCCTTTTTTTTTTTTTTTTTTTACACAGACTATGAGAATCCTAATCAGCAAGATCTATTAGACTTCAGAAGTTCTGTGCCTACGTAGCTTTTTTTTCCTTGCAGATTTCTTTTTTCTGCCCTAAAATCTGCACCAAATCTGCAAGGAAAAAAAAAAAGCACCGATTGCACAGCATTTCTGACCTGTCATAGACTCTCAAAATCTGCATCAGAGCATCAAATAAAGCACTGTGGGCACAGGGCCTAACACCCTCTTAAAGGGGTATTCCCATTACAGATGTGTCCTAACCGCTCGGTCAATGGTGGGAATGGCTCTTCTACTTTCTCACGATTTTATAACAAAATAATGCACTCTTCACATTACAGGCGCTGCTGCTTTTTTGTTTCTTTAGGCATCAAAGTGAGCTGTCGTGAATGTTGTGTCAGCTGCTGATCATGTGCTGGAAGCCAACAATGCCAAGCTAAACTGCTCATAGCATGGCTCCTTATTCTTGTGCTCAGGAGCATTTCTGTTAGCTTGTTCTCATCAAGGAAAGTAGATGATTATTCCCCTTGCAGTTCTATCCTTACATACACCGGTATGCACGCTGTACATAGAGTTTATGGATGGTGCTGTAGGGTGCGCAAACATATCAGTCTGTAAAGAGAATAATTGTGCAGAGACATGAGCTGTAGGCCCAGATAGCAGGACAATGATCCCCAGAATGATCATAGATGTAAACTAGCCGCAATCATCTTCCTATATTGGTACTCGCCATGGGCAGTTAATCTGAGTGTGTTAGGATGCTTGGGGCAAGTGGCTGTAATCACTAGTTAAAATTATGTCCGGCCGAGTATTTTCTCCCTGCAGGATTACTGCAAAGCAGATTGGGAACCACTAACTTTATAATGTTCATATGGGCTATGGTGAAAGCTTGACCAAGGGCTCATTTAGTCATCGTTGGTTTACTAGTGCGATCTGTTTCACGGTTCGCACTTGGTGAAATAGTGAATGAAACCATCAAGTTTTTCTGAGCAAAATGTCATAGATGCTCATTTTTTTACCTGAATGTTGGATCACATTTGACAATTGGGGTATGTGCTCACGGTCCGGAGGAGCTGCGTGTTGGACACAGCTCCTCCGGACCTGAGGGAAGCCGCGGGTGGCCACAGAGAGACCGCAGCCGCCCCGTACTCACCATGTGCGGCGGGTGCAGGGCGGCTTCTCCATGCAGTCTCTCTGTGGCAGCCGCTTCCGACTCCACAGCATGAAATGAACATGCGGAGGAGGAGCGGACTCCCGGCAACCCGCACCGCAGCTTCAAAGACGCTGCGGGCAGGTTATGCATAGTGAGGATGGGATTTCTTGAAATCCCATCCACTATGCTGATACTGTACTACGAAGTGTTTTGGACGCAGCGCAAAGAGGCTGCGTCCAAAACGCTGTGTATCCTGATCGTGTGCACGCACCCTTACAAGTCTATGCGTCTGCAAAAGAAAATCAGACGGCACGCGGATGGCCTACAAGTGCTGTGTGTTTCTCAACACAGACTGCTGTGTAGGAAAAGATAGAGAAACGTATTAATTCCATTCCTAGAAAAACTGATGGAAGCTCTCATATGAGCAGTTTGGTAACATCTGAATGAGCCCTTGGGCTGGGATTATACAGTAACTTTAGCCACAAGACAGGTTACATGGCCAGAGACCACTGTATGCAGTTATTACATTGCAGCATAATGCAAGTGAATAGGACCCACAAAATACCATGGCAAGAAAGTCTAAAAAAAATCAAGCGCTAGACTGTTTGTAACTTGTCGTAGTACCTTAGAGATCACAATGATATTCCATTCACTTGCATCATACAGCGATCAGTCATTGTGTAGCCCCAGCCCAAGGACTCGTTCACACATCCAATTTTTCGACTCGTCCGAGAAACGGTCCAATTTCTGATCAAACCCGGGAGACACTCGTAGCACACTCTGAGTAGATTGTCATACATGATGAAATGAAAAAAATAAGTCTCCACCTTCTCTGTTATGACTGTCCTTGATAATCGAACTGCATTCTGATGTCATCTGTGAGCTCCAATTTTCTCCCGGTCCATTGATTTACATCGCCAGTTTTGATCTATCGAATTAAAATCAGACATGTTTCTGCGATTCTCCACACACTGAAAAATGACAGGCATGTGATAGAACATGTACATGAAAAACAGACTTCTGAGGATTTACAGACAGGACATCGACATAAATCCCTCTGTGTGAGATGCCAGTAAATATAGTGCCCTTTTCTGAGATGATTTGACAGTAGTATTAATTTAATGCTAGATATGTCACTTAATGCATATACCCCATATTTATGTTCATGTGGCGGGGGGGTGTGCTGCCTGCCCATCATACAGAATGCAGCTACATCTTAGAGCTTTATAGCAGTAAACCGATTGTTACGTGAAACACGACAATATAATCTGGTGTTATGTAAATCCAGTTCAGATTCCAGATGGTGATCTTCTAATCAGCCCATGCCAACATCTGCATGGCGTCATTGTGAAGGCTGATTGAAAACCCTGCGCCGCATGCTCGCTCTGTCGCAATGAATAGAATAATATGAAAACCCTCGGTAGCCTGAAATGCTTTTCTTCTACAATGCCCCAAGTACAGCAAGCTATAAATATCCCCCAGCTTCATATATATACATATTGAGCTTTTATTGAAAAGCTTTCTAGAGATAACCATTCTGTTATACAATGTAATTCCTGAATAATCCTTCCTTCATTATTCCCATTGCTGAGGTTCACAATTAGAAAACCTGCTCCTGTAAAACTTAGACAAGGGCATAAAAGGCAGTCTTTTTTTGCTGCCTTCAGAAATGGCAGCACCTGTCTGTGGTCTGTTTGGACTCTCAGTTCAGCCCCATTACTTTGGAACGGGCAGAGCTGCAAAATCGGAACCAACCTGTGATCAAGAATGGCGCTGATTTACATCTCTGACCCAACAAAGCACTAAAGGAGCCATGCAAAATTAACAGGTCTAGGGGCTTCAAGCTGCCCATGGGCGCCCACATTTCAAAAGTGGCGTCATCGTTCTACCGGTGGTTTTCTGCAGTGAATCTGCCTTATGTGAATGGACTGTAACTGAAAAATGATGGTTTTAGGGGGTCTGATTATCGAGATCTGTGTAAGTATAAAAAGGGATTGCCTCATGTTAAAAGGGTAAAATTGAAACGTGCTTGTGAAAACAGTTAACTTCTTCAGAATGTTTTTGGTACTCGAGTGAATGTGAAGCGCTGCGGAATATGTTGGCGCTATATAAATAAAAATTATTATTATAATTATTAGAAGGATTTTTAAAGTAGAACTCCCTGTAGAGAAATTCTTTTTTGCACTGTCTCTGCCCTCCTACATGACGCTGAGTTGTCTACTGCAGTTCTAGGATGTTTAGATCACTAAAAATCAATAATATTGTATCTTCTCCTCAGCCCTCACCCCTCCCTTATGGAACAATACCATAGATTACAGAGGCGAGCGAGTGGCGGCTGGGGGCTACATGATCATCCTATATTCCACCCCCTCATACTTGCTAGAGTAATGAATATGGGGCATGGCCACTGGCCCCATGCGTTAACTATATGTGAGACCCAACTCTGTATGCCTGTTGTATGTATCGCACGACTCTCCTGAGCTGAAAGGACAGTGTGTATGTTTGTGCAGCTGTCACTGTCGGCTCATAAGAGTCGTGTGATACATACAGCAGGCATAAAGAGTGTGGGCTGGCATATAGTGAGAGCTTGGGGCTGGTGGCCGCACCCCCTGTTAATTATACTAGCAAGAAGTATTAGGGGGCTGGAGTATAGGATAATCATGGAGCTCTGAGGGAGGGGTGAGTGCTGAGGAGCAGATATGATTTTATTGATTTATAAATTATCTAAACATCCTAGAACAGCAGTGGACATCTCTTTTTCATCATGTAGTAGGGCAGGGACAGAAAAAAATGTTATCTCCCCGGAGTTACCCCTTAATTCTATAGTTTAATGCTTATTGCGTAAGTTACCAGCCACCTCTGCATTGTATTAGAGGTGGCTGATTTCCTAGGCAAGGAGGAGTTGGTTACTGGCCTTCAGCTCAAGCTCACGCCATGCCGTTTTGATGGATGAACGCTCTGTAGGAAGATCGGTCTTGTAGGTGCTGCCTAGATAGGAACATCATGGATATTCTCCACTGTGATCTTGACCGTATCAAGCCATCGGGTTGCTAGCCTTCTTCGCCTTGTACCTTCTATTCTTCCTACCATAATGTCCTTCTCCAGTGATTGCTCTACGTATGAGGTGTCCAAAGTAGGCAAGTCGTAGCTTGGTGATCATCCTTGCTTCACGTGACATGTTTGGCTTCATTTGTTCTAGTATTGATTTGTTGTTCTTGCCATCCATGGTATTGATAATCTTCTTCTCCAGCACATTTCTAAGCCATTAATTCTTTCTGTTTTGTTTCTTTATCGTCCATGTTTCACTTCCATACGTTACTAGTAGTGATTAGCGAGTGTAACCGTTACTATTCGCATAGATAGTGCAGCATTCTCGATACTCGTTACTCGGCGAATATCGCTGGTGCTCGTGAGTATATGTCGGTGAACGATCTGACACAAATTGCCAGCTCCCTTTGGTCCACAAAGGGAGTCGGTATCCCAGTGAGAGCAGATTGAATGTTAGGGTCTCTTTGGGGGGAGGGGGGAGGGGGCACAGCAAAGTGTTTTATGCAGTAGAAACACAAAAAAGCCCCCCTCCAACCCTGTCCTGGAAATACTTGTTTTATGGCCAGAAGTGTGTGTGCGCAGAGCCTATCATTGCACTTGCCATTTGGACGAATATGCGACTATTAAAAAGTACTTGTTACGAGTATAGCGATTACGAATATTACACCACTCGCTCATCACTAGTTACTACAGAAAGGACCAGATTATGCACGAGCCATTTCTTACTGACAGTGAGATGTTCCATAATTTGAAGACCTTGTCCAGCGACTTCCTTGATGATTTTCCCATAGCTATTCTCCTATTGACTTCCAGTGTTGTTGCTGCATATTGAGTGATCAGTGATCTGAGTAGGTTGAAGTCTTTTACCACTTCTAGTTTGTTGACGTCCATCTTGCATGTGTCCCTGTTGTACCTTGTAGAAGTCAATATCTGTCGTCTTTGTGTTGAGTAGCAGTCCCATGTTGGAACTTTTCATCTTGTCACGCCATCTTGCAATTCATGCCCTGAGGCTCGCCAGCACTCCTCCGATGCTGAAGAAGCTTGAGGCCAGGGAGAGCACAAAGGTCAGATCAGAGGCTAGATTGTCAATCTTCAAAAGCTCCCTATCCCTGGGAAGTGGGAAGGCAGAGGAGCAGTATGTGCCTGAATACAGAAGATGAGTTCTACTACTTAAAGGGACTCTGTTTGAACAGTTATTCTGTGCTGATAAAGTACAGGTGCTAGGTGCCTCACCAACTATTTTTGTGCACCTTCCCCTATGCTTGTTTTTCATGTATCGGGGCCCCCCCCCTTCTTTGATTGACAGCTCTGATTTCATAAAGCCTGACATGACCAGAGATAAATTGAAACAAGTAGGTGGGAAGGTGCACTTACTTGGCGAGGCATTTGTGATGACCGAGTCCTTTTAGGGTGGCCATATACCTTAAGTAGCTGTTGACAAAACACTTGTTTGTCTGACAATTGTTTCCCCCATATTCATGCACGTCTGTCTCTGCTGGGCATCCGTGTTTTCAGCGGGCAGACGGGAACGCAGCGTTTTATACACGCAGGTTAACTGCAGGAATATCCAAACATTTTCTCAATGTGCTACTTCAATACAATGCTGATAATGATTATACAACAAAGAATTTGGGTTTATGCAATATCCTACGGGATGGACGTAATGCTGTACAATTTAGGAACCGGTATAGCCACTTCGGAAGCCAATTTTACTTTGATTAGTGACCATAGCAGAAAGTTGAGCTTTCTCCAGGCCTGCTACCACTAGCATAGGTGATGCCCACTGAATGCATGGTTTACACTTGGGTATGGCAGCAGTATTTTTGGACATTTCTGCACATGCACAGATATGCATATAATGAATCTGTGTTATTTGTCAGTGAGGTTACGTAAATATTATTGAAAATCTATTGAAAAATTTCATTTGGATCAAACAATTTAAGGGTACCGTTACACGTCGCGATATCGCAATGCAACATTGACAAAAAGTCACGTGGTATGGTCGTTGCAGTTGATATCGTTGGTGCGTTGTGTTGTGTAACAGGGCAATGTGACCGGAAAAAATCGCAGCTACAATATTGCAAGAAGATTGTACAAGCCCTTCAACCGTACAATGTTGCATATGCGATGTGGCATGATCGTGCTGTGTGACGGCGCAACTACGATGTGGAACGCAACTTCCCCTATTCACTACAATGTTAATGCTCAGTCCCTGGGTTGCTCATACCCAGCGCACAAAAGTTACGTACAACATCCTAGTTGCGTTGCCTGCCGATATCTCCCTGTGTGACATCCTATGTGATCTTGGACAAGTGCCAAAAACATGCGCGCTTCCGTGAAATTGTATGCTATATCGGAACGATATTGCGACGTGAAACGGTACCCTGAGGGTTTCCATTTGCCCGCCACCATTGTCCCAATTGGTGAGGGGGTCTGACTGCTGACTCCCTGCTGATCTTCACATTGACCTTGCAAAATGCTCATTATTGTCCATTTACACGCGGCCACAGGAAGGTAGAAACCGGCAGGCATCGGACACAATTGTGCCTGTTGCCTTGAAAAGACCACTGTGGCGGCGTGTAATTCAGGACTTTCCTTCCTTCAGGGAAGACACAGGAAGGAAAGTCCTGAATTACACGCCGCCACATCGTAGTCTTTTCAAGGCAACAGGCACAATTGTGTCCGATGCCTGCCGGTTTCTACCTTCCTGTGGCCGCGTGTAAATGGACCATTATGGTGATCACGAGTGTTTTCAGGGGATGGACGAATATTCTATTGGGAGGACAGAAGATTTCTGTAAGTATGTCCATTTTGCTGGAACTGACACTGTGTTTCTGACCAAGCAAATATACACAAAGTCAAAAAGTCATTATCTGCACAATGGTGCCCAGGAGGGTGGCTGGTTATGGAGACAGCTCTGAGGGTTCTGTGAGTCTGATGGTGGGGTTACACGTCCCGATATCTCGGCGATATCGGAGGCAACTCCGCGGGAGCGCGCATTTTTTGAGCGCTTTTCCCGCTATCGCATCGGCGGTTTACACGCTGCGATATCGGGAAACAACGTCCCTCCGATGTGTACGCCCACCAACCCAGTAACGACCATTTAACATGGGAGTTAATGGGTGAGGTGCGAGTACAGATCGGAGTTGGGCTGTCACACGCTGCGATGCTGGTACAACGGCCTTGCGATATCGGGGAGTTGAATAGCTCTGCTATTCAACTCCGATATCGTTTTGGCATTGTTGCAGCATCGCATTGTACGCTCAAACCGTACAACGCGCACACGATATCGGCTCCAAATCGCAACCCATGTGACTTTTTGTCGGAGTTGGGTCGGAGTTGGACGCCGATATCGCGGCGTGTAAACCCACCATTAGGCTACAGTCACACATTTAGGCTGGCTTCAGACTTGCAGATGCATCTGCAGCGGTTTGCAGATGCATCTGCATGCAGACCGCGGCCCCTATGTTTATAATGGAGCGCACGGCGGTCTGCAGATGCTTGCGGACCGCCGTGCGCACCCATTCACTCCTATATGTGATCTGTGCGCAGGTGGATGCCTGCGCACAAATCACACACTCCCGCCCGCACCATGGACGCGAGATGTCGCATCCCTGCTGCGGACGAGAGTGTGTGATCTGTACGCAGGAATCCGCCTGCGCACAGATCACATATAGGAGTGAATGGGTGCGCACGGTGGTCCGCAAGCATCTGCAGACCGCCGTGCGCTCCATTATAAACATAGGGGCCGCGGTCTGCCTGCAGATGCTTGCAGATGCATCTGCAAAACGCTGCAGATGCATCTGCAAGTCTTAGGGTATGTGCACATTAGACGTTTTCTGGGCTGCTTTGTCCCGGTTTCCGTCGGCGTTTTCCGCGCCGTTTTATGTTAATTTATGTTAATCCTAACCAGCGGTTGGATTAACATGCTAGTCAATGGATTTTAGAAAACTCTGTCTTCACTAGAACGGTTTTCTGCTGGTCGTTTTCAGTCAAAACTGAGTTTTCTCAGTCAAAACTGAGTTTTTCCACCGGTTTTCCAAAAATAGAGCAAGTGACTTCTTTCCACCGTTTTTTCCAGCGGTTTCAGCTGATCAAGTGCACAAAAAACTCAGTTTTCAAAACCGCCGAGAAAACCGCCGAGAAAAACGCTGTAAAACCGGGCGGAAAACGAGCAAAAAACGAGGGACACTGCTGAGCACAGAAAACTCAGTTTCTGCTAAAAAAACCCAGGTTTTTGGACGGTCTGCAGAGATGCACAAACGTCAGATGTGCACATAGCCTTAGTATTTTAAGATTGTAAGCTCTTATGACCAGGTCTTCATTATTTTGCTTTAATTATTGCATTTTCTATAATTGTTACTTATGACTGTATATGAACCTCTGATTTGTAAAGTGCTGCAGAATATGTTGGCGCTATATAAATTTTTAATTATTATTTGTAGCCAAAACAAGTAGTGGAACAATCAGAGGAAAAGTCTAAAGGTACCTTTAGGGTACCGTTACACGTCACGATATCTCAATGCAACATCGACAAAATGTCACATGGTACGGTCGTTGCAGTTGATATAATTCGTGCGTTGTATCGTACAAATGGGCAATGCGACTCAAAAAATTGTAGGTACGATATTGCAAGAAGATTGTGCAAGCACCTCAACCATACAATGTTGTATATGCGATATGGCGCAACTACGATCTTGTTTGCAACTTCCCCTATTCACTGCAATGTTAATGCTCGGTCCCTGGGTTACTCATACGCAGCGCAGAAAAGTTGAGGACAACAGCCTAGTTCCGTTGCCTGCCGACATCTCCCTGTGTGACATCTACTATGCGTCTTGGACAAGTGCCAAAAACGTGCGCGCTCCTGTGAAATTGTATGTGATATCGGAACGATATTGCGACGTGTAACGGTACCCTTACACACACAGATATATTGCTTGCAATTCTCTGGTTGCAGTGAAATCATGGACACATTGTTCCATTTTGTTGCCGTGTACAAATGTAACAATGTGTCCATGATTTCACTGTAACCATTGAATTGCAAGCAATACGGTATATCTCTGTACCTGCTCATTGCTGTGAATGGACGAAGTCGTCCATGACATAGTTATCGCGGTGTCACACAGAACGATGCAGCAGGTTGCTGGAATTGAGATCGTCAGGATTTCCATCTTGTTGGTAAACCTGTCAACTCCGATCCAACGATTTATCGTAGCAACTTGCCAGAGTCACACGCAATGATGACGCTGGTACGCCCCCAAACCCTTGACGTATCAGCGATGTTGTTGACGATGTTGTGCCGTGTAACGGGGCCTTCATAGAAACACGTCACCACTTCTGTATTTATCACCACTCCTGGTTTTGGCTACAAATACTGAGGTAAAAAACTCACTGAACACTCAAATGTGTGCAGATGGTCCAAGATGCAATTGACCTGAGACAAAGGCCACGTGCACACGTTGAGTATTTGGTGAGTTTTTTTACCTCAGGATTTGTAGCCAAAACCAGGAGTGGGTGATAAATACAGAAGAGGTGTGATGTGTATATTAGACTATTCCTCGGGTTGTTCCTCTCCTGGTTTTGGCTACAAACAGGGGCATAACTACAACAGGTGCAGGGGGTTGCAATCGCACCCGGGCCCTGCAGCCTAGAGGGCTGCAAAAGTCCCTTTGGCCTATAGTAAAATGCTAATACTATTAAAGATTTGCAATAATTGGGGGCCCTCTTGAAGCGTTCGCATCAGGGCCCCTGGGCCTGAAGTTACGCCACTGGCTATAAATACTGAGGTAACAACACACCAAATACTCAATGCGTGACTGTGGCCTTAGTCAGGGGTCCCTGATTTTTGTCATCTGTAAGGGTTCAATGGAGTTTTTCATTGGTGTGTGATCAGCTTTTGGTCAGTGTGAGTTTTTCAGTGTTTTATGGTCTTTTCTGATGGAGGTTTCTCCAGCTTCTCTTAGCAAATAGTGAAATAAACTATAATGGGAACAAGCTCTGTCTGTGAAGAACGAAGACGTCTGACAATAAGAGGCTCTAAGGGGCTTCTCTGAGAATCTTGCCATTAACCTCAGATATTGGTAGATTAATTATGGTTGCAACTTGCAATAGTTTATTATCCTCCTGAACTAACGCATTAATGCCAAGTTCCATATACTATGTGTAGGTAGTGTATAAGGACAATGGTGTTAGTAGTAATGGTACTGAATTGATGAGCGGGTCACACATGTCTCCCTCACCCTGGAGGAGGAGGTGATGGTGGCAGTGAGCTGCGCATGCGCGGCAGCTGGAGCCGGGACGGCAGGAAGCGCATAGTGTACAGTGTGTGCAGTCAGTGTGCTGTGTGCTGTGCCGGGCTCGGGGCTGTGCTCAGACATGATCCTCCCCCAGTGCAGCGCCCCGCAGGCGGCCGGCAGGGAGCGCACACACGTGTGACCACACACCGGGGGAGCGGGCAGGACAGCGGCGGCCGCTGAGCTTATGTGCCGGTGCGGGCAGAGCAGGGCGGGCAGCGCTGCAGGACCGGTCCCCATGACAGTGAGCGGCTCCGCACCCGGGGACGGGCAGGAAGGAAGCGGACACCTGTGTGCGATCTGTGGGGGGAAGATGATCCCGCACTTCTCCGAGAATGCAGTCATCTCCCAGAACACCATCAACCAGCTGTAAGTGACAGCCCGCTACCGGGCAAGGGATGGGATGGGGGCGCATCTACTCCACTCATCTACTCCACTCATCTACTCACTCATCTCTGCACTCATCTACTGCACTCATCTACTGCACTCATCTGTTACAGTGTTCTACTCAGTAATCTACTAACTCATCTATCCAGTCATCTGGTAATGATCTTTCCAGTATTTCTTTTCCAGTGATCTGGTTGTGATCTTAGTCCAGTGTTCTATTCCAGTGATTCTGGTTGGTGATCTAGTCCAGTGTTCGATTCCAGTGATCTGGTTGGTGAGAACACTTCTGTGCTCTCCTTGTTGATTTAAAGTGTGGATAACTTGGGTAAGGTTGAACCATTGGTTTGTTTAATAGATGTGCAATCTGGTTAGTGATCTACTTTGATGATCTGGTTAGTGATGTAGCTCAGTAGTGATCTGGTTTACTTATCATTGATTTGTTTGATCAATATCTTTACCAGTAATGCTTGGAAAATTCTTGTTACTCCTTTCCATGTTAAATCCACTTCTGCCTTTCATATGAGGAGTTTTGGGATTTTTTTTTTACTTTTTACCCAAGGAGGTTATGTAAAACTAATGGGAAGACAGAAGATAGGAAGGAGAGCAAGTCATGTCTTTAAGGATCCTGAAGAAACTTTGCTCCAAACAAAGCCCTGTCCGATCTGCAGGAGAAGGAGAAACTACAACACATTCTCAGTCTGAGTTTCCTAAAGTTTATTCCACTTGATCCACAATCACATCACAGATCAGTTTTTTTATAGCTGGGTGATCTGTAATCTGGGTCACTATCTGGAGACCAATGTTGGAAGCACAGTGATTGTTCTAAGGTTTCTTTCCAGGGATCCTCTATTCATTGCTGATTCCTATTGTGTCTGTGTGATGTACCATACTATGGGGACAGAGAGCGGCCTCACCATGAAGGTAGTTTTTATCTCTGTTGCATCCTTGATAGTAAGAATAAAAGATAAAGATGACAATCCAGACAATGCTCTTGTGTCTTTGTCTACAGGCGACAGATAAAAGTGCTGAACTGTAAAGTACATAATAGTGATTATTGTACAGTGCAGAGACTGCCAGGGTCTTATTATCTATCATTACTTATTCTCCCTAGTCTATTACTAATACTATTCCTAGCTTATTATCTGTCATTACTTATTATTCTCCCTCCTTATGTCACATCCCAGCGAGCTGGTCCCCGGGGCACATAGTTTCATACATAGGACAATAGATCCAGTACAAGCCTCATGCCCACTTCAGGCCATCTTGCCACAAGCTCCTATTGATACAGAAAGCTGCTCAATGGGTTTATTTGTTTCTCTCACATACAGCATAGGTCCTATTGCAGCACAGAGCGCTCCATGCATCAATATATAAATGTGTGGTATCTCTACTATAGTTTGAGTACAACAATCACTTGCACTTTTCAATGCTCATGAGCCAGTTCTGTACAATAAAGGGCTGAGTAGTTTGTCAGTATTTTGTGTGGGTTTTATGGGCCCTTCCTAAATGGAAGAAGCAGCTTGTGTTCCCTCTTCCAGACGTTTTACGGTACCTGGAAGCTTTTCCATTGCTCCATTATTTCACACGAGATGTTCTGTTTTAAGCATTGAGCAATTTTCTCCTGGACTCCTGGCATTTTGTTCTGGAAACAGGATGTCCTGCTGTATGACTGCTGCAAACAGCAAGTAGCCGTAGAGATACCGGGTATGTGGCTCTTCTATTATTTCCACTGTGACTCACAATTGGACGATTCCAGTTTAGTAGTGGGGTTCCTTACTAAAATCTGATTTTATGATTTCTTGGTTCAGCCCCCCCTGGGATCATTAAGGATCTGCTAGATCAGTGTTCCCCAACTCCAGTCCTCAGGAGCCACCAGCAGTGTGATCACTTAGGATCTTGTGGATCAGTCCTCCCCAGCTCCAGTCCTCAGGAGCCACCAGCAGTGTGATCACTTAGGATCTTTTGGATCAGTGTTCCCCAGCTCCAGTCCTCAGGAGCCACCAGCAGTGTGATCACTTAGGATCTTTTGGATCAGTGTTCCCCAGCTCCAGTCCTCAGGAGCCACCAGCAGTGTGATCACTTAGGATCTTTTGGATCAGTGTTCCCCAGCTCCAGTCCTCAGGAGCCACCAGCAGTGTGATCACTTAGGATCTTGTGGATCAGTCCTCCCCAGCTCCAGTCCTCAGGAGCCACCAGCAGTGTGATCACTTAGGATCTTTTGGATCAGTGTTCCCCAGCTCCAGTCCTCAGGAGCCACCAGCAGTGTGATCACTTAGGATCTTTTGGATCAGTGTTCCCCAGCTCCAGTCCTCAGGAGCCACCAGCAGTGTGATCACTTAGGATCTTTTGGATCAGTGTTCCCCAGCTCCAGTCCTCAGGAGCCACCAGCAGTGTGTGATCACTTAGGATCTTGTGGATCAGTCCTCCCCAGCTCCAGTCCTCAGGAGCCACCAGCAGTGTGATCACTTAGGATCTTTTGGATCAGTGTTCCCCAGCTCCAGTCCTCAGGAGCCACCAGCAGTGTGATCACTTAGGCTCTTTTGGATCAGTGTTCCCCAGCTCCAGTCCTCAGGAGCCACCAGCAGTGTGATCACTTAGGATCTTTTGGATCAGTGTTCCCCAGCTCCAGTCCTCAGGAGCCACCAGCAGTGTGATCACTTAGGATCTTGTGGATCAGTCCTCCCCAGCTCCAGTCCTCAGGAGCCACCAGCAGTGTGATCACTTAGGATCTTTTGGATCAGTGTTCCCCAGCTCCAGTCCTCAGGAGCCACCAGCAGTGTGATCACTTAGGATCTTTTGGATCAGTGTTTCCCAGCTCCAGTCCTAAGGAGCCAACAGCAGTGTGATCACTTAGGATCTTTTGAGTCCTCAGGAGCCACCAGCAGTGCATGTTTTCAGGATTTACACAGATGGTGATTCCAACACCTGCAAAATGCTAAGGAAAACATGCACTGCTTGGTGGCTCCTGAGGACTGTTGTATAGAGAACACTACTAGATAATCCAGTAGCAAATGTTGAACTCCCCTGCAGCACCACCTTAGGTGACATGGAGTATGGCACAGTTCCCACTGGAATCAGTGGTCTTTCTATGTAATCTGACAAGTCCTCCTAAGTGAGAGATGTTCTCTGCAGTGGCATTGTGCCCTATTTAAAACTATTCTTTGTAACTAAGCATGTGACCCGTTGGCATCTCCTGGGCTGTAGACATTCTGTGAAAGTACCGACCTAAAGTAAAAGTGTTAAGTGTAATTGTGATCTCTTGACAGTTGAACATTATGGTCTCCATTTATTTGTCAGCTAAATAAAGATTCTCATTTCCTGCACCATATAAATCTTGGCTCGTGGTCTCACCTTAGAATACACCACTCCTCTCAAGGACCTGACCTCTGTCAGGACAGTCTCTAGTACCATTAGTCAGTTGCCTTGATACATTTGGTCATGTCCTCCTTACACTGTTCCTCTCTTATCTTCCTTCAGCTTCCTGTTTATTTGCAATCCAGCAGTGAATTCTTTTGTGTAATATTTCTGTTCTTGGATACTTTTGTAGCAGCAGACATCCTGTATGGTGGGAAACAGTAGGGAGATAGGGAGAGGGGCATGAGCCGCTTCCGCAAAAGTGTAAAAAATATTGCTTCATTTAACGCAATGATGTATCTCAGCCACTTGTGATGGAACCTGAAGTTGTCAGCATTTTTATATAGGTACTGCTCTGTGTAGTCTAGACTTGACTTGAGGCCAGTGGGAATAAGGCTGGCTTCACACTTGCAGATGGATCTGCAGCGTTTTGCAGATGCATCTGCAAGTGTGAGCATGCTGACCGCGGCCCCTATGTTTATAATAGGGCGCACGCGGTGTGAAAGGTCTCATTCACTCCTGTATGTGTACTGTCAGCAGGCGTATGCCTGCTTACAGATCACACACTCCCGTCCGCACTGTGGACGCGAGATGTAGCGTCCATGCTGCGGGCGGGAGTGTGTGATCTGTAAGCAGGCATACGCCTGCTGACAGTACACATACAGGAGTGAATGAGACCTTTCACACCGCGTGCGCCCTATTATAAACATAGGGGCCGCGGTCAGCATGCTCACACTTGCAGATGCATCTGCAAAACGCTGCAGATCCATCTGCAAGTGTGAAGGCAGCCTAAGCTGTGCTAATTGCTGGGTTTACCCAACTGCAGGCTTCTATTTGTCTCTGCGGATAGGAAAACAATACAAGCAGGGCTGTTTTACTCTTTACTTTGACCTTCCCTGCATTCAGTGTCCAGGTAACCTGCTGGTTATCTTTGTTTGGTTGGATTTTAGGTGGCAACGTTTTGGCCAAGACAACATAGAAACGCTTGAACTTCAAGGTCGCTCACCCACAAAATTGTTTTATGGCATCAATGGGCATTTTGAGATAATAGCTACATGCCGGTTGGTATTTCCAATGCGGAAACCATAGCTAAGGGAAGTATTGTTTTCTTCACCAGAAAATCACCTTCATCTTCAGCGTTCGGTCAGCATATTGCACTATCGGAATGATTTCTGGCCAAAAGTTTTTGGCCCGCAGATCAGTTTTATGAAAGGTTTACATCCTGCCTGTTCTTTTAATGCTAATTAAATTTTCCATTTACTGGAATGCATCTGCACCTTGCATTTGGGGGTCCTATTGTGATGGTTAGAGGGAGTCACAATGGCTGAACCCCCACTGATCTTACATAGCCAGTGATGTATTGAAGACAATGGCTGTAGGCGTTAGGATTAGGGATCATACAGACTAGCAGGGATAGCTGTATATCTCCTGTGCTCTACAATACAGGCTGCCGATCTCCATGTGAACGGAAATATTCACTGTAAGCAATGCTTCTGGGGAGAATACCTCTGTACGCAAGTGTCTGTTGGAGCATGCCACATTTTATATCATTTTTTTCCCCTACAAAGCGTGTTTATGATTATGAAACTGCTAAAATAGAGTTAGAAGCTAATTCACCCCTATGGAAAAGTACTGTTTTGTAGAAAACAGTTTCATAATACAGCCTAATATATGACGCCTGAGATGAATGCCCAGAGTCAGAAATCAAGCCATCCTATGAAGTTTTTTGTTGTTTGTCTGAGCCACAATAGTCCCTCAGACATTAGGAGCCGGCAACTCGATCAACCAAAATACTCAACATTACACGCTGGGTGGTTGTTCTAACTTCATAGGTTTGCAGATGACATACCTGACCGCATAGTTTCTACGTCACGAACATATGCAGACCTATATGTTGCCCTTTATTTTTATGTTTTTCATTAGTGAAAAATATGGCTGAGTACGTCAGGACGTCATAGTAGCCACTGGGTATTTTCCAGTCGATCGGCTGAATTGAAGTTTTAAGATCTCTGATAAATCACTTTGTTCCAAATTTATATGGTCTTTTGCACAAGGCCTAATTGCCATAGAGCAGAGGTCATGGCGAGGGTAAAGAAGACCTGGTAGGATTTTGGGATACAAAGACCAAGACCGATTATGACTTCACCATAGACTAGCCTAAGTATCGTCATAAAAAATGTATATTTGATAAAAAATGTTTTGAATTGGAGAATAATGAAGTGGGTTAGATGTAATTGGACCTCATGATTTTTGTGGATTTTTATTATTTTGGTCCACCTTTTTAGGTAAAAAAGCTGAAATGGGATCTGTCAGGTATATTCCCGCTATTGTCCATCATACTTTCAGCTCAGGTGATATTTGAAGCCATGCCCCTCGTGTGCAGAAGTGGCACATCATTACTGGTAATTAGCCGTATAGTGTGTCGTCTCTACACAGCATGCGTCAGCTCTTTCTTTTATGTTACTCCTTAAACCTATGAGCAGAAAGTATTACCTCAAGTGCAAAGTCTGGCAGACTTGTTAATCACGTCCTGTGTTACTGTGCTGTTTACCCAGCGAGTTGTTATACACAACACGTCACTTGTTCACACACATGGTATACCTGTATTTAGTCATGTTACATTTGAAATCCTTTGTAAAGGCGACACATTGGGCAGCTCAGGGCTCTTAGGTTCTGTTCACATGGGACCGATTTGGGACAGAATCTTATTGTTCTGCTCTATATTAGTGCTGATATCTACCTGTCTAAGGATGCCTTCACACTACGGATTGGATCCGATCCGTGACTGTCAGCTTGAGCTAGACAGCCCCGGACCGGATTTTGGCCCCATAGTGTGCTATGGAGCCAGATGGCAGAGAGCTGCGATCCGGTTTCCATCTCTCCGGAGAATCCGGGAGAATTCAGATCTTTCTCACAGACACAAAAACTTTGCTTGCAACGTTTTTGTCTCCAAGGAGAAAAATTCCCCTAATTGCCTTCTCCCGGATCCGGGGCAATCCGGTGCTCCCTAACATGAGGGCCTATGGGGCCGGATTGCCCCGATCTGGGAACCGGACACATGCGGCTAGCTCCCAGCGGTCCTGAATCATCAGCTGCGTCCGGCTGCACACCGGACCAAAATGCATATTAGCCCTCCGGTTCTGTGTGCTGATCCGGTCCGGGGCTGTCTGGTTCACCCTGAAAGCCACGGATCGGATCCTAGACGCAGTGTGAGGCCAGTCTTACTCCCATCAGTGCACCTCCACTCTCATTGTACAAAAGCTGATAAATGGTGATGGGGGCGGCATGATCGCTTAATATGATTGTTCTGTCCCCAAACAGCAGTGGGATCAGTAGCTCATCCCCAATTTACATTGGTCAGCGCATTGTGCTGCAAAAACGATGATTTTTTATTTTTTGCTAGCATAATTGAACCAATTACTTGGTATTTGAGCATTTTGCTAGTTTGTAAGGTGACTGCCGGGCACTTTGCCACCTATTATTGGATCATCACAACACATCAAAACATTGAGGCCGGTTTCACATTGTGGGTCAGATCTGATCCGAGGCTGTCAGGATGAACCTGACCGCCCCGAATTGGATCAGCACGCAACTGGAGGGCTAATATGCCCTCCGGTCCGGTGTGCACTCGGACGCAGCTGCCGCTGCTGCATCAGGACCGCGGCTGGCACGGAGCTAACCGCGGTCCTGAAACAACTGCGGCATTCAGTTCCGAATCCTCCCGGGCCGGTGCAATCCGGAGGATTCGGGCAAATCCGGGAGTAGCCAATTAAAGGAGATATTCTCCTCTCGGATACAAAAACGCTGCAAGCAATGTTTTTGTGTCTGTGAGAGAATTCTGAATTCTCCCGGATTGTCCTGGACAGATAGAAACCGGATGGCAGAGAGCTGCCCATCTGACTTCTAGCCAGCCCCATAGGATACTATGGGGCCAAAATCCGGTCCGGGGCTGTCCGGTTTACACGGTCAGCCTCAGATCGGATCAATGTGAAACCGGCCTCAGTAGACATAGAGTTTACAATTCATCCAGAAACAATCCTATGTCTTTCAGTGGAACATATTTTCAATTGAAGAAATGTGAGGGTAATCTTCTGCTTTATTACAAACCCTTGAAGTACTTGTGCTTTTACAAAAGCAAGGACATGTCCTGTAATCATCCATTAAAACGGAGCCAGCAGCCAACCGTTGGCAAAAAAGTATTAGACACACCTTTATATCCGCTTTTAAATAATTGATTTTTGCTGGATCCGTTTATTACCATCAGAGGCTACGGAGAAAGGATCCGGTAACTGATTGCTATTTAGCCATCATTTTATTTAGCCATCATTTTTCTTTCATTTGTAAAGGATCTGTTTTTTTCTTACTGGATCAGTTTCAAATGGAAGATAAACAGCGATCTGTTAACTAATCTGTTTTCTGTAGACACCAGTGTTAGAACAAAGAACGGATCCTGCTGAAATCAATTATTTAAAAATAGACAAAGTTGTGTCTCATGGTGGGTTTACACGCCGCGATATCGGCGTCCAACTCCGATCCAACTCCCGACAAAAAGTCACGTGGTTCGTGAGTTGGACCCGATATCGTTCCTGCATCGTACTGTTTGAAGGTACAATACGATGCAGGAACGATGGTAATCCGATATCGGGGTGCTATTCAACCGCCTGATATCGGATGCCTGTTGGAGCCGGATCGCTGCGTGTAAACATCCAACTCCGATGTGTACGCCGACGCTACCATTAACTCCCATGTTAAATGATCGTTACTGGGTTGGTGGGCGTACACATCGGGGTGGGCGTACACATCGGAGGGACGTTGTTTCCCGATATCGCAACGTGTAAACCGCCGATGCGATATCGGGAAAAGCGCACTAAAAATGCGTGCTCCCGCGCCGTTGTATAGATATCGTCCCGATATCGGGACGTGTAAACCCACCATCAGAACTTTGTTGACAGATTGTTGCTGGATCTGTTCTAATGGAACAGTAACTGGACGTGTGAACTTAGCCTATGACTCATTTTTGTACACATACATGTCTCATTTACAAGGTCCCAGTTTCCATGCTTTGTAACTTCAACATCCACTATTTTTTAAGTGGGTGATTCTTTTTAATCGGCATGCTGCCAGCAAGTGCTGGAACTTCCTTTTCCTCATTTCCTATCTTGCATTGCACAGAACTGAAATCTCATCTGAGACCCAGACTCAGTTCCTGTGATCCGTCTTTGCATCTCTTCGGATAGTGACTGATTACACCTGACAACAGGCAGTGGCAGCAAGTTGGACTGCAGGGAGATATCCCAAGAGTGACGCTTTTAGAGTGATTTGTCAGAGATGTAATGTACATTTAAACTATTGATGTACATATTGTTTATCACATTATATAGAGCCCCCCAGTCTTTGTCTACAAGGTGCCAGAATTGAAATTCTGTAACTGTAAATGGCAGGACTGGGGAGTCTGTAAGCCAAACATCCGACTCCAACTATGACTCGTCAATTTCCTTGACTCCAACTTCACCAAAATGGACACTGACTCCGTATCCATAATCATGGCTGTGAAGTCAGTAAGCTAAACATCTGACTCAAACTCTCCAATTTTCCTGAATCCAACTTCATGACTCCACAGCCCTGGTACATGGCACCGGTAAGTGCGGCACGTCAACACTGAGGCCTCCGGTTGAGTTCTGTTCAGTTCTGTATTGTGTTGGCATAGAAAGTCTCTTCTTTTTCTTTGTGTTTTTAGTGTTTAGTACTTAGTGTCTTTACTTGGTTGTTTTGTTTTTCTGTTAATAGTCTTTTGCGGTGAAGCTCGTAGGCCGACACTGGTTATACAGGCCTGTCAAGTTGAAATTCACACTCGTGCAAGAGAAAAAAGTATTTTTAGAATTTTGTTTTCAGGAACATTTTGCCCCGAGGGGTATCATCTATGAAAACGACGTTGAGGCAACATTTCTGGGAACCTGTGATACGTGGTAGACTCACTGACTAATGCTGTATAAGTAAAGGTTATCCATATCACATTCGGTAAAGGGCTGACAGGTCATTGTATAGAAGATAATCAGGATTTCTTAGGGGATCAAACCACTTTTCTAGCCATATAGCCCTTGTGGTGAGGACTGATAAATACATAAAAAGTTGGCTTTTGCAGTTGACCAAGTGGGTTTGGAGGTGCAGACTTCTGCCACCCGCCCAGGACCACCAGCCTGAGCAGTAAAGTAATGGCATTAGCTGCTCCTATAATTATCCATATGGCGGCTCCTTGTGCACTTGTCTACATAGCTACAATTTGTTTTCACGTTATCCATTAACAGAATAGTTTATTTTTTATTTTTCCCCAGGCTGCATTGCCTTGACTTGGCCCAGACTTCTCATATGTTCACAAAGTTTTATGATTGTAAGATCTGATTGCAGGTTCTTTACGAACCGCCCGGAGCCGAGGACATTTAAAATTAAAAAAAAAAAACCTGAAACAAGGAATCTGTTGACCAACACGAAATATTGTGGCATGATAAGCAGGTCAGATGGTGGGAGACAAAGCACAATAGCTGTAGGCTGCTATTCATCGGTGCCCAAAATCTGTAAATATTCATCTGGTGTCACCCACGAGTGGCATTACAGTATAGAGTGCCCTGTCTCGGGCCGCACATTATCATCATTATTCTTGTGGTTTGGTTTTGAAGCCTCTAAGATGATCTCAGTCATGTTCTTTCTTCAGGCAGTAAGTGAGGGGATCCTTCAACTATCCGGGTAAGTGACCACAGCGACCCTGGGAGATCTTCTGCATAGACTGTAATATGTATCAAGCTGGAGCTTTGTCAGTTTGGGGTTTGAGGGTTCAGTACTTTGGGGCCTTTTGTTTTCATTCTATTATATTGTCTTTGTATTAGGAGTTTGAACGCTGTAAGTAGGAGGCACGGCTGTGTATAATGTGGGGAGGCGAGTATGTGAAGGGTTCTTGGGATTGTCAGTCAGCCGAGCAGTGAAAGTGTTGTAGCATGACAGTGGTTAAGAGCCTTTTGACCTAAACACATGGTTTATCTTCTCCAAGGCTCAGATTCTGGGAAATCTTCGCAGCCATTGTTCCAGATCGGATTGTATTGATAAAGGGAGCTCAGCAGGCCGGTGCCGGCTTTACGTTTGATCAGAGAAGAAGCCACATTGCATTGTGTTTGCTACTGGGCTTCTTCATTAGATGGGGTAGGGGAGATGCTTGAGATACAGCCAGATAACGTCTGTCTGATGACCAAAGCTCGTTAAGCAGTTTGTGTAAATTGGATTGGTAGAATCTCAAATATCTGATTAGATCTAAAGTCCCCCACAAGAGATTGCCATCATGCAAACAATGTTGGGACCAAGTCCCCTAGTCTTATACAGGATCCTGGACAGCGGGCTCTGGTGTTCTCTGAGAAGCCATTGCCAGACTTTTCCAGCTGGGACCGATCGGTGGTTTCACATTTGCGGTTTTTCAAATCGGGCAAGATCAGGTTTATTTAGCAAAAACCTGATCTTTTCCGGATTTATTTTTTCCCCATCACTTTAATGCTGTCAGGAAGCAAACTGAATCAACGGGATTCTACCTATAGTGAATGGGAAAAAAAACTGGATCCTGAAATCAGCTTTTTGCTGAAAAACCTGATCTTGTATGATTAGAAAGAAAAACACATGCGTGAAACTAGCCTAAAACTGAAGGATCGACCTTCACAAATCTGACATGCCGGATCCTTCTCTGTCCCTATACTATCTATTGGGGGAAGCCTGGAGGACGCCATACATATTAAACACTCAGTCATTCCTGACGATATATGTTGACCCATGAATTGTATGGGTGCCTTATAAAGGGAATCTGTCACCAAGTTTAATGTTTGATGCATAATGTAGGGACAGAGACCCTGATTCCAACTATGTATCATTGTGTACTGGGTTTAGCAGTTGTGACAGTTTTTAGATGTAGCAGGGCTCAGAAAGCTAACCCCACACACAACAGCTTTGTGTACGTTGGCCTGTTACTCTCAATAGACAGAGTCTAACTGGCATATGACCTGCACAAGTGCAATGCAAGAAAATGTCACATAGCCACTCAGCCCAATGTTAATCTGGCAGCACAGATTTGCAAACTTTTCTTCAGCCCTAATTGACGGAGGAAAAAATTGCAGTATGCTGCTATTATCAGCCAGTCTTCTCACTCGTACCCATAAAAGTATGGGTGCAAGTGAAACATTGCAGTGTACTGATGCCATCAAAATGCAGTGCAATATACACTGAGGTCGGCAATGGAGGAGATGGGGAGATTAATCTCTCCCTCCCCTCTGCATCTGTAATCTGCTCACAATGTAATGACACTTTGCTTATGCTTCAGCAGAACCTGAGCAGAGTGTAATTAGTATATTGCATAGGACGCTGTTGCATCAGATGCCCTATACTAGTAACTTCAGCCATATGCTTATCATTGCTGGGAGTGGGGGGGGGGTTGGAGCAGGATGCACATGTGCACCTAGTCCAGCAGTGATCATATCCTCCTGATAACAATCATTGCATTGAAATAGCGCACAGCTTAATAAGTGACATAACCACTAGTATAACATAATAAAGCTGCAGCAGCCACAAAGTAACAGTGGATGCTTCACATGAAAAGAGAGGGGTTAGGCTGGTTTCGCATTACGGATTTTTTAAATCCGATGCTGTCCGATCAAAATCGGACAGCATCGGATCCGAATTTGGCCCCATGCATCCCTATGGGCATCGGACCGAATCGGATGTGCACTAAATGCCATCTGATTTGGTCCGATCCGATTCTGTCAGATTTTATTATCGGTGCAAAAATCGGCGCCTGCTCCGATTTTTGCAACGAAAATAAAATCTGACAGATTCGGATCGGACCAAATCGGATGGCATTTAGTGCACATCCGATCTGACCCGATCCCTATAACATGGGGCCCTATGGAGAAGGGTCCGAGGAAACATCTGATGTCTCCTCGGACCCGATTTTACTGTACTGAGCATGCTCAGTACAGTAAAAATGCTCAACTGGGAGCGCAGGGGTTAAAAAAAAAAAAGTTTATTCTCACCTCCCCCCGAGCCCCTGCCGTCTCCCGCCATCTTCTTTGTGGCTCCCGCAGGCTCCCGGTGTCAGCAGAGGTGTATAGGGCCTGCGGTGATGTCACAGTCATGTGACGCGGGTTACCATGGTGAACCCGCGGTCACGTGACTGTGACATCACCACAGGTCCTGAACAGCAGAGGAAGACCTCTGCTGACACCGGGAGCCTGCGGGAGCCACCAGGAGCCTCAAAGAAGATGGCGGGAGACGGCGGGGGCTCGGGGGGAGGTGAGCATGAACTTTTTTTTTTTCTTTTTTTCAGCTCGGAGGCAGCGATTTTATGCCGGTAATCGGATGCCTATTTGGCACCCGATTCCAGGCATCAGAAGGGAGCCGATGCTGTCCGATTTATATCGGACAGCATCGGCTCCCTAAAAATCGTAATGTGAAGGTAGCCTTAGAAACCGTGCTGCTGTGGAAGGAAGACTTGTGATTGTCCTGAAGGAGTTTTATACTCTGAAACGCGTAGAATAAGCCTCTGTCCAGGATTCGCTAGAAGTCCTCTTTCAATGGTAGTGCGGTTTTTAACCCTTCACTCTTCATACCCTTTTTTAGAATAGATCACTGCAGACCACATTTTTATAATAAATGATACATTTTTATATAGCGCCAACATATTTTGCAGTGCTTTACAATACAAACGGTCATAGGTAACAATGAAAAATATACAATACAGTAAGTAAAGTAGAGAATCAATATAAAAAATCCAATACACTAACCAGAGAATCAATGTAAAAAGTACAATAATTAAATCAGAGAAACAATGTAAAAAATACAGTACAGTAATTAGATACAATACAATAAGCATAGAATCAATGTAAAAAGTACAATACAATAACTAAAGCAAAAATAAGTGTGACCCTGCTCAAAAGAGCTTACAATTCACAACGAGATGAGGGTTAGACAAAGTACAGGGGCTTATTACAGTGAGGCAATCATTGAGAAGTCTTGAACCAGTTCATGGGTTATCAGCGAGCGTTTTAAGGTATAAAAATGTGAATCAGCAGAGTGGACCTCAATGGGAAGGTTAATTCTCCAGCATTGCCCCATGAAAACCCAACTAAGGAACCTTTCACAACAGCGGTTTTGAGTTTTGTGGCAGATCTGGCAAATTTACCACATCTGTCGCATAACAGCCGACTTGCAGCAAGCCCCATTCATTCTCTGAGACTTGAGGCATATGCGATTTTTCTGCGATCAGGCACTTGTGGCAAGTCAAAAAAAACACAGCTGAGGTTTCTTGTGCTGCCACAAGTGCCGGATTTGCCAGATCCGGGGCAAAACTGCACTTGCCGCAAGTCCCATAGAGAATGAATCAGGGCTTGCGCAAGTCGGCCGTTAAGCGGCAGATGTGTTAAATCTGCCGGATCTGCCGCAAAATTAAAAAAACTGATGTGAAAGCAGCCTTGTTAGGCCAGCTTCACACTGCGGGTGTGATCCGATCCGTGGCTGTCAGGGTGAACCTGACAGCCCCGGACCGGATTTTGGCCCCATAGTATCCTATGGGGCCTATGGAGCCGGATGGCAGCTCTCTGCCATCAGGTTTCCATCTTTCCGAACAATCCGGGAGAATTCAGATTTCTCACGGACACAAAATTGCCTTCTCCCGGATTCGCCCGGATCCTCCCGGATCCAGGGCAATCCGGCGCTCCCTAGCATGGGAGCCTATGGGGCCGGATTGCATCGGTCCAGGAGGATTTGATTTGGGAACGGGACACCTGCGGCTGCACCCACTGTTGTTTCAGGACCACAGCTAGCTCCCTGCGGGCGCGGTCCTGATTCATCAGCAGTGTCAGCTGCACACCAGACCGGAGGGCATATTAGCCCTCCGGTTCTGTGTGCTGATTCGGTCCGGGGCTGTCAGGTTCACCTGCAGTGTGAAGCCGGCCTAAGTAAACGCTATTTTTTTACAAATATAGGCTGATTCCACAAGCTGTGAAACATGGATAATGTTCAGATCCTAAAAAAACAAAATACCTGGCACAAATGCAATAATGAATGTGGTACTTCGATTTTCTATTTGTTGTCCCCCTTGGGCCCTACACAGGGCCTAAGGGTGTGTTCACATTCGCATATAAAAAATTGCCTAGATTCTCAGCCAGAATAAAGTAGGAGAGTGCCATGTGTTTGTTTTTTTTTTTTTTTTCTCACCTAGCATCTGTATGTCATGCGAGTGCCTTGCAAGTGTGCTTTTTTTTTATTTTCTTTAGAGAAAAAAAAACAAAAGGCATGCTTGCACAGCACTCGCATGACATACAGATGCTAGGTGAGAAAAAAAATGTACACATGCATGACATATGGATGCTAGGTAAGGAAAAAACACACAACGCTGTATATGCAGATGTGAACTCGCCCTACAGCCGGGGCCCCACTTGTGAGAGTGATGCGAGAGACTCGCACTAGCCTTGCAACTCAACGTCCGGCACGGCTGCCCCCTCTCCGGAGAAACGGCGGCTATGCCGGGTGATTCAATCCTAGGCTTGTATGAGTCTCTTGCATCACTCTCATAAGTGGAACCCTGGCCTAACACAGGAACCCAACAAGTAAGACTGATGCACAAGTAATATCTGTAGGAGTGTGTTGGCTCGATTGTAATAATTCTACAGACTGACCGCAATGCATTTCAGAAGGTGAAATCCATGGTCAAACAAGGAAATTCTGACATGCCTTGGATGTGAAATCCGCAGCACTGATCCTATTTCTGTTGCAGATTTTCATGCATATGCAGTCTCATAAAAGACCTTCCACATTGCAGACTTTCCCCCACAGTGGATTTTCCCTTAAAACCATCCAGTTTTTTCAGTACTCGCTCAGTATTCATCTCTTCTCCTTTCCCGAGAGCAGGACAGTCCGCTACCTAATTCAGACAAAGTCATAGGGGGCTTGCTGCTTTTTTCAGCTGGCAAGTTCTGGGCATACCACAGCTAAATATAGTGTTATCTACACTTGACTAATATGGCAAGGGACAGTATATTGACCTCAGGCAATCTCGCCGTCAGCGTACAGTAGACGCCCTGTCCCTTAGCATTGAGCGGCTTCATAAATGTTCTGACACAGACAGTGGCGCTGAATGCCAGCTGGCCACATTACAGCTAGACGCTGTTCTGAATGCTCTGCGTGTTAGTTTTGTACAGGGAAAATACTGAGAAGTTTACTTTACTCAACAAGTTCCAGTTATTATAGGAATTAACTGCTTTAAAAACTTTGCATGCTAAAAAAATAAGTCAATTGATGACTGTGGGAAAACTAAGTGACAACCCTAGAGGGAGCTGTAATGGTGGCCATATTGGTTGTCACACCGCTCTCACATTACCTTTGTAGCAAATATGACAAAGTGAAGCAAAGAAACAATTTACAGAAGCTGTATTTTAGAACATTTGCTTGATTAATAATAATAGTAATAATCATAATTGCCTATTTCTAAGGCCGTGTGCGCACGTTGCATTTTTATCAAGTATTGAGTGTAGATTTGTCAGACTTTGCCGGCATTCGGAAACCCTTCAGGTTCTATGAGAATCCTGAAGTCTCTTGCACATGTTCACAACTTTCAGATTTCGTTGCAGATTTAATTCTGCAGCATGTTAACTTCATGTTCTAGTTCTGCTTCAGATTTCACTTATACTAATGAATGGGAAAAACTTGCACCAAAACGCATTTTTCCTGCAAAGAGCTTAGAAAATGGTGCAAGAGGGGTTCTGCCTATATTTTCTCTCAGCTCACACTATTGAGAACATGTGGAAGGTGAGTGGTTTTTCGTAGTCCTCTCACTTGGTGTTGGTGCTGTGTGGCTGCCTTTGTTGCTGTAGTGCTGTGCTTGTTGGGTGGGGTGGTCTGGAACCATGTGGGGTTTTGCCCTTGTAGCAGGGGTGTGTGGAGCACCAGTTCACCCGCCCTGCTGATGTACTATTAATGTGGCGGTGGTTGGCATCCTCCCCACCTTTTAGGTCAGGGACACGCTGAGAGGGTTCACAGATGAGGCACCATTGTTAGTGGGCTTACTAAAGTCTGATCAGAAGGTTAAACTGGTTATATCAGTTTGTAAATTCTTGCGTAAGCTGCTTTCATCAGCGTTTCTCTGATATACGGCAGATCAGCGTTTTGCCTGATCTGCCGGAACATTGCGTCAAGACTGCATTCACCTATTCAATTTCTATGGGACTTGCATATGTGGCACCTATGAAAGCACCGCACCACAGCAGGTACTGCTCCCCAAACAGAAGGTGTAGTGCCTCAGTAGCCGTGGATATGGTGGACCCTACAGAGTCTGCACCCAAACCCATACAATAGGCCACCTTATTACAGGGGACCATATATTCAGTAGGTCCCAGGGGGTGGAGCCTAGATGAGCTGGAGACGAGGAGTGACAGAAGACTAGTCAGATGGTGTAAGAGAGCAGAGAAGACGGACGCAGGGGATCCTGCGACCATGACAGGAGGGCACCTCTGAGGAGAGGGGTGACCTGGACGGAGAAGGGGGCAACTCAGGACTGGTCAGAGCCAGCTGGAGACCCAGGTCATCACCGGAACCGAGGCGGTTAGTTACGGTCTATCCCTAACCGCAGACCGGCAGGCTGTGGGCCCGACATAAGAGAGTCACAGCACCCATCAAGCAGTCCAACATCAGTCCCATAGCTGGGTTCACGACGCTGAGAAGTAGAGTCTTTAGGCATCAGACCCAAGGACTAGAGACTAGACTCAAGAGTGGGAGTACGGAAGGCCAGCAGGGCACAGAAGGAAATAGGACCAGGAGAGCCATTGAAGGACACCTCTGACAGACTCTGGAAAAGCCTCCAAAATCCGCGGCTACAGCCTTCGGTTAACCCAGACTGTACCGTGTACCGATTTCACCTGGTGCAAGTAAAGAACTGTTTGAGCTGATCTGGTGTCTGGTCTCCTTTCATCCATCACCCGGAGGGCCTCTACAGCATCACAGAGGTGAGGACTACGACTCCCATTTCAACCCTGCTGCCCTGAGGTAAAGCTCCCTGCGGGGAGCTGTACTACCGAAGCTGCATCTCCATCACCTCAGCGGCCGGCTGCAGCAGCTGGTAACCCATTTACCAAGTACCACACATGGCATCATGTTACAATTCTCCCATCATCATCATCGTCCCCACCGCCACTGAGGGACCAGGGCACAGAACAGTATCCGAGTACCCCCTACCCTGTTGACCGACTCACATACATGTGCGGCACTTGCGGTTTTGCCGCAATCTGGCACTTGCAGCAACTGACATAAGCCGCAGCTGGCAGTGGTTTTTTTTACTCGCCACAAGTGCCCGCACATGTCTGCAAGTCCCATAGGAATGCATTAGGCCGAACGCAGTCTTGCCACAAGTGTACGGACTACCAGCAGAAGCTGCAAACTGCCGGAAATGTCGAGAAACTCAGATGTGAAAGCAAAGGAGCTTATATTATAGACTTATAAGGTCTATATTTTGTCTTCATAGTGTCCCAACCAGCAGTCAAATTCCAAAAACAAAATAGACATGCAACAAAAAATCAACACTACACCATTCCAACGTGTATCCTTATCATAGGAGACATCACTCCTATATAAATTAATGTTACAAGTAACATATATTTTATCTTTTTTTAAGGTTTTATCTTAGACTTATTGCCTACCGTATAATATTCCATATATTTCACTATATTTTATATATCATGCTTCAATAAACATCCCGTACAAGGGTTAAACGGTACCCAGTCGCCATATTTTTTGTCCTTTGAACTATAGTTATATAGGAAGCACTGAGCCCCCCCCCCCCCCCCACACACACACACTTTCTAACTTCACTAATACCAATAGTTCCTGAAGTTTAGCGCTAGGCCTATACCAATTTTGACTCCAGTTTAATTATTATACATAGGTGGACTATACGTGGCACCACCTAGGCCTTTTAGCAACTTACACAAACGCACTGAGCTAGCTCCAGTGTACACCCCAAATAACTATCAGATGTGAAAGCAGCCTTAACTGCAATCGATCAATGTATAAGTTTTAAATGTGCCATCTTTGTCACTTTCTACAACTATGGTATATTCCAGTGTTTTGTATGTGGTTTTATTCTGACTTATATGGGGTTTCTAAATTTCATCAGTAAATCCAAAGGACCTTTTACACATCTGACATTCCTGGTCCAAATTTAATCTGCAGTAGGAATTCCTCATGGAAACATCCTTTGCCAGTCAGCTGAACCTACTGATATTGACAATCTGCAAGTCTATGGTGGCCTCATGTGGAGTCGGCAAGCCAAACTTCCAGCTCCACACCGACTCAGACTGCATAAAAATGGACACGTACTTCCAACTCCACAGCCCTGTTCAGATCGTCATGGGAGATGTCGTTTGAACTGACTTATCGTATTGTTCTAGTGGAGACAATCTGTTTGCTGACATGCCTTGGGATGGCAAAAAAAAAAAAACAGGAGCGATCAGCCAAATGCGCGCCCCTATGTTTGGGAGACGTGGCCGAAGCATCGTTCAGCCAACGGCCATCTGCTTCCAGATTAAAACAGAACCACATTATATGCCGATGAGGAAGTTTTTTGGGTCTCTAGACCCGTGGCAGTTCCTAGAAACTGTCTAGGGGTATGATTCTACACTGTGTTACTGCTGAAAAAGTGCACCATGGAGAAGAGGATATGCTGTCGATATGGTCAAAATTGTACGGTTTAGCTTTGCGTTTCACCCTTGGCATTGGAACAAGTGAAATCTCCAGTAACATCTGCAGGACAACGTAACCTGCTGATATTTATGGTACATAGTTTTCTGTCCCTCTTAACCATCCCCACATTTTTGTTAATGTCTTCATCATCTTTCCAGTCATCGGATTACACTTTTCAGTCATGTGTCCTGGATGAGAGCCTCTTACGGAAACATGTGACTGACCCTTGGTTTGTTTCAGAACAATTTTTCATCTTGTGACCCCCACAGCTGTTTTGTGAAAGGGTGGCCTTGTTTGAAAATGCTAAATATTTTAACATCTCGTGCTTTAAAAATAGTAACCGAGCGGGAAGAAGTCATTGCTGGGTCCCCTGTTTACTGCATACTATCAGGCAGCCATCTTGTGGTGTGGAGACTGTAATCCTATTCATGAAGCTGGAGATTGTCTATTCATGAAGAAATAGTGACTAATTTGGGGGGGCTTTGATGTTTTGTGACTTTTGTTAGCTTGAGGGGCCTTGTTCTCATGAAGATTTCTTCAGGGTTTCCACTACAAAATGACTGCATAGCTCTAGTCACTTTTACCTCATGGATGTCTAGAGTTTGCAGTAGGCTCTGATAAAATGTAAGCAATTTTGTGCTAGTATTTAAGATGTTTCCACTCTGGTCTCTGACTTTTACTTCATATTCTTTAGAGATCACTACTCAGAAGTTATCTCATTATCTTCACAAACAGTATTACAGTGGCAGGTAACCAGGGCTGTGTAGTCAGTAAGCCAAACATCCAACTCAGACTCCTCAATTTCCCAGAATCAGACTCTGACTTGACTCACCAAATGGACACAGACTCCAAGCCCACACCATGGCTGTGAAGTCAGTAAGCCAAACATCCAACTCTCAGTTTCACTGAATCTGACTCTGACTCACCAAAATGTACACCAACTCACGACTCGAAGGTAACACCTATGTAAGAACCATAAGATCCACCATTCACAATAGTTGATGGGCACAGCTCACCTTCTCTCCCTCCCTGCAGCGATCTCTACACAGATCAAAGAACAAGCCTACAAAACTCTGCCATAGAAATTAATGAACAATTCATGAACTGTGGCCCAGGTAATATAATAGCCTCTATAATCATATACAGAAATTAGAATTTAAAAAAAATCTGCCGTTTGAAAATAAGTGTTAATTTGAGTCATAACTGTGTGCAGACAATTTAATAGGCGATTGTTTGTGTTTTTTTTTACCGTTAACTACATTACTATTACACTACTATTCATTCTCCCTTTTTATGTGTTTTTTTTTTCTTCCATGTGTATGGGTTCAGGTAGTGAGGTTTGGGTATTGCTCAGTTTGCCCACGCTCTGCTTATTCTAAGGAAGGGTTAATGTACAACGCTGCCCTCTTAATTCCCGCACACACGCTGAGGTCTTTGGTTCACAGATGTTTCATGCAAATATATATTTTTACAGATCGTGTTCCCACGCTCGCGGTTCACGTTGCTCGCTCTGGAAACGCTGTCCCTCCACCATTTCATTTTTTTGCATATTTTCTTTTTGTTGTTTATCACAGTATCCAGAGTAACTTTCAGGACAGAGCAATGGGTTATTCGTCGTGAGCACATATAATCTAAGTTTGCGCTGAATTTGTGGTTTCTTACCATACCATACTTCGGATCACATCTGGGTCTTCCATGATGTTATCCAGAATCCTCTGCTGACACAGGAAGGGCCCAGATTTCCAGGCCGAGGAAAAGGTGCTAAAGAAAACCTCAACAGAGCTATCCTTCAGAGAGGAAGTAGGCTGACTCTGCTTATCTTCAATTCTGTAGAAAAACACAAAATGATTTGTCACGCTATCTCCCCCTTTCCCTGAAATAAAAAAAACAAAACCCTTGCGAATGGCGCTTGCTTTGTCGTAATCCTCTGTTGTCACCTATAAGCAAATAGTCATAATGAAGTTCTCAAGAACTTCTAGTGAATTTGAAATGTTCTGCTTTGGATTCTTATAAGCTTGTGGAAAGTGTTTAAAATAAAAAAAAATGCACCCATACTAGACCCTCACCGGACTCCTTACACATTTGGCACAGCATCCCCGCCCCTATGCGGATCGTCAGGTCTTCTTGCACTGGGAAACTTGCTGTCATGTGAGGCACAATGCCGGACATAGAGGTCATTGTCGTACATCGCCCTTGAAGTGACTGTGCATCAATGCTAGAATTTTGAAAGACCCATGTGGAGGACTGGATACTAGTGATGAGTGAGCCCTAGCATTCTCTGGTGCTTGGCACTTAAAACAAGCAGGTTGGACGCTTGGATGGGTGCAACACTGGTACCTGAGTATATTGGAAGTCAATGGGGAGCTTGAGATCTTCTGGACGAACCAGTTCACCCCCCCCATTGACTTCCATTGTACTCAAGTCGCAATCCGCTCGTTTCAAGTAGCCGAGCTTGCACTTGTTCATCACTGCTGCCATAGAAACCTACAGTACAGCCCAAAAATTTGGATACACCTTCTCATTCAGAGTTTTCTTTATTTTCATGACCATGAAAATTGTAGATTCACACGGAAGGCATCAAAACTATGAATTAACACGTGGAATTATGTACTTCATATAAAAGTGAAACAACTAAAAATGTCCTATATTCTAGGTTTCTTCAAAGTAGCCACCTTTTGCTTTGATTATTGCTTAGCACACTCTTGATGAGCTTCAAGAGGTAGTCACCGGAAATGGTCTTCCAACAGTCTTGAAGGAGTTCCCGGAGATGCTTAGCACTTGTTGGCCCTTTTGCCTTCACTCTGCGGTCCAGCTCACCCCAAACCATCTCGATTGGGTTCAGGTCTGGTGACTGTGGAGGCCAGGTCATCTGGCGTGGCACACCCTCCCCCCCAATCACTCTCCTTCTTGGTCAGATAGCACTTACGCAGCCTGGAGGTGTGTTTGGGTCGTTGTCCTGTTGAAAGATAATGATGGTCCAACTAAACGCAATCCGGATGGAATAGTATGCCGCTGCAAGATGCTGTGGTAGCCATGCTGGTTCAGTATGCCTTCAGTTTTGAAAAAATCCCCATCAGTGTCACCAGCAAAGCACCCCACACCATCACATCTCCTCCATGCTTCACAGTGGGAACCAGGCATGTAGAGTCCATCCGTTCACCTTTTCTGCGTCGCACAAAGACTCGGTGGTTGGAACCAAAGATCTCAAATTTGGACTCCTCAGACCAAAGCATAGATTTTCACTGGTCTAATGTCCGTTCCTTGTGTATTTTTTGCCCAAACAAGTCTCTTCTGCTTGTTGCCTGTCCTTAGCAGTGGTTTCCTAGCAGCTATTTTACCATGAAGGCCTGACGCACAAAGCCTCCTCTTAACAGTTGTTGTAGAGATGTCTGCAGCTAGAACTCTGTGTTGCATTGACCTGGTCTCTAATCTGAGCTGATGTTAACCTGCGATTTCTGAGGCTGGTGACTCGGATGAACTTCTTCTCTGCAGCAGAGGTGACTCTTGGTCTTCCTTTCCTGGGACGGTCCTCATGTGAGCCAGTTTCTTTGTAGCGCTTGATGGTTTTTGTAACTGCACTGAGGGGGCGGGGCCAAACGGCAAGTTCTGAAAAGAAAAAAACCCTCTGTTTAAATGCTGCTGAAGAGGGAGAGAATGATTGGCAGCGGTGGGCAGATTAAACATGCAGGGGGTGTGAATCTGCCCCTAGCCACCTCCTTAATGGCTGCAGCATGCAAGTTCTCTAAATGTATTATCTCGGGGTATAGGGCTGCTTAAGTGCTGGGTGACCCCTTGCCTGGATGCTGCAGACATGCTGCATCCAGTGCTGTAATTAGATCACCATGATTGGTTTGGTGACAGGTCCTCTTTAAAGTAATGATGGCCACTCGTTTTTTTTTTTTTACTTCTTTCTTTTTAGCTGCTTTCTTCTTGCCATAATACAAATTCTAACAGTCTATTCAGTAGGACTATCAGCTGTGCATCCACCAGACTTCTGCACAACACAACTGATGGTTCCAACCCCATTTATAAGGCAAGAAATCCCGCTTATTAAACCTGACAGGGCACACCTGTGAAGTGAAAACCATTTCCGGTGACTACCTCTTGAAGCTGATCAAGAGAATGTGAAGAGTGTGCAAAGCGGTAATCGTAGCAAAAGATGGCTACTTTGAAGAACCTAGAATATAAGACATATTTTCAGCTGTTTCACACGTTATTGTTAAGTATATAATTCCACATGTGTTAATTCATAGTTTTAATGCCTTCAGTGTGAATCTACTATTTTCATAGTCCTGAAAATACAGAAAACTCTTGAATGAGGAGTAGTGTCCAAACTTGTGGTGTCAGGTTAGGGTTAGTACAGATGAGCTTGGTTTATTTTGACTACTTTCCAAGACCTTCATATTCTTTGCTCCTAGGTCTGGGGCCACTTCAGATCATAATTAATGGCTTTCAGATGCCCTTTTAAATTTGACCGAGTTTATTTAGGTCTAATCTTCTGGCGAATTTGAGCACATCTACCTGAAGGACACACATTTCAGGAGATTCTCTTATCTCTACTAGTGAATGTAGAACTTGTGTTTTTTTGAGTAGTTACAATTCTAGTCATGGAGTTCTAAATAACTGGAAAAACTATGGCTGCCCTCTGCTAAAAATATCACTTCACTTGTCCCCTTTTTGCGTGTGGCATTACAGCAAAACCCAAGTTAATCGAGCCGAGCTGCATTACTGAGCAACCTCTGGAAAAGTGGGGCACTGGCTCTGCAAAAATAGAAAAATCAATTTAATAAAGTTATTTTTCCTAGTTGTGAAGTTATAATCACTCATATCTCTGGGTACATAGCCTAATAATTCCAAAAAGTTCACTTTAAATACCATCCTTCATGTGTTACTGAGCAGGTGTATTTGATGAGAATTGCTATTTCCCCATTTTTGTTGGTCTTGCTGTGGTGGTGTCAGGAAGGCTCCCCAGTGAGGCCGCCTTATCGTCACCCGCATCACTTCCTCCCCAGCTGGGCACATCACACATACAATCCGGCCGATCATTACAGTCCTAGAGGCTTCTCATCATGTTTAGCAATATTAACATGGTTTCCTCTTTCTTTTGAAGTGCGCTGTGGAAATGCATCACTTCTGGGTCTGTGCCCGTTCTGCTGTGGGTTGAAGTGAGGGTTACGGGAGCAGAGTTGGCATGAACGACAGTGTTACAAAACCCAGGTGTCTTTTCTTATTTATTTGTTCCTCTTTCGATGGGGAAGTGGTAATTTTATACCTACTAATTGCCGTTGTATTAAATCCTTTTACTTTGTACATGATGGAACCATACGAAAGAGAAATGCTCTAAGCAAGACTGCATAATACGCTGGAAATGTAACTCCTTAATTACATTTTACATGTTGAATTGTATGGGGAGAGGTGGTTGGGAGAGTTGAGATATGGCAGATATGGCCTACAGACCTGCAGGTTAAGTCTGTGTTATGCCTTGTGATAACTTACTTCATTACTGGACAGGTTTGCCATCTGGACTTTTGAGTAATATCGGTGATGAGCCTTCTAAGAGATATGATATACGGCAGAATTTTTGAAGTCCGACTTTTCTAAAAAAAAAAAGATTTATTCTAATGGCATATCAAAGGTCAATGTTCTTTTTACATTTTTTTTTTGTATGTTTCCAAAGGCTGATGAAGATGTAGTGCATTTTATTCCACGGTTTTTTAAATTCACAGTGATTTTGTTGCAAATCATACCTGACTCCACCAGTTTTATGGTCTATTAAGAAATGTGAATGTATTCAATTGGTTGAGACTTGGCTTTTCGGTAATCGCCTGTTCCAGACTTCTTTTCTCGGTTAGAGGGCTCCATTGAATTGTTAGTGGGGCCGACTGTTTTCTCGTAGCAACACCTGCCGCGGTTTATGTAACTTGTGATTCAGCTGAATACGATGCATATCTGAGACTGATTCCAAGTGATTAGTGAAGAAAGGACTTTGACAGGCCCTGGTTACTCCTCAATCCCAGGCAGCTGTGCTGCTCCTCCGTCGTACGGTTCACGTTCGGGGCACCCCTTAAATACCTTACATGCTGCAGCACAGCTCTGCCTGCAGAGCACTCGCCATCTGCTGGGCCCAGCGTTCTCGGGGAACTGTCAGTACCTGACTCATTATTACATGTATACATACCGAACAAGTGCTGCAAGAAACAAATACCGACCAGCATTTCCCACTGCTGTGACTGCAGTACATACACCACTGTCCACCAGTGTATGTGCCAACTAGTAGATAAACAGTATTACTGCCACGTAGAGTAAACATGAATTGGGGCAGACAAATTGGCCAATTCCTCATTAGCCACAAGATCCTTTCTTCAGTGGGACCCTGGCTTTTTTTATCACGTAGGATTCAGTGCTAATTAAGAAATGTCATACACAGGCAGACCAAAGTAAAGGATTTACACTGAGCAGTTTATAGTAGATCGCCCGGTGCTCATAGGCTGCATACGGTAGGTCTTGGCAGTGCAAGTCCTGTTTACCCAGGATGGTCTATCGCGTATCCTGAGAACGATGATATTTTTTTGTTCTGCACAAAAGATAAGATCACCAGATGAATGAGAGTTTTGCTTGTGCATCCAGTGATTGGCAGCCTGTTTACACTACAAGATGATCATAAATGAGTGTTGATAAATACAACTATCTTGCAGTGTAAACAGGCTGCCAACTGCCCAATGAACGAGCAAAACTCTGTCACCTGGTGAACTTATATTGTGGTGCACAACAGATAAATGAATCTGCACTGTCCTGGGTAGACAGGGCTCACACCTCCAGAACAATGGCAGCTTATGAGCACCGAGCAATCTGCTATAGACTGCTCAGTGCGTATCCTTTACTTTGCTCTACTTGTGTGAACAAGCATATAAATGAACGCTGAGTGGTAAATTTTGTTTTTAAATGCATTGACAAACTACTAGTGTTCTCTGAAAACGTTCCTCCTTTGGGGAGTTGTTAGTTTTCGTTCTTGCATAGTTTTTTTGCCTCCTTTTGATTGGACGGTGCCGAGTTTAAACTGTTTTCCCCCAGGAGATGATTCCAACAACTGATGAGCGCATTCTTATTTCTATCCAGGTGTGAAGTGGAAGCAAAATGTTCAAAAGAAATCATAAAAGCAGAAAGTCATTTGATCATAGAAATGAATCGTTTTTTGAGGGGATTGGATCTTCTCCAAGAGGCTGCTCATCTTCATGTGCACATTACACAATGCTTTAAGTCAAGGGATGCACATGTCTGATAGAACAGTGTCTCACCATAGACATGTCATTTGTGGCTGCTGGCTAAGCAACAATTGGACAATTTTTGTGTTTAGTGCTTCATTTTATTATAGAACAATAATGCAGTTTATACTTTACAAAATATCTTGTTACTTTGCCAAGTGCCTTAACTTACAGATACATGATATATATGTAAATAAATGATAATAAATAACACAGGTCAACAAAAAAAATTTTTTTTTCTGGTGCCCAAAATATTTTAATGAATTTGGGGTATTTTTGGGGTGCTGATTCTGAATATGCTATCAGTTTTGCCAGATTGGCTCAAGTTTTTGAGATTTTTGGTATCTTATTTATAGCACTTGTTCGTAAATGCGACGCATCATCTCATTAATTTCTTTGGATTAGTACTTGAACTGAGCAGTTCTCAATATAGTTTTGTGTTAATTAGTGTTCTAAAAGTTTGTTCATAGCTTGGTTTTTGGCACTAACTTTATGTTGTTGTCTGTTGTCCAGTGAAAAGCATGAACTCATCAAGAAGAAGTTGTCTTAACGATCCAGACTCATTCTGTTACATTTGTGGTGAATATACACTGACAAAACATAGAAGAAACATAACAGACTTCGTTAAAAAAGTAGCAAAAAACATCTTTTTTGTTACACATTTTACGAAAAATCTCAAAAACTTGAGCCAATCTTGCAAAACTGATGACATATTCAGAATCAGCACCCCAAAGTTACCCTAAATTCAATGAAATATCTTTGGCACCAAAAATGCTGTTGACCTGTGTAATATATGAGATTAATGTTACTTTCCATGCTGTGATCCTGGAGTATGGCTGTAGGGACAGACATTATTTGTGTTTTAACCTTCATCTGCAAAGCCAGTCATTCACTTTCCATTCAAGTCAGTGACTACTGTTTCAGTGGGAGATGCCAGGATAGGGCATGCTGGTTTTTAATATGCCTGGTCTCATATTATTGTTTTTTTCCTACTAGATGACCTCTTCCAGAGGTGTCTGATAGATACTTACACCTGATCACATAGAGGGGACATAGTTGTTCTTTATAGGCTGAGCAGATCCTTATAGAAGCGGGCTGTTTTCTGAGCAGATTGTATAAGTGACTATTTAGGGTATGTTCATACTGAGGTTTTTTTGGAGCAAAACTGAGCGTACTCTCCAAATCCTCCTCAAAGCTAGTTTGCGCTCCAAAAACTCATCAAAAATACCCTGTGTGAACATACACTTAAAAGCCTCTGCACCAATTAATAGAATGATTTACATTGTATGTGACTGATCAGGAAATTTATATTCTTTTGTTTGCTTTATTTACAGCATCAGTGAAAGTTTCCTGACCGTGAAAGGTGCTGCCTTATTCCTTCCACGTGGAAATGGCTCATCTACCCCAAGAATCAGCCATCGGCGCAATAAACATGCAGGTATTTGCTAATCTCGTTTATGTACATGATTTCCTGAATTTTCTGATTTTAGACCCATCGACTTTGGTAGCTCAACATCATATTATCTACAACTGGAAATGTGCATGGCTTGTTTGTCATTAAGGCTCCATTCACACTGTGTTTTTGGTCTCTCTTTGTTGATCAGTTTTTGTAGCCAAAATCAGGATTGGAACAATGAGAGTAAAAGTATAATAGAAACAAGGGCACCGATTTGTATTTATCACCCATTCCTGGATTTGGCTACAAAAACTGAGTAGCAAAAACAGACCAAAAACGCACAGCATGAATGGGAGCCTAAGACTTTGTGTGCTCACGGTCCGGAGGAGCTGCGTGTTGGACGCAGCTCTTCCGGTACTGAGTGAACCCGCCACTGGTGGCTGCAGGGAGATCGCAGCTGTCCTGTACTCACCATGGGCGGCTTTCTCCTCTGTGCACCTGATGGGAGCCGCTTCCGACTCCACAGCATGAAATGAACATGCGGAGGAGGAGCGGAATGCCGGCAACCGCACCACAGGAGAAACAGACTGCGGTCGGGTTAAGCATAGTGGGCATGGGATTTCTACAGATCACATCCACTATGCTGATACTGTACTACGCAGCGTTTTGGATGGAGCTGCAAGACGCTGCGTCCAAAACACTGCGTATACTTATCGTATGTATGCAGCCTAATTGTAACATCGAAGCCGCACCACTATTTTACAATGTGATTTGGCAAAAAGTCATTGCGATTCTGGGCCGATTAAACACATATGGACAGGGCTGCATGGTGATTTGCTGCACAACAAGTGAAGCCACTAGGCTAAAATTTAAAGGGGTTTTTCCTGCTAAAAACATTCATTTTAATCAATAGATCTTGGAATAACATGTTCCACAATTCATAGTGTAATCTTATTCATGATGATTAGATGCAATGATGTCCTGCGATTTGCATGATGCATTGTGGCACTAGTTTAAGGGTATGTGCACAAGATCAGGTTTGCAGCGTTATAGACACAGCGTGTTTGCACTGCGTCTATAACACTGCATTTTGCATTACCAGCACAGTGGATGGGATTTCTAGAAATACCAACACAAACAGAAGCACTCTGGCACTACTTAGTCATCTGTAGAGGTATTACAAAGCACTCAGGTCCTGTGTTAAAACGTCCAACTTTATTTACAACAGGATTAACACCACATCAGGGAGCGGGATGTGAGGGATGACCGGTTGAAGCACTGAGTTGTGCAAAACAAGCTTGTCATGCCTCACATCCCGCACCGCTCCCTGATGTGGTGTTAATCATGTTGTAAATAAAGTTGGACGTTTTAACACCGGACCTGAGTGCTACTGATGCCTCTCTTTTCCTGGATTGGGGATTTCTAGAAATCACATGATCACTGTGCTGCTCCCCTCTGCAGCGTTATTTCAGCTGCTGTGCAAGTTGCTGCGCTTCCGCATCTCCACAACATGTTCATTTAATGCTGTGGAGTCAGAAGCGATCTACAGCGGATGAATGCAGGTAATAGCCACCCTGCACTAAACACAGATCGTGTGTACAGGGCAGCTGCGGTCTCCCTGCATTCACCTGCAGCTTCCCTCAGGTCCAGAGACACTGTGTCCAGGATGCAGTGCCTCTGGATCATCTGAACATATACTCTAAGATGCTTAAAAATAAATAATAAATAATAGGTTGGCTTAGGTGAAGTTGGGCCGAGTATTGCGATCTGAGGATGGTTCCGGTCCCCTGACATGAGCAATCCTCAGTTCGGAATACTCGGCCTGAAACCCATGTCTCCTGACTCAAGTTAACTCATAGGCACGTATGCAGCAATTATCTCCAGTCTTGAGACCCAGCTATTCCGATCTGAGGATGCTCTGCATTTCTTGGATGTGTGAAACTGAACAATTGCAGAACAAAAGTTGCCTTTAAAATGTTACAAAGGCCAAAGTAATTATTTTCTGGCTTCCAAGAAATTTTTATGAAATAAAAAAAAAAAATATATATATATATAACATTTTCCAAAATACTTTGTTTCTCTTGTGGGTGGCAGCAATACTATTAATTTTTCACACAGTAACATCACGATGGTGCATCAAAGAGTAATTAGAAAGTAACTGCAATTGTGTTGTGACCCTGCAAATAATATGTATATATGGAAAATCTTTCTAAGAAATGGATGATCCTAGAGCAGTGATGTTGTGCATGTCTCTATGCACACTGAGAACTGGTTTTGCAGGAAGATGTCATTTATTTAGATTTTCTCCTATTTTCCCCAAGTATTTGGCTTCAGGTGTAGTGCTCCTTTGTCGATCATTGTGTGACATGCAGTACATGATCGAACAATACCCAACATGATGGAAAAATACAGAGCCGTCAAACAAAGGCCCTTACCTTTCATTATTCTATACACGTATTGTCGTCTGCTCAGAAGACAATCTACTGTAAAATCCCGGATGTGCTTACCTGGACTTTGTTGGCAGAATTGCTCTATGTATAAGCAGCTTTTCCCCTTTGATGTGTTTATTCTATAATTAGTTTCCCATTTTACATTATGTACTTTCTCCTGGGAACTTAATTTCTCCGTATATTTACATAAAAGAAGCTTGTGTCTGAGCAAATATCCATAGGCTGCTGCTGTGTGGCGCCATCTAGTGGTCAGGTGTCAGTGAGGCGTGAAACAGTGGTTACAAACAATAGTCTGTATGTAATAGTCATGCTGACGTTACACAGGTATTAGAGAATAGGAGTACAATATTATTGATAACTACTGTCATGAGATTGGATAAATGAGACTTGCAGCTAAAATACACAATAGGTCCAATGGGATTCTTAAAGGGGTTGTCCATTTTCAGGAAAGTGGACCCCAAACTCTATGAAATACTTAAAATTACAATCACTGTAGGTAAACGCCCTCCCTAGGTCCAGTGACCGCTGCTCTCTGGTCTCGGGGTTTCGGCTGCAGCATTGACATCGCACATAACTGCTGTAGCCAATTACCGGGCTCAATGGTACCAAGGAATGATGTGTGTGGCTAACACAATGTCACAACGCAGCCAAAGAACTGGACACCAAAGCAGCAACTGAGACCTGTCGTCATACCCAGGGAGGATGAATACCTTGTTTTTATTGTTTTTAGGTATTTCACATAGGTTAAGGTCTTATTTCCTAGAATAGGATAACACCTTTAACATTCTCTCCGTTCCAGTGTTCATTTGCTGGACGCATCTGGAAAAATCCCAACTTGTGTTAAAAAAAGCCATAGGCTCCCATTCACCCTACTGAGATCTAAAATGTGTCCCTTTTGGCCTCCCAACACTATATGCAGTGGTGTAGAATAGGTAGTGATACAGCATCCAAAGGTACTAAAAGTATTGCACCCACTAAACCAGTAATAGTGCCCCTTTAACCCAAGAACACCTCCTTAAAAAAGTAATGATGCCCCTTAGTACCCACTAAGACTTTTAATTCCATCTTTGCACCACCTCCTTCAGTGAATATAAACTTTCCACTCTCCTGATTCATCCATTCAGGGACATCCATTTGTTCCGTCTGTGCCCGGACACTGATGTCTTGTGGACCTTACTGCCGGCTGCATAACAGACGGTTGCAGGGTAGGTGGGGGGGCAATGGCTTCTGTTGGCTTCACACAAGATCAAAACCGTTTTAGCCATGCAGTGTTATAGCTGATATATGGCACCATGTGTATACATTGCCATCGTATGTGGTATACTACAGGGGAATCCAGCTAATGTATTCTATGTATATAATGTAAGCTGCAGAACGTAGCATAAATAAAATGTTTCGCACCACATCCGAACCGGTGAGATGTATGTACAGACTGAGGCGACTTGCCCTAAGGAGAAGGGTACACAATCTCGCTGTTGTGCACCACTACTTTTAGTTGCCACGCTAAAATTACGTCCACTTCTTCTTAGGAAATAATTTGGCTTTGTGTCTGTGCCTGTATAGGACTCTGCACACTTGACTTTCTAAAATCATTAATTATTGCATGTTGTGTTGTACACAAAGGAATTAAAAAAGAAATGAAGAAATGCAATGACCAACGTGTTCCCTTTGTGCTTAATCGCGTTGTGTATGATAATTGTGATTTCTTTCCTGTGTAATTTTTGCTAGTGGAATCAAGTTATAATGCTGCTTTATGCTCTGTGTTTCCAGGGGACCTTCAGCAACACCTCCAAGCCATGTTCACAGTCCTCCGCCCCGAGGACAACATCCGCTTGGTGAGTATTTGTGGCCACATCTTACTATGTTTTGATGGTGATTCACTCATACTATGAAGCTATATACATAACATTATAATATAGATAGCGATGAGCAAATACATTCGTAGGACCCGCGTTGGGTCCAGATTCGTATACCATGACCAATGATTGGGAGCCCTGTGACTTCCTCCATTCTGATAGCATCCATGGTTCTCCTTTTGATTAGCCGGCTTTATGTATGTGCATCCACGCTGCAACAATAACAATGTGCAAGCCCTGCTTACAAAAAGGAAAAGCCATTGATACTGCCAGGAAAGGTGTATTGCAAGACTGCCATACAATGGGCACTTTTTTTAGACTCTGCACCTCAAAGGAGTCCACATTTGGGCAAATTTGTTTTCTTTAGGTATGTATTTAGGACTTTAAATCATTTTTTCAATTGGATTTCTTTAAAGATTTAGCGATTTTGCTTTTACAGGATGTTTGTTTCTCTGCACATTCAGCTTTGATGTGGTATGTGATCATAGAGCAGCTGAACCCAGCTAAGAAAAAGGCAGATATGTTACAAACTCCCTGCTGTCAGACCATCATGGTAGACTGAAGGATTCTTAGTTAACTCATTGTACTGCCAGCAATCTGCAACACGAAGCTATAGAAGCCAAACTGCAAAATGTTTATTGTAATCTGATAGAACTGCACTCACCGTGGTTCATCAGAGCAGGTTTTATTCCTCGTTCTGTTGGTTACATCGGTGCAAGCTTTGGAAGTAGGACCGGCCAGTTCAGACTGGGTGTTCCTGGTGTTGGCGCCTGGCATTCATTCTATTTTTGGACACAGAATAATTTTAAAGTGAAGCTATCATCAGGTTTTTTTCCATATTACATGTGACCACCACCAGTAAGCCCTTATATACAGCAATTTAGAATGATCTGCTGTTTATCATATACTCACCTGTGGGGAGGTCCAGTCCGATGGGTGTTGCTGATCTTTATCTGGCACTTCTTCTCTGCTTTTGATCGCCATCCTCCTCCGCTGCTCTGTGTGGATGATGCGTCCTCGTCATTCCCACAGTCTCCTCCATTGCTCTTCTTTGCACTTCTCTCATTCCTCTCTGCCCTGCGGAGTGCAGAGCAAAGTATTGTAATGTATTGTATTATAGTGCACTATGCGGGCATTCTGTGACCTTTCCTGCACCTGGACATTACAATACTTTGCTCTGCCCTCCGCAGAGAGTAGTGCAAAGAAGAGCAATGGAGGAGACTGTGTGGATGACGTAGGAAGCATCATCCACACGAAGCAGAGGACACGGCAATCACAAGCAGAGAGTAGGCGCCAGATCAAGACCAGCGACGCTCATCAGACCGGACCAGCCCCATAGGCGAGTATAATTTAAGCTATTTTATATGTCATACAGATCGGCTTGGGGACATGCATACAATACAGTATTCTAAAATGCTTTATATATGGGCTTTACTGGTGGTGGCTGCTGCTTGTATGCAAAACACTTGGTGACAGATTCACTTTAAGCCCCAATTACATGCAATTCGTAAAGAAGAAGAAATTTCCTCAAAGTTCGACAACCGCTTTAAATGCCCTATGCAAGAAATAATGCAACTAAACGTTTAAGTTGAGATCTTCATCTATAAACCGTCCCAGTCCCTTTATTTCTGAGTAGAGTTGCTCTGGTCTCTGTGTCACAAGCAATACAGGAATGCCTGCCTGAGGGGCGGCCGCATTCATATGATATTCCCATATAAAATAACAAGCTTTGAAGTTCCTCACGTGGGATCTTCTGCTGAGGCAATCACTCGGAGCAGCCAAAGGTTATTCAGAAGCTGTCGGTGTAGCAGATAAGTTTTCTTGGAGCACCGCACCCACTGGGACTTTACTGGGATCTTTCTTTATAATCTATTGTTAGAGGGGCAAAAGAATGGTGCGCCTGCTTGAGAAGTTGGAAAAAGTTGCTTGTTCAGCATAATTCCACAAGAAATTTATTAGGGAAAACTCCGCACTTACACAACATGTTTTTAGCAATATAATGAGTAAGGCTATATACATTGTTGACTTCACAGCTGCATTCAGAATTCTGCTGGTTGATTCTTATGTAAGCACCGTACTGTACTGTTCTGTAGTAGAGCCATCACTCCAAATATACATCTATATTCACTACATCACAGTGCTACAAGACTGCAATTAGTCCCACTGCACCTTGGTCTGGTAATGTAAAACCATTCTGATTTGCCCCAAACTAATGCAGTTTTTCCAAGCTAGCTGTTATCTGAGCTTTTTTTGCGGTACACCCAGGTACCGCTGATCGGGGAATGTACACCTCCTCTGATGGGAATCGCTGGTTACTGCAGTTTGTTACCATTGCTTTTCACGTTGCTAGGCAGGATAATTAGTCTAAACCCCCTCGTCCTTATAATTTTCTGTTATAATTTTACCCAGACCGGTCACGTCAGGCAGGACTCTCACGCACTCTGCAATCTTTCCCGCTGTGGACATATATATTTACTTCTCACCCAATTAGTGTCTGCTCTACTCATATAGTCATCTAATGACTGTGGATTTCTAGGAATTTTTTTTTTTCCTCCTCCGCTCTTCTTATTACTCGGTAACAGGACCGGCCCCAGGATACTTGTCAGTTACTGGGACAGCTTGTAACACTTTAGGGAGTGTTCACATGTTGCATTTTCTCCTTTCTGGATATGAATGTTAAAAAAAAAAGTTGCCCTTCAGAGCTGAAATCTCCTGGACGCTGCTTATTTTTGGTTTGCAGATTTGAACCATCAGTGCATTTTCCAAACTGCAGTATGTCCATGCTTTCAGCATTTTTGCAGCAATTTACTCACATTCAAAGGAATCAGTAAAAACAAGAAATACGCACATTTTTTTTTATGCAGTGTTTTTCTTACTAGCATTTTTTTTATACAGAAAAATCTGCTGCTAAAGGGTATGCATTCTCCACGAGCACACACAGTTAGTCCTCATGCAGATGTCCTTTTTGGCCTCTTGAGCAAAGGATCGTTAAGTATTGCACCCCCTAATTCAGAAAATAATGCCCCTTTAAAGCAAAAAAAATGCCTCCTAAAAAAGTAATGACCTTTTTTTTTACCGTAGTCACTGATGAAAGTACAAATAAAAGCCTATGGGTCTCTAAAAATCACTCAAAACATCAATGGCATCAGTGTTTAGTCCGTCTGATATCCATGATTAAAGGGAACACATGAACTGACGAATGCTACCCAAACCATGGACCACATGTATCACAGCCAGGTGTTTCTCATACTGATATGTTGCACCATTTTAGAGAAAAACCTGCTTTTAATAGCTGCTGATTGCCGAGCCATGTAGGTGACTAGTGGTACAGGTGGGTCCCCAGCGGTGTCTACTTGCTCATATTGGTAGAGATCTGACCGCCACTGTCGGCAGGCGGAATGAAGCTGTCAGGGATGCGCCTGCATGGACTAGTCATCCACATAGCTTGGTCCCCAACATGGTAAACACTACAGTTTGCTATACAAAGGATCATACAGCTCCATCAGAAAAATAGCCATGGATTTTTTTTTATTTAATTTTTTTAACCAAGGTTAGCAGTTTAATAAGCCTTTTAAAATAGTAAGAAGCAAGAAGAAAAATACAGCAACAAGGTCACTTATATGCCAACAGGAATGGTATTGTTCATAACTACAGCTTGTCACAAATATACATCTTCAGTATGTCAACAGGAGAATAAAGGTCATGGCTCGTGGAAGAAGAGGAACAAATGAAACCTGGCTGCGTCATTGATAGGTTAATGGAAGTTTTCCACACTTGTATGATAAATATTATTTTTAATGACAGCATTCATGTGAGGTTAATGTGGGGGACACCTGACGTATAATGGAGATGTGAGGGAAAGATTAGCCATGGTGAATTTGCTCCCGCTGGAAGAGTTGGGCCACCACTAGAAGCCACTTGGGAAAACTCATGTGCGTCTGTTCCACTTTTGTTTTGGCATGTGGGTGCTGTATCTTCACTTTAAAAATTGAACTTTTGTTGTTAATCGTTCATTGTCCACCTCTGCACTTTCACAATGGTCATTCGGGACCTCATTAGCCATCAACCAACCCTACAAAGAGACCAAGTACTATTGTAGGCCTTGCAGGAGAAGGCTGTGCGATCAGTCCATATACCTGGCAATATAATGCGCTACGATCTTCTATTGGGACTACTTTTCTTTGTGTCTGACATATTTATACAGAGCTACATTGTGTCCTGTGTGGCCATATAACATACAAAGGGCCCCAACTAGCAATGTTCCCATGGCATGTCCAGGTCTAATAAATAAAAACAATTTCTGCTATGGACAGATTTTTACCTTTATTTTTCCACCCCTACCATTGGTCTTGGCTCGGGCCTTAATGGATCAGTATTGTTCTGCTTTCTTCCGCTTGTGATGTCTGTCGGCTTCTCAGAATCGCAGTCACATGGTGCCGCTTCCTGAAGACTTGGCACTGCTCATACTTGTGTTCTTGCAGAGTCAGCCCTGACTGAGGATACAATAGTGCCTAATCCCCGTGGTGTCTCTTGGCCATGCAGATGTCCTCTTTGATGTGGCACTCTGTTCAGGAAGCGCTTTCTTCCTGAGGACGACGTACAAGCAAGCGCATCTGCAGCCGACACTTTGTAAATCCGTACTGCGCTAGCGATTGTATTGTTCGCTGGCACTTGCCTTGCCTTATACTTTCACAGGGTGGTAGAATATAATGGCTACTTCCTCACAAATAATAAAACAAATTGGATCTGCGCTCCTCAATACTTTATAACATAGGGGCTGCCAGGACATGCTGCAATTTGCAGTTTTACTTTGGCAACTGTACCACCTAGTGTGCAATTGTGTCTCCACGCCCAATGTCAGAACAACCTGTAGAGACATTATTTGTTACCGTAGTTCCTCTTGGCAATGTGTTCATATGGTGTAATAATGTCCTGACCAGCTGGGTTGGCGTCATCTATTGTTGATGAAAGAACATCAGCTTCTGTCCTAGAGAAAAGCTTCACTTCTCCAGCACACACCAGGTCTTATCATTGTGTGAAGTGAAGGTACAATGCAGGTTGGTTGCCATTTGTCATTTTCTTGATTTGTCTGTGGTGTACATAATATATAGCTATGAGTAGTCACCTTTTTATGTTTATTATATTTTTTCATTTTGTTCTAGGCCGTTAAATTGGAAAGCACCTATCAGAACCGCACCCGTTACATGGTCGTCGTATCAACAAATGGAAGGCAGGACACGGAGGAGAGCATTGTGTTGGGGATGGATTTTGCATGTAACGACAGGTATGGAATTATCATATATTTCTCCCTTAGACAAGTGGGGCATACCCCCACCTGATGTATATACCCTTGCCTGAGGGTGGTTTCACACTTGCATTTTTTTGTCTTGCGTTGTAATCCGTCCAAATCCTGAAGCAGCTTGATCCCCATTCTTAAAATGGGGCCGCAGGTGTATGCGGTGGCATCAGGATTCAGCCTGATCCTGCCACATCAGTGTGTTTGACACCTTTTAGGCCCATGAAGTTACAATTTTGGGGCTCAACTAAAATCTTGATGCCTCTGGATGCATCCGGATCCGTCCAAAAACTAGAATGGGGTCCAATGGTGGACGGATCCATCCATATGAATCCATTGTAACACACTGAGCAGAGTAGTCCGTGCACCTCAAAAGCATCTACCCCCGCCTCAGAAAAAGGTTGTGCGCCCTATATTGTTCAAAAATGTTAATAAAATGTAATGTGCACATGTATATAATATCTGGGCACCTGGGGAGGGCTGCAGGAGTCGTTTAAAACCACTACTTTATTACAATCATTTTTAAAGCCCTGTCAGTTTGTTTCAGCTATGGGACAGCTCTACTCACTGAACTGTCAAATGTGGCGTGGATCGCGCTCTTACACCAATTCTGACAGTCCTGTGCATAGATCAGTCCCGCTGCCCTGGCAATAGTTGACGAGACTTCATTCATACAGTGATTTGTAATAAAGTAGTGGTTATGAGCCACTTCTGCAGCCCCTCCCCAGTGGCCACATATTATTAGCACGTGCATAATAAATTTAATTACATTTTATCTCGCCCTCCCTCCAGCTGAATCAGGCATCCGGCAGCCACAGTGGCATGCGTTTGCGGATGCACGGCTAGATCCGATGAATCCAATTTCATCCTTATCTGTCGCCCTGCAAATTTGAAAAAAGCCTGAGCCAAGCTTTTAAACTGTACCTGTAATGTCTTATCTTGGATTAATGTGTGTGGTATGTGTGTTCGGGTCATTTCCTAATTTCAGGATTTAAAGGGAACCTGTCATGTCCTTTTTGATTTTAAATTGTCCCCAGTATTGTTTAGATCATGGATTGTGTGTCACTAACCTGGTTCAAAAAGAAAAAAAACCTGTATTTATCATAGAAAAGCACTTTAGATGTTTAGCTGTTTGCATTATGTACCTGCACAGACATGGGGGTGAATACTTAAGCTGGAATCAGTCCCATCAATCAGTTTTTTAAACGTAGTAACACCCCCTGCAGTGTAATATATTGACATTGATCACTGAAGGTCCCCAGGTGGTGAAGTACCTGTGGTGATGTCACGACCATGTGACTATGGGCAATGAGTAAAAGACCCTTTGGGCTTAGCTCCGAAATGGTCGTGACATCATCACGGGTCCTGCAGTGGATGTCAATTAATTACAATGCAGTGGGCATGATGAGATTCAAAAAAAATATCATTCAAAAAATGACAATAAGCAAAAGCTCCTCCCCTATGATGGAAGCCAGGTCTGTGTGTGTGCAGTCCTCTCAGATATAAAGTCTTTAAGATAAATAGTGGAAAGTCATGATAGTGATGCACATTACATCATTTAAAACACATGGGGGGGTGGTTTACTATCACAAAATAACATGGCCACTGATTTAGTAGATTCATACCAGAAACTGTTTGTACCCGTAAGAGTTGATTCAATGCCTGTACATTTTGCGTGCCCTGTTTACATGTACTTGGGAATAAATCTGCACAAAATTTTGTCTGCACCCTAAAATGTCTGGAGGTTAGTAGCATTTTCTGTATTCTCACCATTGAACCCCATTAAATGGAACTTGCAGAGATGACACTGTCAGCCTATAATACTTGTGAGATGTGTGAACAGGGCCTTACTTTCCATCAGCATGCCGTGTAACAGAACTTCCCAGAATTTGTCATGATTTGCAGAATGTTCTTTCCTATTTGGTACCACCCAAACCTCACACTTCAGGCTTCTGTTTACTCTCCTTTCTTTTCTTGGATGTGGCAGGTCTGCAGTTTTTCTTTCCTTTTGATTCTCCGTTTTCTCTGGCAGCTGGAGGACTCCGCTCTTCTCATCCATCTTTCTAGCCAGCAGCTAGTGGGAAAAGCTAGAGCCCTGCTATGCCAAGAATCTGAAGTGTAATGTTATTCATAGCCTTGTAGTCTGGTCGCTATGGAAAATATTTCACTGCTTGTTTTGAAACCCCACCTGCACATGGTGTAATATCTGCAGCCCTCCTCTTCTGACAGGAGACCGCCATGTGATGGCTTCTCAGCGGAGAACGCTCAGATTTGTTATGTTCCTGAAGTGCTGATGTCTTTCTCTGCTCTCGTGTAACAAAAAGTCATTCTGTTACTCAACGGGGGAGGGATGAGACAGCAGAACAAGCGCCATCCGACATGGTGTAGAGACCGTGATGGTCCTCTTAATCTGACGGCGTGCTTCTCTATAGTAGTACCTTCCCTTGTGCTTAACCCACACACTAGTAGGACTTTTTCTTTTGTTACTTTTAACATTTCAGATTTAAAAGTCCATTTATGCTGCAAGATTATCAGTTTTGCAATCATCATGCAGCCTTCACAGGCGAGCAGTTACCATTTTGCTTGTTGTGCTGCACCCTCATTCTCGGCAGCACATTGCCATGTGTAAACAGATCTCGTGCTGCCAAGAACAATGGCATCATTTTGTGCACTGAACGGTCTATTACAGATCATTCATTTGTCTAAAAGGGCAAATAAACACTGCAATATGTCATGCGCAGACCTGTGCAGCACCGTGCGTTCTCATTATAAACATAGGGGCTGCGGTCAGCTTGCGGATCCCCTCCGCAGGACGCTGCGGAGGGTCCGCAAGTCTGAAACCAGACTAAGTGAAGAGAGTGCGCGCTTGTCAGCTGCTCCTTATACAACATGCTAACACAGCTCTGAAGTCAGCCTTAGTATAGACTTCCGAGATGACCAGTAAAGTAGAAAATTAAAAACCCCCTCTGTTCTTGAAAGAGAATTTGACCCTGTGCAGTCCTTGTGGTGCCAGTGTCTATGGGCATGTAGAGCACTGATCTTCACAAGGACTCGGGATCTGTATAAATTATAGTGATCGTAGCACCAGGCAAAGCTGAAAATGTAATTATTGCTTGGCATTAAAGTTCATTATTACTTCAGGCAAGGAAATGGTTATCAGTCTCTGGTTCCTGGTTGTCAGCACTGTCCGTGTCAGATGCCAATGGTGATCCTTTTTATATCTGCACAATTAATGTAGATCAACCATTCTTTTATTGTTGAATAATTTTGTGTATTTTTCATGTTTTATCTGGTCCATCTTACTTTGAACTTTTGACGTATTGTATCTCACCATTGAATCCTGTTCTTCAGGTCTTATGTTTCCATAACTTGACAGGTGAAGAGTTGACTCTAGACTTTTTTTATCCCTTTAAAACTTTGTTTTTAAAGCCACTTGACTTCTTTATGTTTCAGCATGGTGGCTACACCATAGGTAAAGCCGTAATCACTCATATAAGGTGGCTGTAATAGAGTAGGCTGACTGATAGATCACAGCGTGCACCTTGTGATGGTGTCTTCACAGTGGCCTTCAGCTAATCTTTGACTTCACCTTGGGCTGTTTCTATGAAGCCTGGACCTATTAATAGGGTATACCTTGGACTGGTTGCATAGATGATGTCCATTATGTGTGGTGACTGTATTTAGAAGCCAGCTGTTTTTAGATCCACAGGTCAGGTTTCGTGGGCTTACAAGCCTCAATATTTATGACAAGTTTCTGAGAAGGTTGCTAGGCTTCCTTAATCAGTTCTCACTAAAAATATCCCTCGCACCATGAGATCCCTGTGTTTTTTTTTTTCTTTCCATGCACTCATCACATTCACAGTCCACACAACCTGAGTAAATGACTTCTTCAGGTCATCAAGACACGTGTCGCTGTGAGAGCCACATTTGAGATGAGCAGCATTTCATGAAATCTGTGTAGACAGCCCGGTGACCTGTAAACTATCGCTCTTTATGAAGTATAGGCCACCGGGACGTGGAACACTTTTCTTTGGTTTTCCTCCTGACAATTCCTTAGGGACAAAAGAAATCGTTGAGGCGTGGAGCCTGCAATTGACATTATCCAACCCATTTGAGTCGTCTTAAACCACAAAATGAAGCACTCTGAGCTTTAAAAGACCATCAACCTTAGACCAATTATCGATTCTGTATATGAACCGGTATTTATCATTAGCGATAATATTTAACCTGTTTATTGTTTTTGTATTTTAGCAGTTCTTGTACCATGGGCCTAGTTCTTCCTTTGTGGAGTGACACACTTATACACCTGGATGGGATGGGTAAGCTTAAAATAATCTTTTTGAAACATACCATTTACTTTCAGGTTTAGCTCCCAAGTATTAACCCCCACCCCTAATCTAAATGATCTCACACTGCCCCCTCTGCAGTCCTGTTGTGTTCTCTTATCCATATAGAAAATTTCATCCAGTTCTTCCACTTGCTTTCTAGGGGGTTCAGTGTATCTACAGACAACAGGATTCACATATTTAAGCCAGTATCCGTTCAAGCCATGTGGTAAGTATTGACCCTTGTTCTTCCTTCTACATGGCAATTTTTTTATTACGTTTTTTTCGTCCGCTAAATATCTGAGATCCTAATGGAGCGTTCTTTTTTTTCTGCAGGTCTGCATTGCAAAGCTTGCACAAAGCCTGCGAGGTAGCTCGTGCCAACAATTACTACCCAGGCAGCCTTTTCTTAACGTGGGTTAGTTACTATGAGAGTCATATTAACTCTGACCAGACGTCGGTCAACGAATGGAATGCTATGCAGGATGTTCAGTCCCACCGCTCCGATTCACCGGTGCTCTTCACCGACGTGTAAGTTCCTACCTGCATCTCTTGTCCTGGCCTCATTGAGGGTTGTTAGTTGATGGGGTGTGTTAATCTAATATTTTCTACTCTATAAGGAAGAAAATGGTGTCTCTGGTGCCATCTTTAGGTACAAGTCTGGAAAGTTGACTTGACTCAAGGTGTCCATCTGTAGACGGCTACTTCAGAGTTCCTGCTAGTCGTCGGTGCAAAGCGAATACTGGTTGGTTGGGTGTGACTCATACACCCTAAAACTGCAATAAAGCATCTCACCCTCCATTTCAGTAGTCTGCTTTGTACTGATGAGGAGCAAGATCTCAGAAACAGCAGTCCACATCGAAGTGTCTCTGGGTTATGTGAAGGTTTTCATGCTTTTTAAGTGGGTTGAAGCAATGCCTTACAGGATGACCACCTACACTACAGACTGTCTACCCTAAATTTAATTCTTATTTTTTGGTAGTAATTTCTGAGGACTGACTATAGGCTGGTCCTCTGTACACTCCCCCAATGAGCTGTGTATTGTGCAGCACAATATTAATTGGAGATCTGTATTAATATAGGTGTAGTCAATCTTCTGACATTGATGCGATTATCATGTGTATTTTCATAAATATTCAGGTATTTCCATTATAATAGTCCAGCAGGTGCTGTATAAAAATAAAAGCCGGCTGCATCAATTACTGGCCTAGCCTCCATGGACACTTCATGCAAAGGACAGCCTTCTCTTTTGTAGAGATGTCCTGCAGCCGCATCACAAGTGATAAGTTGGGCTATTTTTGCTGTGAGTGATAAGGCTTCAGGAATTGAGGTTAACGGCATGCGATTAGCTACTTTACAGAACCATAAATGGCCTGCGCCCATCCAGCTCCTGGCTAGGTGGGGGAGACATGAGCCATCGTGTAGCAGCCATGAGAACATCTCTGGCTGTTCTCTGCAGAATGACCCTATGATATAACATGGGGAATGTTCAGCCCGCAGCACTCTGCACCTGTCCCTGTGATAACAAGGCATGTAAGGCACAGTGAATTAAGTACTGGCACTTGTCTTTTAACAGCCCGACAGAGCGAGAACGCACAGAACGTTTGATTAAAATTAAATTAAGAGAAATCATGATGCAGAAGGACCTGGAAAACATCACATCCAAAGAGGTGAGGAAAAATGATTTACAACTGGTTATCTTCTCATCTCTGTAAAATCTGTCCATCACTTGTAAAGGACACTGTTCACATCACCTTTTTATAGATTCTGTTTTAATGATGTGATAGCCAGAGTGTAAGGCCGAGGTGGGACATCTGGTCCAAGATGGCCTGCGATGTCCTGACCGGCTGCGGCTCTCCTAGTCCTGGCTCCACTACCTAATCAGCATGCATGAGGCTGCTGCATTGTGGGCAGGAGGTTTCCGGCCCGTCTGGACATCGTTGTCTGAGGTCTTACAGCACATCATGGATGTCTAAGCTTTGCTTCAAGGAGTATGATTCCAAAAACACTATGACATCCGTCCACATGTTGTATTATTGCAGCTCAGCCTTTTACACAACCCACAGACAGGTGAGCTGCTGGAAGAAGGCAGCAATGTTTCTTATCCTGAACAATGCTTCTTGTCATTTTTATATTTCCTATAATTCTCTTGAATCTTGGATAATTCTTCAATTGGATTGGCTTCATGTTGCTCACTATTGCTTTTGTAACTTTTCCTATGTCTACATACACTGCAACACAGCCTCTATCACAATCATTCTCAGACTTGTCTACATATCTTCATCCTATTTATACTATGATATATCAAGAAGCAGGCTGGGCCGTCTGGCCTCTTGCAGATCTAGCTGGTATTTTCATTTGGTATAGTCAAGAGCCATGTTGTTGAAGGTCAACACATTCCCTGATTTTATACTAATGCAGTGAATATTTGATCCTACATTGTAGATCCGGACCGAGCTGGAGATGCAGATGACGTGTAACTTGAGAGAATTCAAAGAGTTCATGGACAATGAGATGATTGTGATCCTAGGACAGATGGATAGCCCCACTGAAATCTTTGACCATGTTTATCTGGTAAGATCTTCATAGATGCATTTATATTGGCGCTTCATGTTCCCCTTGTGCTTCCTCAGCAATGTATGTCAGAAATGTGTGCAATACCGACCACAAGATGTTTTTGTGAATTATTTCTAAACCCAATTTCTAATTCTTACTAACTTCCCGATTGTGACGTACATCATATTGCATCTCTGCTGATTTTACCTCTTATGGGGAAGTGGTTTCAATGTGTAAGCTTGATTTGCTGAATCTTGATGACGCCTTTACTATCAAGGAGGTTTCAGCATAAACCTTCTTAGCCGGACTTTGATTGTGGTAAGGTTGTGTACATCTGCACATTGAGCAGTGTTCATGAAGGATCATGGTAGAAGAACTTGCAGGAAAGGTGCGGAGTAGTGAGACCCGCATATATATGTATGGAGTTTGGCTGTTGGAACTTTTACCCTAAATTTCCCCCTGTCAATGGACAGTCTCTGTCACAATCGTTCTCAGACTTGGCTACATATCTTCATCCTATTCTATACCTTGATAATACCTTGATATGTCAAGAAGCAGTTTGGGCCTTATGACCTCTTGCAGATCTAGGTGGTATTTTCATATGACATAGTCAAGAGCCATCTTGTTGAAGGTCAACACATTCCCTAATTTTGTACTTCTGCAGTCAATATGACAGGAAAGGTGTAGAGTAGTGAGATCTGCATATGCATGTATTGAATTTGGCTGTTGGACCATTTACCTTACGGTATATTTACCCCTGGCAATGGACACTTTAAACAGGTTCAAACTGGCATATTTGTGTGCTCAAATTGTGGTTTAAAGTTCCACTCCAATCATGGATCTAAGCACTTGAGCTGACAACTTTATATATTCTTGGAAATTTGTCACTTCAGGTCCTTAAGCCTGTAATCGGACAAAGACTTAGATTCTCTTTAAAGGTCCAGTCACACATAACGATATCGTTAGGGAGATCGTTGTAACTGTGACTTTACAACGATCTCTCCAGCGATGTCATTCTGTGTGACACTTTGCAGCGATCAGCGACCTCACAGCAGGGCCTGATCGCTGCTAAGTGCTGTGGATCATTTTTTGATCATTGGTTTCCCGCTAGTCAGCACGCATCGCTGCGTGCGACCGCGAGAAACCAGCGGTCAATGACCTCACTGGCTGGTAACCATGGAAAACACCGGGCATCTAGGCAGCACGTGCTGCCTGGATACCCAAGGTTTATCATAGTTACAAGCGTTCTCCCTGCTTAGCGCTAGGAGGACGCTGACATCGCCTTCAGCGATGTGGGAGGTGGCTCCCATGGTCGTTATCGCTGTCGGTATCGCTGGAGCGGTCGTTTGTGTGACTGGGCCTTAAGGATCCATCAACAGGTTTTTGCTATTTTAATCTGAGATCACCATAATATGGGGGCAGAGATTCCAGAGATGTTTCACTCACTGGGCTTCTTGTTGTATTTTCAGTAAAATCAGTGTTTTATCATCAGAAGATTATCATCAGAGATGATTAGTTGTCTTGCAGTGTAGTCCTCCCTCTCTGTGTAAACCCACAAAAATCAGTGGAATGGCTTTCTGCAAATGTACAGTGTACTCACCTGCTAATCAGTAGGGGGGGCAGGGTTATACAGAGCTCAGCATTCCGAGAACTGCTAGGTCTGCAGCAGAGGAAACATTTTATCTAAACTGCACCAAGCAGCTCAGCAAGTGACGCATCACTAGAATCTGAATCTCTGTGCCTACATCATCCTGCTCTGATGATATAGAAAAACCTGGTGACAGATGTCTTTCATTACACTTGTCTGAAGTGTCGTAAAGTAGTTTTCTCATACTCTTTCTTCAGGAGTGCATTGGTCCCTTACTTGCCAAGTCTTGGCAACTTGCCTGACATGGGCCAGTGTGCTCCTGATGATCGACAGTTCAGAGCAGGTCCATGGCTGCCCACTGGGCCGATCTATGGATTCTTTCATGCAGCAAGCATAGACAGCATCAGAGGAACTCACGGGCAATGAAGTTGCTGGCGATCCTGCCAGTTTAGAGTAGTGCTTTTACGCTCTGTAGCATAGATCTTGTAAGGGCTGCATTCCTTGCCTAGGAGACTGCCTGATAAACTACAGAGTGGCCAGTGACCTAGCAATGATCAATAAACTATAAAATAAAAAAAATCTCTTGTTATTGAAAACAGGGTTTGATAAAGTTCTTGTAAAAACCAGGAACTTCTTATTAATCTTACCCATAGTTGTTGTGACTATTAAAGCAAATCAATTTATAGCCAACCATGAAGTGTAGAGCAAGTTTCTAACGTCCTTGCTCCTTTCCCATTAGTGTCAGGCTCACCACTATCCCCATTGGCATAAAATGCGGCCTGTTGGGTAGTTCTTCGGCCCTGTTTTCGCCACTGGAGGCAGAGGACATGTTGCAGGCCCGGCTTATCCATCTTTTCTGAAAGAATGGATCCCTGCGGCTTATTTTATCACTTCAGAGAGCAGGAAACAGCAGCAGTGCTTAGAAGCCGAGTGAGGTTAATGCCAGATGACCGGCGGCTCTCTAGGGATGTTAGATTATTTACACTGCGAGGACACCAATCTTCAGGACTGGTAACAGGAAGATGGTGAACCGCAGTGGAGACAGCAGGCTTTGTTGTACCAGGAAGACTAGCTTCAAAGCGGGGTGTATGGGGTAAGAAACATTCTTGGCAGCTCCCGTGGACCCTGTGGGGAGAATGCATCCCAAAGCACAATGAAATGTTTCCAGGGACCATTGCCAAGACATGTACGGCACCTTGGGGAAGAATCACTCATGAAACAAAAATGAGCGGAAGTCCTGACATCAGCAAATATGCAATGACTGCACATTAGCATAAAGCGAGAGGCTCCAGGTGACGACTGGCGTTTGGCAGCAGAATCGGGATTCTTTGTGGTGACTGCTTTATCTGTAAAATATCATTTAAAGTGGATATCCAGGGTTAAGGCCCCCATACACATTAAAGTGTTCCAAACCCCAGATTTTGGTGGCATTGGCCGACTATTCAATGTGTACAAGAGCCGTCCCGATTGATGGGGCAGATGGATCTAGACTGTTGAATTTTAATAGACGATCCTCTTGTTAAATAAATCTCTGCAGGAGGAGACTAAGGGGCCTCTGTGATAGAGGGAAAAAGGAAAGATGGCGCTGTGCAGAATGGTCATTCACCTTAGGGCTATCGCCAGCTTTAAAAATAAGGTATTCGTGTCAGATCGGTGGGGGTCAACTCTTGACACCACTGCCAATCAACTGTTTAACGGAGATGCAACGCACGTCCCCCTTATTATCTAGCAGGGCAGCTCAGTTTTCAGGCTCTCTGCCTGGATACCAGAGGCTGCATCATGTCATGTGAGTGACGGGGACTGAGCTGCAGTACCTAGCACAGCCTTATCTCCATCCATAGCCATTGTGCCTACCTGAAATAGATACAAGCTGGCAGTGTATGGATACCGGTCACATGTAGCATGTCCATGTATATATTGTGGGGCCATCATGAATGGGCTCTGCCTTGGTTCTTAGTTACCATGCAGGTCCCAGCTGTCAGTGATATATAAAGTTTACAGCATTTTTGTACAAATAGTGGATAAAAGCTGATCCTCCACCTGAGCTGGTTTCCTGTTACATTCCAAAGACCAGACCTACTTATTGAGAATTTAGCTTGGGAGCCCCAATGCTTACAGTCATATAAAGTCCTGTGAAATATATTTGCGCTATATAAGCAAGAAAGTAATTAAAGAGTAACTAACTAATTTTTCTATATAATTTTGTCCAGTATGTAAAGTTTTAAACTTTGCAAGTCAGTTAAAGGATTTGTCTTCAATCATGTGAATAAAAAAAATGCATGTGAACCCCTACTTCACCGCAGCCTATAACTGAATTGATATTGGAGCACTCTCATTTGGACTACAGATGATTGCAGTGAAGGTATGAGCACCTGTTACTCTGGGGAGAGGCTGCCGCACAAGATTGCAGGAGGACACAGGTCCTGACCCATCACTGCCATCATCTGTACACTATAAGTGTAACTGAAGACCAGATAATACACTAGGGAAATAAAGGGGCTTGGAAGCCACTTGCGCACTTTTTTTTTTTTTTTTTTTTTTACAGGAACAAAGCCAAATTCCCTAATTAGATGATTTCCAAAGTTCCATAACTTTCCATTCTGTACAAAGTTTAGTTACTCTATAATAATGATGATAATGACCAGTGCTAAGAGAGAAATGCTTATCTCAGAGAACTCCTTTACTCCCATACTTTATCACTCCTGCCCAGAGCTGTAGTTGATCCGGTAAGGTCAGTGAAAGTCCAGCATGTGCTTGTGATCATCATCATACCTGACCCCACAGACTCCGAAGTCTTCCGTCACTGGTCTTTATCACTTTGCTGTATGATACTTATCAGGGACTGGACCTGCGTTGCTCTGCATTTGTCACATTGTGATCTGATACTCAGGTTAATGGGGCTCATTTGACAAGTAAGAGGGACTAAACCTAAAGAGCCTAGAAATGCAGATCTATTGAAGTGTAGTGTTCCTGGTGGCAGACCTGTTTCTTTCGGCCTTCCTTCTCTTTAAGTGTCCCGGACTTTGCATGTTTGGCACCAGGATGCAGCTGTGTTCGGCCTTTGTCCCTGCACACACATCCTGGTGTGTCTGCGCAGTCCCCAGGGCCGACTCTGAAAACGGCTCCTTATAGCTCCTGCGAGATCAGTGGAAACGTGACCTTCGCTGGAGGATGTACCTGGTGTGACAGGTTGTTCCTCTATGGGAAGGGCTGTTCAGATGGGTCCAATTACTTGGCCAGTGAGCTCATCTGTTTGCCTTCATGCTATGTTTCGTGTTATTTCTGCCTTAGCAAAGCTTCATGGAACAGTTAGGAACGCTAATTGTTAACCCTCTCCATGAAAGTCCACTCTAGGGTGTTTTGTAAGGTTTGGAAACCTTCCCCTTATTTTACATAAGGAGTTTGACCGACTCTTTCCTATTTTTTTTTTTTTTTTTTTTTTCCTCGTTTTATTTCTTGTGGTATTTTTTTGTTTTTTAAGATAAATGGTGAATTTTTACTAAATAATTGGAGTGAGGTCATTGGAATCCTTGCTGATTTAGTGTTTGTTTTTCCAGGGCTCTGAGTGGAACGCCTCCAATCTGGAAGATCTGCAGAACAGGGGGTAAGAGACTTCAATGTGTGTCATTTACAAAAAGGATTCAGGTACATGTGCATCGACCCCGATGAATTACTATAAGAATATCGAACGTTAAAGGGGTTGTTCCACCTTAGCAAGTGATTGCCTGTCTATCTGCTAATCCCCTCCGGTCACATACCACTAGAGAGAATAGTCAAGCATAGCACTTCAGAGCTCTGTGTTTGTTGGTTTTTTTTGTATCGGTGATCGTACATGTAGTAGGACTCCCAGAAATCTGAATGTTGGGAAAGATCCTTTAATTATTCAATCTAAAACACTTGTTAAAACACCACTCTGTGCGTTTGTTTTTGTTTTTATTGCACAGCTGGAGTGACTCTTTAGCTTGAAGTCCCCTGCTCCCTGTGTTATACTCCCCCTTTCAGCAGCTTCATCTTCTATCTCTGCTGCTCCCATCAGTCTTCGGTGATTTGTGACCTGCCTGCTGCTCCAGTGTTTAATGGAGCACACCGGAGATCACAACTCAACACATCTCTATGGGAGCCACTTACTGGCTCCCATAGAGATATATTGAGTGCTTGTGATGTGTAACTTCTGACTTCTGGACAGTAAGAAGTTACAGTCGCAAGATGGAACAGCGGGATAGGAGTGATAAAAAAAGATAGATATACAGTAGAGACCAAAAGTTTGGACACACCTTGTCATTCAAAGAGTTTTCTGTATTTTCATTGTAGATTCACACTGAGGGCATCAAAACTATGAATTAACACATGTGGAATTATATACCGTGTATACTCGTGTATAAGCCGACCCGTGTATAAGCCGACCCCCCTACTTTTGCCCCCAAAACCTGGGAAAACCTATTGACTCGTGTATAAGCAGAGGGTGGACCCCAGCACAGGTATACAGCCCCCAGCAGTGTGGTATATAGGCCCCCCCAGTGGTAGTAGACAGCAGTCTCCCCAGTGGTATGCAGGCCCCAGCAGTATATACAGCAGCCACAGTGGTATACAGCAGCCCTTAGGTAGTACACAGCAGCCCCAGGGGTGTACACAGCAGCCCCAGGGGTGTACACAGCAGCCCCAGGGGTGTACGCAGCAGCCCCAGGGGTAGTACGCAGCAGCCCCAGGGGTAGTACGCAGCAGCCCCAGGGGTAGTACGCAGCAGCCCCAGGGGTAGTACGCAGCAGCCCCAGGGGTAGTACGCAGCAGCCCCAGGGGTAGTACGCAGCAGCCCCAGGGGTAGTACGCAGCAGCCCCAGGGGTAGTACGCAGCAGCCCCAGGGGTAGTACGCAGCAGCCCCAGGGGTAGTACGCAGCAGCCCCAGGGGTAGTACGCAGCATCCCCAGGGGTAGTACGCAGCAGCCCCAGGGGTAGTACGCAGCAGCCCCAGGGGTAGTACGCAGCAGCCCCAGGCCCCCCTCACTGGCGCCCCCACCTCAGTATGCCCCCCCCCCCCCCGCATGCAGCGCTGCGCTCATACATTACCAGCCTATCAGCTGTCATCCACCTGTGGCGGATCGCGGCTCCCGGCTCCAGCTTCCATCTTCATCTGTGTCTTCCTGCTTTGTGGCCGGGGCTCATCGCGATGACGTCATCGCAACGCCGGACGGTCATGTGACATGCAGGAAGACACAGATGAAGATGGAAGCCGGGAGCCGCGATCCGCCACCGGAGGATGACAGCTGATAGGCTGGTAATGTATGAGCGCAGCACTGCATGCGGGGGGGCCATCCTGAGGTGGGGGCGCCAAACAGTGAGGGGGTCCCGTATATACTCGCGTATAAGCCGAGGGGAGACTTTTCAGCCCAATTTTTGGGCTGAAAAACTCGGCTTATACGCGAGTATATACGGTACTTAACAAAAAAGTGTGCAACAACTGAAAACGTGTTATATTCTAGGTTCTTCAAAGTAGCCACCTTTTGCTTTGATTACTGCTTTGCACACTCTTGGCATTCTCTTGATGAGCTTCAAGAGTTAGTACCGGAAATGGTCTTCCAACAGTCTTGAAGGAGTTCCCAGAGATGCTTAGCACTTGTTGGTTCTTTTGCCTTCACTATGCGGTCCAGCTCACCCCAAACCATCTCGGTTGGGTTCAGGTCTGATGACTGTGGAGGCCAGGTCATCTGGCATAGCACCCCATCACCATCAAACCTCCTCCCCCATGCTTCACGGTGTGAACCAGGCATGTAGAGTCCATCCTTTCATCTTTTCTGCATCGCACAAAGACACGGTGGTTGAAACCAAAGATCTCAAATTTGGACTCATCAGACCATAGCACAAAATATAGATAATTATAGATATATATAGATATATATATATAATAGTATATGAACAAAAAGGATTCCGCACAAACACAAAAATAACGTTCTTGTGCAATAATCCTGAAACTATGTTAAACGTAATATATAACAAAAAAAAAAACGGCAACACCCCATTTAATAGAGTCCACAGTGGTGCAACGTTTCAGCCCACAATGGCCTTTGTCAAGTGCTCGACAAAGGCCATTGTGGGTCGAAACATTGCACCACTGAGGGCTCTATTAGACGGTGTCCCTTTGAATTCTAGAGTTCTTCAATGACACTCACCGGTTTGCAAAGATCCTTTATTCATCACTTGGGAACCATGACCTTTTCTGCGTGGAGAGGGAGTGGGGAAACTGGACCCGTGGAAGCAGTCATTGTCCTGCGAAACGGCTGCCGTCGTCTTTGCTTCCACTCCCTCTTCCCTCAGAAAATGTCATGGTTCCCAAGTGATGAATAAAGGATCTTTGCAAACCGGTGAGTGCCGCCCTGCATCCGGTGCTGGAGAAAAAAAAAAAACGCTGGAGTTCCAAAAACACTTGACTTCTTTATTTCACAACCTGCATCATTTTTGCCCATGGTATTGCACATCACTTGGATGTGACTAATCTGCAATGCCAGCGATGGCCTTTGTACATAGAGCACTGTTTGTATAAGGACTGACTGTAGAACCAGTAATTGTCTGCAGTGTCCTGGAGAATATTTACTGTTTATCATGGTCTGTATCCCACCAGCTTTGGACAGATACCCACCCAGAGTGAACTTTTCATAGGTAAATTACATAGGGGTTGCATGTGCATTTTTTACTTTGTCAGTGCAGCACATGGTACAACTATGCACACAATAATAAAGGCTGGTTTAGCTGCACAGATAGTTTAAAGTCCTGTTTTTATCAGAGCGGTGCCATGTGCAGGGGTGTAAAATCACTCGAGATTTGTAAACCATTTGTTCTCAGCCTTAACACTAGAAGTCCCAGGAATTTAAAGGATCCTTGGTTTTCAATGGTAAAAAGGTCAAATGATCTGTCTCTGGGACTTCTAGTGTTAATTTGGTTATGACTGCTTTTTAAAACTTATGGGAAAGGTGAGCAGTTCAGTAAAACAGATGTCTAATGACGGCCACCATTGACCCTTAACCCCTTAGATTTATTTTACCTTCATGGTCTGTTCCAGCTTTTGCTATCTACAAAGTGTGTTTTGATTTTGGAAGGTCAGAGCATTAATCACTTTACCTGTCTTTTCTACAGGGTCAGATACATTTTGAACGTGACGAGGGAGATTGATAATTTTTTTCCTGGAGTCTTTGAATATCACAATATTCGAGTGTATGATGAGGAGGGCACAGACCTGCTGGCATATTGGAATGATACCTACAAATTCATCTCTAAAGCAAAGTGAGTACAGAAGCTGCGCCATATTAATCCTAGTGGCACATGCTGGCTGATTAATTTTCACACCTTACCAGCCGCGTTTGTCACGGTTTCTCCTCTGTAATGGCTTTTTCTACCCATATTTCGCACTAAAAATAATAGTTTCCACAATTAATACATCGTGGTTTTAAAAAAGTTGATAGATTTCCTAACAAGACACTTATCAAAACTGTCCAGTGAGGTGTAAAGCGTGGATAAAACCACATTCCTGGACATTTTGCTTGACAATTCTGCCACATTGGCTTTGTAGTAGTGTTTACAAGCAAATATGCAGGACCTGGGTCTAGAAGCATTGGCAGTATTTCTTGGAAAAAGCCCTGCAAGCCACCTCATACCTCCCGGACTTCCCAGTGCCTCTTCTGATAAGTAGGCCAGGAGTGATGTCATGTGCTCATCATTCTGCAACTAGAAAAAAAACTGCGACATTCATTCCATCAGTGTGCACAAGTGCGAAGCCAAACAATTGTAGCCCTAAAAAAGAGAAGCTGGCCATTAAAATATACAGAATTATCTCAGTTAAGCAAGAATACAAAAATTGAGACACTTAGCTTTAAAAATATGGCCATATCATTAAACCGTCCAGTCGCCATGTCGAGGTGTGTCTCTTGGACTGGGTCCCTAACCTTCAATTCCTGCCTCTATCTGGGTTGAAACCTCCTTTTATATGGACAAGTTAGAAAAAGTGATAACAGAGAACAATCGCATCATGGGTCAACAGGACGGGGGCAGGGTGCGCAACAATGGGTGTGACCCACAGTATAAACTAGAGAAAAAAACTGCGACACTCATTCCATCAGTGCGCACAGGTGCGAACCCAAACAACAATTGTAGCACCAGAAAAGAGAAGCTGACCATAAAAATATACAGAATTATCTCGGTTAAGCAAGATATTTCTGCAACTATGACATCACACCAAGCCTACAAATCAGAATAGGTGCTGGAGGGACCACAAATAGCAGATGGTTTATAGGACCCGCATAAAGTGGCGACAAAACCAAGTTTCATGTCATTTACTTGCTCATCTCTAGTATTGATCCATTGTGACTCTCATCTGTTGAGGATAGTTGTTTAAAGGGGCTTTCCACTTCCATAATACTGATAACCTATGCTTAGAATAGCCCGGCAGTGTCATATCGGTGGAGTCTTATCAGAGATCTGCAGTACCTGGCAGTGGCCTATAAACCGTATACCGGGCGATGTTCTGCTTGGTCCACTGTTTACATCCTATCTCTACAAGACCTAGGAACACCCTGGTTGGAGGGAGTGCCGGGTATCGGACCACCACCAATCTCATCTTGATGACCGATTCTATATATAGATAATCCAATATCTTAATAGTGGAACTCTGCCCTCCCATTATATACAGGCACACTTGTCTTATCCTTATGAGCATGTGTCTTCAATGGGCAGAGGTGACATGTCAGACGCCCCTGTCTGCAGCATATCTAACTTCAGCACAGGGTTTGGCTAGTTGAGATGCACCAAGACTGACCCTTCTTCACCCCAACATCCGCTAACTTCACACCATAATACGCCTTAGTCATTTGATCCTTCTGAAATTGCAAGTTTGTCTTATGTATGACGCCTTATATATTTTTATTTTTGGAGCTTTCACATGAGATTAGATTTGGAAGGAATTACTTTTCTCCTTAGAGCTCTGAATTGTAAAAGATTAGGGAGTTCTCATGTCATATCCTGATTGAGTCCCTTTATTAACCCAGACTGGTTATATTACTAGACTGATTATTGTTACTATATTGAAAGGGATGTTTTTGCAGGAAGTGTTTCCGTGTCATGTTGTTCTGTAACAGGAGTCCCAGCTCTCGTGTTAATGTTGTTGAAACACAAGTCAATATGCAATCACTGATATATAAACATCCAAACACGTGTCCGAGGGTTGTGTTATTGTGATGCCGCCACACTGCCAGTGTCTGTGCGTGCATGGAAAGCTGGATTCATGACATTATTCAGCAAATGGTGCCCCCTAGTGGTGAAAGGATTCAGCTTCACAATATTTTTTCATTTCTTTTTTTTTCTCCTTTTTTATATTCTATATCTTTTACAATCACTGTGCATTGTAGTAATATCGCTTATGTTGGTTGTGTTGCAGAAAACATGGAGCTAAATGTCTTGTGCACTGTAAAATGGGAGTCAGCCGCTCCGCTTCCACTGTGATTGCTTATGCTATGAAAGAGTACGGCTGGAACCTGGATAGAGCTTTTGACTACGTGAAGGAGAGGCGAACCGTTACCAAACCTAACCCTAGTTTCATGAAACAACTGGAGGAATATCAGGGCATTCTGCTAGCAAGGTGAGTCTGAAAGTATTATCATTAGTGCACATTATGATTTAAATGCACATAAGTGTAAAGAAATTACCTCCTGCATGTTTATATTGATCTGTCATATTGGTCAAGACAGTTTGTAAAGTTCAGTTGAAAAAGTTGCTGAGAATTAGATAATTATGTCCCATCAAGCAGCACCCATATTGCAGTGTATATATAACTATGGAGTAAGGTTTCAAGGTAACATATTTTTCCATGTGAACCAGCACATCTGAAGTTCACAGTGTACTTGTCTCCTTCCAGGAAAATTTTGGTGCAGTGACGGACACAACAGGTGTCCATGGATATCACTCATGTGATGCCGCTCCGCATGTCATATCAACTTGTCATGCTGGACACAATTCCTGCGTATCTGCTCTTTGGACACATACAATTTGTTTATACCAAAAGCAAGATCCGCAGCTCTGCCAACTGACTAGTAGTGTGCCAGCTCCAGATCTGATCCCATCCATTACTAATGAGAAGGCGTGCAACATCTAGACGTTTCCCAAACACCAGTCCTCACGCCCCCCCCCCAACATCCATGTTTTCAGGATTTCGCTAATCTAAAGGCTTCACTGGTTTACATTGAGTTTGGCCAGTTAATAATAAGACTTCTAGGACACGATTCATCAAAAGTTTTAATGTTTTGGAGCAAGTCAAAGCTGTGTTGAAATTTTGTGGGTTTTGGCTTTTTCTTGCAATGTTAGCCAGTCTGGGACTTAAGTATGGTGACTGCAACCCATCAAATTAATGATGAGCTGTGGCGTTCACCAAGCTACAAATCTTACTTCAGCAAGAACTAGAGTAAGTTTGTGGCAAGGCACACACAGAGCTGCTCACCACTCGTCCAAGCCCCTGCATCTTAATGAATCAGGAGCCTCATACTCCATCCACCCTATCATCAAGACTGGTGTGAAGATCACTGGTTTTGATAAATTGGCACATAGTCTTTTTGGAAATTGGTACAACACGTTATCACCTGCAGTTGTATCCATGTTTGCATAATTACTGATCTAAGTTAGGTAACCTTGTCGTCTTTACTTTGCAGCAAACAGAGGCACAACAAGCTATGGCGTTCTCACTCGGACAGCGACCTATCCGATCACCATGAAGCCATTGGGAAAACTGGAATGGATGTGAGCAAAAAGACATTAGATCATCAGCAGAGCAGCTCTCGGACATGCATCATTCCTTTACACTGGGACCTCAAACTGATAACTGTAACCCAACTTGCCCCATCAGCACCTCTTTGTGCAACACAACAGCAAGCACGCTACGAGTTTACACCTTATGACTATCACACTGGACAAATAGAGGATATTCTAAATCTCAACACAATGAATGGCTGCTCAGTGCGCTGCTGCTCTGAGGAGTCCTCAGTCTTCCTGGACAATTGTAGAACTGACAGGATCACGGAAGACTTGTCTCCAATTTCTGAAAGCTTAACTGGTCAGTCCGATCTGCCTGACCTGACATTGGAAGACATGGAGAAGGACGCACTGAAGAATGATGTTACCTGCCATCTCCTACCACTGAGAGATCTAGGATCACACACGAGTGATCTCCCAGAATCTCCGGATCAATCCTCTTTTACCTCCCAATCTGAGGACATGAGCGGGGACAGAATTGATTTCCTAAGTGCACTAGAGAAGTTTGTTGAGTTATCTCAGGAGAATCGGCCTCGGACATGCTCCACTATCCGAGCAGATGACCAGATCAGCAATGTTCGGAATGGAGCCCTGAAGGGTTCTCTGGCAGAGGCATCATTTTTTGAGAGTCTTGCGGATAAACCAAGAGTAAATGTAGATGTTAGCACCCCTCAGGCCTCAGAAGACTCATCTACAGATGAGGAGCAGCCAAAGGTAACTGCACCCTACTAACAGAATACATTCAATCATGTTATAATGCTACATTATAAGGCAGGCAGTACAAAACATACTAGCACTCAGGTGATGGAACCTTCCCATAGACAAGCACACTTGTCTCAATGTACATGTATAAGAAAAAGGGTAAGGGCTCCATGCACATCAGATTAGGGGGAGTCAGAAGAAATGACATTAACCTGTTTATGGCCATTTTAAGACTATATTCCCTAGAACAGAAGGATGGGGCAGTTTAAATCCAGGTGTCTGTTTCTCATCTTCCCCTATATCTGCCTTGAAGTTGAGTTGGGAGGCCTATTTACATGTTATATGAATGACTAAACTGACAGAAATGGGTGGGTTGCACCGATATACATCTAATGTGTAAGGCCAATATAATGGAAGACTACAGTCTTTGGGAAAGTATAAGGTGTGTTCCGTTTAAATAGAAGCATTTCTTTAACTGCATCAATAGTTATGATACCGTCAATAAGCTTTTTGGCGTTTTACATCTAGTTTCAAAGTTTTGACCCATAATTCCAAATACACAATCAATGTTTTGCGCCACTAAACTCCTGAAGAACCCCTTTAATAAGTATTCTTATTATACTTAATTTTGAATTCTAGTTAATTGTGTATGGCAATAATTGTTGTTTTTTTTTTGTTTTTTAGGAGGTCTCTGAACAAGTTGTTCAAGATCATCTCCCCAAATCCCACTCTGAAAATGCAATATCTGTGAAGGAGATAATCACAGAGATCGAGTCTTTCAACCAGGGAGTAGGCCAGTGCCAACAGAAAACAGACAATCTGTCTAGCCAAGTACAAGCACCAAAGAGAAATACAATCCACGATCTGTCACTTGAATCTGTTTGGGAGCCAGAAAGCAACGGCAAGGAGCAAAGTGAGGCCAGCACATCACCGCCACATGACAAGTCTAAAGACCAGAAGCCTAAACCAAGTTCTCAGGAAGATTGTGAAACCTCCAGTGAAACAAATGACCATCCCGACGTTCCAGGGCAGGCTCCCAAGTGGTGCGCTGGCTCTGTCAGAAGGGCCACATTGGAGTTTGAGGAACGTTTAAGGCAAGAGCATGAGCATCAGCAGCATACAGCAGCTGTGCCAACAAGGAAAAATTCCAAGAATGACTCTGCTTTTTGTGATACTGCTCCAAAAAATAAACTTGACGACACTTTGCTTGATGCTCCAGATAATGAGAAGGATAAAAAGGTCAAAATCAAAGTTACAGGGTTAGACTCTTCAGAACTTCACAGATGTGAGCCATCTACAGAGTCACAGTCATCTCCGTTGTCTGACCATCATTTTGTGCAAATGAAGCAAGACCTGAATCACTTAGAGCTAGCAGTTAAAGCTAAAGGACAAGGAAATGAGAATCAGTTTTTTATGACCAAACCTTTAGAGAAGGATGGCTCAGAACAGTGTCCAAAGAAAGTAAAAGATCTAGAACATAACCTTGTACTTCAATGTTTCGATAGCAATGACAACGACCTCAGTCAACCCGAGCTCTGCATCAGTAGTGAAGACGTAGATCTGGAGTCAAATTCTACGTCCTTTGAAGCGCCTTTGGAAAATGTCTGTCCAAGTGCATCGGGCAGGTCCTCTGCACAAATAGAAAGCCTACCTTTGAAATTGGGTTCACTGGAAGGAACCTATCCATCTGACAGTGCCCAGCAAGAGCACAATCTTGTCATTGATTTAAAGGATGCTAGTGTAGCCAGTGTGAGTGTTCCTAGTCCTAATTACCAGTGTCACCCTTGCACCATCGTTTTAGAAGGTGTCACGGAAGATTGCACCAGTACTGATGAGAGTTTAAGCAACCCGTCAAACTATCCAGACAAGTACCAAGGTGACACTTTCATGGGACTTGAATTGATGCAAAGGGAAGCAGACAGTGCCTTGTCCCAGTTGAGCCATGAAGATCTTCATTTAATCAACAAGCTTACTGAGAATATACGTGAACTGCGTGAAGTGTTGGATGTTTCCGCCTTTCTTTTGGCCTTCCTCATAGTTCTAGTAGTGACAGCATCAAAGACTTTAGTAGCAACCCTGGCGTTGTCAAACAAAGAGCTAAGGAAATCGAGGCACGGATTCGGCAAGCTGGTCTCACCACTCCGTCCCAGATGAAACGTTCGGCATCTCTAGCCAAACTGGGCTGTTTAGAACTCTCTAAAGACGATTTGTCAGAGAGGGACTCTGTCTCATCGGACAATAATCAGACTTACCCTGACATGCTTCAGAGCTCTCTCAGGATCGTGCCAGGAAATTATGAATCTGATTCTGATATAAAATCAGAAGATCCCCCTGAAAAGCTTTGCATTCTGTCTGTGCAGCCCTCCTCAGGACTGGAACCCACAAAACATTTTTTAGAACAGATCAAAACTGCAGAGTGTGTGGCAAAGAGCAAGCCAGTGGATAAGCCTCTTGTGCAGTATGCCAAAGAGTTTTGTTCAACTCAGCAGGGTATAGCAAGTCCTGAGTATGAATTAACTGTCTCCCAGGGGCACCTACACCCACCAGTGGTACTAGACCCCTCAGTCCCACTAATAACACTCACTCCCAAGCACGAACATGGTAGAACTCATCCTCTGAGAAGACTTAAAAAGACCAATGAGAAGAAGAGAACAACCAATCCATTATACAATACCATGTAATCCTGGAACGTTTTAGTGTTTTGTTTTTTGTTTTTGTTTTTTGTTCATTCTTATAAAGGGGCAGGTGTAATATGTGAGGAATGTGCACTTTATTAGTTAATTTTATATATTTTGACATATTGTTTTATTGTTCCTGATGCATGTATGGTATTGGGTTCCCTTACTACTCTTTTTTTTGTAAATAATTCCTGACTGCACACATGTAAGTCATTGTACATATATAAATATAATTGTGTGTTTTTATTTTATGTTTTTATTTTTTTTTTTTTTAACTCTAAAACCTCAAATATTCATTTTACAAGATCCTTAGTAAAAGCAGGTAACTGTTCCTATACGGTCGTTTGACCACGACTGACATATCTGTCATTGTTGTAGGAATCAGGCGCACTTTCAATTGCTTCTTCAAGTCCTTAGATCATGCTTTGTCTGAGGGTAGATGACCTTTCAATCTTTTCCGAACTGTGAAAGTTTTAGGATAGTCCAAGGTTTTATAACCAGTTCACTGGTGTTGCTCTGTTCTGAAGCTGGGATGCATGTAAAGCTTACATAAAACAAAGTTGTTGTTTTTAACCTATAGAAAGTCCCAATCAATCCCTTCATTTTGAACCTAATGCCTTTCGGGTCGACAGTGCTGCCATGCATCTAAAGATGCTGTCGGCAAGTAGGATCCGGAGTGCCATGTGGCTGTTGACTTTTACATATCACTATGAACCTTACTTTAAGCAAGACGTTGCCTGTTTAGTGTGGCTTCTTGGGACAGTAACATGTAAGGTGCTGGTTTTTTTTTAGGGGGGAGTAAAACTAAATCTTTGCTGGACATCCACCTTGTCGCCATATCCTCTATACGTTGCAGTATGAGGCAGCAGATTGTACTTGTTTGACGAGAAGCCACAGCCCAGTCTTGCTGAACATAGCCACTTCTCCATTTACAAGAAGGTCTTCATGACGTAGTAAGCGTTCCATCTTAGAAAATCATGGCACCGTAAATGGGAGAAGAATATCACGATCTATGTTGGAATGTGCTCTTATTCGTTGGTCTACTCTATGGGGATTGACCTTCATTACTTGAATATGCTGTGAACTGTCAGAGTTTATGGCCATTTTCCTTATTTTTGCCTTTCACCTCTTTCTACTGATCCACTCGTTCCTGCTGTACTTCACACATTGTAATTCTCGTGACTCTCAGTGCTGCCTATCTTGTCTGTACGAAACCTGTATATGTTACATAGTGTGTGTGTTTGATATCAAAGCAAAGCTACAAAGTGTTCGGCCTTCCTGGAATCCGTGTTCTACTTTTTTTTTAATTTTCATAGTTTACGTGTGAAAAAATTAAGTCCATTATATACGTGTATTTGTGGGCATCTATATATAGTGTATGTACATGCCTGCAACATCCATACAAATACATACATATAATATGTGTTCTATATTACACTTTTACTGACGTTTTGGGGGTTTTAATAGCACGATTTGCTGCAAACTGGAATACTCCACCATAGTGATGTTTTTACCGTTGATCATTTCCTATTTTAGCAGTTGTTTTTTATTATTTGCTGCTATGGCCATATTGCAGAGGCAGGGTAAAGAACAGCACTTGAAATGCATGGAGATGCCACAGGTTGACTATGGGTTGTATTTATGGGAGTAAAAAGATATTGTAATAGTTGTCTGTCAGTCATGTGAAAACTGTTCTGTATATACTTTAAGGGTGTGTCCCATAATTACATCTTTATGGCAATGACCGAATAAAATGGTTGAGTACTAGGCTATCTATTTAGTAACACAATGAATGGAGTGGCGGTACACAAGCGTGACCATCAAGCCATTTAAATAGAGCACTGAGGACTTCAGAAGCCATAATCTTGTCATTACGCCTGCTGTATTTTGACCATCCCTTTAAGGGTAACTAAAGTTTTCTTTTAATTATTGACTAGTGTTTGCAACATTATGAATCTTTGTAATATACTCCATTACCTTGCTTTGCTCTCGCTTGAACATTATGCTGAAAGTGCTGTTAGAACGGCCTAATTCGTGCTCTTTTAGAAGCTGGTTTGTACAGCTGCTTTACCATGAATCCATTCTCAAACACTCACTGAGCATGTGAGAGGGGAGTAGAGAAAAGCACACAGGGAGAATGTTGGAAAATAATGTGATTAAGGATTCTTTCTAGAGCAGCAATTCAAAGCTGCTTCTAAAAGAGCATGAACTAGGCACTTTCATCTTTTGAGAGATCAGGAAGCCTAAGTAATGTAACATATTATGCAGATTCATAATTTTGCAAATGCTGATCTATAACTAAAGAAAATACTTTCTGTAGGTACATTTTTCATTACGATTCATTGATGACTATTTTGAGGTGCATTGAATAGGCCCTGTTACTACTTTTGACATGTCCGTTTTAGCAAAAACTTGTTTTTCCCAGAAAATACTAATCCAAGCACACCTTTTCTTAAGATTCCTGCATTGTGCCGTTCCTCTGTTAGTGTTCCTGGCAATGCACTAATATTATTCTTGTCCTTGGGTATATTCCCATAGAGTTTGACACGTTATAATCATTGCTGATAGTGTACAGCAGAATATCCTGCTGACAGAAGGAATGTCCAGGAGGAATAACTCCAGGAATGGCACAAGGAGGGGGGAGGTATAAGAAAAGTGACTCCAGAATGGAGAATGGTAAAACTGACGTCTGGAAAGTAGGTCCTTATTAAACTGCAGGTCCTTGTAGGCTTACAAAGACCCAACCTTGAGTGGTGACCTAGAGAAGACAATTGCTAAATGGAAATAATGGTTTTTAGTCTTGGATGAATGGGCCCTTTAGGTCTAGTTGCCTTTTAAATGCCTTCTGTAACCCGCCAACCAGTCTCTGAAAATAGATGCCTCTTCCGTCCCAGCTACTCAGGCCACGCTGAGTTTGTTCTTCTCTAGACAGATGTTCCTTCCAAGTATGATCTGATAACTATGGGCTGAGATAAACTCTGGCTTTCCAGCTATTCTTCAACTCTGGCTCTCAGTATTTGGCTTTGAGTTAAGTTTGTCTATAGATGGGAAGTCTGTAATTTTCCTCTCTGCTTTACACATTAGCAATCTCTCCCTACTGCATAATGTGACTGCCAAGTTGTTTAGAAATGACCAAAATCCACCCAAACTATTCTAGATCTGCTTTTTACCATTGATTTTATTTTCACAGTGTGGTCAACATTTCCAATTTGGTAGTCTGAGCATCCGATGCAGCGCTCTTTATAGACCAGAGGAAGGGAATGTGTTGATGCAAGGTTTTTCTTGTGTGGATGAGTAAGGGTTCTGGATCTCATTGGATGTCTTGTCTATGTCCGTGTATCCCAGTCTGGCCTCTGCGGAGAGGAGCGCCCACACAGAGACTTGATAGCAGCTCACTCTTCGGCAAGTTTTCTTTTGTAAAATGTAAACACAATACGTTGGGGTTTTTTTAAGGGCATTTTTGTACAAACGCTGTTCTTTTGTCTTTTACAGAAAATACTGTGGTTGAGGAAATTTATTGTTTACATTGTGAATATTAAACCGGAATAAACAAAAATACCTAAAACCTTTTTTGAGTTGCTTTCTTTCCCACATCTTATATGTATACCTCTATATATGTCAGCCATTATTTTAACTGTTGGATATAAGAAAAAAAAAATACAATTTTTGCTACCCACTAATATGACCCCCGAGTACCATTTCACTTACTGGTTCATTATCCCGTGACCCCCTGGAAAGGGGAATAATCCATTTGCAGATACTACAATAAGAGAGAAAAGGTTATGCATCATTGGATATACAGGATCATGTACACACCAGCTTTTCAGGCACACCTGGCATGGGTTTTAAGCTATGCACAACCATGCAACATAAACATATTAGGCGGAGCTCAGCAAAAACCAAACACTCCATATGAATCCATTAAAGCATAACCGCTGTTTAAATTTTATTTAATAATTATGTAGCTCAAGTGATTTTAATAAACTTTCTAATATACTTCTCATTAGTAAATTCTGGTTAGTTACCATATACCTTCCACAAGGTGTCCCCACTGCACTGAGTGTGACGCAGACATATGTTCATTATCATTCAGATCCATCTTCCCACTGAATATTGACGTAACCATATAAGGTAAAAAGGGGTGTGGCCTACACTGCTGACTGCAGCTTATGATGAAATAATGTATCCGATTTCTCGGTACAGCACAGTTGCTAAGCAATGTCTGAAGGTCAGGATCAGGTAAAGCTTTGTGCCAAAGAAAGATCTGTGATTTGCCTCCCACACAGCTTGGTCACAATCTGTTAACCCTTTCTCTGCTGTCACATTGCACTGCTCCCTATCAGCTTGCTCTCAGAGCTGTGGAAATACACAGTGCTGGCAGACGCTGGCCACGTCCACAGAGCTATAAAATGCAGTTTTTAAAAGAGCACAGGAAAATGTGAGAAAATAAGTCATATGGCACAAAAAATAATCTGGTAAAAAATCGGACTGTTTACCGAATACGGTTTTAGTACACTAAAACGTCTTTTTCTGTAATTTCACTTTAGCAGTGTATCACCATACACTGCTAAAGTGAAATTAAATAATGGAATGGTTAAAGATAAAAATAATCAATGCTGACCTGCGAGTGTCCTGCGATGCATCCACCTCCAATGGCTAAAAGACCTTAATCAGCTGACTGGGAAGGGGCGAGGCAACCCGATCAGCTGATGGGTCACATGGGGTTGGTCAGGAGAGAGTGCACAATTGACAATGTATGTCGCAACGATCCCTCCTCAGCGCATAGCTTCTCAAATTCCATCAAGGGCTTTGAAAACTGTTCATAAACTGGAATAGAATATAAAAAATGCCCGAGCTGGAGAGAAAGCGCCATAGCCCCCAAAGTCACCAGAGCCCCCATCCCCAGATGTTGCCCACTGATGGCCAAGAATTCCCATCTCCAAGATGTACAGCCCGAAATCTACCCCCTTCGATCCAATTTTGGAAGGTCGGGTCTGTCAACCCAGGGGGAAAGTCCGGGAACCAATAATAGGAGTCAGAGGTGAGGGGGTGGGGTAGCAGACAAAACCAAGCATCCGCTCTAGAGCAACAGGCCAAAGTCGCACCTATTGTAGGATGTGACTTCAGCAAGGAAACCGCGAGGTCCAGGACCCAAGGAAGGCCAGACAGAGGAGACTCTGAAAAGCCCTGAGTTATCTGCACCCACACCTTAGTAGATCTGTGTCTGCACCAGTCTACAACCCTAATCATGTGAGTGGCTAAGTAATACATTTTCAAGTCAGGGAGACCCAGGCCTCCCCTCCCCTTGGGTCTACACTGCAAAGATCTGGCAGGTCTGTCTGGTCTGTCCTACCACATGAACCTGATCTGTAAGGAAGTCATGTTCTTAAATAATTAGTCTGGCAATTTTATTTGGGAGCGTCTGAAACAGATACAGAACTCTGGGGAGCACATTCATCTTAAGGATCTCACACCTCCCAAACCAAGTAAAGGATCCCTTAGCCCATCTGCCAGACTCCTCCCTCAGTCTCTGCAGTAGAGGGGTGAAATTAAATTCAAAGAGTTTATCATTGTTTGGAGAGAGATGAAAACCCAGATATTTCAAAGAATGAGACGACCATCAAAATTTAAACAAGTTCTTCAACCCAGAGATTACTTTCAAGGGGTATTAACATTTAGCGCCTCAGATTTATACCAATTTATCTTAAAGGGAACCGGTCAGCTAGTTTATGCCTCCCCAGCTATCATTGTCTGTACCTGCAGCTTTATAATACTATTCTAATCATCCCTGTCTGAGCTCATGGTGTCATGTGAAAGGTGAAAAAAAGCATTTATACCCTTACATTTCCTTATGTGAATGAGGCAGACAGTCCCCAGCTTGGAGGACGGGGACTGTTTGGCAGGTTAATAATTAACATTTCAGCTTTGTGCTAGAACATGTTGCAAGACCTGATGTGATGTCACAACCATGTGACTACAATAGGCGGAGCTACGTTCTCATAGAACATAGTACGTTTGCTGGTTTAGCTCCACCCACTATGGTCACATGATCGTTACATCACACAGGTCCTTTAGCTATCCAAGTTAAAAGTGAGTTAACTATTATCCTGCCAGACAGCCACCCTCCTCCAAGAAGGGGACTGAAATGTAAGTGATTCAAGATTCAAAGAAGCTTTATTGGCAGGACTAAATACACATCAGTTTTGCCAAAGCAAGTGTACAAAAGGGAATAGGGACTGTAGGGATGTTGGGCAGGGGCTGTAAGGAAGGTGGATGGGGGCAGGTCCAGGGTGGGGGCCATAGAAGTCCATGGCATAGGGAGAGTAGATGGGGCAGATCCAGGGTGGGGGCTATAGAGTCCATGGAATAAGGAGGGTAGAAGGGGGCAGGTCCAGGGTGGGGGCTATAAATGCTTTTCTTTCACATTACACTATGAGCTCAGACAGGGATGATTAGAATAGTATTCTAAAGCTGCAGCTACAGTGATAGCTGGAGGGACATAAACCACCGGACAGGTTCCCTTAAAGAAACTCAGCCCTCTCTAATTTTATTTCAGCCATTAAGCAGGGAAGAGAGATCACTGGATTTGAGATAAAAAGGAGGTCATTGGCGTAAGCAGCTATTTTATAAGTTGTTTTAGCAACCCAAGGTGCAGAGATATGAGTTTTCCTAATGTAAATGGAGCAGTGGGTTCCAGTTTAGGATGAAAATTAAAGTAGACAACAGACAATCCTGTCTGGTCCCATTATATATGGGAAAACACTGAGTACATACTATTAACTTTCACACTAGCCGAGGGTTTACTATAAAAGGAGCCTATCCATCTCAACATGTTGCTACTCAAACCCAGTGAGGTCAAAACACCCTGCTTAAACATCCAGCTTACCCAATCAAAGCCCTTTTACGAGTCCGTAGAGAACATCAACAATGGAGACTTCTCTATTCTGGCTCTGAATTAGATTCAGAGTTTTTGTAGTGTTATCTGTAGCCTCCCTGTCCAACAAGAAACCCGCCTGATCTGAGATTATTACTCATCCCAATAGAGGAGAGTCTATCAGCCAATGTTCTGGTAAACCGCTTCAAATTCACGTTGAGCAGGGAGATAGGATGATAATTGGCACATTGAAGTTGGTCGTTCCCCTGTTTGTAAATAACCACAATATTGGCCCTTAGCACATCCCTAGGCAGAGAATGGGATGCACCAGTAACCAAGTGGTTAAAAACAGAGAGGAAATGGGGGAGAAGCTGGTCAGAGAACATTTTATAATAGGATGGTGGGAAGCCATGTGGCCCCGGGGCTTTACCCGAAGGAGAAAGCCGCAATGCCATAAATAAACTCTTCCTCTGAGATGGGTCTCTTCAGCATCTCAATCTCATCCTCCTTGAAACGAGGTAGGTCCAAGTTTTTTATATAGGCTGATTCTATTTTTAAATGCCGATTTGGCCTCCTCTGTTAAAGGACTATCGATGGCATATACCAAAGAGTAGAAATCCCGAAAAGCCACAGCAATCTCCGTTGGCAGGACCACCGCTCTTAAATCTGCGGTATAGAGCCTTTTGACCGTTGAGTTCGTAGAGCTCTAGCTAATGTCCTGCTGTTTTTGTTTGTTACCGAATTCATAAAAATGCCTCTTGCATGTAACTAGGGTGGCTCTTGCTTTATGTTAGAGAGTTGAGCACTTCCCGTTTTTGTAGCAGACTGATTCTGTTTTGATCATTAAGACTTGATTTTTGAATGGACTCCAAAGTATGTATGTCCATCAAGAGGACCCCTATCTACTGTGCTCACTCCCACTTCAGATGTGCCCCATATTTGATGAAAATCCTCCTCACCACACATTTATGTGCCCCCCAGATAACATTAGGCGAAGTCTCATCTCTGGTGTTTTCAACAAAGAAATCAGCCAGTACTCCCTCAAACTCCGGCTGAATCGACAGGTCTTGTAAAAAGGTTGTGTTTAAAGTCCATTGGCTATGTTTAGTTATTGGGTTGGACAAGGCGACAGTGAAGGCCCCGTTACACAGCACAACATCGTTAACGATATCGCTGATACGTCACGGGTTTGGAGTCGTTCCAGCGACATCGTTAGGACGTCATTACGTGCAACACCAAGGTTCAACTAAAATAAGTCGTTGAATCGCTGATCGCAGGTTTGAGAATATGTTCTCAAATCACACGATCAACAATCAGCCAACCTGCTATATCTTTGTGTGTGACACCGCAATAACGATGTTGTTGACGACTTCGCCCATTCACAGCAATGAGCAGGTATCGTTCACTGGGTTGTGCGAACGATACCTGCTCACTACATCGTTGGTGAGTTATCCACGATATCTAGACGTGTGACATCTCACCAATGTTGTCAAATGTCGTAAACGACTGCGCACCCACGAGATCGTTGCCGACATCGATTCAACGTCGTGCCGTGTAATGGTACCTTAAGGGTGACAAGTGCATGATCAGAGAAAGATGTTTTCAATAGTGACATCCAAAAGAGAGTGAAGCTCTTGAGTGTTTGAGAATAAAGTATTCCAAGCGAGAGTATCATGAGCTAATGAGTAATCTGTATCCCATGGATGTGACCGTCTCCACACATCAACTGGTGTTCAAAAAGACCCCTTTTAATTTGTCTTAAGGGTTACCTGAGAAAGGGCAGAGGAGCCCATAAATATGTCACGAGCAGGGTCTAGTACGAGATTACCACCCTGCCTTTCCCTAAATTCCTCAATCACGTCTAGATATCTGAGCAGAGAGGAGCATTGACCAGAGTTCGGAAGGTAAACTGAAACAAAGGTACACCCCTGAGAAGTTTTCTTCCCCTTAAGCAGTGACAACCTCCCCTTTCCATCAGACTGAAACTCTTGAGTTTCCATGGGATGGATCTAGACAGCCAGGGCCACACTGTCCATTGGACAGTGTGAGTCCTTATGCTCAGGTGGCAAGCTGGCAGGGGGAGCGGCTGTGCAGAAAGGGTGGCGCCAGCACCACACAGCAGCTTCCTGTGTGACTGGCGCCGCCGGCTGCGGTAAGAGAGAGCCTCTCCCCCTGCTACCGCTAGTGACAACCTTCCGCCCGCCCGCTCTCCACGTGCGGCGGGAGCCTCTAGCAACACCCCTCGCTCTTCAGTGCGGCTAGGAGCTGCTATCACATCCCCCCCCCCTCTGCTCTTCCCCTGTGGCCGGGAGCTGCTAACACCCCCCTTCCCCCGCTCCTCAATAGTACGGCTCAGGCGGCAGCGGGGCTTGATGCACCTCTGTAGACAGCAAAATGCATATCCCCATAGATCTAGAGTAATGAGATGGATAGTGAAACAGTTGCAAACCTCCTATCTGACAACCTAAATTGTTTGTCTTCAGAGTAGTGAGTCTCCTGCAAGAAAACTACCTGAAGGTGACTTCTCCACAGCAGATTTAGAGAGAGGGACCTCTTCTCTGGGCTATGCCGCCCCTTAAGGCTGAGTTCACACTTGCGGACCCCTCCGCAGCGTTCTGCGGAGGGGATCCGCAAGCTGAGTGCAGCCACCGCAAGCCCCTATGTTTATAATGGGGACGGACGGTGCTGCGCTTGACTGCGCATGACCGTGCGCTCCCATTAATTTGCCTGTGTGATTTGTACGCAGGCGTATGCCTGCGCACAAATCACACACTCTCATCCGCATCAGGAATGCAACATGTCGTGTTCCTGGTGTGGACAAGACTGTGTGATTTGTGCACAGGCATCCGCCTGCGTACAAAACACAGGCAAATGAATGGGAGCGCACGGTCATGCGCAGTCAAGCGCAGCACCATGTGTCCCCAATATAAACATAGGGGCTTGCGGTGGATGCACTCAGCTTGCTTAACCCCGCTGCGGAGGGGTCCACAAGTGTGAACCCAGCCTCACATTTAGGATTCCGATTCGGATCTTTGATTATTGCCTTGAACCCATGCTGACCGGGAATACCTAGGTGGCAGACGAGGCTAAACCAACAAATAGGTCCCCATAAGAGGGGGACGGGAAGGGAGAAGATGATAGGGAGCTAGGTGGCAGGAAAAGAGAATGGTAGATAAAGGTGAGCGAAGGTATTAGAAAAGAAAGTACTTCACTTTAAGACTAAAAGTAAATACAAAAAACTCTTAACTGCCTTGACAAAGCAGGCAGATGCTTGGCACAGCCCAACACTTGTCAGTCCCTAAAGTGGGAACGAGGCTGACTCCACACAGATATAAAGCCGCCATTTACCCGCACCTGATATCTATGTTCCCACCCCATACGAAACAGAAAAAGGAAATGACAGAATTATAATCTTCCTCATAGTTACAGTATAATAGAACATTAAATTACCAAACCAAAAAGAATTAAAAAGAAAGGTGATTAAACAGTCATAAGAGTCAAATAAACAGACCAAATAAACCTAGAGCCCAGTGTGAAGACATGGACTTTTTCAATGTGTGGCATAGGATGTTTTTTAAATTAGTCAAACTATTGAAACTTTTGCTTATCTCCTGTTCTCTAAGTCATTGTTTATTTTAGGCTGTGCAGTCTTTATTGTTCAAAGTTGTGTATTACTAATGTAATTATCTCACCCCCTCTGTCAGAAACAGTCATGACTCAGAGAATTAACTATGCAAGTCTTCCATTGTTCTAAGGTTGTGTATTGCTGATTCAATGTAAATTACCTGAACCCATCATCCCCTCTGTCAGAGACTATGACTCATTCAGATATTATGTATGCAGCTTGAAATTCTTCCAATGAAAGTAGTCTTATTCCACCAATCCTGAAGTTCCCAATGTCCTGAAAGGATTGCTCTGGGTATAAAGGGGGCTTGTTCATTATCCAGAAGTTCTTATGCTAGATAGGGTATGCGGACCCGGTTGGGAGACCATAACCATAACCCTAACCTAGGCGCTTCGGCTGAAGGATCAGACCCTAGATTATATTACATGGAATTCAGCATCGAATGCTAGGATTGGGCTGCGATATCAGACTATGTAAGGAAGAAACCCAAGTTGAGACAATTCAGTCACATGGCTACAGACTTTGCTATGCTCAGTTAGCTTCCTACGTTTGTCGCTATTTACCTCATGGTGGGTGCCCACCGAAAGGGGGGTGCTGGTAGATTTGAGTAGGTAGCCCTGGGTCACGAACATTCTAATCCCTGGTGAGACTCTGTTGCCTATAATATTTTATTATAAACAAGAGAACAAGGAGAGAGAGCATGCATATAAAAATTATTTTATCAAGTGAATTTGTAAACTTAGACATTCACAGCTAAGGCTGGCTTCACATATGTGTTTGTGTCTGCATGCTGATGGCATGCAGACACAAACGCAGTCAAAAGCAGGGACATTTAGATGAGTCCGCAGCAGATAATGTCTGCCTGCGGACACATCACTGTGCAGCCCGGCAGCCAATCGGCAATGTCCGGGGGCAGGCCGAGGCGGAGATCTGCGCCGGAGATCTCCTCCTCCCCGCCGCCGGTAAGCTCCGGGACGTGTCGGCGGGGAGAATCGGCTGATTTCACAGCTGTTTGAATCTCCTGCGCCGACACCGAGAGGAGATGTCGGCGCGGGAAGATTCAAACAGCTGTCAAATCAGCTGTTTCTCCCCGCCGACATCGCTAGCAGATTACCGGCGGCGGGGAGGAGGAGAACATCAGAGGCTGAGCTGATCTCCCGGTGGCCGTCGGTGATCTTCTGTGACATCACCGGCGGCCACCGGGAGAGATCTCAATGTGATCCGCAGCGTTCTCCTGCGGTGTCATGCAGAGGACACTGCGGACCCATTGAGATCAATGCATTTTTTGTGCGCTTGCAGGCGCTTGCGGATAGAGCAAGCGTCGCGAACGCACAAAAAAATGCTGCAAGCTGCGTTTGGAGCGCGGTTGGAGGGCGCATAAATTATGCGCATCCGAACGCAAATGCTGCCAAATGCAGCCATACGCAGGCACATGCGTTCCCATGTTAAACATACGAACGTATGTGCGCAAGCGTTTGGCTGCGTTTGGTACGCAGCGTTCCATACGCAAGTGTGAAGCCAGCCTAATTGATCTAAAAAGGGGTAAATAGAAAGGGTCTGTGTATAGTAATAGTTATACAAACAAATGACAAGTACACAACAACTGGTCTAGAAATGGTTCACAGAATGATGGATTACAGTATTAAGAGAGACAGGTATTGCAAAATAGCAAGCAAAAATCCATGGATAAAGATACAGCACAAAGTAATCTAAAGTGCAAGTGCTTTGTAATAATCCATATCAATAGATAATGCTGTTCAATCCTGTTCCTCTAGAGCAGGGGTGGGGAACCTCAGGTCCCAGGGCTGCATGTCGACCTCGATGACCTTTTCTGCGGGTCTTGGGCAGATTCCTAGGGCTCTAGCTACCTGGAAAAGCAGAGAAGCAACATGATCGATATCACATATTATCAGTCACGCCAAAGAGAAGAAGCTGCTCCATCCACCACATTAGGGGCGAGTTGATTGTTTAACCACATATAGCCTGGTAATTTTAAGTTGATAATTTCGTGCCCCCGAAGGATGATAGAAATTTTCACGTGGCCCCCAGCAGTAAAAGGTTCCCCACCCCTGCTCTATAGTAACAAGTGCTGTAGTGTAAACACAGCACTTAATGACCCATTTGTTGGAATAGAAGAGAAGGGCATTCATGTGTTAATAGGGAATACCATACCCAATAGACCAAGGTGTAAAATCCTGCACAGAACCCACTAAGTGGAGAGATCCCCCGGTACTGGACCCCAACATATGTTTCCTCTTTGTCATAGCTTTGTCAGGGGGAGTAGATGAACAGCTGACCCCTGCCTCTATCTAATGGCTTGTACCGCCATGCACCGATCTCAGTGGCAGCGCTACCTCACATCCCGTCAAGACCAGAAGTGAAATGACGTCACTGCGGCAAGAGATTTGCGCATGCCTGGGAGCAAGGATGCGTCAACATGGCCTCCGGGCATGTGCTCCCGTGGTTAGAGATTCCACGCCCACCAGAGGAGGAAGTTGGAAAACGGGGAGCACTTGTGACTGCAATAAGATGTGTACAGCTCTCCAGTGCCCAAGAATTTAAACCGTTCTGGCGTTTCTAAGTGTCTCCTTAAAGGTGCCCGTACACGGCACAACGTTGGAGCGACGTCTGCAACGATGTCATGGGCGCGCAGTCGTTTCTGACATCGTTTAGACGTCTGTGAGATGTCACGTCTAGATATCATGGACGACTCGCCAACGATGTGAGCAGGTATCATTCGCATAGCCCAGTGAACGATACCTGCTCATTGCTGTGAATGGGCGAAGTAAACGTAACGTAAATGTAAACAACATTGTTATCGCGGTGTCACACACAACGATATACCAGGTTGGCTGATCGTTGATTGTGTGATTTGAGAACATGTTCTCAAACCTGCGATCACTGATCCAACGACTTATCGTAGTGGAATCTCGGTGTTACGCGCAACAATGTCATAACGATGTTGCTTGAACGACTCCAAACCCGTGACATTTAAGCGATATCGTTACTGATGTTATGCCGTGTAACGGGGCCTTTAGATAAACAGGTCAACCCCCATGCAAATAATAATGTCGAACAGGTGGCCCCATCTGTATGAGGCGTTGGCCTCCTTAATTTTGATCAGGAGGGGATGAACTGCACGCCTCATGGCCAGAGTATGACTTGAAATGTCTGGATAAAGTCTCCTCTCCATCCTCCTGCACTCTCCATCCTCCTGCACTCTCCATCCTCCTGCACTCCCCATCCTCGATCTTCCTGCACTCCCCATCCTCCTGAACTCTCCACCCTCTCTCTATCCCCTGCACTCTCCATCTTCCTGCAGTCCCCATTCTCCTGCACCCCCCATCCTCCTTCTGCTGCTGAAGCCAAGGCAGGTGGCACATTAGTCTCCAGGAACTCTGAAATCTCATCTAGCAGCAGGGGGGTGCTCCCTGGCTTCTCCCTCTGAACCTCCACTACAACGGCTGGTAATATATTTGTATGTGGGGTCCGAGTTGGGTTCGTCCTTCTGACTCTTGCACCGGTGCTGTTCCCCTGTCTCCCGTCTCCTGAGATGTGCTGGGGCTTCAGCGCCATCTTGGGCCTGCTCCCAAACCAAGGAGAAGGCTGGGAGCTGGAGAGGAACCATAGGACGCTCTCCGGTAGCCGCAAGGCGGGCAAGACCGTGACCCAGTGATCCGCCGGCAGATTTATCTTCTTGGGTGGCATCAGGGTGAGCAATGCGCGAGAACAGTTTGGCGACCGGAGCTCAAGACTCTAGCGTCCTCATGCCATGGAACTCAAGCCATGCCCCCAGCACTGAAGAATTCTTATAGACTGGACATGGCTGTTTCTAACAATGTTTTTTACATGCAAGAATTAAGTCATTAGGATAGAGTCCAATTTTGTGTTCCACTTGTCAAACTTGAATACCAGTTATATTGGGGTTGGCTCTGATGGCTAATGCCAGAGGCTCCATTACTAGAGCGAATAAAATAGGTGATGGGGGCACCCCTGATATGTGCCGTTGGACATGGTGAAATTTTGAGAATACAAGCCAGACACACTGAGGCATAAGGATTATTATATAAAGCCATGATGGTCTTCGTAATTTAATCTATAATACCAAATTTGTCAAGGACTTCATCATAGAACCCCAGTGCCAAACACTTTTTCAGCATCTAGAGACAAGCACACCAGGCCCCCTACTGTTTTCTGTGATGTCAACTAAATTAGTTACCCTTCTACTCCCATCTTTTGCATGCCTGCCTGGAACAAACCCAACTTGGTCTGCTGAAACCAGGAAGGGTAGGATTGCCAGAAGTCTATTGGCCCAAATTTTAGCATACATTTTTAGGTCGCAGTTTAAAAGCAAAATTGGCCTAAAATTACCTGGAGTCATTGAGGGCTTCCCTGATTTAGGGAACGTAGCAGTTGAGGCTTCCAACTTTTCCTGCTTAATATCTGAGTTAGTTTGCCAAGAATTAAAGACTGTGAGTATTTAAGACAAAATAATCTGTGCAAATTGGTGGTAATATGAATTAGAAAATCTATCTGGTCAGGGACAAAAAGTTTTTTAGTTGCTTTCATGGCCTGAAAGATTTTCAATCCTGTGAGGGGAGTTTTGAGGTCACTTAAGACGTAGGGAGAGTTTAGGAAGAGAAACTTTTTGAAGAAAGGATTGGATACTTGACTGGATGGGTTGGGGAGTTAGAGAGTCAGAATTTAGATTGTAAAGTATGTGGTAGTATTCTTTAAATTCATTGGCTATATTTATAGGATTCAAAATATAGGATCCATCCTTTTTAACTATACAGAATATCTTTTTTTGGGGGGGGTTTCATTTTTCTTTACCCTTCTAGCAAACAATCTCCCGGCTCTATCCCCCATACTATAGAATTTAGATTTAGAATTTTTTTAAGATCTTTTCATATCTGAGAATCAGAAATGAATGGAGGTAATTTCTTAGATCAAAAATTTCCCAAACAAATGTTGTTGATGGGTTCTCTTTGCTTTCTCCAAGGCATGAAGTTTGGACAGGATATCGTTGAGATCTCTCGTCCTCTCTTTTTTTTTCGCCAGCCGCAATCTTAATCTTAAATAGATTTTTATTAAACAGCATTTCTCAATGACAAATAGGGTAAACAATCAGTTCACAATAGTTGTCCTCAAGTGGTACAGCAAAGATGAATAACATTTGAAAACGAAAGAAGAAGAAGTGAGGGGGGTGGGGGAGAGGTCGGTAGGGGAGAGAGGAGGGAGGAGGGGGGGGGAAGTTGCTACTCGGAGTCAGAACCACAGAAATAGCCACGCAGTGACAACCCACCATCAGTGGCTTAATATTTGAAAGGGCAGCTGAGAGGTGCGTTCCCAGGGTTTATCCTGTTTACCAGTCCACTAGGGAGTGGGGAGGGGGGGGAAGGATCGGCATGGCCAGAGGGTGCGAGGCTCACAAGGACCAAGCATCCATGACATATCTCCTAGTGGGCGAGTCCAACGCCAGATAATACTCGTGGCTGAATATGGAGTTGATCTTATCGGTGACCTCTGCCATAGAGGGGCGGAATCTGCCTTCCACTTTGCTGCTATACATAGTCCAGCCGCTGTCAGAATGTAAGTAATCACATGTCTGGCGAGGGGGGGTTATACTTCTATCCCAATGTGGAGGACAGCAAGTTGCGGGGAGAGCGGAATTCTGATTTCAGTCAGAGATCCCAGTAGGGTAGCAATAAGTTGCCAAAATTGGGAGATCCTAGGGCAGGACCACCACATGTGAGCCAGATCGCCTCTAAGCCCGCAATGTCTCCCGCACAAGGGAGAAGAGTCTGCCCGGAACCTCCCCAGTTTAGAGGGGGGGGGTGTACCAGTGTAGGTGAATCTTTGTTACATTTTCTAGATGATTTATGCATCTCGTAGAATGTTGAGAGCAGCGGATAGCCCCCTCCCAGTCATCTAAGTCAGATGAAAAGTTTAAATCACTCTCCCATTTTTTCATATACTCCAGTTTCGCAGGCACGGACCCCACGGAAAGACCACTATATATCCCAGAGAGACCTCCAGTAACCTCCAGGGCCGAGAACACATATTTCTGGAGGGAGGACGGTTTAGAGGGGCTTAAGCCGTGTCTGCAGAAGTGGCGGATCTGGGAGAACTGAAGGAATGCCTGTTTAAGAGCTGGAGTTTGAGGGTTAGTACAGCAAAGGAGATCAGTGAGCCCCGGGATACCAGGTCGCCCAAGACCTCAATTTCCTGGTCATTCCACAGGTTCAAATTAAATGAGGGGGTATGAAGTTGAAGAGCAGACATTGGGATTACCGCGACCAGGAGCTTGGTCCAGTGCCCAGGGGCCCACCTCCACTCCCTCAGAAGTGTCCGTGTAGAATCTAGAGGATGATCACCCATGGGGGCACCTAACGCTTCTGCTTCCAGGGCCCGTCGGGAGAAGCCACCCCTCGTGAAATGGGCCTCAATCTGAGTCCAACCCAGGGATGCAGGGGAATCCCACCACGCTTTGGCCCCCTCCAATATTACAGCTCTATAATAAGACCTCAGGTCGGGGACTCCCATTCCACCTCTTTTTAGGTGAAGATACATGACATTTCTGGCTACTCTGGGTGTTTTGTTTGCCCAGATATATCTGTTGACAAGTGATTGTAGTTGGGATATTGGTTTGGTCGGGTATGAAATAGGGGTGCATCTGAAGAGGTATAATATCTTGGGTAACAGTAGCATTTTAAAAGCTTGGCCTCTACCAACCCAAGATAATGAGTGAAGAGGGTGAGTTTCTATAGACCGAGTGAGTGTTGGTGTTAAAGTTGTTACATTTCTGACAGCAGTTAAAGAGGATGTGCAAAGGGTGATCCCTAGATACGGGATTCCCTCAGGGCACCACTTGAAGGGGAATGACCGTGCGAGACAAGACTCGATAGTAGGTGGAATGTGTATGGGCAGAATCACAGACTTGCTCGCGTTCAGTCGGTAGTAATACATTTGCGCAAATGAGTTAAGGGATTCCATTATGGCCGGGAGAGAGGAAAGGGGGTTAGTACAGGCAGGGGCGGAACTACACTGGTGCAGCTGCACCAGGGCCCCGACCGGCTGGGGGCCCCTTCAAGCCTGGAGGGGGGGCCCCCAGCCGAACCCCGCAAGCCGCCGCCAGAGGAGAGGAGGGTCAGGCAAGGGAAGCAGAGAGCTTCCTGCTTCCCCTGCCTGATCCCGCCCCTCCTCTGCTCCTCCGGCTCCTAGAATACTTCCGCGCGGCTCCCAGGTAGGAGAGCATCGCGCCTGCGGCTCAGTGCGGCTCCCAGCGGCACATTCCACCCCCTTTCCGGGCCGCGCCGACGGCCAGCGGAACCCCTCCCCCCCGGGCCGCGTCGACGGCCAGTAGCCCCGCCCCCCCCGGTCCTCTCCTGCACCAGGGCCCCCGGGGGTGACGGTCCGCCCCTGAGTACAGGATATACTAACGTCATCCGCATACAAACCAATGATGTGGTTTTTCTCACCTATCTGTATGCCCGAAATTGAGGTGGTGTTGCGGACTGAGGCGGCCAGTGGCTCCGTAACCAATGCAAATACCAGCGGGGAGGGAGGGCAACCCTGGCGGGTCCCATTGCTGATGCTGAAGCTTCAGGATAGGAAGCCAGCTGAGAAAACCCTGGCACCAGGATTGGAGTAAAGGCTAAGAATCGCAGAAAGAATGGGACCACAAATCGGAACATACAGAGGACTTCTCTAAGGTATCCCCAGTGCACCCTTTTTCAAACGCTTTTTTCGGCATCAAGGGACAGGAATACACTGGGGACCCCCCGCCTTTCCGCCACTTCGATGAGGTTCAGCATTCTCCTGGTACCATCCTTGGCCTGTCTCCCCACCACGAAGCCCACCTGATCCGGATCCACCAACCCTGGGACAACCTTTGCCAGGCTATTGACCAAAAGTTTGGAATACATTTTCAAATCTGAATTTAATAGTGAGATTGGGCAATAGTTTTCCGGGAGGTCTGGTTGTTTTCCGGAGGTCTGGTTGTTTACCTGTTTTGGGAATTATGGTGATCGTGGCCTCCAGGGAGGGGCCAGGGATGGAGCTCACAGCCTGCCAGTGGTTAAATGTCCAGAGTAGATACGGGGCCAGGGAACTGGAGAAGGATTAATAGTACTCGCTAGGGAACCCATCGGGTCCCGGGGCTGAGTAGGATTTCAAGGAGGTCATGATTGTAGTAACCTCGGCCAAGGAGAATGGGATATTCAATTCGTCTAGACAAGCCGAGGAAACCGTTGGGAGATCCAAGGTGTCCAGGTACTCTCGAATGGAGTTCAAAGAGGGTTAAGGAGTTCCACCGTCATACCGGAGATTTTACAACCCAGCGTAATACTGCACAAACACATCAGTAATATCCCTAGGACTTCTCAACCCCCCCCCCCCCCACAAACCACCTTCCCCCCCACCCCCCGGGAGTTTTCATGGCAGTTATCATTGTCTGGACTGACCTTTTTTAATATGTCTGGTAACGGATTTTACCCACTCTATTACCCGCCGCATAGAGGGTCGTTTTCAAACGCCTCAGGCCTTTTTCATGTTTGTGAAGGAGGAGGGATTGCAGTTCAGAGTGCAAGGTTAGGATCCGGGAGGACCTGTGGAGCTCAGGGTTTGCTTTATTGGCCGATTCTAAATGTTGGATCTGGGCCAACAACTCCAGTCTCAGCCCATCTCTCATCTTTTAGTTTTGGGAGGCTTTTTGAAGTAGGAGACCTCGGAGGACCGCTTTATGGGAGGCCCACAGCACATCGTCTGAGACATCCCCGTTATCATTTATATCAAAGAACTCCTTGATATTTAGGTCGATTGCCGACAAAACGTGCTGATCAGAAAGGGGCTCACATTCAGTCTCCAATGGCGAGCCGTTCCCCCACATTAGTCCCAGTCTGACCTCCAATGACACCGGCGCATGATCCGACCATGTGATCAGGCCGATTTCCGCCTCGGCATAGGCCAGCAGAATGGCATCGTCAACCAGGAAAAAGTCTATCCTGGAGTACGACCTGTCCCTGGAAAAGAAAGAATAATCTCTTTCTGAGGCATGGAGGTAGCGCCAGATGTCATGGAGGTGAAACTCACAGCAGAGGGGTGCCAACTCCCCACCTCTTCGAGACAACGGGGCAGGAGAGTCCAAGCAACGCTCCATGATAGAATTAAAGTCCCCACAAATAATTTTTCTCCCCTGGGCCACGTCTCGTACCATTGCAAAGAATGACCCCAAGAAGTGTATCTGTGCCTTGTTTGGTGCATATATAAAATATATAAGGGGAGACAACAGAGGCGCAATAGTGCCCTATCATTAAGTATAGAATAGGGACTAATCGGTAAATACAGGTTTGCACTAACCTGGTCCAGTTGTGACTCCCACAACTGGAATAAGAGCGTTGGTTTTTAGTAATGCAGGCTGCTGCTGGACTTCCACCTCCACAGGGCTGTGGGTGCTTCAAGAGTTCTGGGGTCAAAGGTGTGTTACAGTCCGCGCTGCCCGATCATCCAAAGGATCACAGGGGAAACAAGGTTCCAAGCAAAATTTTCTTTATTCTTACAAACCGACGTGTTTCGGCGCCCAATCCTGGCACCGTCCTCAGATACCCTGAGGACGGTGCCAGGATTGGGCGCCGAAACGCGTCGGTTTGTAAGAATAAAGAAAATTTTGCTTGGAACCTTGTTTCCCCTGTGATCCTTTGGATGATCGGGCAGCGCGGACTGTAACACAGCTTTGACCCCAGAACTCTTGTTTGGTGCATAGACATTGGCAATCGTGTAAGTCTCACCAGAGATACAACATATAACAATAATATACCTCCCCATTGGGTCTATGATGGTTTTGGTCAGCTGGAATTGAATAGAGTTTTGGATTAAAACGCAGACCCCAGCTTTTTTCTTATCTGGATGACTAGCGAAAAATTAGTGGGTATATGACCTGTTATAAAGCCTATGGGTATCGTCAGTTATTAGATGTGTTTCTTGTACACATAGGATGTCGGCTCTGGCATAACCAGCTTCCCTCCATAAGAAGGATCTCTTAGCTGGGGAATTCAGCCCCTTTACCTTAAGCGAGACTATGTTAAAGCTCATTTCTTATGGCTCTGGCTATAGGTCCCCACCACCGAGCTGCAAAGGAAGAGGGAGGAGAGGAAAGGGGAGAGTCAAGGAAGGAAGATGGGAAAGGAGTAAGGGGGTGGGTAGGTGTGAGGGGAAAAAAGAGAGGGAGAGCAGTGAGTAACAAACAGTGAAAGACACCTAAAAGAAAAAAATAAATTTTTTAACAACTAACAGTTATGTAAACACAAATCTTCCAGACAATTGTCTGGGTGTAAGGGGGAAAACAATAGCCCTATTGCACAACTGTGCTGGGAAGGAGGTCGATCCAGACCGACGGATGGGCAGGTGGACCAGAGGTGACCACAGGGTCTGAGGCAACCCTCTAAGGCTAAACAAAGTGTACAAGAGCTGGGTCAGGCCTGGCCTGATTATCAATGTAATGGGCCCGGATCAGGTCATCTCCGTATCTGTACCGCCTCCTCTGGTGTCCAGGTCAGGACCAGCTCTGGGGAAGGCAAGCAGCCCGATGTGACCAAATTCCAGGACCTAAGGGCCTTTCGTAGTTGGGAGGGCGGGGTGAAAGACTGTCTGGCACCCTTATAACAAAAATTGACAGCAACTGGAGATCCCCAGCTGTATTGTATACCCTTGTCTCTAAGGATTTAACAGCTCAGTCCGATCACCCGCCGACGTGCCATAGTGTCGGGGGGGGAAAAGGTCAGGGAAGACGGCCACATTCACGTAAGCCGCCGGTAAAGTGGGTCTGTGCCTCATTACCTGAAGCAACGAGATCCTTGGCTTTCGGGTATACGAAGCACACCAGGATGTCTCTCGGTAAATCCTTAGGTATATGTGCCGGCTTTGGCACTCTATATGCTTTTTCCACTGCCAATTCTGCACAGGGCAAATCAGGCAAGGCAGACTGAAGGAAGGTGTCAATTATATGCATGAGATCGTTCTCCTCCTGACTCTGCAATGCCTCTAAGCTTAATGTTATTTCTGCGCAGCTTATCCTCCAGGTGCCATAACTTGGAGTTGATAGAGCACATATCTCCATCCAGCTCAGTGTAGCTATCTTCAAGGTGATTGTGTGCGGACGCATATTCCGCCATTTTATGTTCAAGATGGGAGGTGCGCTCCCCAAGGCTGCCAGATCCTACCCTAATTCTCCCATGAGCCTTCTCATGTCCTCCGTTATGGACTTGCGGAGGGAGCCCAGGAGGGACCGCAGGCACCGCTGGGTAATGGGTGCATCCTCCTCATGTCTATCCCCATGCTCCTTAGAGCTGCGGATGGTGCGGGGTGAAGAGCGGGGAGAGCAGGACGCCTTCTCTGCAGCCGGCGCCATGTTGGCAGAAGGCGCCTACTGCCTGTCGGCAGTAAAGAAGTCAGTCACCTTAGGGAGGGTCTGTGAAAATGAGAAAATGCGCAATAGGGTCTTATCTCCAGATAAAGAGGTGAATGAATGTGTGCGTAAAACTGCTCACCTGGTCTGGTTGTGTCACCCATAACCAGTATGATAGCCAGAAATCAATGTAGTCGCCTGTAAAAGACAGCTGCTGCAAGGACCACACCACTGCGGCGAAAAACCTTTAGATCTATATGACAAAGTGCCGTTGTGTCCGCGCTGCCGATTGGGCCGATCTCCGCCATACAACATTTATGTAGCATAGTCATCAACCAAAACATTATCAATACTGCTATGTTAATTGAATCTAGTGGAAAGGTAAGTATAATCCTTCTCAGAAAAGTGAAAGTATCTCCAAATATCATGGAGATGAGACTCCTGAATCAGCGGGCCCATTTCCCCTCTACATATACTGTCTTGTGAGCAATCTTGCTGTTTAACCTCTTTGCAACATGTGATGTACTTGGTATGTACAGGAAACCTTTGCATTCTCGACATTGGACATACCCAATACATCATGGCTGTCTTGCGGGCATCGCAGCTGTGCCCTCACAACAGTGGCGTAACTAGAGGCTGGTGGGCCCCAGTGTGAAATTTAGACCTGCCCCCCCCACGCGCACGTTGGTCACATGTATGGGCCCTGTGTAATGTTCTAAATCCTTCAAAGACTCACAAATTGACTCCTTTCCCTCTTCATTATGTATTAATGTCCCTCATCCTGCTCTATATGGGTCCTCCTCCTGGAATATGGCCCTTATTGTGGTATATATGTCCCTCATCATGGTTGATATGGTCTTCCTCCTCTCGCCACCATAGTCCTTCAATTGTTATAATGCATCCCCATATTCTTCCATATATTACAATATACCCCCTTAGTCGTATATATAATATAATACATCCCATAGTCGCCCATTCATAAGGTAGCTGCTATAGTCATCTAATTATTCTAATACACCTCCATTATCCTCCATATAGTATAATGCAGCTACATAGTCCTCCATATAGTATAATGCAGCCTCATAGTCGTCCATATAATATAATGCAGCCTTACATCCCTCCATATAAGTATAATGCAACCTCATAGTCTTCCATATAATATAATGCAGCCTCAAATCTCTCCATATAGTATAATGCAGCCTCACATCCCTCTATATAGTATAATGCAGCCTCACATCCCTCCATATAGTATAATGCAGCCTCATATCTCTCCATATAGTATAATGCAGCCTCACATCCCCCCTATAGCATAATGCAGCCTCATATCCCTCCCTATAGCATAATGCAGATTCATGTCCCTCCATATAGCATAATGCAGCCTCACAGGTCTCCATATAGGATAATGGAGCCTCATAGCCCTTCATATAGTATAATGCATCCTCAAAACTCGCCATGTAGTTCAGCCTCATGGCTCTCTATGGCACCCCAGGGTCCGGTTGCCACAGATACTCCTGGGCAGAGAAGGATCTCAACATCAGTTAAGCCCGCACACAACAACCTTCCACTCCAGATCTGAAGGGGGAGCTGTAAAAACAGAGTTCAGGCGAGGTCCCCTATAAATTCAGGCTTTGAGGTAGAGCCAGACAGTGCAGTTCCAGGGAGGACTGTGAAGATGTCCTGGTGACATGGCTGCGCTAAGCCCGTGCCAGTGAGACGAGTGAGCCTGTTGAGGGACCCTAGAGCGATTGTTGGAGACAAGGAGTACTAACAGGGTGAGTGCCATACTGGAGCGCCCAAAACGGGACGCCGGGGTCTGTGAATGTGAGGGATTTGACAACCCCGCGGTAAAGACCGGCGGCCAGGGAGACTTCAGGTTTCTTGGCCACAGCAGCACTTGAAGGCACTGCCACTTAGCAGAGCCAGGGACCGCAGTGGATACAGCGGTACCCGGCAACAGGGCTCCCACCGCCTGCCATACAAGTGAAGACAGCAGGAGATTGTAAGGGCCTAGCTTCAGACAGCCTGGGACTATACAGACACAGGGCAGGAGGGAGGCCTCATAACGCTCCGGGTGTGGAGATCCCAAACTGTTACCAGACCACCCGGACTGGTAACATCAGTGACTACTCTGGACTATACCTGCAACATCAGTAAAGGTGCGGCCCTGATTCTGCTCCCTCAATAGACTGTCCTGCAATATCTAGTTTCCACAACTGCCCTGGGGATCCTGCTCCACCTACAAGGAGCGTAACCATCTTGCTGCCCTACCATCAACCCGGAGGTCTGACCCGCAGCACCAGTACCCATACTGGAACCATAGGTGGCGTCACAAACTACTTTAATTTTTATTATTTTTACTGACTCTTTTCAGCGACCACCAGGGCCATGGGACCGGGTACAGACCCCCGTGGCATCCCCCATGAATCAACGCCTGGAACCCGAGTACCCCATGGTCCTGGGGCGGGTCATCTCCATATAGTGCAGCCTCATAGCTTCTCCATATAGGGCAGCCTCATAGCCCCTCCATTTAGTGCAGAATCATAGCCCCTCCATATAGTAGAATGTTCCCCCCTCCTCCCTTATAATCCTCCGGCCACCTTGCACTGATTTATTAAAAAAAATATATATATCTGTATATATATATCTGTACTTGCCTCTCCCGGTTCCTCTGCTGCTCCGGTCTCCTTGCAAACAGACTCAGGAGGAGGAGGCGGCGGCGGTAGCTCTGCCAGCCTGCGTTCTACTTCGGAATGCATACAGCAGGAAGTGATGCCTTCTAGTGTGGAAGAGGCGGCCCCAGCCTGCTTTATATGTGTTCCACAGTGGAACGCACATGGAAAGAAGGGAATGGTAAGAGGAAGCGAGGTGTGGGGTAGGGACAGCAGCAATAGCAAGCAGGAGGCTCACCTCCCCTCCCCTCCCCTCCCTGACACTGGCCTAAAGCAGCGTGTGTGCTGCCGCGCAGTCACATGGATGTGCATCCATGGAGATGCAAATCCATGTGAAGCAGTCGCTGGGATTGGCGGTCGCAGAGGCTTGCGGGCAGCCCTGGCCCCATCGCACCCATGAACCCTGTGACCGCGATCGTTAAGCCACTGCATCACAGTCACCCCCGTATCTGCAGCTGATGTGACAGCTGAGACCCGGCTCTCAATGGAAGGAATGGTGCCACACTGCTCCTGGCACTTTAATCCCCTAAATGCTGCGATCAATGCAATTGCAGCATCTAGATGGCACAAAGAGGTATCTTCCGAGCGATCATGTTATTGTGATGTGATCATGGAGACTCCATCTCTGCCATGGTGACCCGTGGTCATTGCCATAACGACCCCTGGATCACCTGACTACGGAAAGCCTCGCATACCATGCTAAATGTGGTGCGCGAAGCAGAATGTCAGAGCTGTAAGGCAGTGTCAGAGCTGGATCTAATATTGGCCTGACAGTATGAACCTCAGGCTTAGTGCCAGCTAACAAGACATAGCTGGTATTAACCCCTTATTACCCAGTCTGCCACTGCTATACGGCAGCTGGAAGAATTGGGTACAGCTCCAGAAAATAGTGCTTCTATGAATGCGCCATTTTCTATGGTGATTTGCAAGCATCAATTTACAGCATTTGGGGCCCAGAATGCTTGGGCCTCTGCATGCTAAGGATTACAGCCCCAGTTACCTAGCTGTACCTGGCTGTAATCTAAAATACGGTGAAGCCCCCCCATAATTTTTTTTTATTATTATTTCACAAAATTAAAAAAAAAAAAAAGAGCCTCGCTGTATTTTACCAGCCAGGTAAAATTAGGCAGCTGGGGGTTGGTGGCAGCCTGTACCTGCCTGCTTTACTTGGCAGGAAACCAAAAACACAGCGAAGCCCCATGTAATTTTTTTTTAATTATTTCAAGGAGTAATTAATAATAATAAAAAAAGGTCTCTGCTGTATTTTTGATTACCAGCCAGGTAAAACTAGGCAGATGGGGGTGGGTGGCAGCCCATACCTGCCTGCTTGTACCTGTGCTGGTGACCAAAACTACAGCAGAACCCGACATCACATTGACATCTTAAAACCCTTTTTTTTTTTTTTGTTTTTCAAAAACCGCATTAAAAAACGCAGCAAAAACACTATTCTTTATCCTCATACCACCAAAAAAGGGGAATAAAACGTTATCAAAAAGTCTCATGTAAATGAAAATGGTATCACTGGAAACATCACCTTGCCCTGCAAAAAAATAAGCTGCCACACAGCTTCAGCAGCAAAAAAATCGTTACAGCTCTCAGAATACAGAGCTGCCAAAATAATTCTTTTTTTCTATAACATTGTTTTATTGGTGTAAAAGTTGCAAAACAAAGAAAACTACATAACTTATTTATCATGTGTTTCTACTGACCTGGAGAAAAAAGCTGTCTTATGACTTTTGCGATATGGTGAACAGCATAAGAAACAAAAAAAACTATTCCTGAATTTCTGTTTCTTCTTGATTCTGCCTCAGAAAAAGTGGAATAGAAAGCGATCAAAAAACATTGTGGCCCAAAATGGTACCAATAAAAACTAGCCAGCACATGACTGTCAGCAGAAAAATAAAAAAAACTACAGCCTTCAAAATTTAGTGATGCAAAAAAACATTTATTTTTTTTTTGTAGAAAAGCATTTTTAGTGTGATAATAGCCAAACCTAAAAAAAATACTGTATAAATTTGGTATCATTACGATCGTACCGATCTGAGGAATAAAGCCGGCGTATAACTTATACTGCAACGGTGTAAAAATAGTACTGAAGTCAATTCTTCAACTTATGTTGATTTGTATATTCTGCTTCTCAAAGATCGCAGATGTACGCTGAGCACTTACACCGACGATTATGTGTAAATCTCTGTAATACGTGATTCAGACAAAATTCACAAAGGAAAATTCACTGTAATGAGACAGATGAAGTCATTTGAACTCCCCATCTGACCTGTGGTCTGGCAGTGTCCATATTTTTATGCGTCTTTTTTAGGTGTGCGCAAAAATGCGGTCAACCGCAACTTTGTGCACCTTTGAAAATAAGGACACGGCTAAACAGAGGACAAACAGAGTCCAGAGTAACTCTGCTGCCTCATAGATCTGTTAGGGGCTTCACCTAATTTACATATTTCAGAGATGTAGCTGGAAACTCAAATGTAAGTGCTCAGCATATAGAGCACAGGATAAACGTGGACTGATCCATAATCTTCTGTACCGAAATCCCCAACAGTAGCATTGAATTGAGTGGTCTAGTTTCCAAAATGGGGTCGATTGTGAGGGGTTTCTGCTGTTTAGGCACATCAGGGCTCTCCAATACCGTGACATGGTGTCTGCTATTTATTCCAGCCAATTTTGAGTTTGAATGTCGTTCCTTCCCTTCCGAGCCCTGCTGTGTACCCAAGCAAGGGTTTTCTGCCACATATGATGTATCAGCATATGCAGGAGAAATTGCACTAAAAATTTGGGGTCCATTTCCTCCCGTTACCTTAGTGAAAATTAAAAAAAATTAAGCTCAACAAAGTTCATTAAGCTTTTGTTGAGAAAATGTGATTTATTTTATTTTATTTCCACAGCTCAACATTTTAAAAGTCTGTGAAGCACCTGGGGCTCAAGGTGTTTACCACACATCTAGATAAGTTGACTGAGGGGTCTAATTTCCAAAATGAGGTCACTTGTTGGGGGGTTTCCACTGTTTAGGCACATCAGGGATTCTCCAAATGCAATATGGTCTCCACCAATGATTCCAGCCAATTTTAAGTTATAAATGGCGCTTCTTCCCTTCTGAACCCTGCCGTGTATTCAAACACATACTGGGTATCGGCGTATTAAGGAGAAATTGCACAACAAATTATGGGGTCCATTTTTTCCTCTCACGAAAATAAAAAAATTTCAGGTGAAAATGTTTTGTGGAGAAAATGTGATTTTTTTATTGTCACTGCCAAGCTGTGAAGCACCTGGGGGTTGAAAGTGCTCACCACACATCTAGAAAAGTTCTTTGAGGGGTCTAGTTTCTAAAATAGGGTCACTTGTGGGGGGTTTCCTCTTCTTAGGCACATCAGGGGTCTCCAAACTTGACATTGCATCACATAACTAATCCAGGAAATTTTCCGCTTGAAATGTCAAATGGAGCTCCCTCCCTTCAGAGCCCTGCCATGCACCTAAACAGTAGTTTTCCACCACATATGGGTTATCGGTATACTCAGAAGAAATTACAACCTTGGGGTCCGTTTTCTCCTTTTACTCTTGAGAAAATAAAAAAAAATGTAAGTGCAAAGCAATAAGCAATTGAAAACTAGATTACAAGAGCCACCAGAATATCAAGGAATCCTCTCCTACATTACTAAACTAGAGAAGAAAACAAGAGAATTCCTCTTGTAGTCACCTACAATCCAAATCTGGAGGTGCTAAGAGGAGGGGCATGCAAACTGCAACCACTCCTACAAAAAGATGTAAAAAATATCTTTGTCAGAAGCGCCCTGTCCTCTCCAGCAGCTACAGGAAACTTTCCCTGCAACCAGAACAGGTGCAAAACCTGTCCATCTATAATGACAACAGATAAGATAAAGATTCCTGGAACAGATCAGGACTACAAGATCCCAGGTAACGTCAGTTGTACCATAAGCAATGTGGTGTATTTATAGTAATTATGTGTACCAAATGTCCAACAGGTGGCATGTACGTAGGGGAAACCGGACTACAATTCAGAACAAGTATGAATTCTCATTGCCGCACAATAAAAGAAAGGTGTATGGATCTACCTGTAGCTGAGCATTTTTGCAGCTCTGACCACAGGGTTACAGACATGTGGCTGCTCATTTTTAAAAAGTAACTTCAACTCTCAGAAAGAGAGAAGAATTTTGGAATACAAATTGATAACGACCTTTGACACATTCAAAACAGGATTGAATGTCTCATATGGTTTCATGCATTTTTACATTAATTGAAAGGGCATTTGGGAATATCACATCTTTGAACAGACTTCAGTTAGAGGACAATGAACTTTTGACACTTCTTACGTGAACTGTCTCGCATGGATTTATGGCTTTCTACATTCACTGAGGAATTCTCATAAATACAATCTGTTCCTCTTATCTCGAAATTTTGATTTCACCTCCCCAGCTCCTCTCCCACTCACTAGCCTGACTCTGCTTCACATCACCTGTTGTATTTAGTGCATCATCCTACTCTGCATATGTATGACTTCAGATTTTTTGTCATTATTAGCCTGATGAAGAGGCCATAGTGCAGGGGTCTCAAACACGCGGCCCAAGGGCCTCATGTGGCCCCTGGGGCTTCACTATGCGGCCCGCAGCACTTTGGACAACTTAATGATGCATTGCCCCAGTGCAGGGGGCCGCTGCAGTCCCCGCTGTGTGATGACTTCCGTCCACAGCACTAACAAGCTCTGCCACTCAGCAACATCAATGCAAGCTGCCACAGCTGATGACGGAATATGACGTCACATGCGGGCCTCTGGCTGGCAGATTGCATTGATCTTGCTGAGCAACAGAGCTTGTCTGAGCGGGGGCTGGAGGATGTCATAGCACAGCAGAGGCGGAAGTCAGCACAGCGGGGACCATGGCGGTCCCCTTCACTAGAGCGATGCATCATTAAAGTGAGAAAAGTGTGAGTGTGTGAGAGGGTGTGAGGTGTGTATGTGAGTGAGGATATGTGTATAAGAAAGGGGTGTGAGTAGAGTGTGTGTGAGTGTGTGAGTGTGTTTTGAGGATGTGTGTGAGGTGTGAGATATGAGTGTGTGTGTGGGTGTGAGTATGTGTGTGTGTGGTGTGTGTGAGATGGGTGTGTGTGTGAATTAGTAGGTTGTGAGAGTGTAAAAGAAGGTAAAACAGGATGGGGGCATCACTATAAAAGTAGATCAGGATGGGGGACATCAGTACAAAAGGGGACCAGGATGCGGGACCTCACTACAAAAGGGGTCCAGGATGGGGGCATCATTACTAAGGGGATCGGGAAGGGGACATCACTACTAAAGGGATCTGGATGGGGGACATTACTAGAAAAATGGATCAGGATGGGTGATATCACTAGAAAAGGGGATCAGGATGGGGACATCACTAGAAAAGGGGATCAGGATGGGGGACATCACTAGAAAAGGAGATCAGTATGGGACATCACTACAAAAGGGATCAGGATGGGGGATATCACTACAAAAGGGGATCAGGATGGGGGAATCAGTAGAAAAGGGGAACAGGATGGGGAACAGCTGTTTATGCTTTGTTCAGACACCAGGGCAGGAATCTGGAGCTGACATCAGGACAAGTGATTTTCATGCTGTGTGTGGCAGGATGAGTGACAGAGAGAAGGAGGGCAGAGCAAGTACAGCAGAAGCAGCACAGAGAGGCAGGGGGAGGGAATGGTTCCTGTGAATCAAGCTGACTCCTGCCCCAGGGAATGCCCTCCTGACTTTTAACAGTGAGTTTGCCTAAGGCTATATCTCGGGGTACACAGCACACAGACACATGGGGGACCCCTTCCCTAAATGCAGCAGACATTCTGCATTTAGTGCTGTATTTAGATTGTCATGCAGCAGGGGGGGTGAAAGGTCCACTTTAAGGCACAAACCAGGCTCTGGGGTAAAGGGGTTAATGTTATGTCTGATCAATGTGTTCTCCCACATGTTACACAAAAAACCCATTTGCCTTCTTTACTGGATATCATACACAAAGAGAATAGACCCAGCAGGACAGGACGGTCCAGTCAACAGTGATGTGAAGAGGAGGATGGAGCTGTGACGTTCCTCGGTCTGCATGTAATGTCCTCTGCCATCGGCTGGTAAAAGTGAACATCTTGTATAGAAAAAAAAAATGAAGTCTACTTTCACACCTCCATCTTTTGAAATCTGGCACAGATCCAGCTTTTCAGCAAAAACGCAGGATCCTGTTTTTGCCCAATCACATTAGTATCCTGTAGCTTCCTGTTTTTTTCAACTAGTGCAAAAAAAATTTCATGTAACGTTTTATGGATCAATTAAAGAACTGCATTCAAAAAAATGGACAATAACGGACTGAACCGGATGGTAGTGTTCCCGGGTTTTACCGGATCCAAAAAAACAGATCCATTAAAAAGATAAAAAAATCAAAAGGATCGGTGCAATCCTTTTCAGTCCATTATTGTCCAGTTATACAGCCGTTCTTATTTTTAAAGATCTGTGCCCGATATCAAATGACGGAGGTGTGAATGTAGCCTTATACTTTTGGAGTGCTCTTTGTGGCTTTTGTAATTCTGCTTTAAAATCCACAAAAAAAAGCCAAAAAAACTGTAAATATATACGGTACTTATAATAAAAAATATAATCCATTTTCTACAAGCTGTAAAGTAGATTCTTATTTATTTATTTTCACCAGTTTGTTGGGCTACATATATCTTTACATAGATTAACAAGACACATTTTAAATATAAATGCTGGATTAAATGTGTCAACAACTTCTTTTTACTATATTCCTAGAAACTAGTTAATATGGAATTTTTTAATCACGTTATTTTGTTTCTATGGCAATTGAGTATAAAGGAACAGAAAAAGGTGAAGTTCCAAAACAAGGAAACACGGGCCTGATTCATCATTGCATTTTTGACAGTTTTTTGGCAGTATTTTGGCTTTTAATTAGTTGACAAACTTATCAAAGGATTTGTGCCTTCTTTCAAGTTGTCTTCTGTTTAGCTAGACTTTCTGAGTTTTGTTTGGCAAAGATTGATTCCTCCATTGTGCCTTTTTAAAAAGTCACAAAAATTTGGCAGAAATGTACTCCATTCACCGCCCCTCCCCCCCTCCGCAGTGACTAAGTATGTCAATTCATAATGCAAAATGTGAGACTTTTTATACCAAAGAGTTCTAAAATGCTTCAAAGACAAAAAAACGTCGGTTTTGTGCAAACTTCTTGACACACAATGCTTCATTTTAAAGCATTTTTGCAACAAAAACAACCAAGAAAACGAAAAGTGACAAATGCAAATGATGAATGTAAGCCTAAAACCTTTAGTGACACTTTGTTGACTCTTGTAATGTTCTAACAATTTTTTTATTTTTAAAATCAGTTTATACTTCAGATCCTACCTGGAAAGTAGTCTTTGCTTGTCTGAAGCGTGTAAATCTTGATAGAATTGTCTTTCGAATGAAGACAAAACTCCATTGTCCAAAACGTGTTGACTCAATATTAAAGGGGAACTCTGGCAGATAACATTTTTTTGTATTGTCCCTGCCCTCCTACATAATGAAGCAGAGCTGGGCACTACAGTTCTAAGATCTAAAGATCGCTTACAAATCAATAAAATCATATCTGCTCCTCAGCACTCATCCCTCCTTTGGGGACAGAGAAATTCAGCCTCATGCTGCTGGTGAGAGTAGATGTAACGGGGGTGTGGACCCTGGGGGCTCCAGGATCATCTTGCATTCCTGCCCCCTCATATTTTTGTATGGGCAGGGGGCATGGCCGCTGGCCCCATGGTCACACTACAATCCTGTCCCTGATATACCATCCTACGTAATAAAAGAACAAGGGCGGTTCTCCTTTCAAATAGCAATCACGTCACCAAGAAGACTTAAATACATGCTGGGATCCTCCACTGTACAACGTATAATAGTGTATAATGTTTATTGTAATGTATCAGGCTAGGAGGCAAAGCACTACATTGATTGATTCAGCACTGCCAGGGTCTCCCTGCCTCCATTTCAACTTGGTAGCTTCCTGTCCCCTGAAACTGTAGCACTATGCATGACTGAATTTCTCTGTCCCTGAAGGGAGGGGTGAGAGCTGAGGATTAGATATGATTTTATTGATTTATAAGTGATCTATAGATCCTAGAACTGTAGGGCCCAGCTCTGCTTCATCATGAAGGAGGACAGGACAACATTTTTTTTTATCTCCCCGGACTTCACCTATAAATATTGGATCCTAATATGAGATTACCCTTTTGTTGATTGAAGAATTTGTCCTGAGCTAACGTTATTTACCTGTAATCTAAGTCTAAACCAAAATCTTTATATCAATTTCAACGATGTACTAATCCAAAGGTTAGATTGATGCTATGTTCGTTTTATTTGTTGGTCTCTTCTGCTACAGGAATAAAAACCTGGGTATATTTACTGCTTGCGTTACTCTACTATGTTACCCTTACAGTGTGTATTATTATTAGTTAGTGGCATACCACCAATTAGACCTTTTGCTATGGGGCCCTATGATTTCTATGTACGCCACTGTTATTAGTATTTCATCAAAGCAATTGTTTCATAATAGTAATTCTGGATTTAATGATTTGGAAGTGTATCAATAAGCTGTCTTCTTCAGCTCATAAAGTTTCCTCTGCCAAACAGATCACCTTAAACACATACTAGGAAGGCAATAGAGCGGTATTTTATGGGATGTATCTGGAGCAATTTCTGCAATTCACAATGTGACATCAATAATAATGAATTGCACAGAATAAAGGGTTTTATAAAGTCCATGAGTCATGCTGCGAATGAGTTTGATGGCAATGTCATTACTGAGAAGTTCAATGCCATTGTCCCTCAGCCCCCGCATAAGGGTGTATATTAAACCAATTCCCGTAAATCAGCGGGATGGTTAGCGCGTCCTTCATCTGGTCTAGTTTAAAGACTGAGTGCAGAACAGATGTAACTGGCATAAAGTTTCTGACAAAGGAGTTGCATAAATGGCTATAGACATGGAATCCTTATGGAGGATCATTGGCTTTTCTTGATAAAGTCCAGCAGTGGAACGGAGTATGATGTAATGTATCCGAGCAGGATCGGGGTTGTCTACATCGCTGTCTCATGTTGGCCCTTCTTGCACTGTAAGAAGAAATAAGTTGTTAGCAATTGTGGAATGTGTAACATTTGCTTCCATCTTTCATGTTTCCAAAGACAAATACAAAATAGTCATGAATGCCTTCTAATAACATTTTCTTTAAATGATCATAAGACCACACATTTTTCTCCTACACAGGAGACATATATTTCTTTCTGGCGTTGTAAGGCATTTCAGTATGTTAGCATTTGGGTGAATGTAACAAAGCAGAAGATGACAAAGGAAAGTAGTAACCAGTCCGCAGGCTGACGTAGACATCGAAGACACTGCCTGGGTATAGTGACCTCTTGACAAACCTATAATGTATACATTTAAAGACAATTTAAATTTAAATGTTAGGACAATGGATCTACATTATTTTGAGTGATTTGCCGCTGGATTCCTCGGGGTATTACCGTGTGCTAGTCCACCTTATTTTGAGTAAATCTTTGTTTATTGAAAAGAATCAAAACACATAAAGCAATGTCCATAAGTCACTTTTCCAACATAAGTGTACAGTAAGAAACAATGAGGCCTAAGAACAGAGTAGTCCACTAGTTTCCCACCTCTAGTACCAGTAAGACTATCTCGTCATATCAATCCGATTCTAAAGTTCCTTTAAAAGGTCAAAAATATCAAGTCTGGCTAGATCTGGAACATCCAGTGAATAAATGGTTCTAGGTCAGGAAGAATTGTATGTGCTCGATTGTATCAAGGCAATATATATGGGAAAAACGAATCAATATATTAACAATATGGCTATCGCAATAATAGTAAGAAATTTAGTACATGAAAAGACGAAAGAAAGAAGAGAGAAGAGAAAAAGAACAGAAAGAGAGAGGAAGAATAGAAGGGGGGGATCTAGGGGTGGAGGATCCATGGAAGGGTAGATCAGGGGAAGGTCCATGGTGGGAACAATTACTACAACATAATTACCAGATCCAAATACTTAATTATTTTAGGCAAATAAATCCTGAAAGTTGGAAGAGTCCTAAAACATGATCCATTCAGACCAAATCAGGTTAAACCTCTCCTGGGACTCCATCTCTTCAGCGCCCAGCTCTTCCATACGGTAAATATTATTCATCTCCACGTACCATTCACGGATAGACGGTTGTTCTGGAGATTTTCATAGCCTGGGAATGACCGTTCAGGCTGCTGACACACGGAAGCGAAGGATGTCTTTCTTATTTCTACTCATGGAGCCAGGCAACACTGACAGGAGCACCACCTCAGGAGACCCAGGATTGGCATTACCCGTGATTAGGGTATAGTTCCTGAAGACTCGTATCTCAAAAACTTCAAACCCCCACACAATCCCACCATATATGCAACATTGTACCGACCGCTGCCTCACATCGCCAACACTTGTCAGATACTGATGGGGAAATCTTAGAGACGGTCTGGGCATAAGTACCATCTAGAGAGATCTTTGTAATTCCTTTCTTGTGCCATGCACGATGATACCATCGCATGGGTATAGTGAAAGCTCTTTTGCCATTCAATACTCTTAAGTTCTCTGCCCAGTTCCCGCTTCCAGGCCAATTGGAATGGATATTTCTTTTTCTGTTTGTCTAACAGAACAATCCAGTAAACTACAGAAATAGCGTGGTCAGGTGGAGATTCGTTGAGGAATAATTGCTCCATAGGTACAGGAAACTGATGAACCCTGCACGGCATTTTTTCTGATGTTAAGAAGGAATGAAGCTGAGCATACTCAAGCAAACTCAATCGCAATGCTGGAGTCCTCTCCTGGAGAGTATTAAGTGAAGGTAATGCGCCCTCTTTTACTATCTGTCCGAGCCTAACATCCTGCTCACTCATCCAGCCCAGGAACGAGGCCCATGCATCCCAGGAGAGAAAGATGGGTTCAGAAAAAGTGGAGTCAGGGGGCGAAGAGTCCCATCCTCATTAGAGAACTGTTGCATGGCATGCCACACTTTCAATGATGAACGGGTAAATTTAGAGTCTGAACCAATATTTTAGTGTCTAATGGGTCTAACCAAGGTAGATGACGTAACGGCACCGATATGCCCTCTTGTTCCAACAGCACCCATTTCTTAGTGGCATATTTATATTGCCAGTCCAAGAACCATGTACAAGTTGCGGCTTGCAGGTAGGCCTTAAAATCAGGTAAGCCCGTGCCTCCATACTTTCTCAGAGCCATCATAACTCTCAACTTTACTCTTGGGTGTACACCGCCCCAGATGAACCACGTCATGACCGAATAAAGTTTGGAAAAAAAATTCCCTGGAGGGGAGATTGGGACCGTCTGAAAAAAATAAAGAAAGCGAAGGAGAATATCCATGCGAAAAACGTTAATCCTTCCCCACCAAGTCAGCTTTAAAGTTCTATATGAGGCTAGGTGCTTTTCAACCCTCGACAGTAGAGACATGTGATTGCACAAACACAATTTATTCAAATCTGCTGGAATATGTATTCCCAAGTATTTAATTGATTAATTTCGCCACTGAAAGGTGACATTAGATCTGAGACGTGAGACCTCTCCAGGAGGAGGACACACATTCATGGCTTTAGACTTGGAGCAAATTAACTTTAAAATTACTTGAAGCTTCAAATGTCTCAAACTCCTTCAGGATGTTTGGGAACAAGACCTGGGGTTCGGACAAATACAACAAAAGATCGTCAGCGAACAAAGCAGGTTTATGCTGATGTTATCCAATCTGAATACCGTGTATGTCAACATTTTATCGCACAGCTATGACTAAGTGTTCCATAATGATGACATACAGGAGCGGTGATAGAGGGCACCCCTGTCTCATTCCATTCTTAATGTTAAAGGAGTCCGATAGAGCTCCATTAACCCGAACCTTAGCAGATGGTTTAGAATATAGAGTTAAAATTTTACTTAAGAATCGTGGACCCAATCCAATCTGCCGCAGTGCCCCCCCCATAAAGCCCCAGTGGATTCTATCAAAGGCCTTTTCAGCATTTATTGACAACAGACCCAACGGGTAATTCCTGGTTTTAGCCTTGTTGATTAAAAGCAATGTTTTAATCGTGTTGTCTCTAGCCTCTAGCCCCTAACAAAGCCCACGTGGTCTAAGTCGATAATCGAGGGGAGCAGCCATGCCAGACGGTTAGCCAAGATCTTGGAAAATATCTTGATATCCACGTTCAACAGCGAGATGGGTCTGTAATTAGACGCCAAGGTGGCGTCTTTTCCGGGTTAGTCCCCCTTATTTTAAAACTTTTTTCTTAAAGAACATCTACTTAGTATATACTACTGAGGCTCCGCGCTACACTTCTATGGCAATGAATACGTGACCAATCTTTTTGGTACAACCCTGTGCGGGATGTTTATTGATGTTTTTAGTAAAATTGATAGATTGACACTTATAAAGGCAATATATAATATAATGATATGTAGAATAATAGAGTGATCTCTGTTGTGTAGTGGGTACTCTTCTCTGAGTGTGTTTCTTGATAGGGGCTCTTTCTTAATGTATTCCAGGTCCCTTCTTTTTTGGTGGGACAATGTCCTTTAGACTAGGTTTTAAACTGTGGCTCTATCTTGAAAGAACACAGGTTTCCTTCCTCTTAGTTATCGGTGGAATGTTGTCCTCTAGTTCAAGTTATTCCCTCATACAATTAGTTATTCCTGTCTTGTAGTTACTTTTTTGCTGGGCCCATTCAGATAGTCACTCTCTGGTCCTTTATGTACACTTATTACGTCAGTCTCCTTGTCCTTGTCTCTGCCGCTCGTTGCCTGCTGTCTTGGAGCAGTCTGGGCGTATGATCAGTATGCCTCAGACTTGTCAGATGCCGAGATCGCGCGCCTCTGTGGCGGGCTCGCGTTTCCGGTCAGCTAACTCCGACATCAGCACCTACGTCGCGGTCACGTTACCAGTAAGGGCAGAGTTGTGCGTGGAACGGAGCTGTGCGTAGTCTGTGTTGTAGCGGGTCACACCGACATGTTTCGGTGGTGTGCACCTCCTTTCGAAAGGAATATCTAAAATGTAATGTAAAAGCTTTGTCCTGTAATATGGATGAAATATTAAAAGGGCCTAAGTGATACCCATAGTGCACAATGGCAGAGTACTTGACTTTCATTATAGTTACACCCACTATACTGATCCATTGCAAGACCAAACAGAAATTTCAGGTGTAAAGGATATTCATGATACTTTGGGGCAATTAAAAGCTTTTCGGCAACTCTGTATTCTGAGAAAACAATAATTGCAACATCTAACTGGCACTTTGTGAGCTGATTCATGTAGTTTTGGTGCTGGTGGGAGCCATAGACCTAGAACAAGCAGCTGTGAGGATCGTGACCCTATTTTCAACCTTCCACTGATATAATTATATTGTCATGAGTCATAATTCAGTTTACACTGAGAAGGAGAGAAGCCAAAGAACATTCCCTGCAAGACGCAGCAAGTCAAGCTGAGAAGCTCTTAGTACAAGGATCATGAGCCAAGGGAATGAGTTCACGTCGTGACTATGAACCTTAAGTAGGGCAACCAATCTGCACTTGGACGCCGGACGCCTGTTATCATCAGATCTGTAGTTAACATTAATCCAATAAAGCACAGATCCACTGCCAGATCTTTATATCACATGAAAACTATTAGTTCTAGTTTAGCAAGAATTGCAGATACGAATGAAATACAACCATATGCAAACTCATCCCGAAAGGTGGTACGCAGAATCTCCAAAGTACCGTAATACAGAGCAGTCCATGTCTTTATTCAACATCTCTATGGAAAATATTCCTATAACATAGTGTATTTTGGAGCAAATCAAGAATTTTTGATTTGTTTGTGTGAGTCTGCATGTTCATAAAGATATATGGATGTTTGTACACCATGATCAATAGACTACACTGTGTGCAGAATCATTAGTAAGGCAGTATTTTGACCACATTATCATTTTTATGCAGATTTTCCAATTCCAAACTGTAGAAACCGAAGGCAATGATGATCCGGTCTATGGTGTTCTCGTAGGTTTTAAGGATAGGTTTGCTAGTTCAAGTTTCATATAGTTTTTTATTCTAAATGTATTTAAACAAATAAGAACTGGTATGTACAATGCGTTTCAGTATATACTAAAGAAAGCCTTCCTCGGGTATATTATATATTCATCCAGCTTGCACTGGTACTCTCTATTAAATAATGTTACATTGCTTTGTATTTAGGTCCTGTCACACCTGGCGACGGGGCTGGAGATGTCGGCGGCGACTGGCGGGTGCGTGCACGTTTTTGTCGCCCCACCAGCGTCGCCGCATGGGGTGACATCTCCAGCCCCGCGCCGGCGAGCTGACAGGCGGCATCGCCGCCGGGGTGTCTGAAAACCCCAGCGGTGATGCAGGACAATGGGAGCCTATGGCTCCCATCGCCTGACAGGTCGCCGGCGGCCAGTAACATGGGGCGATGTGTGCACAGCGCCCCAGATCGGTCGCCTGGTTTCAGAGCACTGCTCTGAAACCAGGCGACTTCCCTGCAGCGCCGACATCGCCCCTTTACATGAGGCGACATAGGGGCGATGTTGCCGCCGATAGGCCACTCCCCTACGTCGCCTATGTAATTGGCGGCGATGTCGCCCTGTGTGATGGGGCCTTTAGGGAGAGACCATTTTGATTTGTTTATATACTTTTAAAATAAAATATTATATGAAACTTAAATTAGGAACCCTATCCTTAACACCATGCAGGAGCGCCACAGACTGGATCATCGTTGTCATCACTACTTTCTATGAGTGTTTGGAGTATTCACTCTTAGCACCTGGAGGTATACAGCAATGTGGATAAGGAATTAGCAAACCTAAGATCCATATAGGTCATTGAGCATTCGAAAAAAGTATATATAAGGTCAGCACATAATTGTAAGCACCTATCCGAAAGTGTCCTTTTAAGTATACTTTAATCTGGCACCACGTGTTGTCTCTTCCTTTATTTTTCCTACCAGTAAATTTTTCTTTGAAGCTGCATATACTTGAATGGTTATTGGAATAAAGCAACTGAGGTGATGTGTATTTCTATACCGAGGAGGATGCACCCTAAGGATACAACACCCTTAATCAAGGTGTGCAAAATTATTAGGCAGCTAGATTTCCTCAGGTATGTTGGACCAAAAAAGGATGAAGCACTTTTAAAATTGCTAATATATTGGGGTGTGATCACAGAACCATCAAAATGTTTTTTTGTTTTTTTTCATAGCACGCAAATGTAATAGAATAGCAGCGACGTGGTAGTCAAGGGCTAGCTGGGGATGTAACGCCCTGGCCTGTTACAGTGACGTGTCTCTGATGAACCGTTATAGTCAGGTTCCCTTCATTTTAGAGTGTTCTCCACATGGAATCAGGCGGCACCGTGTTGTTTCATATGGAACTTTTACTTGATAAAACATACTAAAGGCCCAGTTACACACACAGATAATTGTGCAGATATTGTTCGCAGATCTCTGGTTGCATTGAAATCATGGACACATTGTTACATTTGTGCACGGCCATAAAATGGAACAATGTGTCCATGATCTCACTGCAACCAGAGATCTGTGACCAATATCTGCACAATTATCTGTGTGTGTAACTGGGCCTTAAGGGTTGGTTAGTAGGTTATATACTTATACAATGGTAAAAACTGCAATATACTCTATATATACTCTATCTGCAATATACACGCGGCAATATTGCATGCAATTTCACTGGCAATTGCTGGTTGCAGTGAAATCATGGACACATTGTTCTATTTTGTTGCTGTGTACAAATGGAACTATGTGTCCATGATTTCACTGCAACCAGCAGATTGCCAGTGAAATTGCAAACAATATTGCCGCGTGTGACGGTACCTTAAGTGTCATATGTAAAGTGACTATGAAGAGCTAGTCTGAAAGTCATAACTCAATCACGGGGATCATTGGTGCTGGCTATAGTTCTTCCTATTCTGTTTTCTATTCTCTCTCTCAATCCAATATGCACACTGTGGAGCTGACATATTAAAGTGTACAAGCCAGAAAGCTGGAGTAAAACACTTTGAATAGTCACAATGTTTTGGTGCAATGCAGAATTGCACAAAAATGTTGAAACTTTTGTCATTTTCATGTCTGTTTCAAGCAGCTCACCTAAATGGTGGGAGCTGGGTTGAGGATAGAGCTTGGTTATGCCTGACTGGCAAATTCATATTAAATAGCAGTATTTCTTACACCAGAAATGTTACTCCAGTCCCCAACTGAAGTAATATTCTGGCAAGGCCATTAATAACATGCCCTGTGTTCATTAAGTGGTTTGAGCTTCTTATTGAACTCTGCATTTCTGACTCCAAAAGACCCCTTTATTAAGAGGGGTGTGTACGGTGCCAGTCTTAATGAATCCATGCCTATTTGCACTAATGATGAAAAGCACTGCTACAGTTAGGAAAGGGGATTTTTGAACATAGCAGGATTTTCTGGGAATGTGAGCTCTGTATATTAGATATCACACGTTATAACAATACCCTACTAATCTTACATGGGAAATCTCCATACAATAGATTAACCAAAGAATTGTGAAAACGTCATGTTCAGCTATAGAGGATATTCTGTTACTTCCCCAGTACATTTGATCCTGGATAATGTCTACTTAAGACAATGCCCAACTCAGTTCAAAGAAGAGTGAGCACCAAGAAATGATTGGAAGTTCTTTGAATAATATGAGGCTAGGCAATATTACGTCAGATGCAGAGCTAACCGCACTATAATATGTGCCTCCTAGCTCCATATGTGTAGTAATTGCCAGAAGGTTTTTTTTTTGTGAAATGGGAGTTTGATTGACCATACTAAATAACGAAACATATTTTTTAAGAACTACCATCTTTCCATACCATCTTTCCAAAGCTCATCACTAATGGTTTGATCACCTCTGAGATAGGATTATGTAGCACAAAAATATTTTTTTTCAGTGCTTTTACATAGTTTCATAGATTTTACGGTTGAAAGTAGACTTCAAAGGGAACCAACCACCAAGATCTAACCACCTGTAAATCAGTGCAGCAGGTGATTGACGTGTGCAGCATGACCTCACTATTTGTTTTTTTACTTCCTCCCCTGTGGGCTTGTCTTTCTGCTACAAGACGAACCTCCTCTCCCCTCCCTCTCATTCAGAGCCATCCTGGTGGGGAGGTTCGGATAACACCAGAAAACAAGCCCAAAGGGGAGGAATAAAGATAAAACCCAATAGTGATGGTATGCTGCACACATCAATCACCAGCTGCACTGATTTACAGGTGGTTAAATCCTAGTGCTTGGTTCCCTTTAAGTCCATCAGAAGCAGATACAATTGTGAATTATTGTCACTTGCTCTAGTGACAGTGACGACAAGGGCACTGGAGAGGCCACAATATGACAACCCCCTACAAAATCGGACTATTCCTCACTCCTCCTCCTTCCTGACTGATATTTTCATTTTACTAGTGTCCTTGTCACCACAGGTAGCCTGGGGTGGTACTTGGTAGGTACAGGTAGTCCAGCTCTCCCAGGATGGCACATCCATGCCCGTCTTCTCAAGAAGGTTTGCTCCCAGATCAGTTCTCAAGAGCATGAAACATATACCAGAACTAGGTCCATTACATGAGGAGAATCATGTTAGTTTTTGCTCCTTAGTGTGTGGAGGAACAGAAAGAGCACTGCCAGAGACCTAAAAATATGAACTTCAGCGAGCTACTGATTCGCTTATTTCTTTATAAACTGACATTAAAGGGAATTGTCACCAGTTTTTGAGCCTATGAACAAATGCCACCATCTTTAAAGGGAACCTGTCACCCCCTTTGGGCACTTTAAACTGTGCCCACCAGGTTACACATGTCGCGAGACTTTGGCAGTTCAATGGAAGAGCACGGCATCCAGCTCCAGCGGCTTCACTGTGCAGGCACAAGTGAGGCTGTCACTCCCCACCAATCCTGTTATCGGCGCGGTAATTTCAAAACTGCAGGGCGGGTTTTGCAGCCCTGAGGGACGGTGATGACGTTATACATCCACAGCACAGAGCAGCCTTTCGATCTCAATAGGCTGCAGGATGGCACAGAATAAAATTTATTTTCACAGGTATGAGGGGTCAGTCTGGACACATACAGGGTTAATAGAACCCCATTTACATGATGTGTAACCTGGTGGGCACAGTTTAAAATGCCCAAAGGGGTTGACAGGTTCCCTTTAACTATTAATTTGCTGTATTCCACAGCTCCTGACTCTCCCTGTACCCTCCCAAAATACCATTTGATATGCTCCCACATTGTATGTAAATTAGCTTGCGTGGTCCAATGAGCGTCCTCCGGGTGGTGTCTGTGCCTCCGCTCTGTTGCTCATTGTGTCCTCCTACTTTAATTGTAGCCCCACTACCTGACGAAGACTGTCTTGAGCAGTTGAAACATGTTGTGGAGCTGTGAGGGGAAAATAAAGATTGCGGTTTATAAACTTCATCATCCTGGTGCCTGAGCTTTAGCAGCGCTTCTACAAGACCGCTAAATCATTTTCTTGCATGCTCCTACTTTAATTGCCATGGATGACGCTTCCTGCATCATCCACATAATGGACCATGATCTTGCACCTGCAGAATACTCTCATAGGCCCACTCTGGTGCACTCTGCTCTTTCCTACTGCAGGCAGAGCATAAACCATCACGTGCCGAGCGACATCATTGATATGTCATTCTGAATAAGTCGCTCAGCACTTGTGCAGTGATGTTCTATGCTCTTCCTGCAGTAGGAAAGAGCAGAGTGCACCAGAGTGGGCCTGAGAGACTACTGTGCAGGAGGATGCGGCAGAAAGGGAGGCACAGATGCTGAAGCAAGCACAAGGACACCCATCAGACCAGATCATCGTAATTTACCTACAGTGCAGGAGCATATTTAGGCTGTGTTCTGATGCAGAAATTGAGTATCATGCAAAAGATTTCAATTTTTATTTGTGGACATGCTTGTTAAAATATAGAAAGTGGTGCAGAAATACTGACAGTCAAGAAAGGCGACCACTTGGACCTTATTTGCCCAAATACATAGACATCCCCTTGAGGAAGCTGGTTGCTACCACACAGAGCTGGCGAAACGCCGCGTCGGGGCCACCGCTCTCTTTTCTTCTGGTGACCACAGGACTGGAGTTGTAGCCCACAGACTGTAGGATGGGAATGAGTACTTTATGATAATACCTCAACATTTTATGTTCATTACTTGTATTTCACAAAAGAGATAGGAACCTTGGTGTATTTTGTCAGATGCCTTTCACCTGGCCGATTTGGCAGTGAAATGGGGACGATATGCACGTGCACTTTAATATAATATAATTGACATTATCACCTGTTCTTCTGTTAATGAAATGTATATATCCCATGTGCTTCTTGAACATATGTAAATGGACTTATTGTTGGTATATGTCAAAAATACCTGCACTTGCACTTTGAAATAATTGACATTGCCGCTTATCCATGTTGAGCAGTTTTTGCCCTCCGTGTGGTTCTTTGTTGTTTGTATAAGGGACATATTATGTTGTCAATGCTGGAATATTAAAAATACCCATTATGTATTTGGGCAAATAAGGCCCAAGTGGTCGCCTTTCTTGACTGTCAGTATTTCTGCACCATTGTTTATATTTTAACAAGCATGTCCACAAAATTTTAATCGTTTGCAAGATACTCAATTTCTCCTGATTCATTATGAATATGTATGTTCTTGCAGATAGGGGACCCCTCACTTGATAAGCAATGTGGGGGGACTCTTGTACTCTGGAGTACTAGTCCGGACCCTGTTTTTGATGTGTTCTGATGCGGCGTAATTGCCGCGTATTTCTGCTTTTATGACGCGCTTTTTCACTGCAAAAGAGCGCGCGCAAAAAGAATTGACATGGCGATTCCTTGTGCTTTTTTCAGCGTGCATTTCCCATAGGCTACATGTTCAAATGGCTTCAGGAAAAGTGCGGCGTCTGCATGCAGTCATGCTTTTTTGCGCTGAAACATGCGCAAAAAAGCGCCACTGCACAATACACAGCCAAATACGCCGCGTCTGAACGCATCCTAAATTGTATTTTGGGGGTTATACAGGGGGAGTCAGGAGCTGATACATGTTTGTGGAATGCAGCAAAGGAAAATTTAAAGGTGGCACCATTTGTTCATAGGCTCAAAAACTGGTGACCGATTCCTATTGACTGACTCATTGAGGGTGAAATAAGGGCTCAACGTACTGCAGTGGGACCTGTACTTATAACACAGCAGTGCGTAGCTCAATTGGCATTTACCAGAGGAGTCCAGCATTGACAGCTATCATTGCCAGATGGGAGTAGCTTTACACAGAATGCATGTGACAGATATGAAATAGTCTCGAGATGTTGTGGTGAACATTATGACACCCACATCCTCATCTAGCAGGACCTGTTTGGGGGGTGGGTAAGTTATGATCTGGGGAGGTATATCCTGGGAAAGTTGAAAAACCTCTTTGTGATAACCAATGAAACCTTGATGGCAGTTACCCACTGCGGTGAAACTCTCAGAGACATTGTCAAACCTTTCAGTAGGCAATGAATTCTTCGTTGTTCAGGACAATGCCCGGTGTCATGTGGTCAAAGATTAAAGGCAGTTCCTAGATGACGAAAGCATTCATACCATTGACAAGACTAAATTCTGCAGACACGCATACAACGAGAACCTCGTTTTTTTTAATTAAATCAGTGCACCTGACTCTGCCACAAAGCACCACACACTGTCCAGGAGCTCACTGATGTCCTGACCCAAGTCTGGAGGCGATTCTGCAGGACTCCATCTGCTGTCTCATTAGTATCATGACCAGATTTTATCAGGAGTGCATACAGACATGTGGGTGCCATATGCATTATAAGGGTGGAGGCACACTGGCGTTGAACTCGCGCGAGTTTAATGCGAGAAAAACTCGCATTAAACTCGGACCTGTATCTTTCAATGATACAGGTCACATTAATGCGAGTCCCTGGCATTAAACTCGCTTTGCGAGAGCAATCCGAGTGCAATCGCAGCATGCTGCGATTGCACCGCAATTGCTTTGCGCGAGGGGCCATTAAAAGTATATGGGTGCGAGTCTAGCTCGCACTCATACAGCACACCGTGCGATAATCGCAGCCGTATGCTGCCAAAATCACTGGCCCCCCGCAGTCCCCATACAGTTACAATAATGTTTTATTGCTGTGACAGAAGCAGTGAAGCAGTATTGTATGTATAATTTATTATTTTTTGCAAAGTTACACTTATCAGCTTGATTTTACATGTTTTTACCATGTCGGCTGTTCAGGACTTCATTCTGCACTGTGCTACCGAGGGGGTTTTAACCCGGTGATTAAGGGGTTAATCAGACGCTGGTGTCATGACACCATCTGTCCAGGGGTTGTCCTTTCCCCCCTGGATACATGGTGACATGACATCATGTGTCTGAATGGGTTAATTATGTCGGGTGTATAGATGAGACAGAAAGAGCCGTGATTTGTGAGGAGCTGTCCATGGTGCTGAAGCCCTGGCTTCCATTCACAAATCACTGGCTCTTTCTGTCACATCTCTACACCCAACATACACTTGAACCTGGTTTACAGAATAATTAACCCATTCAGACACATGATGTCATGTCACCATGTATCCAGGGGGGAGGACAACCCCTGGACAGATGGTGTCATGACTCCAGCGTCTGATTAACCACTTAATCACCGGGTTAAAACCCCCTTGGTAGCACAGTGCAGAATGAAGTCCTGAACAGCCGACATGGTAAAAACGTGACAAATGAAGCTGATAAGTGTAACTTTGCAAAAAATAATAAATTATACATATAATACTGCTTCACTGCTGCTGTCACAGCAATGAAACATTATTGTAACTGTATGGGGATAGCAGGAATTATACAGGCGAGCAGCACTAATGCTGTTCCATGGTCCATCAAGACCATGGACAGCAGAGAAAAAAACAGCACACGCGCACTCACACCTCACACTCGTACCACATACACTTACATACAGCCAGGCACATTCACCACACGCACCACACTCGCACCACACTAGCACCACACTAGCACCACACTGGCACCACACTCGCAACAAACTAGCACTGCACTTGCATCACTGTCATGCATCAAAAACGCAGTGTTTTTGATGCATGATAGTGTGCCTCCACCCTAAGTCACATTATGAGTTGCTGTGATGTAATTCACGCAAATAGGATCTGCCTTTGAATTTTTCTTTTTCCTTTGAATGTTGTGATTTGGACTCTACCCATAAAAGGACTCTGTCAGTGTTATTTTTCAGTATGATATTAATAGTACCCTTGAAAAGTGCCTGGACAGAACTTTCAGAATATGTAAGAATCATTACTGTACCCTTTGTAGTTCTCTTGCTATAAGCGCTTTCACACCCTGCGGGCAGCTGCTTTACTAGTCCTGTCCATTACTTTCACTTCCAAGTTGTCTGCAGTATGTAAATATTATTTAAATAACCACACCTACCCATGTTTTCTGTCCCTCCCCTCTGTGCTGAAGTTACCCTGAAAATCTCAGGCTTGAGCAAGCTGGGGGGAGGGGGAGGGGAGAGAAGAGGTGTTTTGTGCTACAACTCTTGTAGTACTACACGGTGTGCTGTCTGTGAGAGATTTCTGTTTATTTGAACAATGGTTTTCCTGCAAACATGTAATGTGTGCATCTGCTGAGCAAATGATCAAATGTTGATATAAACACAAATAAATATCTCCGAGAGCACACACCACACATTTGCTTCAGATACACACAAAGACACTGCTTAATACTAGAGAGAAATAAAGATGTCGGAGGTGCAGGTACCAAGAGCACACACCTTCTCTTCCCTCCTTTTTCCTCTGTAGTGAGTGCCTGGAGAGCCGCATGCACAGGATACAGAACCCCTCCCCCATATGAGTGATTTCCAATGAACTACTTGTATGCAGGGCAGTGATGTCACTATGTGAATATTCATTCCCTGGGGAGTGTGCTGCAGAGAATTAAGTGATCACTCACTGTGATTGACAGATGGAATGAATATTTTATTTTGTAGTTTACAGAGGATAGGGGGTGAGTATAATTAAAAGAACTACATCAATAGAAAGAGCTTCACCAGAGGAATTAGAAAATGGTATCAGTTACATATGGATTTTTGACCTGACAGATTCCCTTCCCTTGGTTGATGATTTTGGTTAATGATCATCATCTGTATGATTTTATTAGGCTCTCACGTCATTCTGGAAGAATTTTGTATAACTATTATTTGCAACATTGCTTAAGTTTATTGAGGATTGTGGGCATTCGTCTACACCCAGCTCTCTTAAAACCTTGCTGCAGTATTTCTATTGGGCTGCATTTTTTACTTTGGGTCATTGCAACATCTTGATTTTTTTTCTTTTTCAGCCACTCTGCTGTAGATCTGCTAGTGTGCTTGGGATCACTATCCTGTTGAATGACCCAACTTTGGTCAAGCTTTAGCTTTTGGATGGTTGACCTAATAATTGACTCTAGAATATTTTGTTATACAGAGCAGTTTATGGACTACTCAATTAATGGCTGCAATGTGTTCGGGTCCTGTGGCTGCAAACACACCTATACAGTGGCGTAACGTGACGCTTATGGGCCCCGATGCGAAAGCTCCAACAGGGCCCCCAATTATTGCAAAACTTTAATAGGATTAGACTTTTTGTATAGGCCAAATGGACTTTTGGGGCCCCCCACAGGGGCGGACTGGCCCAGGTGGCAGGGGGGCAAGTGCCCCCCAGGCTGGTGCTTTTGCCCCTATTTAGGGCTGCCCCTTTAATTATAAGGGCCGGCGGCCGCTATTGCTTTGTGGACTCAGCTGGTGCAATTACACAGTCGGCAGTGCGCGGTGAGTGAAAGCACCCCCCCTGCTCCTCACCCGGCCACAACCAATAGCGCTCCCCCCCCCGCTCCTCACCCGGCCACAACCGATAGCAGCAACCACCCCGCCCTCCTTCCCCCGCTGATCAGGGCTGCAGGATCCAGCTGACACCCGGGACGAGCTCCGCCAGTCAGCCCCTGGGCCCCCAGCCTCAAGGGCCCGGATGTACCTATTGTAGTTACACCTCTATGCCCATATCATCACCCCTTCAGCACCAGACAATTGGAATGTTGTGTTTGTGCTGACATGTTGTGTTTAAGGATACCATTACACGGTGCCACCTAGCCACCGATGACGGCGGGGAATCACGGGTGCGCGCATCCCCGCCGACATCGCCAGTGAACTATCACACGGGGCCCAGGAACCCAGCGACTGGTAACCCGCAGTGTTGAACATTGCGGGTCACTGCGTTACACAGGACGATCATGCCTGATGACCCTGTTTAGATCGCCAGGTTTCACAACACTGGTGTGAAACCTGGCAATCATTCTGAGGTGATATTTCGCCTCATTATCGCCGCGTCAGACTAGGCGACGCACCGGCGATCTCGGCGGTGATAGGCCACGCCCCTGCATCACCGCCGAAATCGCCACCTAATGTGACGGTACTCTTAGACTTTCTAAACATTGTTTTTTTATGTTCTGATATATAAAAAACAGAATTCAATTTAGGGTATATTAAGTTTTTCTCATGGCTGCATATACTGTATACATAAACATAACCAAACATTTTATTCTTCTCATCCTATCTTATGGTAAGTCCTATTTTTTTGCATAATATTTTAATACTCACTGATTTAAATATTTTGTCTCTTCTTGCAAACAAGCCAAACGTGATAATAAGCGCTCCGACCACCACCGCTGCTGCGATTGCCTCCACTGGAAGACCAGGTTTCCGATCTGTGAGAGAGACACTAGACATTATTGACCACACTGACTAAAGGAACTAACCCTATAATCCGCAGTACATCAATACCGCTATTATACATGCAAAGTTAGCAGACTATATTGCTCAAAACACAAAGACTCTTCCGTCATGAATAATGGCATTAATAAATATAGATAATTCCAACCCCCTCCCCCCCAAATAGAAGAAGGAAAAAAATCCCAATAAAATGAATAATAGAAGAAAGTCTTGGACACTGAAAAAACTGATAAATTAGATGGTTGTTTGATGGATATATCATTTAAGCGACTATCTCATACTTCAGTTTTTTTCAGCGCCGAAGATTTTTTCTTTTATCTTATTGAGTTATGTAAGGCCCCTTTCACATCAGGGTTTTACGCTGATCGCGGCAGTTGCAGTGAAAAAACCGCAACTGCCGCGATTACCACATAACGGCCGCACTTGCGGTTCACTTGCAGCAAGCCCCATACAATGTCTATGGGGCTTGCGGCAGGTGCGGTTTCGGCACTTGCGGCAGGTGCGGCCGCAAAAAAAACACGGCATACCGCGTTTTTTTCGCGGACGCACCTGCCCCAAGTGCCAAAACCGCACTTGCCGCACCTGCCGCACACTTACCGCAAGTCCCATAGACATTGTATGGGGCTTGCCGCAAGTGTGCTGCGATTGCGGCCGTTATGCGGTAATCGCGGCAGTTGCGTTTTTTTCACCGCAACTGCCGTAATCAGCGAAAAACGCTGATGTGAAAGGACCCTAATTTCTTCTGGCACAAACTACTGCTGTACAGTGAGCTGGCCTTTCACTGAATGATGGAATGACTTTTAGCATAGATGGCATTAGCATGACAATGCTGTTGTCGTTATATGGTACCATATTAGTAGCAAGGATAAATAGGACTTAAATCTATCATATGATTGTAAGTGTATGTTATACAAGTACGTAATATGATGTCCATCCTGTTTTATGCTTTTACTATATATGGCAGCACACAAAGATGCCGATTCACTCTGACTAGCATTGTGCACACCAATATTAAAAAACAGGCTCACTGGTGTACAGTCTGCTTAATTCATTAAAGGGGTTTTTCCACAAATAAAGGTAATTAAAAAATTGATTTTAATCAATAGATCTTGGAATAATAATAGCTTCCACAATTGCATGTGTTTAAAAAGTTTTCCTGTTCTGAGATAATCTTATATATGTGTCCCTGCTATGTACTGTGTAATGGATGTGTCTGACCGTACAGGGACATGATCTGATCATACCACATCTCCTGTGCTGAGATAATCTTAAATATGTGTCCTGCTATGTACTGTGTAATGGATGTGTTTGACCGTACAGGAACATGGTCTGATCATACCACATCTCCTGTGCTGAGATAATCTTATATATGTGTCCCTGCTATGTACTGTGTAACAGATGTGTCTGACCGTACAGGGACATGGTCTGATCATACCACATCTCCTGTGCTGAGATAATCTTATATATGTGTCCCTGCTATGTACTGTGTAATAGATGTGTCTGACTGTACAGGGACATGGTCTGATCAATCATAGAAAAGCTTCTGGGCAGGGGAGGAAGTAATAAAGTAAACATATTACAGCACAAGATCACAAATCACAAATCACCATGTCAATTCTTTCTGCAGTTTTTCTCTGCGTTTTTCCATTGCCCCCATGGTAAATGGGCTCTGAAAAAGCGCAGAGAAAAATGCAGAGAAAAATGCAGAAAAAAACGCAGTGTGTGAAAGGAGCTGCGTATGTCACAAAAATCACGTAAAAAGACGCAGTGTGTGAACGTAGCCTTAAGTGTGACAAACATGCAAAAGAATAAACAGAAAGGGGCAAACACTTTTTCACACCACTGCATATACAGGTGCATCTCAATGAATTGGAATATCATCAAAAAGTTAATTTGTTTCAGTAATTCAATACATAAAGTGAAACACATATATTATATAGAGTCATTACACACAGAGTGATCTATTTCAAGTGTTTAGTTCTGTTAATGTTGATGATTATGGCTTACAGCCAATGAAAACCGAAAAGTCATTATCTCAGAAAATTAAAGTATAACACAATGTGAAGAAAGGGTGAATAGTTCTGCGCTGTTCAGCAGAGAAACGGTCAAAGTTGTAATAATCAGCGATTTTCCTTATTCTCAATGCGACTGTGCAGTTGGCGCATAAAACATGTTAAGAATAAAGAAAATCGCTGATTATTACAACTGACTTAGGCTGCCTTCAGACTTGCAGATGCATCTGCAGCGTTTTGCAGATGCATCTGCAAGCATCTGCATGCAGACCGCAGCCCCTATGTTTATAATGGTGCGCACGGCGGTCTGCAGATGCTTGCGGACCGCCGTGCGCACCCATTCACTCCTATATGTGATCTGTGCGCACGCGGATGCCTGCGCACAAATCACACACTCCCGCCCGCACCATGGACGCGAGATGTTTCACGGCTGAACAGCGCAGAACTATTCACCCTTTCTTCACATGGTGTTATATTCTTCAAGGGTGATCTGCAGCAGTTTGGCTTATACAGGAGTTGATAAGGTGAGTACTTCTCCTCAAAGACCACCTGTGTACCGTTGATAAGACCCTATTGAACCTTTTCTTTCTTTTAGTTTCTGGTTAGAAAATTAAAGTAGGGAGGATAAAGGGTTAAAAACTGCACTGCCATATTCCACGGGACATCAAGGAATGAATATAATATTGATTAGTCAATGAGTTTCAGGGCTCCCAGAAATGCCCTGAAACATGTCAACATCATATTGATTTGCCATGAGGAAGAGGCCATGGAGCCCTGAACCGCGTTGACTAATAAATCAATATTATATTAACCCTTTAATGTCTCGTGGAATACGATTATCTTAAAACAGAAACACATCTAATGGTGCAAATTATTATTCCAAGATCTATTGATTAAAACCAACTTTAAAATGAACTTTGACCCTGGAAAAACCCCTTTAAGTTGCACTTACCACTTAATGAGGTAGATGCTCCTCTTAATTGCCATGTGCCACGGCCAGAAATGCACATCCAATCAGGGGCTGGAGTATGTATTTTATACTTGGCAAATCTTCATCTTTTGGACAAATGTATAATGAACTAAGCAGAAAACCTAGCAATTCGTGGGTCAGTTCCCATATGTGTAGATACAGATTTATGCTGCAACCTCATAAGATGGAAATACTGCTTGAATATGTCACATTTTCTGTTTAATGAATCAGATCCTATAGCTCTGATTATGCTTCAAGGCTTTGTCTGGGCTTTTTGGATAATTTCTGTGTCTAGCCAGGCTGCAAAATATTGGCAGTTTGTAATATACATCCTGTCAACATTTTGTTTTGTTACCCAGAGATCACATATTTGCGGCAGCCAGGGAACGTCCATGGAGTGTGTTTGTGTTGGAGCCTGCATGGAAATGAGGAACTGGACGTTACGCCCAGACTCCTCCAAACATGCCCCCTCCCCCAGTCTCAGTATATCTGGCCACCCCTAGACTGCTACAGGCCTGCCCCAGCCCCTAATGTCACCACCCACCCCATTGTACACAGCGGTCCCTTGCTCCACTGACACACTGTGCCGAATGCACAGCTATGAAGGCAATTCGGCTCACTGTCAGTGCAGGAGGGACCACTGCATGTGTGTGCAATCACCCTGTGTTCTCTGTGCAGTGGAGCCGAGGTCCTCAGCCCAGGTCTCTGTGCCCTGGAGATGCACCTCTCTATACCTCCGGTACCATAGACTCTTTATACTGCTGCCGCCGGCTCTATGGTACTAGGAGGTATAGAGAGGAGCATCTCCAGGGCACAGAGAGTTATGTGGCCTTCCTGTGTTGCTGTGTGTGTTCTCGTCATAGGCTGCCTGAAGTGTGGAGATTCCAAACTGCTTCAAGATCCTCCGTGCCTGTAACACCAGAGATGGTATGCTGGACTATACCTGCAACATCAGTAAAGGTACGGAAACATCAACCCTGTGTGAGACTGTTATTGCAACCCTTGATCCTGCTCCCTCTATAGACTGTCCTGCAGCTCCTAGCTTATACAACTGCCTCGGGGAGCATAACCATCTAGCTGACCTACCATCACCCCGGAGGTCTGTCCTGCTGCTTCGGTAAACATACCGGAACCGTAGGTGGTGTCACAAATTACTTTTATTTTTATTATTTTTACTGACTCTTTTAGAGACCACCAGGGCCACGGGACATCCCTCATGAATCAACTCCCAGAACCGAGTACCCCACAGCCCTGGGGCGGGTCATATCTATATCATTAAAAAACCTAATAAATGGAAATTGGAAGTTGCGGGGGGAAAAAGAGAATTGTGGCATTCTCATGCCAGTCCCAATCAGCTTCACCAAAATTGGATTTCATAGGACTCTGATGTTTTAATTCATGAAGTTAGGTTAGTGGCCTAAATTATGCCAGACATGACCCTGACTGGAATACATCCCCGTTGGAGGTGCACAACACTTGCAAGATGTGCCTATTTCAGTTAGTATAATGCATTTCTCATTAAATTAGGTGCATCTTACTCCACTTCTCCAAGTGGCCGTATAGAGCTAATATTTATGGATTTAATGGCACTGAGAATTAAGGAAACTCTGTCCCCAATCTGCTATGCACTCACTTGCATTGTCTGTGTGGAGCCCACTGGGACGGGGTACTCAGTACCGGACCGGAGTATCACGGCGGTCTTGGTCCGGACCGTGTCCCGAGCCCACAAGAAAAGGGGTTATTTACAGGGATTGTCGTGACGCCACCCACGGGTTGTGGTCAGTGGGGACCACCGCTGCTGCTTGCTTCTGCCAGGAGGATGGATGTTGCTAAAGCCGGATGGATGAGCCCGCCGTGGGTCGGGCTGCTCCTGGCAGGGTAGATAACAGTTTAACATGCAGAGAATCCCACACTGCGGACACTGGCAGGGTTCACCAGGTTTACTTAAGTTCTTCACAGTACAGTTCAAAAAGCTGTACAGCTTCTTACAGGTTAAATTCCACACTTCCAGTTACTACCCTGTGTGGCGCCCCGCAATGCAGGCGTCACAGAGGGGTACTGCACCCATAAAAGCGGTGCAGATACTGTAGATGCAAGCAGATTCCAGGCTGATGGGTGGAACCCACACACAAGCACCCCCACACTAGATCACATGGTGGGAGGTACCCGGGAGGGAATAAAATCCACCTCCAGGGGGAACTAGCAGTCAGCTAGCTATCAGCCAGGCAGTGAGCCTGAGGGAGCAAGGAGGGTTTCTCGGCTGAGGACCTGGGAAAGGCTAAGAACAGATCCCAGGCGCAGACAGCCAGCCTGGGGGAAGAGAGGACTACAGAGAGTCCAACCCCGGCAGCTTACCGGGTACCGGAGCCCGCACCTGTGGGATCCTCCAAGGACCACAGAAAATCCGGCGTTCTGAGGAGTATATCTATATACTGCCCAGGCTCTTAAGCGACCAAAAGAGGGAACAAAACACAGCAGGGCGGAGCCGCAGTGTTAAGAGAAGGTAACCCGACGGGAGCGAGGAGAGTGAGAGACAGCAGGAGGCCAGATCCGCTTTATGGGGTCAGACTTCACACAACTACTGGGAAGCAGGAAAGAATTGATGGAGAAAAGGCACACACTGAGGGTTCCATCCTACCACCTGAGATCCGCTTGCAGCCACCCATTAGTTACTTGTCATTTAACATCTTACTGCACGGAGAACTGTAACCATTGCTGCTAAAGTTCCAGTAAAGTACCCGTTCGACTCTGCTGCATCTTCTTTCTATGAACTTATTTTTTTCACAGGATCGCTGCTCCGTAGGTCCCACTCCTGCCTGCGGAGGACTACACCATCTCAGCCACAATACCACCGACCTCCGGAGGACTGTGGCGGTGCTGATGCTACTTCACCAGGAACTGCAGGTGGCGTCACGACAATAAACTCTGCAAATAGTCCCCTGTATATAGCAACCCCTTTTTCATAGAATAGTCCCCCCAGGACACGGAATCAGGAGTGGCCGCCATTCCCCGTGACACAGTTAACCCCCTGCGGCCTGATACCCGAGTACCCCACACCCTGGGTCTCGACACCTGCAGCCAGGTTCCTGCCTTAGACCCTTCTCTTTCTTGATTCCTCTCAGGCTCTTCTACACTTCTCTTCCCCAGTGTGCTGTATGGTAGGTGACTCAGGTTCTTGTCTTCTCCCTATGTGTGGGTAGCAAGCGCTGAACCCTATATGCTACCCTACCTCCTGCACGTGTGTTAGGAGATCACACTTGGAATCTGAGCTCACCGTCGGTATGTCTGTGATCCGGCTTGTAGCTACGGTCACCTCAGAGCCGACTCTCTGGTCCCAGACTAGCCTTCCAAGGTCCCTATGTTTCAGGGGATCACCAGGCTCTTTCCTACCCGTGTGACTACGGCGTACATAGGGGATCCTTTCTTCCAGTCGTCTTCTGGCACCACTGCCGTTTTCTTCGCTGGCCCAGCTGTACTGGCCTAGTCCTGGTCTTTATGCTCGGCACCCTCTGGCCTACTACGTCTTTACTGTTCAGCACCCATTGGCCTACTGACTACTACTTCCTGGTTTTCCCCTTTTATATCCGGTCCGTCACCTTGACTACGTCCCACCCACTGTGACTGGCCCTACCACTCCTTGCCCGCCTAGAGTCCCGGGCACCGGGTTAGGTCTTGTGTCTGTGGGTCTGTGGGTGTGTTTATAAGGGTGTTTGTAGAAAACTGTCTACCCTCTTCTTGGCTGCAGTTCTTACCTTTGGCCACCCTGGTCGCAGGGGCGCCACATCTGCAGTAAGGCTATGTCCCCACTGGACGTTTGTGCTCCGTTTAGGAGATCAGTTTTGGTGCATTTTCTGCAGCCAAAACGAATCCTCTTTTTTTTGCAAAAAAGCATCACTAACGCATCATCCGATTGTGTTGCTTTTTCGCTTTGTTTTTTAAGTGCTTTGCTTTTGCTTTTTCAAAGCAAAAATGCGGTACTATTCCATAAGCAGTGGCAGGGGGGACACAGACAGACTGACAGACACACACATTCTATATTACCTTCCCCAAGGCCTGCAGTGTCCAGTGATTGGTTACTCCCGAGTATTGCACAGTAGTGTCGCACACCCAGGGGCCGGGGTACTCGGAGCCAAACCGATCTGTCTCTGGGTTGTCACGGCGATGTGACCCGGTTCCGTGGTCCCAGGTGCGGCAATACAAAGAAAGGGGAGTAATAAAGTTTATTGGAATATTTCATGATGCCACCTGTGAGTCGTGGCCAGTATGGGTCACCGCTGCCGGTCAGACTGCTGGGGATGATGGTGGAGGTGGCAGCCTGGATGATGAGCCCTCCACAGGTAGGGCCGTGTCCCCAGGGTAGGTGTAGAGATGGTGGGGTATTGGGGCACTGTAATTGCTGTTTCCCCACAGGATGTGGCAGGAACAAGTGTGTGTGGCTCCGCAGGTGAGCCGCTGCAGTCTCTGCACCAATAAGTCTCACATGCAGCTTTTAAGTTTGCCAGGTATTTTACTCCACTTGTTAACTCAACAGTAACAACTTTAACAGTTCTTTCAACTCTTTACACACCGGTTTTGGACACAATTCTCACACTAGCTCCGGGTACAGGTTCTTACTGCAGCCGGGATGGTTTCTCTGTGTACCTCTCGGGCCCTCTAGTTCATTCTGTCCTCTCGTGTACGGGTTCAGTCTGGCTGTCACAGGCTCTACTGTGAGTCATCCCACGCTCTGGGTCACCAGCCCTAGTATGATGGCTACATCTACAGAGCCGGCACTCTGGTTCTCTGGCCCAGACACCAGTGACTCGGATTAGTCGGGCTCACCTGGCTACTTCTACTTCTTCACGGGTTCCAGCCTGGTCCCCAGCCAGACATTAAGGGTACAGGCCGCTGTGCCCCGTTGTACTGTCTATCTGTCTCAGTCAGTACTCAGCTGTGGGGTGTCTCTGCTTGGGGAGGCTTCCCTATTCCTCCACGCTCCAGGGATTCACTCAATCTTCTTGCCCAACTTAGTGTTCCTAGGTCCTTTTGGAGTCTAGTTCCTCCACCCCTTTGTCTGGGTTGTCTCTACTTCCCACCCACGCTTAGCTACTCCTGCCACTCCCCGTCTGGCATGAAGCAAATTGGACTCAGGGTCGGAGTGTGTGTGTGTGTGTGGGTGTTTTTGTGAGCTGACAGTCTTACCTATCCCAAATGCAGTTCACCCTGTGGCCTCCTGGTCGCAGGGGTGCCACAGTAGCAGGTCACCTGACTGGTCACATGGCCAGGACCTATTCTCTTCTCGCAGGTCCTGTTACCCGGTGACCGGAAGGGAACACATCACTGGGGTTCGCTGTATGATCACTGGGGAGGGTATGAAATTGAAGTGTTTGTGGTGTGGAAAGTGCAGTGAAAAGCATCACAAATGAATTGTGTGATACCGGTCTGTTTGTGATGCTTTTTTTTTTTTTTTAGTAGAATGAAGTCAATGGAGAAAGTGCAACAGAAAAACAGAGCAATAATTGACGCTCATTATATTCTGGATGCGTTTTCTGCACCACTAACGCAGCAGTCAAAAACCCTGATGTCTAAACAGCAAACTAAAAATCCCATTCACTTTGCTGGAAGACACAGAGACTGCTCCATTTTTGGTGCAGTTTTAAAAAAAAGCAGCACCAAAAAAGGATCACTAATGCACCAAAAACACCCAGTGTGCACATAACCTAAGTCTGCAAACAGACTGCACTCTATAGTAATAAAGCGCTTAGGAGTCCTCTGGCATTGTTTATCTGGGTTTGGGAGTCCGGATTATGCTCTAGCATATAGCACAAGGTGTGTTTGCTGACTTTCTGTAGGGTCATGTAGGTGAGAACAAAGATAAAATCTACACAATTGAAATCCACTTATTTTCACTTACATTTTCATTACAGTAGATTGGGCATGGGTTTGTGGTGACAATTGGAATCAATTGACACTTCAAGACCAGGGATCTCCAACTCCAGGCCTTGGGGGACTGCAAACGAGTCAGATTTTCAGGATTCCCTTAGGCTGGTTTCACATCACGATTTTGTTGTATCCATGGCTGTCCACTGTAAAACGGACAGCCAAGGATCCGATTTGGCCCCCATGTTATCCTATGGGGGTCGGATCGGATCGGATTTGGCCTAATTGCCATCCAATTTTGTGGGATCCGATTTGTGTCCGATTTTTTGCTGGACCCAAAATCGGAGACTGTTCCGATTTTGGGTACAGAAAAAAAATCGGATCCCACAAAATCGGATGGCAATTAGGCCAAATCCGATCCGATTCATGTCCTTTAACATGGGGGCAATGAGAATGAGCATGCTCAGTAAACTAAAATTGCTCCAACCCATCTATTTACAATTCTGCAATGTATAATATACATTGCAGAAGTCAACCAGAATCCTCGATCCACTGCTGCCTCCAGCAAGGTCCGGGTGCTTACAGGACCTGTGATGATGTCACAACTGGGAGCATCATCGGCTCACATGACTGCAGTTACCGCGGTAACTGCAGTCATGTGACCCGATCAGCTGATCGGCTTGTGACATCACCACAGGTCCTGTAAGCACCCGGACCTTGCTGGGAGGCAGCGGTGGATCCCGGATAGGTGAGCATACAGATTTTTTATTTTTAACTCTTTCTTTCACTATATTTTACTTCTGCAATGTATATTATACATTGCAGAAGTGAAAGTGCCCCGCTGTGTCCGGATCCGTGATAATCACGGACCCGGACACAGAATAGGTCACCCCCTGTGGTGTCCTTTCCTGTCCGTTTGGTCCTACAAAAAGTAGGATTCCACAGACAGGAAAAAAAAACGTTATGTGAAAGCAGCCTTAGTATTGCACAGGTGATAATTGAATCACCTGCACTGGTGATGATTTCAATACTAAGGAAAGCCTCAAATCCTGCACTGTTTGCGGCCCAGCCCTTGAGGCCTGGAGATGGAGACCCCTGCTTTAAGATAATCACAAAGGTACAGGGAATCTGTCAACAGGTTTTTGTTCTGTAATCTGGGTCAGCAGGTAGGGGCGGATACATTGATTTCAAGGATGTGTAATTTATTAGGCTGTGTTAAATGTTTTATCAGCAGGTGAACATCACTATCTGACTAACTGCCCTATGCAGCCTGGTCCCTAGCCATGTCCACACCACTGATTAGCAACTTATTGTCAATACAAAATGTACATAGATAGCTGCTAATCAGAGATATGGGACCTGGCCGGGATCGCAGGTGTGTCGCTACGTGGTCGCTGGTGAGATGTCAAACAGTCAGATCTCACCAGCGACGCAGCAGCGATCTAGCAGTCGTTGGGAATCTGTCACTCTCGGGCGTAGTATTGAGGCCGTTGTCCCTGTCAAACACAGTGATGCATGCTGCCCAGCGGGAGCGCGACAACCAAAAAATGGTCCAGAACGGTTTGTAACGATCAGCGATCTCACAGCAGGGGCCTGATCGCTGATGTGTGTCGCACGCAGCGAGGTCGCTGGTGGGGTCGCTGTTACGTCACAAAACCTGTGATGTTTCAGCAACATCGTTAGCGATGTTGTGTTTCAAAACCAGGAGTGACTCCAAAACCTAGAGGGTCATTCCATGTCAAGTGATCCAAAAATGAATATTTTTTTTCCCTGACGTCCTCAGATTTTTTAAAAATTTTTTCTATATGAAGAACAACTTTATCTAATTACAAAAAAAAAGTTTTGAATTTTTTTCTTTATCAGTTCATTTTTTACAGATTTTTAAAGTTTTAAAAAAGTGCGAATTTTGGCCTGGTATGGCTTTACATTTTCTATCATATCTCGGGCTAGAAATAAGATAGAGAAACAAAATAAACACCAATCTACTCAGAACTGTCCAGGCTTTCATCAGATATGTCACAAGAGGATCTTTGTTAATATTTTACCCATGTGATTGCAAGCACAAAACTTTAAAACGCATTTCCGAAAAATCGGCGCGCTTTAAATATTTCAAAAACTGCCCATGTGTCTGCTTTGCTCTTAGCCACATCTGTACCAAATTTCAAGTTGGGATCGCAATGGGATCATATTTTAACATATTTTACTAGTAATAGCGTCAATGGGTCATTCCATATCAAGTGATCTAAATATGAATATTTTTTTTTACCTGACGTCTTTAGATTTTTTTTTTTTTCCTTTATGAAGTACAACTTTAGTTAATTACAAATTAAAAGTTTAGAATTTTTTTCTTCATCAGTTAATTTTTTACAGATTTTTAAAGTTTAAAAAAAGGGTGAATTTTGGCCTGGTATGACTTTACATTTTTTTTATCTCAGGCTAGAAATAAGATAATGAAGTGGGAGAGGCATCATTTTACTCAGAACGGTAACAGCTTTCATTTGAGATGTTACAAGACTATGTTTCTTTATATCAAATTCAAACTATTGACGGGCAATTGTGAAAAAATGACTGATTGTGTTCTTGGTGATTTTTGAATTGACACTATAATAGTTAAATATTTTGCACTTAGATCCAATGAATGCGTCCATGGGGTCAAGCTGGGACAGAGTCATCACAAATTAGCCTTATTTGCAGATGACCTGCTACTTTACATCTCCCAGCCCCTGGTCTCCATCCCTTCGGTCTTAATGGAGTTTGAACGGTTCGGACAATTGAGCAACTTTAAAGTGAATTGCTCCAAAACCGAGGCACTCAATATTTCTTTGCCTGGAGAATTGGTTTCTCATCTATCTAAACAGTTCCCATTTAAATGGAAAGTAGAAGCCATTAAGTACTTGGGAGTCCTTATACCAAAAGATCTTAAACAAATATTCAATTTAAATTATCAACCCCTTTTGACTAACGCGGAATCGGCATTTACCTCCTATAGACAATTAAAGCTATCCTGGTTCGGGAGAATAAACGTAGTCAAGATGGATGTCTTGCCCCGACTCTTATATACTTTTCAGACAGTTCCTGTTCTATTGGATAGAGGCTTCCTCTCCAAAATGCAATCTATGATCCTTAGATTTGTCTGGGGGGGCAAGAGGTCCAGATTGCGAATGAATATCCTATCCTTGCCCAAGACCAGAGGAGGGGTTGGACTACCCAACATACGAGCGTAATTTGTGGCTTCCTCTCTTGTTAGAGCTCTAGATTGGCATTATCATGCGTCCTCCAAGAAATGGGTAGGGGTGGAGCAAGAGGGTTTGGGGATTCCGCTGAAACACCTGCTTTGGATTTCCCCTAAAGACTCCACAGACCTAGTACCTTTGACAGACATGACCAGAAACACCTTGAAGGTATGGCACCTAGTGACGAAAATGCTCCGCTTAAACGACAGACTTAGCCCTTTGACTCCCCTTTTTTCCAACCCATCTTTCCCACCCAGATTTGACAGGCAGAGATTTTTATGTTGGCGGATTGTGGATGACACCCGAGTAGGACAGACTCTGTCCAGTGGTGGTTTGCCCCCGATGGCAGAGCTACAACTCAAAGAACCTACGAGACCTCTTAAGTGATTCGAATTTCTCCAATACAGAGCATACTTATATTCAGCTGACCACTCTTGCAGGGTAAGATTGACGCCCAACGTATTGGAGAGGTTATTCCAACTGGAGGCTCCACCGAGGCGCAAAATATCAGTTCTATACCAGGCCTTAGGGTCCATGAGAGAGCAGGGCACCCTTTACTTCCAACGTGCTTGGGAGAGGGAATTGGGGTGTAGCATTTCAGAAGCTAATTGGCAGAAATGCTTTATATTTACTCACTCACTAGCTAGCGCTTGTTCTGCACAAGAAAGAAGCTATAAGCTGCTCACTAGATGGTACTTGTGCCCGACGACACTCCGGAACATGTTCCCTGGAACCCCTAATACCTGCTGGCGCTGTGGGGAAGAGAAGGGTACAATGATACACATTTGGTGGAGTTGTGGGAAAATCCGGCGGTTCTGGTCTGAGGTTTTCAATGCATACGCTCGGATAACAGGTAAACAAGCCGAATGCTGCCCAGAATCGGCAATGTTATCCATTTTTCCAGGTCCTATTGGGCTACAGAAGAGGGATATTCTCCGCTTTTGCATCTCGGCTGCTCGTGCTGTGATCCCGAGGTTCTGGAAATCAAGCCGGGCTCCATCTCTACTTGATTGGTTCAAAGAATTGATGGACATATATCGAATGGAGGAGCTCGCAGCTGATGCGTCGGGATCTCGGAACAAATTCTTAGGGATTTGGGTTGAATGGATTCTTTTTCACGACTCTGCAGAATTTAGGAGTATCTTTTCCAGCACAGATAATATGGCTCGACCTCTGGCTGATGGGGAGCCAGTGGGATGAGTACCCTTTCTCCTTCCCATACCTCACCCGTCCCCCCCCCCCTCCTTTTTTTCTTTTTTTCTTACGTGGCTTTTCTTTCCCAGTATAACTTTTTCTAATGGTTTTTGTTTCTCTTCTCTCTCTCTTCTTCTCTATCTCTCTTTTCTTCCCACCTGATACATTCAGTCTAGGTATTTCCTTTCTACACCTATACCTTCAGAATTCTAGTGAACATTAGACAGGTATCGGAAACTCTGAGCTGTGAGTAGATCATTAATATTTCGGCCTTCCTTTCCTGTACACCAGTCGATAGACTATTCCAACTAGGCCTCAACGGGTAATGACCCACTTACGTGGTCAACCTGTTAGAAGGGGCCAAGTGATAAAAATCATTCCGCTGGGGCTGCTTGTCCCCTTGACATCAGAACATCTCAAAACCCTGAGAAAGGTTGTATACTTGAGTGTTTGGAATTATATTTAGATTGTAGTATATATTGCA